>CM051241.1:139881240-140481240 GCA_027917425.1 Gastrophryne carolinensis
CCAGCTAAAGGCAGATGCCCTGAGAGCCTCTGTTCAGCATCTCCTTCAAAAGGGGGTAATTTGTCAGGTACCCTTTCAGGAACAAGGTCAGGGGTTTTACTCCAACCTGTTCATGATTCCCAAGAAGGATGGGTCGGTGCGCCCTATTTTAGACCTAAAGGGTCTCAACAAGTTTATCCGGGTGAAACATTTCCGCATGAAAACTCTGAAGTCAGCAGTAAGATCAATTCAGCCCGGAGGTTTATGACCACAATAGACATAAGGGACGCGTATCTTCATATCCCGATTTTTCCAGGGCATCAGAAATTCTTGAGGTTTGCCCTGGAAGGCCAGCATTTCCAGTTTGTGGCACTTCCATTCGGCATATCCTCGGCTCCAAGGGTATTGACCAAAGTCTTGGCAGGTCTCATGCCCATTTTGAGAAGCCAGGGGATATGCATTATTCTATACGATCTCTTGATTTTGGCCGGGTCTCTTCAGCAGATCATAAAGGACACGCAGACGGTCCTATCAACTCTGGAGGAGTTCGGCTGGGTGATCAATTATCCGAAGTCCCATATCACTCCGGCGCCAGTAAGGAATTTCTTAGGAATGACTCTGGACACAGTTCAGGTCAAGGTGTTTCTACCAGAGCAGAAGGCTCTGCTAATTCTGAATCAAATACAGGCCTTACTGGCCTGCCGGCAGCCGACCATTCGGTTAGGGATGAAGCTAGTAGTCCTTATGGTGGCCTGCTTCGAGGCCGTGCCTTTTGCCCAGTTTCACATGAGGCCTCTTCAGTTGAATCTGTTGGCAAGCTGAAATCGAGCCCCGCAGTCGCTGGATCAAGTCTTTGTTCTAACGCCCTCGGCCAGGCAATCTCTCCTGTGGTGGTTGGACCCTCTACATTTGTCTGTAGGCAGGTCTTTTCGGACACTGCAGGGGCAGATCGTTGCAACGGATGGGGGGGCATCTGGCAAACCCAGAAGATCCAGGGACAGTGGGAGCCGAAGGAGAATCAGCTTCCCATAAATATATTGGAATTAAGAGAAATCTGGCTAGTGCTTCAGTATCTGACCCCCAGTTTAAAGGGGCAGGCTGTCCAGGTCCAGTTGGACAATGGGACGGTTGTAGCCTATATCAATTGTCAGGGGGGTACTCAGAGCAGGAGTGCCCTAGAGAAAGTAAGCCGGATTCTGACTTGGGCAGAGGAGAATGTTCCCTGCATCTTGGCAGTTTACATCCCCGGGGGTGGAAAACCAGGAGGCAGACGCTTTGAGCAGAAGGTTGCTGCGTAGAATGGTCCCTCAGTCAGAAGATCTTTCAGGCTCTTTGCCTTCGCTGGGGTTGTCCGGAAGTGGATCTTTTTGCATCCAGACACAATCACAAACGGCCGAAGTTTATGTCCCTATCAAGGGACCCTCTGGCCATAGCAACGGATGCCCTGTCAACCTCTTGGGCAGGGTTCAAGCTCCTGTACGTTTTTCCCCCATTTCCGCTCCTGGGTCGTGTACTAAGAAATATAGCTCAGGAGGGGTTACCAACCGTTCTGGTGGCTCCTCGCTGGCCAAGGAGAAGTTGGTTCTCAGACATAGCAAGGATGTCGGTAGACCATTGGCGCCTGCCAGACGATCCAGACCTTCTCACACAGGGGGGCGCTTCGGCACCCGAATTTACAGATGCTGGTTTTGACGGCCTGGCTATTGAGACCTCGATCTTAGCAGAGAGAGATTTTTTCGGCAAAGGTTATTCTTACCATGATTCAGGCCCGGAAGAAGACATCTGCCAAGATTTACTACAGGGTCTTGCGGGCGTTCATTTCCTGACGTGAGGCTAGGAAATATTCATGCAGAAAGTATTTGGTTTCTAGGATTTTGGAATTTCTACCAGATGGCTTAGAAATGGGCCTACAATTAAGAACCCTAAAGGGGCATGTATCGGCCTTATCTATTTCTATCGCTAGCAATAGGCTCATTAAAACCTTTTTTCAGGGAGTCATTCATGTCCGACCACCACGCAAGACTATTTTACCGGTGTGGGACTTGAATCTGGTATTATCGGCTCTCCAGGGGGCTCCCTTTGAACCTATGTTTGACGCTCCATTGAGCATTTTGACGCTTAAGGTGATATTTTTGGTGCGGCGTGTTTCTGAGTTAGCCGCCTTATGTATGAAGTCTCCTTATTTTGAGTTACACAGAGACAAGTTAGTTTTTCGGTTTAAGCCTGATTTCTTACCTAAGGTCGTCTCTCCTTTTCACCTTAATCAGGAGGTAATTCTACCTTCTTTATGCCCAGTTCCGGCCAATGCTAAGGAAAGGGCGCTTCATTCTTTAGATGTAGTCAGAGCCATAAGATATTACATGGCAGCTACAGATGCCTTCCGGAAGTCGGATTTACTTTTTGTTATATCAGAAGGGCAGAGAAACGGGCTTCCGCCAGCTAAATCCACGGTCAGTAAGTGGATTAGGCAGGCAGTAGGAAAAGCCTACTCGGCCAAGGGGAAGGAACCCCCTTTTCGGGTCACGGCCCATTCCACTAGGGCCATTGGTGCTTCCTGGGCTTTTCAGCATCAGGCCTCGGTTGAACAGGTTTGTAAAGCTGCCACCTGGTCTTCGGTTCATACATTTACCAAATTTTACAAGGTAGATGTTAGAGCGACGCTGTGGTTGGTCGAAAGATTCTTCAGGCGGTAGTGAAATGAACTACCTGCTGTTCTACGCTGGGGATCTCGCCCATAGATGGCACTGCTTTTGGAGATCCCAAGTGTAAGGAGGGTCTGGAATAGATTGGAAGAAAAAAACGCAATTCTGTGAGTACTCACCTGTAGAATTGTTTTTTCTGGGAATCCATTCCAGACCCTGCGGCCCACCCTTTAGGGTCATGATCTATCTTTTGATGCTTTTTGATGGTGTTTAGTCCATTTAATATTTTCATTTTTGCATTAGGAAAAAAAAAAGAGGAAAAATAAAAAGTTAAGTCATATTTTGAGAGAATTCAAGCGGAGTTCGGTGTGAAGTAACATGGACTCCTATATAGGGGCCTCCCGGCCTGCCTCTGTTTTATGTTTTACTGCTTTTTAAGTACTGATCTAGGTTAGGAGGCAGCTGCTACTTATGGGGCCGGGAGGGGCCACGCCTTTTTTGTCTTGCAGTCACATCCAATTGGCAAGGAGGTAATCCCAAGTGTAAGGAGGGTCTGGAATGGATTCCCAGAAAAAACAATTCTACAGGTGAGTACTCACAGAATTGCGTTTTTCAAATTGTTTTATAACGGCTAGGTTACAAGAACCTATTTTACAACAGATAACTGCCCGAAAGCAAAGATGAAGCAAGCAAGTTAGACAATCATGGCTGATTTCACCAGAAGCTTAGAGAGCTATTTAGCAGACAGAGAAACTTGCACAAGTACTCTCCTCTGCGCAGTGATCTAGGTATACATTTTTTGGACTGAGACATATATGAGGCTATGTTAACACTGGGGCATCACCGTATTTGCAAGAGAGATTTTCATAGGCGATTGTGACTACACAGCGAGCGCAAAGTTATTGCTATTTTCTAACCAAACAGCTTTATTTCCTGTTTTTTTAAAAAGGCTAAATAATCTGATTGGCTTCTGGCTAAGTGCCATTGACTTCTATGGGATTCCTATTGCATAGAATCTCTTATGTGAAAGCCACCATAGGCTAATATATGCAGTGATGTAAGCGTGATTACTGAGTGATGGAAATCACTCATCTCAGTGTAAAAGTAGCTTTAGGTTCCCTTAAACAATTAGGAATTGATTGAATTGTTGTGTTCTAAAAAGAAAAGACAAAGTGTACATAATGAGTTAATAGAACTTTTTGAAAAGGGTGTCAAATCTGAGTCCATCATTTCCCCTTTGATGGTTAACACTACTCTAGCAGGAGCAACTAGATAATATCCCAGTTTTAACAGTTTACTGGTTAGCCAGGGTTTAATAATAAACAACTTCATAAATATGCTAGATCACTGTTTCTCAACCTGCAGTACATGTAGCCCAGGGGGTACACTGCGGTGTTCGGGGGCACACCAACAAGTGGTGTGTGACTTGTCTGGTATCCTATTTTAACAGTATCCCTTCTGGCTTTAAAAGGACTGTGAACTATTTTTGTACTATTTATAATTGCCCAGGGGGTACACTGCGGTGTTCAGGGGCACACCAACAAGTGGCATATGAGCGGTGCGCCCTCCAGCACACAGGTCACGGCGGGACTTCAGGCACCATCCGTTCCACTGAACGGGAATAAGACTCTGGAAGAGCATCACCCTGAACCTGAACTTGCCAGCCGGTAACCAGGGGCTACTCCCACACACAGCAAGATCGTAACACAAAGAAAACAAGCGCTCCTTCACAGCTCATCTGACAGAGAGAGTGCACTGAGGAAGCATTCTTTGCGAAACGTCTGCACACTCTACTGCATATATCTAAAGGTGACACGCTTGCTGCAAACTGTGAATCAGATTCTTGCTACGAACTGTATACAACAGATCATCTAACACTTAGAAGAAGACCAGATAAGAATCAATCATTTGGCTATCTCTTTTACCACTTGGAATATGTGAAAAAAATATGCAAATTGGAATACACACTTATGTGGATATATTATTTGAAATATGTGAAAAAAATGTACAAGGAATGTCTGATTTATGTGACAATTACGCCAAAATATTATGCATGAACAATTTATGAAGTAATAAATCTATTAATGCTATTACTTATACTATACGATATTTATTGATTATTAGTCCCATTAACTACTCAACTTTTAGGGGGTCCCTGACAAAAATACCCCCTCCAATTGTTACAAATAGAGTAGGGACATACTAGACTGGACAATCTCTTCCCTAGGTACATCCTAAGTGAAGTATCTATAGGGCCCCCCCTTTTTTACACTTTGGTGTATGACTTGTCTGGTATCCTATTTTAACAGTATTCCTTCTGGCTTTAAAAGGACTGTGAACTATTTTTGTACTATTTATAATTGATCACCCCTTAGGGGGTACTTGGTGTAAAAAGGATGAGACCCCTGTGCTAGATAGCAAGAGAAGAGGGTACTCTTCTCTTTGTGTTCCAGTCAAGCTTGTATTATTCTTTTAATAGGAAAGAATAATCAGGGGTAATATGTTTTGAATGGACCATAATGATTTTGCAAGGAAGAACAGCTCAACACTAATGGCCTTTCTCTTCAGTCAAACTGTGCTGGAATATCGGATTATTGCTCCTGTACGCCTTCAGATTTATGTTGAGAATCGTATCCATCACGCAGTTCTTTTAACAAGCTTGAGCGGTTATTAATATGGTTTGCCACAGGCTGGCTTAGGAGATGAGCAGTTAGAGCTGAGCTGTTCTTCCATCTAAATGTGAAATGGTATATTTCAAAAAAAGTCTATAGTGGCCAAGTATTCTCACTGTAATAGGGAAGCCAGAATAAATCTTAAACTCAAAATCAAACTCAAATGCTTGTTGGCTAAATAAAGGTTCAGACATTTGAAGTCTAAAATGGATCTTAAGGAATCATCCTTTTTAGGTACCACAAATACATTTTATTAAAAGCTAGTAGCATGACCAACGAGGAAACTAGTATAATTACTCCTCGTTTCCGAGGGAAACAATCTATAGTGAGAACGGCTACATCCCTTGCATCTCTGAGCTCAGACATGCTCCCGCACCCAGTTATTCAGCTAGGGTGGGGGCATGAGTGATTTGGGGATACCCCGGCTCTTGGTCCTGATTGGCGAGCATTAATATGCACGGAAAGCGGCACTGATTGGATTAGAGCCCGCGCATACGCCATAAGACCAGGGAAAGGTGATTTTTTTTCTGAGCAATCTGGGTGGTTTCACATAGCGGGGCACCCCAGATTGGGATGCCATGACATATGGTAGTCAAGATCCCATGTTTTGTTCCATTTTAAGATTACAGATTTAGTGCAGTAAACAGTTTTCATGTTATTGCCATCCCATGTGGAACAATAAGACAATGCATCCCTTAAACCAAAAAAGTTGTGCAACCCTGCGGTAGAGGACTTGACTAGAGCCCTGAACTTTGGTTTCCATGGTTGCTTACCCCTGAAAAAGGCTTTATTTGTTGGAAAAAATACCATTTTGTGATAACTCACCTTTAAAATGGGTATTATAAGTATGTCACACACCCCGCTTCCACTATTCATGACATATGGGTTATGGTCCAGTAGAGGGCGAACTTCTGCAGAGATGAAAGCAAAAAAAAAGACCCTCCCGGTCCATAAATACCTGGGACCTCCCACACATTCCCCAGTATATGACAGCAGTAAGGAGACCAGGAAGAGCTAATAAAACATTCTTAACCATAAAAAGGTTCACCTTATAAAGGATCCAGAATACAAAAGGGCGGGATGAAGCAGGGTGTGTGACATACTTATAATACCCATTTTTAAGGTGAGTAATCACAAAATGGTATTATTCCAAGTATGTCACACACCCCGCTTCCACTATTCATGACATATGGGACATCCAATAGCAGTGTCCGTCATGGGTGGGGATCCAAATACAGCAAAAAATGCACCAATTTAAACCCCTGCAGCTTGCAGAACCTTGTGGCCAAAAACAGCATCCGCTGAGGCCCGCACATCAACCTTATAACACTTTGAAAAAGTATGAACGGAAGACCAAGTAGCAGCCTTACAAACTTGTTAAACAGAAGCCTGGTGCTGAAAGGCCCAGGAAGCCCCAACAGCACGAGTAGAATGAGCAGTGATCTTAAAAGGAGGAACCCTCCCCTTAGCAGAATAGGCCCCAACAATGGCCTGACGTATCCATTTACTAATGGTAGACTTGGCGGGCGCCAAACCTTTTCTGGGCCCAGAAGGCCCAGGAGAAGTAGCAACCAAATAGTACTTCACACAACGAACCACATCCAAAGAGTGCAAAACCCTCTCCTTGTCATTGCTAGGCCTAGGACACAAGGAAGGGAGAACTACATCCTGATTGAGATGGAAAGCAGAAACCACCTTAGGAAGGAAATCTGGTTTAAAGCGAAAAACCACCTTATCCTGGTGTCTCTCAAAGTAAGGGGCTGAATAGACAGAGCCGCCAACTCAGAGACATGCCAAACAGAGGTAATAGCCACCAAAAAGGCAACTTTTTGAGTGAGCACAGAAAGAGCCACATCCTGCATCGGTTCAAAGGGAGGCCCCTGGAGGGCCGAAAGAACCAAATTTAGGTCCCAAACGGGGACCAAAGGCTTTCTAGGGGGCCGAACATGAGTGACCCCTTGAAAAAATGTCTTGACCAGATGATGCAAAGCAAACGACCTTTGAAAAAAGACAGCCAGGGCAGAAACCTGACCCTTCAAAGTACTGAGCTGGAACCCTAGATCCAGACCATGTTGAAGAAACTCCAAAATCCTAGGAATCGAAAACACCCTGCAAGGTAAGGCCCTAGCCTCACACCAGTCAATATAGGACCGCCAAGTCCTATAGTAAATGGTAGAGGAAGACCTCTTTCTAGCTCTAATCAAGGTTTGAATAACCGCCTCAGACAAACCTTTCTCCCTCAGGATGAAGGTTTCAGCAGCCACGCCGTCAAAGCAAGCATTTGTAAATTGTGGTAACGTAGTTGACCCTGAGAGATCAGATCTGGAGACAGGGGCAGCCTGTACTGATCTACTGATCTTGTCATGGAGTGAAGAGCCGGGCCAGAAAAGTTGCCAGGCAATGGCGTCGCCAGACGAGCGGCAGCAGCGGGGAGGGAGCAGCCTGGGGCTGCGGCTTGGAATCATGAAAAGTAATAAGATAAACATGACAAGACAAACATACCTCCACAACACAGTTTAGCTAACAGTATAAATAACAATGTGGATAATAATAGTCCTCATATTACAGGGTTATTGCAGCATAAACATACAACCGCCTGACAATTCAGTTAGCAATTTAGTTATCAATATAGATAATAATGAAGGTAATATTAAGGGAAGAACATAACATTAGGGGATGACCCTCCAAAACCGACAAATAACCCCAAATATCGAACGGTCATGCAAAAAAAGGGGTTCACAATGACAGAGCAACCCTCAAACAGAGCCAGAGAATAGGATCTACATAGGTAAAAATAGTACCAATATTAATTGTCAATAAGAAGGTTATCTAAAGGTATAATAACCATGACATATATAGAATGAAGTAATAGATGAAGGACAATAATAAAAATGGAGGTGCTAAGTAATAATAAGTCAACTACTGCTCTGTCATGTGAAATGAATCACATAACAGAAAATATATATACACGATAATGGAACTCCAAAAGAGGGAGTAATACAAATGGGGGTTATCAATAAGTATAAATCAAGTGCCAATCTGGCATGTGGACAGAGTAGCATGACAAGAGATATATACTCCATGGTAGGATGAGCTGGACACAGCATCCCAATGACATAACATCACAGACATAATGGGAGAAAGAATAATAATAGGGGAAGAAGGGAGTAGAATATTATCTATAACTAAAGTCATCTATTGGTAATAAATAAAATGTCCCATTTATGATTGAGACCTTGTGGAAATCCTGTATTCAAGAAAAAAATCCAATATGCTTCTCTAGTTAATAGTTTTTTCTGGATGTCCCCACATCTTGGTCCCAGATAAACCTTTTCAATAGCCTGCACTTTAATTGAAACATCGCAGCCATGATGCTGTTGATTAAAGTGTTTTGCAACATTAGAGTTTTTTGTGAGATCAAACCTACCTATTCCTTGTAGGTGCTCTGATGCACGTACTTTTAGTTTGCGTTTCGTGCATCCCACATATTGTTTGTGGCAGTGCATGCACGCAACAAGGTAGATAACTGATTTAGAATTACAGTTCAGCAAGGATTTTACCGAGAAACTCTTGCCCGTGGCTGTAGAGGTAAACGTATTACCTCTATTCACAAATTTACATAAGCCACAGCGGGTGGCATCACACAGAAAAAATCCTGTGGTGGCCAGCCACGTGGAATTGCAAGGACTGGACATCTGAAAGAAACTGGGTGAGAGGGAGTTGGCCAGGCTAGGAGACTTATGACTGACCACATGGACTCCTTTGTCTATCACTCCTTTAAGGAGGGGATCAGCCTTCAAAATGAGTAAATTATTCTTGATGATTCTGCTTATCTGTCGGAATTCTAGAGTATAGGGGGTGCTAAAAGTCACTCCTTCAAATGGGGCTGAGCGATTCCTACGTTTTTTATCATAGTTATCTAGGATAGCATCCCTAGATTTAGATAAAGCAATGTCTTTGGCCCTGGATAGCATCCAGATGGGATACCCCCTGTTAGCTAGCCTAGACTGTATTTGAGCAGACTCTTCAAGAAAGGAATCCAAATGGGAACAGTTCCGTCTACTGCAGACCATTTCTCCGACTGGGATGGATTTAATGGTATGCGGAGGATGGCAACTAGATGCCCGTAATATATTATTTCCCGCAGTGGGTTTACGATAAGTAAAAACATGGTCCCGTTCATCCGCCATCAATTTAAGGTCTAAAAATTCATTTTCAGCAGGATGAATATGGGCCGTGAATTCTAAGTTTAGATCATTGCAATTACAATACTCTATAAATGTTGTCAGATCATCCTTGTTACCTTTCCAGATTAAAAGCAGATCGTCAATATATCTATAAAAGATGGCAATCGATGGTCTCCACTGATTGGTATCACTATATATGGAATGGTTCTCCCACCAGCCCATATATAGGTTGGCCAAGGAGGGCGAGAAAGGGGCCCCCATAGAAGCTCCTCTCATTTGTAAGTAAAAATTTCCATCAAAAACAAAATAGTTATGTTGTAACAAAAACTCAGTGGCCATAATAATGAAGGAACATAGATCAAAATTATAATCCGAATAATGTTGAAGGTGGAATTCAAGATCATGTGGGATTGACGAGTAAAGGGACGAAACGTCCATAGTACAAAAAAGTGATCCTGACTCCCATGCTATACCAGACAAAAGTTGAATAAGGTGGCCTGTATCCTGTAAAACCCAGGAAGTCTAAGCACCAATGGTTGCAACATAGTGTCCAACCACTTACCAAGGGGCTCATTGAGCCCCCATATACCCACCACAATAGGTCTACCCTTAGGGGGTTATCTTGTTTGTGGATCTTGGGTAAGTGATGGAACAATGGAATGACAGGATTGACTACTTTAAGATGATTGGCTAGTCTGGGTGACAAAACACCCAGAGCAAGCCCCTCATCTATCAATTTAAAGAGGAGATCCTGGAAAATGTTAGTAGGGTCACCCGATAATGTTTTGTAAGTGGCGGCATCGCTAAGCTGTTGTAATGCGACTACAAGAAAGGGGAAACCGCCAGCTCGGATCCCAAAGTCCACATAGTCAGCCGCTCAACAGAAATATCAATACTTTGTCAAATATAACAATCAAAAAGATTTTATTGAATAATAGCTTGACATGAACCTAAAAACAATTAAAAACATAAGGGCTGGGCCAGGAGGTGGCGGACTGTTAATTTTAATACTTAGCAATTATTCATAATTAATACAACCTGAATGTTACAGTACATATATCTATGCCCAGGAGTATGGCCTAAGAAATGTGCCCGTGATGTGTGTGCCAAGTGGCATCAAGAAAATAAAGCAAAGTATTGACTATTGAGATGAATAGAGGGCCATATAAGGCCGCATAAAGGTTATAGTGCAAAACATGTAATAAAAGTGCCAAGTGCATAAAGTGCAAAGTGCGTTTGGAAAAAAGAAGTGGCGAAACTCCAGGGCATGTACAATCAGAGAAAATCTACTACAATAGTAATTGATCAAACATAGTCAAAAATTGATATCAAAAGACAATCTACATTACCGCATGATTATAAAGTCTAGTCCTATTCCATCTCACATGCCCAGCGTGCCAGTCCCACTGACGCGTTGCGTGGCAACCAAATTCTGCCACTTCATCAGAGTGACACATTGTGCTGTGCAGGTAAAAAGTTTGTTTTGAAGCTGTTGTAATGCCTCATCCCGATAGGTTAGCTTGTTAAGGATGACGACTTTGCCGCCTTTGTCTGCCTGCCTAATAATAATTTGATCATTATTTTTAAGGTCAGCCAGAGCTTTGACCTCTAATGATGATAGATTACTTTTATGACCCGGAAAGTTATCCGGTTTAAGGTCCAGAAGATCCTGTTCCACAGAATCCTGAAACAAGGTCAGAATATCACCCCTAGAATTTATAGGGTAAAAATCAGGATTACCAAATTGGGGTGCGGGAGGGGCACTAACGCAGGAAAGGGCGGACTTCTGGCCAAGTTCAAATTGAAGTTGTTCAATGTCTGTATTTCTACATATGTCAGAAAATTTAGGGGTAAAAGTAGTAAGTGTATCGGTTGTGTCTACCAGGGCATGAATATCATCAGATGTTTTAATGGCCTCACCCTGATGGGGGCCCTGAGTATAGCTTATAATATCACCCATGGCAACATCCTTGTGGTCAATGCTAGAAAAATGTTGTTTCAATGTCAGTGACTGTTAGGAACTTACCTGTGCCCGGTCATGGGCGGGCTCCGTCCTCCAGCAGCCACGCAGGGCGGCCGCCTCGCCGGCGCATTCCCTCGCTGGGGCTCCGGCTTCTGCCCCCTGTCCGGCGGTGGCCGGGGTCCCCGGTGGCGGCGGCAGTTCTGCCGCGTTGGCCGGCGCGTCCTCCCCCTCCTCCTCGGGGGGCGCTCCCGGCAGGCTGACTCGTGCTCGCGCATGCGCCTGTTATGCCCCCCGGCGGCACTGCTCCCAGTGCATTCACCGGGGGCAAGTTTAAAGGGACCTATCCAGGTCCGGTGGGGGGGGGGTCCTCTGGGATAATGAACCCAGGGACTGGACTGCCTGGCTGTCAGGGCGGTCCAGTCCCTGGGGGGCTCCTATTAGCAGCAAGTTCCTAAGTTGCACCAATCACAAATCAAGTTGCACCAATCAGTCATTCCCCCCTTCCCATTGGCCAGTTTAAATATGTCCTTGCCCTGACCATCAGTGCCCGTTATAGCCATTATTAGCTTGGGTGTGCTGTTGGAATTGCGTTTAGTGTGTTTTGATCCGGCTCCGTCTTTGACCACTCCTGTCCGCTGCCCGCACCGACTATCTGCCTGTCTGACCACGTCTCTGCCTTACCCCTTTGATACCGCGCTTTGGTGACCACCCGGCTTTGACCCCTGCTTGTCTCGACCATTCTCCGTCTAACCCCTTGGATACCATGCCCTGTGACCACCCGGCTTTGACCCCTGCCCGTCTCGACCATTCTTGCCTAAAACCTGATGGACTCGACGTTTCGGACTCAGCCCGCCTGAACTTCCAATTTGGGATACCCTGCTGTTCACCTGTCTTCATCATAAGCCAGCAATCTTTGCGCCAGTAAGTCCTGGGGGCAACCGAGTCTGGAGAGGCATAACCCATGTCTCCAGCAAGTGGGGGCTTGTCTATAGGCACAAGAGGCGGTGGAGATTGGGGATTGTTGGCTTATGAAAGAAGGGTGTCCGGCGATCCCTGACAATGACCTTACAAATTTGTTTACATCTAAAAGAGTGTAAAAGGGGTTAAAGTGGATATCAGGAACGAAAGACAAGCCCTTAGATAATAGGGAGGTTTCTGCAGGTGACAGTGCATAATCAGATAAATTCAAAACATTGTTTGGCCCTAATAACGGGTCCTCCGTGGACCTTGTCTTGGTACCACGTTTATGTTTGCGGCCTGCCCTCCTACACGGTCTCTTTGTCTGGAACGTGTCATCATACGGGATGACTGCCCGTGGCCACGATCTTCTAAAAAACCGTCATCAATACTGTCTCTGGTTCTGTTATTTCCACGGGGGATAGATCGGTAACCCGTATCCCTAAACTTTTGCGTGGTATCAGTGAGGCCCACCGGATCATAATCAGGCTGATCCTTGTCTGTAAATAAAAAATCCAAATCCGGAGGACTGTCAGGGTTGTCCTGAGAGGCTGCAGATGCCAGAGTAGCCATATTAATGGATACTCCATATAGAGAAGCCAGGTGCAATTTACATGGGGCACGTCCAAGCAAGTAGAAAGAAAAAGGTGTAAACGCACACTGAAAAAACGGGTGCAGAACCCGAGGCAGTCCCTGGCCCCGCAAAGTAGTCCAAACAATTCAAAGAGGTCATGCTACTCTGTCCACATGTCAGATTGGCACGCACTTGATTTGTAATTATTGATCACCCCCATTTGTATTACTCCCTCTTTTGGTGGATGTGTTCCATTATCGTGTATATATATTTTCTGTTATGTGATTCATTTCACATGACAGAACAGTAGCTGACTTCTTATTACTTAGCACCTCCATTTTTATTATTGTCCTTCATCTATTACTTTATCCTATATATGTCATGGTTATTATATCTTTAGATAACCTTCTCTTAATATTGGTACTATTTTTACCTATGTAGATCCTATTCTCTGACACACCACTGTTGTTATTATGGGTTTTCTTATTCTTGCCTCCTTTCCCCTTGTTTGATTGTTGCTCTGTCATTGTGAACCCCTTTTTTTGCATGATCGATATTTGGGGTTATTTGTCGGTTTTGGAGGGTCATCCCCTAATGTTATGTTCTTCCCTTAATATTACCTTCATTATTATCTATATTGATAATGAAATTGCTAACTGAATTGTCAGGCGGATGTATGTTTATGCTGCAATAACCCTGCAATATGACGACTATTATTATCCACATTGTTATTTATACTGTTAGCTAAACTGTGTTGTGGAGGTATGCTTATCTTGTCATGTTTATCTTATTACTTTTCATGATTCCAAGCCGCAGCCCCAGGCTGCTCTCTCCCCGCTGCTGCCGCTCGTCTGGCGACGCCGTTGCCTGGCAACTTTGCTGGGCCGGCTGTTCACTCAATGACGAGAGGGTTCCTCTTCTCTGATTGGCTTTCAGCCCCGGCTCCTTATTGGTGCCCGGGCCTGACGCGTCATCTGTGACGTCACCCGACTTCCGGCGGCGGCGGGGACGGTCACGCTCGGTGCTTTCGGCGGCTTTGGGTAAGTTACTCCTTTCCTATATATGTACCTTGTTTTTGCCACACTTATCTATGATTAAGGACCCGTTTCTGCGTCCGAAACGCGTTAGAATGCGTGGCAACATTTGAACTGCCGGGGTCTTATACTGGTTTTAGGCTGTGCTTTTTTGGACTTGACAAATAAAGCATTGGATATTTTAAGGAGTGCGGACCTCTTCGAATTGTTTGGACTACTTTGCGGGGCCAGGGACTGCCCCGGGTTCTGCACCCGTTTTTTCAGTGTGCGTTTACACCTTTTTCTTTCTACTGTATGGGCAGTACTGTGTGCCAGGACAGAGAGGAGAGAAATTTAAAGAATACTGATTACTAAAAGCTGCAAGATGAGTGGACAGTGTAGCCAGGCATTAGGAAAAGCAAGCAGGATGCTTGGCTGCATAGCTTGAAATATCACTGGTAGGAAGAGGGAGGTTGTGATGCCGCTGTACAGAGCCTTGGTAAGGCCACAGCTAGAATACTGTGTGCAGTTCTCGAGACCTTGCCTGCAAAAAGACATTATTCAAATAGAACGGGTCCAAAGGCGGGCAACAAAAATGGTAGAAGAACTTAAACTTAACTTAAAACTTATCAGAAGAGACTTAAAGAACTTAATTTGTACAGTCTAGAGCACAGAAAGGAGCAAGGGGACATGATTGAGACTTATATGTGAAAGGAGGGAAGTATTGTTAAGACACAACTTAATTATAGAACAAGGGAACAGAACCTGAAGCTAGTCGGAGGGAAGATCAAGAGCAATGTTAGAAAATATTATTTTATAGAAAGAGTAGTAGATGCTTGGAACAAACTTCCAGCAGGGGTATTCAAAAATCAACAGTAAGTGAATTTAAACATGCCTGGGATAGGCACACATCTATCGTAATATAAAGAGAACATACAGTATACACATAAGGGCAGACTAGATCGACCTTATGGTCTTCTTCTGTCGTCAACCTTCTATGTTTCTATGGAATCCCCTCCAGCTCAGCTGAGAGAGGGAGATCGAACAGTTGACAGGCTGTTCTGAAGGCAGCGGTTTCCCTCTCTCTGTAGCATACCAGCTCAGGCGAGCTCCATCCGAATACTGAATGAGGTGGCCGCTTTTCAGTATACAGGAAACACTAATGCTTACCATAAGTGATAAACTACATTAAAGAGAAAAAAGGCTGTTTAGTTTAGTGAAGATTCACTTTGGGAACTATAACCTACTAGCATGCACGTCCTTTTTTTTTAACCATAAATCTATGTACTTGCCAGCCGTCTTTGCCCAACCAAAGGTCACAACACGGTGTGGACTTTCCTTAGCGGCAGAGTATGTGGGTGGCACCATCACTCTAGTATAAAAACTAGGTGGACCATTAGCCAAAAGAAAAAATAAAAAAAAAGGGAAAAAGAAAGCAAAATGAGACCAGAAGTTCTGCTTACATCCATTCTCCTTAGGACTCTGCTTAGAACTGTAAGCTGTGCCTAGGGGAGCAGAACAACTTCATTTCTAGTGTCTGCAGTCTCCTATGAACACATCATCAAAACCCAGTAAAACTCAGTATTTATAAAAAAAAAAAAAAGTTTCTGCATCCTCCACATGCAACAAAAGAAAAAATAAATACATCTAAATATTATTTATTTTTGTTTATTTGGTTAAATGGTTAAACAGAGATGATTAAAGTGATATTTCAGGGGGGCGCGCACGCGTGACCATGCAGTATGGCCGCATGCTGAGCGAGCTCCGTGCAGTCGGGAGGCCCTGAGCTCAACCAACAACCTCAGCTCTCATAAAAACCGCCCAGCTCACCAGCGGAAGGTCCCGGGACTTACCTGGGAGGGATGTCTGCCACCCCATCCAGAAGAAAAGCCTCAAAAGAGGGACGAAAGTCAGCGGCCCCAGGATCCAAGATGGCGGCCGCAGCAAGGCTGTTAGCTGAGGAGACAGCAGCTATTGAAGACACAGCAGGTTCCTGAGCGGGCATGGAAAGAGGAGACGATCGGAGGGTAAGTGGTGATGATATTTCACTCGATTCCAGTGACAGTTGGCCACAGCTCCCCTCATCCCCACACAATCCAGCCCAGAAAGCCCCAGCCCAACTCTCCTCAGAGAACCAAACGCTGCTTACACAGCTCAGAGCTGTAATTAGAGAGGCGGTCACGGCAGTGTCGGCTAAATACACAGAGACACTCTTGAAAGAAATCAGGGATATTGGAGGCCGCACTGATGCCTTTAAGTCCCGCATGGAAGACTGCGCACTGGTCCTGGACAGCCACAACTTCCTACTTGGCCAATTGCAGGATGAAATCACCTCACTTAAAAATCAGAATGAGGAGCTTGAAAATCGGAACCGCAGGTCCAACCTGTGTTTCCGTGAGCTCCCTGAGACCATGGAGGACGCCACAGGCACTATTACCGGCCTTCTCCAGGAACTGGTCCCAGAAATACCGGTAGACAGGCTAGAGCTGGATAGGGCTCATAGGGCCCTCACTAAAAGACCCGCCGAGGGCCCACCGCGAGACATCATTGTTAAATTCCATCACTACTTAACAAAAGAAGCGGTGTTAAAAGCCTCCAGGGAAAAGGCCCCCCTATATTTTCAGACCATTACTCCAAGTCCTGCAAGCTCAGGGGATCCGTTACCGCTGGGGGTTCCCCTTCAAACTCTTATTTACCTACCAATCCAAACAGATCCAAGTTTCCTCGCCTCCTGAACTTTTGGCCAAACTCAAAGCCCTCGACATCAGGATACCGAACCCAGATCCCGCAACTGTATCCCCCCCCCACTACCCCGAGAACCCCGGGGCTGTTCCGCAGGTCCGTCCCCCAAGCCTCCCCGTCTCCAACAATGGAGCCCCATCCGAGGATAAATCAAGCGATAAAACGCCTCCTGTCCCAAACATTCCATCCGGTTTCTAAGGACTGAAATATGTCACTGTAAGAGACCTTCCTGTGAGTATGGTAAAACTCTGGCCCTGAGCTTCTCCCGGTCAATTCATCAAGCAGTTGGAATGCCCTGTTAATCCCAAGGAGTTTCCTTCATACCTCTGCTTCCGGAGTAGCTCATGGTCACTGAATAAGTTTAGGCTACCTACCTCTCTTGAGGTGATAACTAATTGCTTACTTTTGTGTGTTATCCTTGTGTGTTAAACTTAAAACTTATCAGGAGAGACTTAAAAAACTTAATTTGATTGAGACCTTTAAATATGTGAAAGGATTGAATAAGGTTCAGGAGGGAAGTGTTTTTAAGAAGAAGCTTAATAATAGAACAAGGGGGCACAACCTGAAGCTAGTCGGGGGGAAGATCAGGAGCAATGTTAGAAAATATTATTTTACAGAAAGAGTAGTAGATGTTTGGAACAAACTTCCAGCAGAGGTAGTTGAAAAATCAACAGTCACTGAATTGAAACATGCCTAGGATAAGCACACATCTATCCTAAGATAAAGAGTACATACAGTATACACATAAGGGCAGACTAGATGGACCGTATGGTCTCCTTCTGCCGTCAACCTTCTATGTTTCTTCTATCCTAGCCGTTCATGTTGCATTGTTTTTTCTCTGCCGACCATTTCTTTCAGTAGCCTTTATGTTACAGTTAATAATGAAAATTTCGTGTCCTTGGGGATACCGGCTGCTTGCCTCCCCGGCGAGACCCCCGGGCCCAGTTTTTACATGTTTGACCACAACGGTCCTGTTATAGCCTTGCTAATAATGTTTTTATATATGTACCGAGCTTTTGCCTCTATGGATGCTGGGTAGGCTCCTCACCACAGCTTAGTGGGGGACATATCCTCCCTTGGCGTAGGGTTAACGGGCTCACCTATTTCCGTGGGAGCAATAGTTATTGGAATGCTGGTAGTTGGTTTCTTGCACCTCTCGTGTTACCTATCTATAAGTTGTTGCATTGTTATGTGATCTTATACTTGTGCCAGAACAGCCTCCCGACTCACCTCTGGCGCACCCCCGACTCCCGAGGTCCTGATTTATACCTGATCCGTTCCTCTGGGATATTAATTCGCACAAATGAGTGCGATAAGAATTTGTTCTACATTGTGTACTTTATCTTATGTGTTTCTGTCGCTGTATTTTCTTTTGATCTCTTTACCCCCCCTTTTTACCCCATCCCTCTCCTTTCCCATCCCACCTTCAACGGGGACCCAGGCCGACCACCCTAGCATATCCCCAGGAGAAGCACTCCCACCCTTTAATAAATGTCCCTCAATGTAGTGTCACTTAATGTCCAGAGTCTAAACTCGCCTAACAAGCGGTCTAGAGCTTTCAAATACTTCAATTCAATCCACGCTGATCCTCTCTTCTTTCAAGCAGTAGGACAAAGCAAACAGAGGGGAGTTCTTACCGCTTTTCGTAAAGGCGTCCCCTTCACCTGCCATAAACAAATTTCAGACCCCGGCGGCAGATTCCTATTACTTCAGGGGACTCTCCAGGACTCTGAGGTAACCATTCTTAATTATTATGCATCCAACACCGGGCAACTCCCCTTTATATCGCAAATGTGTTCCATGGTAAAAACCCACGGGAAGGGCACCATCTTTATGTGTGGAGATTCAAACCTAACCCTACAGCCTGAACTAGACAGATCCCTCCACCCTAATACCCAAACAATACAAGATAGCAAACACTTTCAAGATATAGTTAATAAAACCAATCTGGTAGATCCCTGGCGTGATCAGCATCCTCATAAGAAAGACTTCACTCACTATTCAGCCCCCCCACAGACTTTTCACAAGAATAGACCACATTTTTGTTCACGCCTCCTTTCTCCCTCAGGTCGGCATTTCTAGAATCCATCCAAAACCTTGGTCTGACCACGATCTGGTAACAATCTCATGTAAATCGTTAATCTCTACTTCTAAACCTTCCTCCTGGTCGCTTAACGACTCCCTGCTTTCATCAAGATCCCTAGTTGAAGAATCCCGTGGAGTAGCCATGGACTTCTTTAAGATAAATGTGACCCCAGCTTCCCCCCCAACTATGATATGGGGTGCATTCAAAGCAGTAATGAGGGGACATTACATAGCCCTATCATCCAGGAAAAAAAAGGAGAGGACAGCGTTAGCTGCAAAACTCCACAAACAATACCTGCCAGATGTCCGGGTTTTTAAGGCCTCGCCCACCTCCAGACATCTTCGCCAGATGGAAAGTTCCAGAGCGAAACTGAATCTTTTACAGACCGAACAGGCAGAAGGCTGCTACAGGCGCTCTAAACAAACCTATTATACATCAGCAAACAAACCTGGGACGCTTCTTGCCTTCCAACTAAAATGCCAAGATCAGTATGTAGCACCTGTCAAACTACAAACTAGGAAGGGTACTGAAACCAGTAATCCCCTGGCTGTAGTGGGTGAATTTTCAGCTGGCCTAGCCAATCTTTACAAATCCCCCCCACCTCTGGGTCTCCAGCAGGCTCAGGCCTTTTTTGACAATATAACCATCCCTCCTATCTCTGAAGCCCAGAAGTCTTTTGTTGATGAAGATATTACACCCGACGAGGTCCTAAAAGCTATCAAAACCTTGAAAAATAGCAAGAGGCCTGGCCCTGATGGACTTACCGCTCTATTCTACAAAAAAATGGATTCTATAGTAGCCCCAAGATTAGCTGCAGTTTTTAACTATGTTAAGGATGGAAACACCTTCGACCCTGAAATGCTCAGGGCATCCATAGTTATGATCCCGAAACCTGGAAAGGACCACCGAAAATGGATCAATTTCAGACCCATCTCCTTACTAAACATAGATACATAGATCCTCACCAAAATCCTGGCTAATAGAATTAACAAATTCTTGAGTGAGATAATTCATAGGGATCAGGTGGGATTTGTACCCAATAGACAGGCGGGAGACGGAGTGAGAAGAGTTATGCAGCTGATACAAGAGGCGAGAGCTAAAAATATTGAGTCAATGCTTCTCTCCCTCGATGTGGAAAAAGCATTTGACTCTTTGGCATTATCTTCATTTCTCCCTCGAGAGGAGAGGATTTGGTTTTGTCTTTCTCTCCTGGATCAGGGCTCTCTACTTCCAACCCACTGCCCATGTAAGATACGCTGGCTTTTCCTCCTCTACCTTCTCAATACAGAGGGGTACCAGGCAAGGCTGCCCCCTCTCCCCCTTTCTATTCATATTAGCACTAGAACCCTTGGCCCAAAAACTACGACAAAACCCCGCAATCAAAGGCATTCCAGTTGGCTCCCTAGAACAAAAAATGTCACTCTTCGCAGATGACATGTTACTCATACTATCCTCCCCTCATCTATTTGCCCCAAATGCACTCCAAGATCTATCTGAATTCAGTCGATTTTCTGTCCTTAAGCTGAATGCCTCCAAGTCTATGGCACTAGACATATCGCTGTCTAATACAACTAAGCAGACTCTTTCTCAAAACTTTTCATGGATCTGGACGCACCGATTACCCTATTTAGGGATTAATCTGACGGCCAACATCAATGACATTTTTAAGGCAAACTATCCGGATACTATCAAAACATTAGACTCCCTGCTCCATTCCTGGCACTTTATAAAGCTCTCCTGGCTGGGTCAGATAGCCGCTCTTAAAATGACAATTTTACCTAAAATCCTATATCTGTTCAGGGTACTCCCAGTCCAAGTTCCCCAAAAGACACTGGACTCTCTGCAGCAGAAATTCATGTACTTTGCGTGGAGCAGAGCTAGGCCCAGATCAACAAGGCCACCTTGATCTGCAAAAGAGAGAAAAGGGGGGCTAGCCTTCCCCTCGATTAAGAAATATTACCTGGCAGCACAGGTGGCACCCCTTGTTCTGCTCCACGCGATAAAAGATAAACCCCTTTGGGTGATTAATGATACATTGAAATGCTCACCTATTTCCCCAACGTCACTACTTTGGACCCCTAAGGCCCTAAATCTACCTCCAATCCTAACTTTCTCTCTCTCAGTTTGGGATAGGGTGAGATCCAACTTTACATCTCTCTGCCGGCCTCCCCTCTGCTCGGCAATCCTTTGTTCCCTCCAGGTATGGACCACTTTTGCGGTGGACTGATATCGAGCCTGTATGCTACCCTAGTGTCTCCACCATCCCCAGTCAGACACAAGTATATGTCTCATTGGGAGAGAGAGTTGGGGCCTGGCATGGGGGAAGAGAATTGGCAGAGAATGTGGGACAACATAAAGAAAATAGCTTGTAACACTGTCGTCCTGGAGAATGCCTACAAGATACTCCTCAGATGGTACCTCACCCCAGATTGCATTCACAAGTTTTCTCCGACAGACTCACCACTCTGTTTTAGAGGATGCGCATCCCTGGGGACAATGGCCCACATTTGGTGGGAGTGTCCAATAGCCACGGCCACATGGAACAGGGCTTATAGACTACTCTCTGACATCACACACACTCCAATAACCAAAAATTCCTGGGAAGCCTTGCTCTCCCATAAATCAGGAAAATATTCTAAAAATGAATGGAAACTGACCCAGGACATTCTAGCCGCAGTTAGAGTCACCATAGCCAGAAACTGGAAGTCCCCCAGGATCCCCTGGCAAGAAATACTGAATAGAATCTCGGACACCTTATGTAATGAGAAAATTACAGCAATTAAAAATGACACATATGAAAGCTACCTCAACGTTTGGGACCCCTGGTTAGAGTATATAGGTGTATGTCACCATCAAACAGACCCAGTCCACCCAGTCTGACGAGGTGGACGTACCAACTCTCATAAAAGTCCTGGCCCCGCGACCTAGTCTCCCCTTCTGCCCCACCTTGACCCCCCCCCCTCCCCATCTCCACCTTCCTCTCTATTTTTTTTTTAATTTCTCTTCTTTTCTCCTTTTTTTCTTCTTCATCTAAACTGAGTAGGTATGCATTAGCCATTTTACATGACTATTTATCCTCTGCACCGGTGAAAAGAATGCGTGTTACATACACCATTCACGTAAGATTCAATAAATCAATATATCAACACACTATGTAGTCCAAACACTCGTTGTTACCTAATAGGAGAAGGAATTTAATCAGGTACCAGTTGCTCATCCGACTAGAATTGACAGTTATTATAATTCCTTTGACCACCGTCCGTATCTTTATCAATGTCTATTTTTTTCTGACGCCTGTACATTTGATATCACCAGTGCATATGTCAATGTTTGATTTCTGTGTATACCCCATGTAAAACTCAATAAAATCTTTGTAAAAAACACGTGTTAGATCATTGTGTCTGGCTACATTTGGCACTGTCCTAAACTGTTTTCCATTTTTAAATTGAAGAAGAATTGGTCGAGATATCAAGGTTTACAGTTTCACCTTATGATTTCTCCTCAGAGGGATGTGGGTGTGGCCTGTGATGCAGTCTAATTATCAGCATAATAATCAGCATTGGGTCTGTAAGACACGGGTATTCTCAGGGTTGGCAGTTTTGAAAGCCTCATTCGAGCCATCAATACAGAGGAGGGGGTGTGGTTTGGACTAGCGCCTTGAGCTAGTATTGGTGGTCCACATTGGCAGTGGCACTGGACAAATGAAGAAGTGTATTTACTACAACGCTGGAGGAACATTTGGCAAAGTAAGCTGCTGTTTTTTTTCACCTTTTGCATGAAAAATCCCTTTAAGGTAAAAAACTATCATAACGATATATACCTACAAATGTCAAGAAGAAGAACAACAAAACAATGTGGTTAAAGCATAATCAAAAATTGTGTTTTTTAATTAAACTGTTTTTTTTAGGTTAAGAACTAGTTTAACATATTAATACATAGCCTTAGACCGGTCACATGATGGCCTTAAAGTATCCTCTTAAGCATGAGTGTATATTAAAACCCATTTGCTAAAGACTAATGATATGGCAGCTGAATCCGTTTTTTATTATTCAATAACTACATAAGTGGTGACCACAGATCAGTTAATTTGTACTTTTTTCATATTGATTAACTTTGATGTCACAAATTGTTTACCCATTAAGCTCATTTGTAAACTGGTTCAAACTGTATCATTAGGATCAGAACTGGAAGGACACTAGGGAAAGGCACTAATTACTGAAAAAAATAAACCATACGGACAACAACATTTGTTGTGCGTTGGCTGTCGGTACAGCTCCATTTAAAGATTATATATATATATATATATATATATATATATATACTGCAATCTTCTCTAATTAATCTTCTGTAGCGTGTGCTCTCCCATACCGCAAACCAAAAATGCTGATCTGCGTGAGCTCCTTTATTCAGTCTTCCAACCTTCTCCATTTGCTCCTGCACTGGTTAGGGACGTATAGGATTGTTTTAAGTCTACAGGTAAGCCTTGGGGCTGATCACATTTTTATAGTATCCGATAGACACATTTAAATCATAGCACTATTATAAGGATAAGAAAAGGGACTTATGACAGGAGAGGAATCGCGCAGTCACAAGGTACAACAGGTATCACATAGTGCTTCTTTTTCCCAGCTTTAGCTCTCTTAAAATGTAAACATAGTTTAACAATGGAGCTGTAACTAACCAGTACTATTAATAGTCCATTTAAAAATGGCATTTGCTCTTGAAAAGAATAAACATGCCTAGGGAAAACAACATACTCACCTTATATGTTTCATGTTCTGCCTGAACTGTCCCTTTAAACAAAATGGCAATACGATTTTGTAGACTAGGACTGACTAAATTATCACTACAAATCTTTTTGCTAAATAGAGACATTTATGTAGGCAGTGACTGAAAAGTGAGAAGTGGATACAATAATTATCAATTAGAGTGCAGATAAAGCCAACTTACAGTCCATGAAACCACAATGGCATTAAGCCACCCCCTGTGTATCAGATGCAGAGAATTTGACAAAGTATCTCCCCCATCCCCCATATGGTGGTCAATAGGGCTTGCGAGGCACACCCACCCATCTGGATATAGATGTGGATGCTGCAGAAATGCTCATAAAAATGTATGGCACAGTTGCAAATGTCCTAGGAACTGTCTATCCACCAACAATGAATAAAGATCCAGCAGCAGTGGAATTTTACCCTTTGTTGGCATGGACCATTCATTCCTTCATGGGTTCATCCAGACATTTGCGTCACTTCTATTGCCCAGCTTTATAAAGAATATCATATTTACATTTCCTGTTTGTCATGACTCCTACATTGTTTTTAGCATTTGATGATCACTATTGTTTTTATTATTATTACATTTCTGGTTTCTTTCTGGCTTCCTGTTGTACTGTATGGTGGTGGTTTGGCTGCCAGTTCCTTTTCCCCAGCCCTGATAATATAGTATGTTGCCAGTTGGGGAAGTGACTGGGGCGGGGTTGGAGCCATCTTCCAACTGGACAACTGCTCTTGGCCATCCACTGGCAGTGACCTCGTAATTGGTGAGAGGACAGCTTTGTTGAAGTGTAACATCAAAAGAAACACTAAAATCCTAGTTTGTGAGCTTGTAAATATATAGATTATATTCATTAAAAAATTCAGGTTTTCTTGATAGAAGGTTTTTTTTGGATAGAAGCCTCCCTTTTAAATGTTTTTGGTTTACATAAATGTATAATTTGCACCTCAATGCCAAAGGTGATATGAGACTGTGCAAACAGTTTGTTTATGTATACTTTTTTATTTGGTAATTAATGACCCTTCATTGCATAAAAAAAACATATAAATGCCTGCCCAGGCAAGAAAACCCCTAAAACTGTGCAGATTATGCAGCTTGTTTTATCTGGCTTTGGTGTTATGAATGCTGAATTCGAGTAACCCGCAATACAGAGGCGGTCACCGTTCTCCGCCTCCTCCAGAACATAATTATGACTCTCAGCATGCCTACTCTATTTATTGCAAAGGGGGGGGGGGGGGGCATTTCCCAGAAAATAGGAAATAACAGACCCCCATGGGGTATTCAATAATACTAGGGGATTATTCATATGAGATCCTACTCATGTTTGTTTCATTTGTCATCTGCCGGATTGAAAAAATCAGATGCAACCAATCCCATCCTTTCCTATAAATGATAAATTGCAAATTGGGAAAACAAAAAATAAAATTCTATGATTACTCACCTGTAGAATTGATTTTGTTGGTGTCCTGCTCGGGTCGCTTCATTCTTGACAATTGGGTAATCCGCCACAAGGTGGCGCAGTTGACTGCAAGATGAAAGTTGTGGCTCCTCCCGGCTCATATAAAGGCATCTGCTTGCCTAATAATCCCCAGTGGTTGAAAAGCAGTAAATACAGAGACCAGCCGGGAGGCCAGAGGCCATGTTAATTCACACAGCCCCAAAATAGGCTCTCCCAAACAGTAATCACCATAACAAGGTAAAAAAGAGGATAACATAACAAGGGTGGGATGAAGCGACCCGAGCAGGACACCAACAAAATCAATTCTACAGGTTCTACAGAATTGTATTTTTCTTGGTGTCCTGCTCAGGTCGCTCCATTCTTGACAATTGGGACATCCAAAAGCAGTGTCCAAGAAAGGGTGGGATCCCCAGTGAGCAACAGCACGTAGCTCATGACACTACCGCTTGAAGCACCTTACGGCCAAAAACAGCATCAGCTGAGGCCCTAACATCAACCTTGTAAAACTTGAAAAAGTATGAACTGAAGACTAAGTAGCGGCCTTACAAACCTGTTCAACAGAAGCCTGGTGCCGGAAAGCCCAAGAGGCACCAATAGCTCTGGTAGAGTGAGCTGTGATCCGAAAAGGGGGTACCTTCCCCTTGGCAGAATACACTTGCTCCACCGCCTGTCTGATCCACTTGCTGATAGTGGATTTGGCTGGAGGCAAGCCCTTCCTAGGCCCGTCAGGAAGGACAAAAAAGAGAATCCGACTTCCTAAAGGATTCCGTAGCAACCAGGTAGTACCTAAGAGCTCGGACCACATCCATGGAGGGTCCTCTCCTTAGAATTAGAAGGCGCGGGACACAAAGAAGGCAAGACAATGTCCTCATTGAAATGAAAGGCAGAAACAACCTTGGGTAAAAAGTCAGGCTTAAGACGAAAAACCACATTATCCTGATGCCGCTCAAAGTAAGGAGGCTTCATACAAAGCACCGCCAGCTCCGAGAAGCGACGCACCGAAGTGATAGCTACCAAACAGACCACCTTCAGAGTCAAAATGGATAAGGCAGCATTGCACAAGGGCTCAAAGGGAGGGCCCTGGAGAGCAGAAAGCACCAAATTCAAATCCCACACCGGTAGCATAGGCTTACGCAGTGGACGTACATGAGTACCTCCTTGGAAAAAGGTCTTGATAAGTCTATGATTGGCAAAGGATCTTCGGAAGAAAATAGCCAAGGCCGAAACCTGCCCCTTGAGGGTACTCAGCTAGAGACCCGAATCCAAACCATGTTGAAGGAACTCCAAAATCCTAGAAAAAGAAAAAGTGCGACAGGGGAAACCTTTAGACTCACACCAGGCAATGTAAGCGTGCCAGACCCTGTAATAAATCATGAAGGAGGATTTCTCCCGAGCCTGAATCATGGTATGCACTACCGGGGCAGACAGCCCTTTCTCTGTCAAGATGGAGGTTTCAGCAGCCAAGCCGTCAAAGCCAGCGTTTGTAAATTGGGGTAGCGTAACAGACCCTGAGTGAGAAGCCCTGGATCGTCGGGCATGACGTAGCGATCCACTGACATCTGGACTATGTCCGCGAACCAACACCGCCTCGGCCAGCGAGGGGCCACCAAAATGGTCACCAAGAAGGAGGAAAGGCATAGAGGAGTCGGAACTCCGTCCAAGGAATTGCCAACGCGTCCATGGCAAAGGCCAGAGGATAGCTTGACAGAGAAAAGAACCTGGGAAGCTTGTGATTGTGTCGGGACGCAAACAGGTCCACGTCCGGCTGACCCCAGCGGCGACACAGAGCGTGAAAGATCTCGTTGCTGAGAGACCATACCCCCAGACGAGAAGTCCCCCTGCTCAGGGAGTCTGCCTCCTGGTTCTCCAGTCCGGGGATGTAAACCGTCGAGAAGCAGGGAACATTCTCCTCCACCCAAGACAGGATCTGGGTCACCTCCTTGAGGGCTCGCTTGCTACAAGTCCCGCCCTGATGATTGATGTAGGCGACCGCCGTCTGATTGTCCAAGCGGACCTGGACCACACGACCCCGTAGCTGGGGAGTCAAATGATCGACCGGAGATTGATAGGCAAGTGAGCCTCCTGAGGGCCCCACTGGCCCCTGGAACTTTAGCCAAAAAACCTCCCCGACTGGTCAGACTGGCGTCCGTGGTGACAATCTCCCAACGCGGAGTCAAAAAGGACCTGCCCACTAGAAGATTTCTTGAGTCCAACCACCACGAGAGGGACTGCCTGGCCAGAGGAGACAGAGAGAACTCCTGCTCCAGGGACTCCTGAGTCGATCCCAAATGGTCAAGAGATTCAACTGAAGAGGTCTCATGTGGAACTGGGCGAAGTGAACAGCCTCGAAGAAAGACACCATGAGACCCACCAGCTTCATCCCCAGACGGATGGACGGGTGTGGACACGACAGCAAGGCCCGTGCCTGCGTCTGAAGACCCTCTACCTTCTGCTGGGGGAGGAACACCTTGATTTGAGAGGTGTCCAACCTCATGCCCAGGAAGGTCCTCACCAATGACGGAGTGATTGAAGACTTGGGATAATTGATCACCCAGCCGAAATCCTCGAGAGTGGACAACACAGTCCGAGTGTCGCTCTCGGCCTGCTGAAAAGATTGAGCAGCAATCAGCAAGTCGTCCAGATAAGGAAGAATACGTATGCCCTGGCTCCTCGGCAGGACCATGACACCCGCCAGCACCTTGGTGAACACCCGGGGGGGCTGAGGAAATTCCAAACGGCAGTGCCACAAATTGGTAGTGCTGATCCTCCAGCGCGAACCTCAGAAACTTCTGATGTCCCTGGAAAATAGGGACATGCAGGTAAGCATTCCTGATGTCCACCGTGGTCATGAAGTCGCCTGGCCGAAGTGCACTCACTGCTGACCGTAAGGTCTCCATGCGGAAGTGCTTGAATCTGACAAATCTGCTGAGACCCTTCAGGTCCAGAATAGGTCTTAGAGTGCCGTCCTTCTTGGGCACCGTGAAAAGATTGGAATAGAACCCTTCGACCCCGTTTCTGGAGAGGCACAGGACAAATCACTCCAGGCAACAGAAGTCGTTGGACAGCCAATCGTAGGCCCTGCACCCTAAATGGGTTCTGGGAAATCCACGACCAGAGAAATCTTGGGGGCGGCCAAGCTGCCAGCTCTATTTTGTACCTGAAGGACACCATCTCCTGAATCCACCGGTCTGAGACGTGCTGTCTCCAGACGTGAGCAAATAGCAAAATAGCACCCCCCACCTGAATGGGTGAGGGTGCCTCCTCATGCCTGAGGGGCCTTGAGAGTGGGCTTGGACTTGGACCCCCAGGAGGGACTGGGACGACCGCGGGATCTACCTCGCCCCCAGAAGTCCCTGCGGCCACCTGAGAAGGAAGAACCTCGTCCTCCTTGAAAGGGACGAAAGGAAGAAGAGCCCCGAAAGGGCCGCACAGGCTTCCAACACTGAGGGAGCCTCTCATCCTTGGCCAGGAGATCCAGACGCTCCCCGAACAACCGGAGTCCCAAGAAGGGAATACCAGTGAGAGCTTTCTTGGCGGTGGCGTCCGCTGCCCACTGTCCCAGCCAGATAGAACGACGAAGAGCGACCAGCAGGGCCGAAGCCCTGCCGCCAAGCCGGACGGTATCATCCATGGCCGAAATCACAAAGACAATGAAATCCGCGCAAGCTAAGAGATACTTATACTCCTCCGCTCGCTTGTGAGCTGGTGTGGGACCCTCAAAAATTCTTTCTTTGCGCTTGTGAGCTCTGGCGATATCCACAAGGCGTCTCACCTTCTTCTTGATGATTATGGAGACAATGGCCGCAGCACAGACAGGGCGAAGACCAGTGCCCACAAAAGTGAAAGCGTGACATGCTAGCTGATCCATGCGCCTGTCAGCATGATCGCGCAAGGAAGAAGTATCAGGAGACGGCATAACCGAGGAATTGGAGAGCCCCAAAACAGGAGCATCCACCTCGGGGGGACGGGACCAGAGGCGAATCAAGTCCTCCGAAAAGGGGCACCGTCTGTTCAGGCCCTTAGGCACTGACGCCAGCTTATTAGGCTTCTCCCATTACTTAAAAAACATTTTAGAGAAGTGGCCCTGTTCAGGAAAGACCAGACACTGTCTCTCAGGCCGAAACAGGTCTCCCTGCTTCTTTTTGGCCGCCTTAGGGGGTACAATTTGCAAGGTTTCAAAAACCGCAGATAACAGCTTCTCTGTGTCATTGGGAAGCCAATCGTCCTCATCCGAGGAAGACCCGGGGCCACTGTCAAGACCCCCTGGCCGATCCCCTGAGGAGTCAGAATCATAAAATAACTCACCCTCCTCCAAGGAGCCTCGGCCACCAAAGGCCTCATAATCATCGTCATCATCAGTAAAAAAAGAATAAACCGGCTCCAAGTGCAGCTTCTTATGCGTGGCCTTGCCAGTGGACGAACGCGATAACTGACGCTCTATACTGGCCACCCTGAGTGGCAAGTCCGTTTGAGGCCCCCTGCTGGCTTCCCCCTCACTGGGCGCTAAACGCAGACGCGGGGGTGTTGGCGAAGCCGTAGGTAAAATGGGGCTGGGGCCGGCAATGCTCGCCCCATCCTGTTCCAAAATGACGCTTTGGGCACAAGGTACACAAATAGCGCTGCGGATGCTCAGAGGGCATGTACCACACATGAGACATAGCTTAACAAGTCCCGAGGGGGCCCCAAGCTCGCTATCCCCAGAAGCCTCTATTATGGTGATTACAGCGGCAGAAATGGGGTCACAAGGCACTAACGGCCCAGAACCGGACAATCCCCAATTTGGTCCCTCTGAACCCCTAAATCAACCGGGCAGGAAGGGAGGAGGGGGGGGTCGGAGGGAAAGGAGACCGGGAGGAACCACTTGATGGATAGCAGGGGCCCGTCTGTAAAATACAAAAGAAGCAAGCTAGCATCCCGCAGCGCATGCACAAGACAGGCACAAAAAAAAAAAAATAAGCACAGACTCACAGACCGCACAGGGAAACAGGACCAGCGTAGATGGGGAGTCAGGGCAGCCGATCCGGAGGCCCTCAGCGCGAATTACCCGGAGGAGGAGGACGCAGCAGCCCAGCACCATGCGCCGCAAAATGGCGCCGACAGTGAGCTCCTTGAGGTGCGCCCGGACCGCAATCAGAGATGGCAGGAGAGGCATGGCCCTTCCCTGCCCCAGAGGGAGACGCGCCGATGCGCGCACCCGGCGCTCGTCCCCTCCCGCCCCCGGAGCCCGACCGGTCCCGTGCCCCCACCTGGACGAGAGGAGAGAGGCAGAAGAGGAGGAAAGATGAGTAAGTGAAGTCAAAAGTCACCAAAACAGTACATAAATAAAGCTTGTGGGAGACAGACATAAGGGATCCCCAAGTGGTTCCTCCCCTCCCCCCATATAGGCTCACCATAGCCTATGGCCGGCTACCCTTTGTGATAGGGTCGCCCAGAGCCAAGCTCTGCCAAATGCCTGACCCTCGGCGTTCCCCTACCTTCACCCGATCAGAAGCCGGAGGCTGGGTGGCAGAAAGGGTCCACTGACACAGGTGGGAATAGGGCTGCAGCGGCCGACGGGCTTGGGATGCCCCGCATATCTGCGATATCCATGGAGAAAGAGAAAGATCCATCTTCGCAGTCAGACTGCAAGAGAACTCTGGGGATTATTAGGGAAGCAGATGCCTTTATATGAGCCGGGAGGAGCCACAAGTTTCGTCTTGCAGTCAACTGCGCCACCTTGTGGCGGATAACCCAATTGTCAAGAATGAAGCGACCCAAGCAGGACACCAAGAAAACAAGAGTAAACCACCAGTGAAAATGTCTAAAGTTCTTGGAAGCCATAAAGTTCCAGAATTCCCATCTGTTTCTCTAACTGTCTAAAATGTCTTGCTGTGCATCAAGCAATCAATATTTAAGCTAATAAGTGGAATTACTTGCAGGGAAAAAATGGACAGTGACCAAAAATATTAAATAAAATCAAATAGGAAAAAAATTAACAGTGCTTGACATCAAAGACAAATCGGCAGGCTTAGCTCTTGAACGATTTCCCAGACAAATAGATCCCTCTGGGACCTTAGGGATTAATATATTTTTTCTTCAGTTTCAGATGCCGTGCAGAATTAATTAGGGTACCTGCAACAATGCTGGCGAGCTGCTGAGTTCTGGTGATGGGGTATATGCTACGTGCTTGTACGATGGCTGAAGCTATTTTCTTGGCGTGTTTCTCCTCCCCGTATGTTTTCAGGATAGACGCAAGTCCCTGTTGATCTAAAGCATTCACAACATCAGCAGCGGTGGGCATGTCAGGATACCTACGCACAAGGAGAGCCAATTAGTTCCCTGACGTCGTTTTCATTGACAAGAGGTGAAGCTTCATAGCACAGAGACACAAGAAACAAGGAAAAAAACAATCACAAATACACACTCTGCATAGGTGTGCCTCAGAGACTTTAAAATAACTCAAAGCAGTCTTGTGAGATTGGAAATAGCTTCTGGCTTTTCATTCACCTGCGCTAACTTCATTACTTCAAGTTTGTGGATGGTTCAGTCAAACTTTTGTATTCTGTATCTTTACTATCCTGACTCAGTTGCTTTATTTAGATATATAACAATGATATATAAACCGGTTAAACCATAAATATATGTATTCATATATATATATATATATATATATATATATATATATACACATACACACACACACACACACACACAGACACTGTATCCATGCATCATCTGTGTATGAGTCATGATGTGAATGTGTATTTCTGTATCTCAAAAGCCCAAAATTGTAAAATGTGGGGTGTTAACCACCTAGTTTGGTCATCCCACTTTTATTGTTCGTCTAAAAACTGTTAAACTTGATGTGGTGTGGTGAATGAAAGTGAAAGTAGCACAGCATTAATGTTTTTTTGGGAATAGTAACATGATACAGAGGGACTTTAATAACATGGCAGTGGAGACACATAACTGCCATGTGAAACTGAATGCAAGATAATGTAAGGTTATTCACTTAGACCAATACATTAATGGGGCACAGTTAATAACCCCCAATATATTAGACAGCCAGCAGTCAGGTCCTTCATAAAAATCACATTTATTTCAATCCATTAAAAAATTCTGTATATGAAAAAATAGGGCAAAAGGCTCGATTCAGAGACACATTCGTCTGGACTTCCATAGCTGTCTGTGAATGTTTTTGTGTGTGTTTGTCATTTTTTTTTCGTCCATTTTTCATTCGTACGAACGTTCGGTAAAATGCGTATATGCGCTTTCGATGAACGAAAGCAAATCGGATCATTTGCGTTAGTTCGGATCATTTTCCCAACAAAATCTGATATTTTTCGTTCGTTCAGATAACTTAAGTTGTTGGGATGGGCTTGCGTCTGATTCAGAGAGCTGATTGCCGAGGGACCCCACCCTATAAACCCGTTTCATTTGCGATCCACTTATGGGACCTTTGAGGGCTCGGATTGCTATTGTTGAACATGTTTTGCGGATATGTGGAGGAGTCTGCGCGCCTTTAGCACCAAGGCATTGCATGTATCAGCATGGCCGAGGCCATAAATTGTATAGCAATGCATACCTAAATCAATACATTTCATGTATGCCTGTTATGTCCTTAGCATGTAAACCTTTATTTTCCCACACATCCATATAATTGCTATATTTTTTTAGACTTATGTCCTTTGTGAATTATATTTGGATTGTTGAACTTGAATCTTAATTTGTTGTAGGAGTTATTGTTTTAGTTGGTTACCTTTGCTTTGTGTAATTATTTTATATTTGGTTGCAGGAACCGCAAGATGTGCCACTCGCACAACATACAAGCAGTGTTTGGTCCAGCTATGCGATTCCTCAGTGTTCTTGCAGGGCATCCAGGGTCGTCCCATAATGCTTATATATTGAAGAGCTCCAGCTTATTTAGTCAGTTTGAGTCAGGAGAATTATCTGGTGGATGGCTCCTGGGTAAGTTTGCTCACATTCCATCAATCCATGTTCACTGTATGGCAATGAATATAGTTGATGACTTATGTCTTAACTTATGGCTGTTTTTAGCCCTTGATGACATGTTAAACAATATTGTTGCTTAGAATGTGTATTTTATGTTAGTATTTTTAAATACTTTCAGGAGATTCAGGATATCCACTCCTGCCCTTGCTCCTGATGCCCGTTCTTTGCCTGCAGAATGCGGGCCAGGAGTTCTCTAATCGTGCCCTATGCAAAACCCGGGCCGTGGTGGCGAGGGCCTTCGGGCTTTTGAATTCCAGATTTAGGTGTTTGGACCATACAGGGAGGGGCACTGCAGTATGACCCCAACAAGGTTATACCAATAATTTAATTTACGTTTTTTAACAGGGACCACACGTGCCAGAGTGGCACAACTGAGTGTCAGGGTCCTTCAGTTGGTGGGCGAGATGCAGGAGCTGCGCGACTCGTTGGGGACCACAGATGAAGAATAATGTTCTGTGGCCTGCCATTGCTATGTATTTCGTTTTTTATAGTTGTAAAAATTAGACATTTTCAAAATATTTTAATATTTTAAATTTTATGATGGAAAAAAAAAAATAAAGGTTTCAGTGTCATTTCATTTTCAAAATATATTAACACAAAACTAATGGGCCCAGAAATATTTAAAGATGAATATTCTCATGACCGAGAAGTGATTTGGGTAAGTTTTAGGGACCTAAAATGGAAGAAGAACCTAACCACGAAGTGGTTTGAGTGAGCTTTAAGGGTCCAAAAGGGAAGATGGAGGATAGTGCTAAGTGCTTTAGCTAAACATTGTAGTAGAATTGAGGGTGGCAAATATGTAGGCGAGCACGTTAATGAGTTAAGTTTGTAGTGTGCAGGAGCTAGATCGTAAGGTTTTTTGTCTGGACGATTATTTATTGAAAAAGGGAAACAGAATCTATCGGGAAACGTAAAGGATTCGTGGGAGGAGACGATGGGGAAAAGGGCAAAAACGAAAGCCTACGTTTTAACATGAGAAAATGAAATGGAAAAGTCACGCTGGAAAATGACATCCTCGTACTCGTACTCTGCCGTACGAACGGACGGAAACTTTACAGAAGGATTGCAATGCATGCTTAGAATCGCTCGCACACTCATACACTCATACTCGGCACAAAAAAAAGTCTTTTTTTGTCTCTCTGAATCGAGCCTAAAGTCCCTCACCATAGTAAAATCACTGAGCTGATGGAAGACGGGTGCCCCAATCAGTGTTGATGCGTTTCAGACCCCTTTTTACCCTTAATCATAACACCATTACATAAACAACTGCGCAACTGACGCCCATCTTCTTATGAAGAAATAATCCACCCTGTGTCAGACGCGTCATCACCCAAGCACGGCGCTGCCCCTGCCCAGAATGCCTCTTCCTTGGCCAGGAAGCGTACAGAACCAAGACTTTCAAGACTGGAACTGGAGAGCCAGGGCAGAGGTCGAGCACCCGCCCAGCCATGACGTGCCTGACGTTACTAGAGCTGCCAATCTGCAGTGGCCGCTCTCGATGGATTACACTGGTGGCACATAGGCAGACATTAGTGTACCAACCAGGGGGATCACCCAGAGGAAAAAATACCATTTTGTGATTACTCACCTTTAAAATGGGTATTATAAGTATGTCACACACCCCGCTTCCACTATTCATGACATATGGGTTATGGTCCAGTAGAGGGCGGACTTCTGCAGAGATGAAAGCAAAAAAGGAGCCCCTCACGGTCCATAAATACCTGGGACCTCCCACACATTCCCGAGTATATGACAGCAGTAAGGGGACCAGGAAGAGCTAATAAAACATTCTTAATCATAAAAAGGTTCACCATATAAAGGATCGACAATACAAAAAGGGCGGGATGAAGCGGGGTGTGTGACATACTTATAATACCCATTTTAAAGGTGAGTAATCACAAAATGGTATTATTCCAAGTATGTCACACACCCCGCTTCCACTATTCATGACATATGGGACATCCAATAGCAGTGTCCGTCATGGGTGGGGATCCAAATACAGCAAAAATGCACCAATTTAAACCACTGCAGCTTGCAGAACCTTGCGGCCAAAAACAGCATCCGCTGAGGCCCGCACATCAACCTTATAAAACTTGAAAAAATTGTGAACGGAAGTAGCAGCCTTACAAACCAGAAGCCTGGTGCTGAAAGGCCCAGGAAGCCCCAACAGCACGAGTAGAATGAGTAGTGATCTTAAAAGGAGGAACCCTCCCCTTAGCAGAATAGGCCCCAACAATGGCCTGGCGTATCCATTTACTAATGGTAGATTTGGCGGGCGCCAAACCTTTTCTGGGCCCGGAAGGCACCAAGAACAAGGCGTCCGTCTTACGAAAAGGAGACGTAGCAACCAAATAGTACTTCATACAACGAACCACATACAAAGAGTGCAAAACCCTCTCCTTGTCATTGCTAGGCCTAGGACACAAGGGAGAACTACATCCTGATTGAGATGGAAGGCAGAAACCACCTTAGGAAGGAAATCTGGTTTAAAGCGAAAAACCACCTTATCCTGGTGTCTCTCCAAGTAAGGGGCCTGAATAGACAGAGCCACCAACTCAGAGACACGCTGAACAGATGTAATAGCCACCAAAAAAGGCAACCTTTTGAGTGAGCACAGAAAGAGCCACATCCTGCATCGGTTCAAAGGGAGGCCCCTGGAGGGCCGATAGAACCAAATTTAAGTCCCAAACGGGAACCAAAGGCTTCCTAGGGGGCCGAACATGAGTGACCCCTTGGAAAAAAGTCTTGACCAGATGATGCAAAGCAAAAGACCTTTGAAAAAAGACAGCCAGGGCAGAAACCTGACCCCCTCAAAGTACTGAGCTGGAACCCCAGATCCAGACCGTGTTGTAGAAACTCCAAAATCCTAGGAATCGAAAACAGCCTGCAAGGTAAGGCCCTAGCCTCACACCAGTCAATATAGGACCGCCAAGTCCTATAGTAAATGGTAGAGGAAGACCTCTTTCTAGCTCTAATCAAGGTTTGAATAACCGCCTCAGACAAACCTTTCTCCCTCAGGATGAAGGTTTCAGCAGCCACGCCGTCAAAGCAAGCGTTTGTAAATTGTGGTAATGTAGTTGACCCTGAGAGATCAGATCTGGAGACAGGGGCAGCCTGTACTGATCTACCACCAATCTTACGACATCTGCGAACCAAACCTGTCTTGGCCACCTTGGGGCTACCAGAATTGCTGGTGCCCCCTCTAGATCCAGCTTGCGCACTACCTTGCCCAACATGGAGAAGGAGGGAAACAGGTACAGAAACCCCAGATCCCTCCAAGCAAGGGACAGGGCATCCACTGCCAGGGCCAGAGGATCCTGAGACAGAGATACAAAGGTTGGGAGCTTGTGATTGTGCCGAGAGGCAAAGAGATCCACCTCCGGAGTCCTCCACTTGTAACACAGGGCCCGAAACACCCTGTAGTTGAGAGACCATTCGCCTTGGCGAGAGAATTCCCTGCTCTGGGAGTCTGCCTCCGTGTTCTCCACTCCCGGAATGTATACTGCCGAGATGCAAGGAACATTGCTCTCCGCCCATGTCAGAATCAGAGAGACTTCCCTGAGGGCACTCCTGCTGCGAGTCCCTCCTTGGTGATTGATGTAAGCTACCACAGTACGGGTGTCTGATCGAACCTGAACCGGTAAACCCTGTAGGTGAAATGTCAGATGCGACAGAACCAAGCGGATAGCTTTGAGCTCCAAGACATTGATGGGGTTGTGAGCCTCCTGAGGACCCCACAACCCCTGGAACTGATGATCTTTCCAGAAACCTCCCCAGCCCGACAGGCTGGCATCCGTGGTAACCGTCTCCCAACGAGGGGCCAGGATCGATCTGCCCCTCATCAGATTGCTTGATTCCAGCCACTACTGAAGGGACTGCCGAACCCCGGGAGACATCAGAAAAGACTGATCCAAGGACTGTGGTCAACTGACCAAAGGGGACTGCCTCGAAGGAGGCGACCATCAGACCCACCAGAGTCATCCCTAGCCGAATGGAAGGGCGAGGGTTGGTCAGGAGAACACGTATCAGATCCTGAACCCTCTGCACCTTTTGCTGAGGTAGGAACACACTGGCCTGACTGGTATCCAGATTCATGCCCAGAAAGGAAATCTCCCTTGATGGGGAGAGAGAAGACTTGGGGTGGTTGATCACCCATCCGAACCTCTCCAGCGTCGTCACCACCGTCCTGGTGTCCAACTCTGCCTGGCAGAGGGAGAAAGCTGTAACGAGTAGGTCATCCAAATACGGCACAATGCGAATGCCCTGGGCTCTGAGCAGGGCCATTATGCCCGCCAGAACCTTGGTAAACACCCTCGGAGCCGAGGTCAGCCCGAACGGGAGGGACACAAACTGAAAATGCTGATCTGCCACCACGAACCTGAGAAATCTCTGGTGTGCTGGGAAAATTGGTACATGAAGGTAAGCATCCTTGATGTCTATGGACGTCATGAAATCCCCCTGACGAAGGGAACCGATGGCTGAGCGCAGAGTCTCCATTCGGAACTTCCTGGTTCTGATGAACCTGTTGAGAAGCTTCAAATCCAGGATGGGTCTTATGGAGCCATCCTTTTTGGGAACCGTGAAGAGGTTGGAATAATAGCCCCGGCCTCTCTCTGAAAGAGGCACCGGGCATATGACCGCCATGTCCAGGAGGTTCTTTACAGCCGACAGGAGCCCCTGCGCCACCCGAGGATACGATGGCACCCGAGACCTTAGGAATCTGGGAGGAGGCCAGGACTCGAACTCCAGTTTGTACCCAGACGAGACCACTTCCAATATCCATTTGTCTGTGACCTCCTGGGCCCAGACCTGGAAGAAGAGCCGCAGCCGCCCCCCCCCCCCCCCCACCCGCAAGGGTGAGGGCACCTCTTCATTGCTGAGCCGGCTTGGCAGCAGGCTTGGGCCTGGAACCCTAGGTAGAGGCCGGACGGGCACGACCTCTACCTCTGTTCCAGGAATCGCCTCTACAGCCAGAGTAGGCAAGACCTCTGCCCCCTCTGGCACCGCGAAAGGAAGGATTAAAGGAGCTTGCCCCCCAAAAGGAGCGATGCAGCTTCTTACGCTGAGGTAGCTTCCCACCCTTCGCCACAGAATCCATTTTGTCTCCAAACAGCCGAGTTCCCAAAAAAGGCAAAGCTGTAAGTGACTTCTTGGCCGCAATGTCAGCCGCCCACTGGTGCAGCCAGACCGATCAGCGCATGGCCACCAACAGGGCCAAAGTTCTACTACACATGGTAATAGTGTCGTCCATAGCCGATAAAACAAAAGTCATGAACAATTCACACCTCTTAAGGGTTGTGAATTCAACACTGTTCGTGTTGAGCTGGGACCCATTTAACAAGTCCCTGATCTCCCACCTAGTAGCCACAGCCACTAGTGCCGATGCACAGACAGGCCGCAAGTCAGAACCCACACTGGCAAAGGCATGACATTCCATCTGATCAATGCGCTTGTCCTCGCCATCCTTAAGGGTAGTGGCATCAGGAGCATGTACAACGGAGGTGTTGGACAATCCTAAAATGGGCGCGTCAACCTCGGGAGGGGAAGACCAGCGCTTCACTGCGTCCACCGGAAAGGGATACTTCCTATCCCATCCCTGAGGAACACCGTGAAGGCGACTCGGCTTCTCCCATTCACTAAGAATCATGCTGTCAAAATGATCCTGATTTGGAAACTCCAAGCGGGGCTTAGAGAACCCAAAGAATTCCCCCTTGTTCGGAGGGGCCTCTGCTGGTGGGGAAATATCCAGAACCTCTAACAGATGGACCTTGGGGGTATCCGCAGCATACCCCAGCGCCTGCCCGGCCTCAGAATCAAAGAACTGCAATTCCTCAGTCTCAGATTCCTCAAACAATTCCCCCTCCTCAAGCGGGGAATAATCAGTCCAGTCAGGGGATACATAATCATCAAAATCAATTACCGGCGCAGCCGGTGACAGATGCCTTTTCTTAGCAGTGGCCTTTCTGCCCACTGTGCTAGAAATAATTTTCTCGAGGTTGGCCAGCCTGGCACATACATCCGAGTGCGACTCCCCACTAATGGGGTACGGGTGATGCGGGGTGGGGTAGGAGAGGCGGGCGGCACTGATCCAGACGCCTGGGGTCCTGACTGCGGCGTTATAGCCTGTTGTGCACATGGTATGCAAATTAGTACATTCTCCCCGGAAAGGGGTACACCACAACCCACACATAACCGGGATTGTCCTGACGGGATCCCGACCCCGGTATCCTGCGGAGCCTCCATATGGTGATTTTTTGGGCAGTCGCAATGACCCGAGGGAATTACGCTGGTAAGCAATCCGGGATGCCCTTTCAGTCCCTAGTTTTTTAGGATGCCCAATTTTACTTCTAGGGACCCTAGGATCGGGAGAACCCAATAGTTTTGCAAGTCACAGGGAGTTCTCCTGAAAGACACAAGAGAAAAGGCCTTAAGCACATGCACACACCACATATATATATAAAAAATATATATATATATATATATATAATATAAATATAATATACATGCTATAACATTAAAGCCAGAATGGGCACAAGTAATGCAATAAGGACGGATGAGGGGGGCCCTGGAGGGCACTCACGTGAGACCAGTGATGGCTGCCACCAGCACGCAGCTCCTGGAGACAGTGAGAGAGGGAGAAGAGGAAGGGGCGGGCCATCACGCGCCGCGCCTTCCCACACACCAGCAGCGCGGTTCCCAGCCAGGAGACTGGGCTCCGCACATGGTGCCAAGACAGGAGGGGGTGGGCCGCGGCAGCGCTCGAGCGCCCGGCCCCACCCCCTCAAGAACCACCGCCTGAGGGGGAGAAGCTCCCCTCAGGAGATACTGAAAAAAACGATCCGGGCAAATGGCGGCCATGAGCTCCTGGGTGCCTAGTGACAGTAAACACACACATCCACACACGCATTCACACTGAAGTGAGGTGAAGAAGAACGGTCAAACATAAAAATATAGATATATACCCCCCCCCCAATGGAGGGATACAGAGAAACCAGGAAGGGGGGAAATCCCACACTAGGTGTGTCAGGGATATATGGGACAGGGCATCCCAAAACCGGGATCACCAACCCGGATTCCGCCTATCCCGTTATAAGGGGTCCCACGGGGGAGCATGGCTCCCTAAACACCTCTAGAGGTGTTGCCTACCCTCACTCGGACCTGCAGCCAAAGCTGGGAGGCTACTACAAGGGTTTAATATATAGGTCCGAGCAGAAATAAGGCAAAAATACAACTCTGTGAAGTACTCACCTGTAGAGTTGGTATTATATGCATACAGCACGTCCTGCTCCAGTAGTAGTGATAACATGTGGGTAGTCCTCCGCCTCCGTGCACTGCAGACATGTAGAAAACAAGCTCCTCCCGGCCCTTCATATACCGAGGGACCTCCCACAAATCCCCAGCATTGAAAAGCAGTGAGAAATAGAGACCAGGAGTAAGCAACCACCCAAAACTGGCAAAAATATCAAAGATAACAATCACCAACAGGGGATCCAGAACAGGGTGAAACAGGGTGGGGTGGAGCAGGACGTGCTGTATGCATATAATACCAACTCTACAGGTGAGTACTTCACAGAGTTGTATTACTCTAAGCATACAGCACGTCCTGCTCCAGTAGTAGTAATAACATGTGGGACATCCAATAGCAGTGTCCATAAAAAAGGGTGGGATCCCCAACAGATGGTAGCAGCAAGCAGTCTAAACTACTGCCGCCTGTAGAACCTTGCGGCCAAACACAGCATCAGCTGAGGCCCGAACATCAACCTTGTAAAACTTAGTAAAGGTATGTACAGAAGACCAGGTAGCGGCCTTGCAGACTTGTTCAACAGAGGCCTGGTGCTGAAAAGCCCAAGAAGCCCCAACCGCTCTAGTAGAGTGAGCAGTAAGACGAAAGGGGGGAGTCTTCCCCTTGGCAGTGTAGGCTTGAACAACAGCCTGACGAATCCATTTACTGATGGTAGACTTGGCGGGAGCCAAACCCTTCCTAGGCCCGTGAGGCACAACGAAGAGAGCATCTGTCTTCCTAAAGGCCTGCGTGGTAACCAAGTAAGACTTGACACACCTGACCACATCCAAGGGGTGCAAAACCCTTTCCTTAGGGTTACTAGGATTAGGGCACAAGGAAGGAAGTACGATATCTTGATTCAAATGAAATGCAGACACAACCTTAGGCAGGAAGTCTGGCTTGAAGCGAAACACCACCTTGTCCCGGTGTCTCTCAAAGTAGGGAGGCTGAATAGACAAAGCAGCCAACTCAGACACACGTCTGACCGAAGTAATGGCTACCAGGAAGACAACCTTGAGCGTGAGCACAGCTAGGGCGGCCTCATGGATAGGCTCAAAAGGAGCCCCCTGCAGGGCCGACAACACCAAGTTCAGATCCCAAACAGGAACCATAGGTTTCCGAGGGGGGCGCACATGAGTGACCCCCTGAAAGAAGGTCTTGATAAGAGAGTGATGGGCAAAGGTCCTCTGAAAGAAGATGGACAGGGCCATGTTGTAAGAACTCCAGCACCCTGGATACTAAGAATTCCCGGCAGGGAAGAGACCTGGATTCACACCAGTCAATGTAAGCCCGCCACACTCTATAATAGATGGCAGCAGAAGTCTTCTTCCTGGCTTGCACCATGGTAGCCACTACAGATGCAGACAAACACTTTTCCATCAAGATGGAGGTTTCCATAGCCAGGCCGTCAAAGCCAGCGTTAGTAAATTGGGATGGCGTAGAGACCCTTGGGTCAGCAGGTCTGGTAACCTTGGCAGATCGCACTGATCTACTGCCATTTGAACTACATCCGCGAACCACGCTCTTCTTGGCCACCAGAATTGCGGGTACCCCTTCCAGAGCGATCTTGCGCAGCACTCTGCCCAGAAGGGGAATTGGTGGAAACACATACAGGAGCCGAAACTCCTTCCAAGACATTGACAGGGCATCCGTGGCCAGAGCCAGAGGATCCTGAGACAGGGATACAAAGCTCGGGAGCTTGTGATTGTGACGTGACGCAAAGAGATCCACGTCCGGCACACCCCAACGGTGACAAAGTGACTGAAATACCCTGTCGCAGAGGGACCATTCCCCCTGACGGGACGACCCCCTGCTCAGAGCATCTGCTAGCAGATTCTCCGTCCCCGGAATGTAGACAGCCGATATGCATTGTACATTGGTCTCTGCCCAAGTTAGAATCAGAGACACCTCCTGGAGAGCACCCTTGCTCCGGGTTCCTCCCTGATGATTGATGTAGGCTACGGCCGTCCTGTTGTCTGAGCGTACCTGAACCGCCAGACCCTTCAGGTGCTGGGTCAATCGTTCCAGCACCAACCTGACCACCCTGAGTTCCAGGATATTGATAGGAAGGTGGGCCTCCTGAGGGCCCCACCTCCCCTGGAAGCGCAGGGACTTCCAGAAACCCCCCCAGCCCGAAAGACTGGCATCCGTCGTGACCGTCTCCCAAGAGGGAGCCAGGAAGGATCTGCCCCTTGTCAAATTCCTGTGGTCCAACCACCACGCAAGGGAATGTCTGACCGAGGGGGGAATCACCCAGCTGTCGTCCAGAGAGGCTGGGTCCTTGTTCCATACTGACAGAAGGTGAAGCTGCAGAGTTCTCAGATGAAACTGGGCAAAGGGCACCGCCTCGAAGCTTGCCACCATCGAGCCCACCAACTGCATTCCCTGCCAGATGGAGGGATGAGGGTTCGCAAGCAGGGATCTCGCCTGGGTTGTCAGAGCTTCCACCTTCTGCGGAGGAAGGAATATGGGTGAGGGCGCCCCTTGACTGAACCGAGTCCAGAATCATCCCCAGAAACGGGGTCACTGAGGAGGGGGACAGAGAGGACTTTGGGTAATTGATCACCCAGCCGAAGGACTCCAGGGTGGACACCACCAATCGAGTGTCCAGCTCTGCCTGCCGCAGAGACTGAGAGGTGATGAGAATATCGTCCAGGTAGGGCAACACGCGTATGCCCTTTAGTCTTAAGAGAGACATCACCCCTGCCAGCACCTTGGTGAAGACCCTGGGGGCCGACGTGAGGCCGAATGGGAGGGCCACGAACTGATAGTGCTGATCCAACAGCGCAAATCTGAGGAACCTTTGGTGCCCTGAAAACACCGGCACGTGCAAGTAAGCGTCCTTAAAGTCCACAGATGTCATGAAGTCCCCTGGACGCAGCGAGGCAATGGCCGAGCACAGAGTCTCCATACGAAAATGCCTGCTTCTGACAAACTTGTTTAGGATTTTCAAATCCAGAATGGGTCTGACTGACCCGTCCTTTTTGGGGACCGTGAACAGGTTGGAATAAAACCCCATGCCCCTGTCTCTTAAGGGGACCTCGCAGATGACCCCGAGCTCCAGAAGGTCCTGCACAGCCAGCATCAAGACCCGAGCTGAGGCAGGATCCTGCGGGACCCAAGACCCGACGAACCTGGTAGGGGGCAGCACAGCGAATTCTATCTTGTAACCGGAGGAGACTACCTCCTGAATCCACCGGTCTGGGACAAGGTGTCTCCAGACATGCTCGAAGTGCTGTAGATGTCCCCCCACCCTGATGGGCGAGGGCGCCCCTTCATGCTTGGGGGGTCTTGGGGGGGCTTTGGGCTTGGGCCCCCCAGGAGGAGCCGGGACAGCGTCCTCTGTTCTTGTTCCAGGGTTCTGAGCGCGACCCGAGAAGGACACCCCTCTACCTTGCTTGGTCCCCCGGTAGGGGGTGGAATGGGAGCTTGGACCACGAAAGGGCCGAATATGACGCTTGCGCTGGGGCAGCTTGCCCCCCTTGGCAAAGATATCCAATCTTTCTCCAAACAGGCGCAGCCCTTTAAATGGGAGCCCCGTAAGGGCCTTCTTGGCGACATTGTCAGCAGCCCACTGGCGTAACCAGACCGCACGGCGTATGGCAACCACCAGAGCCAAGGATCTAGCACTCAGCTTAATAGCATCGTCCGATGCAGATAGGATATAATTCACAAAGGTCTTACAGGTGGCCAGAGCATTGGCGGCATCAGAGGGCAAGTCATCCGCCCCTTCCAGAGCAGTCTTAACCACAGTCCTGAGCGCCACCGCCGTGATGGCTAAGGCGCAAACCGGGCGGAGCGACCCTCCCCCAAATGCAAAGGCATGACATGCCAATTGGTCAACTCGCCGATCTTCTAAGTCTCGCAGCGTAGTAGTGTCAGGGGAGTGCATAATAGAGGTATTGGACAGACTCAGAATCGGGGCATCGACCTCGGGCGGCGATGTCCAACACTTAACCAGATCGGCAGGAAATGGATACTTCTTATCCACAGCTTTAGGAATCCCCTGGAGTTTACTGGGATGTTCCCATTCTTTCAGCACTAGGTTATTAAGGTGGGTTTGCTCGGGAAACTCCAACCGCACCCTAGCGGTATGAAACAGATCGCCCCTCTGCCGAGGTGCCGCGGGAGGGGGAGAGAGGGATAAAACATCAAAGATCTGAGACAACAGTCTGTCAATGTCGTCCTGGGACCAAAGATCAGAGCCAGACTCCTCCTGACTCCTGGACTCGTCCTCGTAGGATCCTGAGTCAGAGAGCAGTTCCCCCTCCTCTGATGGGGACTGAGCATAGGAAAGCATCAAATCATCAGATTCTACAGGTAGAATAGTAGCTTCAGGGTTCAAATGACGCTTCTTGGCAGTAGCCTTGCGCGCCAAGGAGCCAGCAATAAAGCTTTCCACACTGGCCAATATAGAGGCCAAATCAGCGTGAGAATCCCCACTAGTATTGGGGGTTATGCTCAAGCTTGGGGGAGTAGGGGAAATAAGGCGAGGTGCGGGCCCTGCCTCAGATGAGGTGGGAAGACCGGCTAGCGCCTGTTGAGCACAAGGTACGCAGACCCGTGAGTTGTCACTGCTGCTAGGTAGGACCCCACAAGCTGCACACAGACGGGCTTGTCCCAGGGGGACCCCGTTTGCGATGTCCTGGGATGCCTCCATATGGTGATTATTAAATTCAATGTGCCAGTAGGCATTGACACTTTAAGCAACCCTGGATGCCCCTATAACCCGCTGGGAAGTGGGAGTAAATCTGAAAAATGGTCTGGATCGGGCACTACGTCGGACTAGGGGAAGCCACCGATGACCGCTGTCTGAAAGACACAAGGGGAAACAGGGATGTCAGAGCCGAGCGCGAGGAAACAAGCTAGAAAAAAAGATCGTCCGTGAGGGCACTTACAGTCTGCGAGGGGAGGACTGTCTTCACCACGCGCATGCGAGAAGGAAATGGCGCCCAGCGAACCTCGAAGGGCGGGCAATAGCGGTCGATGACGCGGAATGCGCCAGGCCGAACCACGCCTCCCCCCGGAGTGCGCGAAGCTAGAAGGCGCACAGCCAATCAGGAGAGAATGTAGCTACGTCAGTATCACTTCAGAGAAGAGGTCTGACGAAGTGAGCAAGGGAAATTGAAAAACGCCGTAGCTTCCCCAAACGGTGCTGCTGTGTGCGCATAAGGCACAGTAAAAGGCTGCGGTCAGGTTAAAAATAAGCAAGTGAAGTGCGCTCTGACACCCAGTAGCAGTAAGCGCCTAAAGTGTACTTAGGGCAGGAGTAGGCCATCAACACACAGCCCCCCCCCCCCCCCTCTTTTTCCCCCACTAACGGGGGAATCTGGGAAGGAAGGTGACCCGAATAGAGGGTTCACCGTTAGATGGGGCATGGGGGCACTAGTGCGGGAGGGGCATCCACTGAAGGCTCACCATTCGCCTTAACCGCCTACCCTATGGAGGGGGATTGCGGTGGAGACTAGCTCCGTAAGCACACTAGGTGCTGCCTACCTTCACCCGACCAACGCAGCCCAGGATGGGAGGCATATTCTTAACAAGAAGGACGGGTGGAAATAGTCCCGCAGGGCCTCGGGCTGTCAAGCCCCGCTCGCCTGCGAGAGCGTGATACTTCATGTCTTCGCAGTTCCAGCACTGCAGAGAAATCTGGGGATTTGTGGGAGGTCCCTCGGTATATGAAGGGCCGGGGGAGCTTGTTTTCTACATGTCTGCAGTGCACGGCGCCGGAGGCGGAGGACTACCCACATGTTATTACTACTACTGGAGCTGGACGTGCTGTATGCTTAGAATAAATGGCCGGGTGCAAACCCGGCTTACCTGCAAGGAAGAGCAGCACACATCTTCTGACTTGCTCGCCGTCTTGCAGAGAAGGAACTGGGGAATGTGTGGGAGGTATTTATGGACCGGGAGAGGCTTCTTTTTTGCTTTCATCTCTGCAAAAGTTCGCCCTCTACTGGACCATAACCCATATGTCATGAATAGTGGAAGCGGGGTGTGTGACATACTTGGAATACAGAGGCAAAGGCAACATAAGGGGAAAACGCACAGAGAAAACAGACATTCTAATTCTACTGCCAAGCGGGATTTACAAAAGCAAACTGATGAGATATACAGTGACAATGATAATTGCAAGTCAAATATAAAGTTGCCTTTTTACAAATGTACATGTTAACTATGGGTTCAATTTTGGGGGTCTCTTGTTTTGGGGCCCTAAGGCTTGGTCCCATTTCCTTTAGCCCAATCATTTGACCACATCAATCATATTTAAAACAAAATTTTACATGATTTATTTAGTTCTCATATTAAAAACAGCGAACTCATTCCATAATATTGCAATACATAATGCACATAAATGTATTTGTCTTAAAACACATAGCCTTTAGCACATGATTATCCTCCTCTTTCTTGGGGGACTAAATTGCCCTTTTTGAAAGGGACTAGGTAGACATGTTTCGCCTTCTGCCTTTTTCAATACCTAAATAAAGAAACAATTAATCTATACATGACCATGTCTGTGATTTTTTTATGCTCTATTATAATATCCATACATTTATTGGAGGCTCATGATTTACCTTCTTTCTTGCTTGCTTTATACACAATACACCTTAATGCAAACATTGCACCTTACAAGTGTTTCCATGTAGCATGTACATCACATGCAGTTCTCATACCCCTCTGGGAACTGCGGATTAGCCCATGTTTTTCCTTTATTGTGAATGATGTCTATGGAAAATCACAGTATAATAGCATTAGCATATTGGCTTTTTAAATTACAAACCATAACCCAATGGGTAGTATATATAGTCTCACTGGACACTCACCCCTTTGCACTTTTTTGGACCGCTTTGCATTAGACTGGCTGGCATTATCCTGCTGAATATAGTTTATAGTAATGTATTTAGTGCCATTATGTCTTTTCAAATGATGCTTATCTACAGGGCCAAGTGACCTCTCACCTCTGCCTTTACCGGCTGGAGCACACCGGAGGGTTCTCCGCCCTCCAGTTCCCCAACGTGTCTGGCCGTTACAGAATGCGGCTTTTCCCTGTGCCTCCTGTGATGTGACATACAATTATCAGCTTGGTGCCCGCTTGTCTTTCCCATAAGCACTTTTGTATATGGCCTCTCACCTCTCTGTTTGTATCTGCTAGGGCGCATCTGTTCCCAGAGAGGCATGAGAACTGCATGTGATGTACATGCTACATGGAAACACTTGTAAGGTGCAATGTTTGCATTAAGGTGTATTGTGTATAAAGCAAGCAAGAAAGAAGGTAAATCATGAGCTTCCAATAAATGTATGGATATTATAATAGAGCATAAAAAAACAACAACATGGATCATGTATAGATTGTTTCTTTATTTAGGTATTGAAAAAGCCAGAAGGTGAAACATGTCTACCTAGTCCCTCTCAAAAAGGGCAATTTAGTCACCCAAGAAAGAGGAGGATAATCATGAGCTTAAGGCTATGTGTTTTAACCCTTTCGCTGCCAGCCTACCTGCAGCTTTTGTCACCCTCTATTGCCAGACCATGTTTCACTATTTTGCGCTACACATGTTCAACTGTGATTTTTTAAAGGATTTCCAGGGATTTCCCAGGAAAATTATATATAGTTTTTTTCAACAGAGTCTGGGCTTCAACATGAAATGTCTTGTTTGGCCTTTTTTAGTGTATTCTCAATACTTTTTGACAAAATACGTGCAAAAAAAATTAAAAAAACGATTTTTTGCAATTTGTAGTGTTTTTTTGTAAGAATGTAAGTTTGTCAATAAAATTGTATTGCGTGCGAAACCCCAATTTCTCCCGGTCACAGCAGTACCACATATGTATTGGTAGACACCCTTTCCTGCCCAGGAGATTCCTGCGATATGCGCACCTTGCAGTTTTTCCAGAAAAACAACCCTTTACATTTGAAATACCCCCCACAAACTAGATATATTCTCTGGAAGTACACGTCTCAAGCCTTCTAGGCATACCAAGCTTGTTTATGTGGGCTTAGTTTTCTGGAAGTAATCCCTCAATGTATTCTTTGGTTGCACAAAGTTTCCCTAAAAAAGAATAAAACGGAAGAATCCAGCCACATTTTCCTAAAAAAAACTATATGCAAACAAGAAATAACAAGTAAAATCTCGAAAAGCAACATGCCCCGAATAGAACGATACCCAACATGCATAGGTACTGTCAAGGGAAGAGTTGGCAAACATCACAAAGTAAAGCGTGCGCGTAACAGTAATTTTACTTGAAAATTTCAGCTCTGCAGACAAAGTGCGCACCTTGCAATTTTTCAACCAAAACAACCCTTTACATTTGGAATATCCCCGATAAATCATATATTCCCTGAAAGTACACATGTTAAGCTTTCTAAGAGTACCCAGCTTGTTGTAGTAGGCTCACCTTTATGGAAGTAATCCCTCGAAGAATTCTTAGGTTGCACAGGGTTTCCCTAAAAAAATGAATAAAAAAACTGAATAAATAACATGTTTTCCTAAAATATAAATATGCAAACAATAAAAAACAAGCTAAATCTGAAAGAGCAAGGTCCTCCGAGCAGAACAACACCCAACATGCATAGGTACTATTAACCCTTTAAATTGCTAGCCTACTTGAAGTTTTGTCACCCTCTGTTGACAGGTCATTTTTTCCCATTCTGTGCCATGTTTAACCGTGATTTTTGCCGGAATTTCCAGGAAAATTATGGATATATATTTTGCAGCAGAGTTTAGGCTTTAACATGGAATGTCTTGGTTGTAATTTTTCTACAGTTTATTTTAATATTTTTGTGTAAAAAAACAAAAAAATAAATAAATATTTTTTAGACAATTATCTCCTTTATTTTAAATAAAACATTTACTTTATTAAAGAAAACCATATTGCATGTGAAAGCCCAATTTCTCCAGATTACAACGGTACCACATATGTATTGGTAGCCCCCCATTCTTGCCCAGGAGACCCCCTAAATTAAAAATAGCACTTTATAACATTTACAAATAAAATACTATTACTATCCACACTATAAACATAAGGGGTTAATTTAAAAAAAATGACATAGGGTAAAAACCCTTAAAACTCCCCAAAAAAATGTTATGGGGTCCCCCTTACTCATCATAACCAGCCCTGGACCAGCTATGGGGGCTTGTAGAACAGGGTGCAAGGGGGCCAGCTTTGGTGGCCCCCCCACCCTGCAGGCTACAAGCCCACATAGCCATGGCCGGGCTCTTCTGCCCCCCCCCCCCGGGCTTTGGGGAGGCAGGTAATTGGGGTGCCGGGGGTTAACGGCAAGTCACCCACCCGCTTGCCGCAGGTGACTTGCCAGCCCCCCAGCCTTGTGAACTGGCATAGGGGTCTCATGGACCTCTTACCAGTTCACAAGGGGTTAAATGTAAAAAAAGAACACAGAAACAAGCAGAATTTTTTTTATTCATTTATTTATTTTTTCAATACTTTTTAATACTTATCCATCCCTGTGTCCCACGCTGATCAATCTGGCTTCTGCTCTCCTGCTGCAGCTGGAAGCCTTTTTTAGCTGCTGGGCCACAGAACATAGGGGCTTAATTTAAAAAAAAAATTACATAGGGTCCCCAATTTTTGGGGGAATTTTAAGGGTTAAAACCCTTAAAAATCCCCCCAAAAATGTAATAGGGTCCCCCTTACCCAGCATTACCAGCCCGGGACCAGCTATGGGGGCTTGTAGGAACAGAGTGGGGGGGGCAGCTTTTGTGGCCCCCCCCACCCTGCAGCCTAGAAGCCCACATAGCCTATGTGGGCCCGGGCTCTTCTGCCCCCCCCCCGGGCATTGGGGAGGCAGGTAATAGGGGTGCCGGGGCTACCGCAGGTGACTTGCCAGCCCCCAGCCTTGTGAACTTGTATAAGGGGTCTCATGGACCCCTTACCAGTTCACAAGGGGTTAAATGTAAAAATAAAAACACACAGACATAAGAAAAAAAATTTCATTTATTTATTTATTTTTTTACTTTACTCACCTCCGATTCTGTGTCCCCCGGCGATCTCCGATGACAGCTGACAGTCTGCTCGGGTGTTTGGAGGAGAGAACCTGGGGAGGGGGGGGCGATCACAGCCCTCTCCCCCTCCCCACCTCTTTCCTCCAACCACCCGAACAGACTGAGTCTTAGTCTCGGGTGCTGGACTTAAACAGCCGGCTGCTGGTGACATCACAGTGATGTCACCCGGCCCCGCCCCCAGGGGCCTCAGGTAAGCAAATGTCATTTTTATTATTTTTTTTCTTTACAGTTAGCAGCTGCTGCTGCCGAAGCGGGGGGCCCTATTCCGGGGAGATTGGATGGCACCAAATTAAAGAGGAGACCCGGCCGGATCCAACGAGCAGTCAGGTGAGTCTTTTTTTTTTATTTTTTAACTAGCGGGGGGAAAGTCAAGCACGTAATACCTACAGGCTTGGCACTTAAGTCACAGACATGTGAGCACGTAGGTGTTACGTGCTTGGCACTGAAAGGGTTAAGACAAATACATTTATGTGCATTATATATTGCAATATTATGGAATGAGTTCACTGTTTTTAATATGAGAACTAAATAAATCACGTAAAATTTTGATTTATATATGATTGATGTGGTCAAATGATTGGGCTAAAGGAAATGGGACCAAGCCTTAGGGCCCCAAAACAAGAGATTTTGGATATTGCTGCCCAACTTTTGAACCAATCTAATACAATTAAATGGCTCATGAGAGGTCACCCTGAAGAGACCCAGGAAATGGGATCTCGATTTTAGGCAATTTCAATTTGGGGGGGGGGGGGGAGGGCTGTACTAGAATGGAGCAAGAACTAATCACTGCAACTAGATCAAAGTCTATTTTTACATGTTTGGCAAAGTAGACAAGGATTGCCATTTGTGACATCTTTAGGAAGATGTAACCTTCCTTGATATGGAGCAGAAAAAAAACAACTTCATAATTGGAAAAAGAGTGAAAACAATAGAGAATAGAAAAAGGGAAATCAGCACAACAAAATCCTTATGAGGGAGTGTTCAATAAGTTATGTATCCCAGTATGATCTGTTAGTGTTAGAGAGCTTGTCTGTGCAGGTTAAGACATGCCTGGACATGCAACACACACAGTAGCAGTTCAGGCTGGTGAAAGCAAATGGCAGGATGGAAAATACACTACAGTGTGGGTCCACTAAGACAGTGAGGGATTTGAAGCTTCATTTAGTGATTAAAGGAGCACTATCGTGAAAAAATGGCCCAATAATACAAATCCATATAACTATGCTGGATGGCGGGAGGAGAGGTCACTTATACACCCCACATCAAGAATTATCCAACCAGCCTTGTTTTTTATTTTTATTAATGGAAGGAAGAGGAAATCGGGTGACAGGTTCTGTCACCCCTGATACACTAAAACTGTCACTCCTGGATTTTAACCATTTTGTTGCCGGGAGGGGGAACCCTATGTCATTTTTTTTTCATTAACCCTTTGTGTTCTGTCATCCAGCAGCTATAAAAGGCTTCCAGCAGGTGAGCAGAAGCCAGTGATCGCTGAGGGACACAGTGCTCCAGGATGGAAGTATTAAAAAAAAAAAATAATAAAATAATTTTTTCTTTTTGCGTGTGTGTGTTTTTTTTTACATTTAACCCCTTGTGAACTGGTAAGGGGTCCATGCCTCAGTACAGGCATGGGGGCATCCCTCAGTACAGGTATGGGGGCATCCCTCAGTACAAGTATGGGGGCATCCCTCAGTACAGGCATGGGGGCATCCCTCAGTACAGGCATGGGGGCATCCCTCAGTACAGGTATGGGGGCATCCCTCAGTACAGGTATGGGGGCATCCCTCAGTACAGGCATGGGGCATCCCTCAGTACAGGCATGGGGGCATCCCTCAGTACAGGCATGGGGGCATCCCTCAGTACAGGCATGGGGGCATCCCTCAGTACAGCCAGCGAGTGGCCCCACTCCCTCCTCCCCCCGCCCCGCCCCTCACACACTTACCGATGGTCGGAGGGCCGGTCTGCCCGTCCCTGCTGTTCCTGTCGCCACCGCCGCCGCTCTCATACGCTCTCATACACACAAACACACACACACACACACACATTCATTCTTACCGGCACTTCCTGGCTGTTGCGCGCTGGTCGTCGGTGGGCGTGTCCCAGATGGCCGCCGTCCAATGAAAACAATGGACGCCAGCCATCTGTAGCACGCCCACCGACGACCAGCGCGCAACAGCCAGGAAGTGCAGGTAAGAATGAATGTGTGTGTGTGTGTGTGTGTTTGTGTGTATGAGAGCGGCGGCGGTGGCATGAAAGTAAGCATGAATGTGTGTTGTATGTATGAGAGCGGAGGTACCCGGCGTATAAGACGACCCCCCCACTGGAAGGCATGTTTTACAGGGGGAAAAAGTCGTCTTATACGCCGGCAAATACGGTATGTCAAAAATCAGTTCACAGTGGGTGCCACAAATGTTGATGCCTGAGCAAAAAGCCACGTCCCCAGAAATTTAGCCAAAAGAATTAAGATATACTTAAAGAAAATATAGGAGACTTCTACTGTAGAATTGTTATGGGTGACAAAACATGGTTTCACTCCTATAATCCTGAGACAAACAAGAGTCCATACGATGGAAGGACAAGGGGTCACCAACTCTACTGTGTGCAGCAGGCAGATGGAAAGGTCATCTCAACTTTTTTGGGGAGATGCAGGTGTTTTAGTACTATATACCAACAAGACAATTATTAGAGACACCTATGCTTCAATTTTCACTGGCTGCAATGATAGGCTGCTTGCAGTGAAGCTCCCACGTGAGTGTGAGCAGCCTATCAGTGCAGCCAGCAGGCGAGACTATCGGCGCTACCCACGATTCTGATAAGAGTGCACGCAGAAGAGGCCTGGAAGTTGTGAGTATCCTGGGCACCCGGTTCCTTATTTTAATGCAAGTGATACGCAGCAGGGCAGCATTTTTGACTGTAGTTCTGCTTTAAACAAGTGAAAATAACCCTTGAATTGCCAAGCATGTATATTCTACTACCTCTTCTGCTGTTAAGTGCCAGCACCATAGAAGCTTTGTGGCATTTTACCCCGCTAGTGAGAAAAGAAAATGCTCACCTCCGTTCTGAATTCAGCACTGGATGTCTTCTCTTCCCCCTGCAGGCCTCCGATCGCTGGTCCAGGGTCTACACCAGGGCCCCAAGCGTTAACTTCTTTTACCCTAGTTCCGCCGCAGGGATAGGGCATTTTATAGGAGTGAAATCGTCATGACACTCATCCCTGTATAAAAGGCAGCTTCCAGCGGCAGTCAGAGATCAGAAGCAGGTAGTGATCAGTGGAGGGCAAGTGCGAGGGCAGGAGATTCCTCACAAGGTTTTTAGCAAGGCCTGGAGGGGCTGGCAAGTCACCTGCTGCAAGCAGTGACATGCCATTAAGTCCCAACCCCATTACCTGCCTTTTCAAAGCCCAGGGGTGGGCAAAAAAAGCCCCCAGCCCATGAACCATAATACACTCTATATGGCAAATGCCCCTGAACCATAATACTTTGGAAAAGGTATTAATGATACTGTGGACAGCTGACATCCCAGGCTGTAGGTAATACACAGAGTCAGATTTAAAGATGGATCAGACATACAGTATGAAACCTGTATTGTATACAGTTGTGGATAAAAGTTTTGAAACTAACACAAATAATCACAAAGTTTGCAGCATGAGTGTTTTTAGGTTTCAATCATTTTTATTGTTTTTTTTCTTTACCATAATAATGAGCTTTGTAATAAATTCATGCATGTTTTCATACACAGTTTTTGAAACTACATGTGTATTAGTTACAGTTATAGACCTCTGATTCCATTGACCTTGTCCATTGTCATCCTGCATATCATATACATTCTAACCCTTTAATTGCCAGCCACATAACATTTACGTGGCTGACTTTCCCCTGTTAGCACCCTGAAATTTTAAAAAAAGACACTCACTTGACCCCTCTATTGATCCAACTGAGTCTCCTCTTCACCCAGCCCCCCCCCCCCCCCCCGAGCTCCTCCGGCTTCAGGAGAGTGCCCAGAGTAGGGCGCCCCCCCCCCCCCTCCTGGAAAGGGGGACCCCACGCCATTTTTTTTTAATTTAACCCTTTAAAGTGTGGAAAATATTATTTATAAATGTTGTTATAAAGTGCTCTTTTCAGTTTGGGGGATCTCTTGGACTGGAACAGGGGGCTACCGATACATATGTGGTACTGTTGTAATTGGGAGAAATGGGGCTTTCACATGCAATATGGTTTTCATTTAATAAAATAAATGTTTTAAATAAAATAAATGAGACATTTAAAAAAAAAAACTTTTTTGTGTTTTAGTTTTTTTTTTTACTCAAAATATTTAAATAACAGAGGAAAAATTACAGACAAGACATTTCATGTTAAAGTTAAAGTAAAACTACCTACGCATATTGGGTATTGTTCTGCCCGGGGGACCTTGCGCTTTCAGATTCAGCATGTTTTTTCTTGATTGCATATTGATATTTTAGGAAATGTGTTTTTTATTCTGCTTTTTTATTCATTTTTTTAGTTAAACCCTGTGCATCCAAAGAATTCTTTGAGATGGGGTACAAGCTGGGTATGCTTAGAAAGCTTAATGTGTGTTTTTTCAGGGTTTAAGGGGGGAATTCCAAATTTAAAGGGTTGTTTTGGTTAAAAAAGCGCAAGGTGTGCATTTTGTGTGCAGAGCTAAAATTTTCAAGTAAAATGACCGTACTTTAGGGTGTTTGGCAACTTTTCCCTTGACAGTACCTATGCATGTTGGGTATTGTTCTGTTCGGGGACCTTGCTTTTTCAGATTTATCTTGTTTTTTTCTTGTTTGCATATTGTTTTTTAAGGAAAATGTGGCTTTGATTCTGCTTTTTTAGGGAAAACCTTTGCAATCAAAGAATTAATTGAGGAGTTACTACTAGAAAACGGTGCTCACATCAACAATGCTGGTATGCCTAGAAAGCTTGGGGTGTGTACTTCCAGAGAATAGTTTGTGGAGGATATTTCAAATGTAAAAAAAACTGCAAGGTGCACATAGCAGTTGTATTTTATCTGAAAATCTCATAAAGTGCTGTAAATTCCCTATGTTTTATTTCCCAGGAATCACTTAATCTCATAGACAGAGTATAGGGTTCTTTAATCTTTAAATTCACATTAGAACACTTCAAGAATAATGATTTCAATGCACCATAGACCTCACACAAAAGACAAGGTAGTAATTCCTGCCTGTAATATATGAAATTCTTAAATAGACATGCACTATTTAAACTCAAACTTACAAAAGTGGTGGCTCAAGCAAGCACTAAAACACACTTAATGCAACAAATCATTAAATATACTGCTTGTTTGCACCGAGATCAATAGGTTATACATGAACTAGAAAGAAAAGGAGTTTGTTCTTTGAGAGGTTCCCTAGTGGCGCACTAGTGGAAAAAAACAAACACAAAATAGCTAACTTGATTATCTAAAGAGAAAGGAAAAATTACCACATGTTTTTAGCAGCAAAAAAAAAATTATAGGGGTTTTAATTCGCCCAAATCCAGCAAAGCTACTATTTTTCTATACTATAAAATTATTGCACAACATCTACAACAGAATCAATATTTTTGGGTAGTGTTAAGTGAATTGCAATAGAAACTGTATTACACTGGCCAACATTTTTGCAGTGGTCTTAGCAGTCAAGTTACATAGTGTGGTAGGAATGACTAAATAAGCCTGGACTCCAAATCAGTGCTTGAATACAGAACAAAGTCCCTGCCCCCAGTCTGTAAGGTAAATTACCTACCTTTCTCCATCCATTCTCATATCTAGGGGGCCATCTTTACTGAGGGAGAAGCCTCGTACAGCTGTGTCAAATTGCATAGAGGAACATCCGGCATCAATAAGCACTCCATCTAGTGTTCCAGGTTTAACTCCAGCAGAAAGCAGTAGGTTCTCACATTCACTGAACCTTCCTAAAAATGGTTGTATTTCATACCTGTATTAAGACAACCCATAGGCAAACAAAGTTATATATAAACATCCTGCATGACTCAAGCAAAATGCAATTGAGATACTAAATGGTACTGTGCTTTTCACCCTATAAGACCCAACAATGGGGGGGGGGAAATACCAGTGCGCCTTATCAGACAAATGTAAAGAAAGGGAAAAAAACACATATTAAAAAATTGCTCCTGCACCGCAGCCGGATGATGGAGGAGCAGGTGGACAGGCAGGGATAGTCCCCACTCTAGGGCCGCTTCTGGGTCTGGGGCACTCGCTCACACAAACACTTGGGTCTGGCCTGAGACACAGGCACAGACTTGGGTGTGTGCGCAAGCCGCAACACCTGAGGACAGGCAGGAGGATTGGCAGGGAGTGTCCCCAGCTCTGAGTTCCGCCACCGTCTCTCTGCCCAGCGCACTCAGTCACATGAACACTTGGGTCCCTGCAGCGGGTGGGCACTGCACGAACCCAGGTGTGTGTGTGTGAGCGCACTTGAGTGGGGACTCTCCCTGCCCCTCCTCCATAGTCTGGCTGTGGTGCTGGAGCAACTGTCAATGTATTTCTTTTTCTCCAGCATTTGGGGGATACCTCGCTGCATATGGGATGGGAGATGCCTTGCTGCCTAGGGAATGCCTCACTGCATTTGGGATTGGGGATGCCTTGCTGCCTATGGGTTTGGGAATACCTCACTGCCTATGGGATGGGGGATGCCCTAACTGGCTATGGGATGGGGGAATGCCTCACTGCCTATGGTGTGGGAGATGCCCTCACTGCCTATGGGATGGGAGATGCCCTCACTGCCTATGGGATGGGAGATGCTCTCACTGCTTATGGGATGGGGATGCCCTCAATACTTATGGGATGGCAGATACACATAGTATCTCAAACTGTCATTGTGTTGAGGATAAAGCGATCATACAGTTCAAAGGACTTGCAGATTAAAGACTGGTCTACCAAGATTTTTTTAAATTTTCAACCAAAATGTGACTACATGTTGCATTTCTGTTTTATGAATTTGTCTCTTGTCATTCATAAAAACAGCATCTACTTAAATAGTAGTTAATTACATTTACAATTACATTTTTATAATTTAAGTCAAACCATAATTTAGTCTAAAAAGTTGTCTGAAAAAAAGTGGACTGAAAAAATACAATTCTGTGAGTACTCACCTGTAGAATTGTTTTTGATGGTGTCCTGTTCAGGTCGCTCCATTTCTGACATGTGGGTAATCCGCCACAAGGTGGCGCAGTGACTGCAAGATGAAAATCGAAGCTCCTTACGGCTCCATATAAGGCAGCTTTCTCCCAAAATTCCCCAGTGGTTCCAAAGCAGTAAAGCAGAGACATGCCGGGAGGCCAGGAAACCATGTTACATCACATAGCTTCAGCATGTACTCTCTCAAGAGAAAAAGAAAACCCAAGGACTAAGCCAAATACAACAGTAATCACCATAACAGGCAAAAGGAGATAACAGAACAAGGGTGGGATGGAGTGACCTGAACAGGACACCGTCAAAAACAATTCTACAGGTGAGTACTCACAGAATTGTATTTTTCCCAGTGTCCTGTTCAAGTCACTCCATTTCTGACATGTGGGACATCCAAAAGCAGTGTCCAAAAGAAGGGTGGGATCCCCAGAGAGCAACAGCATGCAGTTCATGACACTACCGCCTGAAGCACCTTAAGGCCAAAAACAGCATCAGCTGTGGCCCTAACATCAACCTTGTAAAACTTTGTAAAAGTATGAACCGAAGAACAAGTAGCAGCCTTACAAACCTGTTCAACCGATGTCTGGTGCTGAAAAGCCCAAGAGGCACCAATAGCTCTGGTAGAGTGAGCTGTGATCCAATAGGGGTTCCTTCCCCTTGGCAGAATACGCTTGTACCACCGCCTGTCTGATCCACTTACTGAGAGTGGATTTGGCTGGAGGCAGACCCTTCCTAGGCCCGTCAGTGAGAACAAAAAGAGAATCCGATTTCCTGAAGGATTCAGTAGCAACTAGGTAGTACTTAAGGGCTCTGACCACATCCAAGGCATGGAGGGTCCTCTCCTTAAAATTAGAAGGTGCGGGATACAAGGAAGGCAAAACAATGTCCTCATTTAGGTGAAAGGAAGAAACAACCTTAGGTAAAAAATCAGGATTAAGGCGAAAAACCACCTTATCCTGATGCCGCTCAAAGTAAGGAGGCTTCATACAAAGCACCGCCAGCTCTGAAACACGATGCACCGAAGTGATAGCCACCAAAAAGACCACCTTTAGAGTCAGAATGGATAAGGCAGCATCGCACAAGGGCTCAAAGGGAGGACCCTGGAGAGCAGAAAGCTCCAAGTTCAAATCCCACACCGGTAACAGAGGCTTACGCGGTGGATGTACATGAGTAACTCCTTGGAAAAAAGTCTTGATAAGTCTATGATTGGCGAAGGATCTTTAGAAAAAAATAGCCAAGGCCGAAACCTGACCCTTGAGGGTACTCAGCTGGAGACCCGAGTCCAATCCATGTTGTAAGAACTCCAAAATCCTAGAAAGGGAGAATGCACAACAGGGGAGACTCTTGGACTCACACCAGGCAATGTAAGCGCGCCAAACTCTGTAATAAATCATGGAAGAGGATTTCTTTCGAACCCGAATCATGGTACGCACGACCGAAGCAGACAGTCCTTTCTCCATCAAGATGGAGGTTTCAGCAGCCAAGCCGTCAAAGCCAGCGTTTGTAAATTGGGGTGGCGCAGCCGCCCCTGAGTGAGAAGCCCTGGATCGTCGGGCATGAAGTATCGATCCACCGACATCTGGACTATGTCCGCGAACCAACACCCCCTCGGCCAACGAGGAGCCACTAGGTTGGTACCCCCTCCTGGGCAATCTTGCGCAGCACCCGACCCAGAAGCGGAAAAGGAGGAACGGCGTAAAGAAGATGGAACTCTGTCCAAGGAATTGCCAGAGCGTCCGTGGCGAAGGCCAGAGGATCTCTTGATAGAGAGACGAACCGTGGAAGCTTGTTATTATGTCGGGACGCAAACAGCTCCACATCCGGCTAACCCCAGCGGTGACACAGAGTGTGAAAGATCTTGTTGCTGAAAGACCATTCTCCCAGACGAGAGGCCCCTCTGCTCAGGGAGTCTGCCTCCAGGTTCTCCACCCCAGGGATGTAAACCGCGGAGATGCAGGGAACATTCTACTCCGCCCAAGTCAGGATCTGGGTCACCTCCTTGAGGGCTCGCTTGCTCCGAGTCCAGCCATCTGATTGTCCGAACGGACCTGGACCACAAAACCCGTAGATGGGGAGTCAAATGAAAAAGAACCAACCGGATCACTCTCAGCTCCAAGAGATTGATAGGCAAATGGGCCTCCTGCGGACCCCACTGGCCCTGGAACTTCAGCGATTGCCAAAAACCTCCCTAGCCAGTCAGACTGGCGTCCGTGGTGACAATCTCCCAGCAAGGAGTCAGAAAGGACCTGCCCACTAGAAGATTCCTGGAGTCCAACCACCACGAGGGACCGCCTGGCCAGAAGAGACAGTGAGAATTCCCGCTCCAGGGACTCCTGTGTCCGGTCCCAAACGGTCAAAAGATTCAATTGAAGAGGCCTCATGTGGAACTGAGCAAAGGACACAGCCTCAAAACATGACACCATGAGACCCACCAGCTTCATCCCCAGATGGATGGATGGTCGCTGGCAAGACAGTAAGGCCCGCGTCTGCGTCTGAAGACCCTCCACCTTCTGCTGGGGGAGGAAAACCTTGACCTGAGAGGTGTCCAACATCATGCCCAGGAAGGACCTCACCAATGAGGGAGTGATCGAAGACGTCCAGATAAGGAAGAACACGAATGCCCTGGCTCAAGAGGGCCATAACGCCCGCCAGCACCTTGGTGAAAACCCGGGGGGCTGAGGATATCCCAAACGGCAGTGCCACAAACTGGTAGTGCTGGTCCTCCAGCGCGAACCTCAGGAACTTCTGATGTCCCTGGAAAATAGGAATGTGCAGGTAAGCATCCCTGATATCCACCGTGGTCATGAAGTCACCCAGACGAAGCGAACTCACCGCAGACCGTAAGGTCTCCATGTGAAAATGTCTGACTCTGGGATAGGATTGGGATAGCACCCTCGACCTCGCTCCGGGTGTGGCACCGGACAAATCACCTCGGATAACAGGCGTTGAACAGCCATTCTTAAACCCTGCGCCATCAATGGGTTCTGGGATATCCGTGACTGAAGAAATCTTGGGGGCGGCCAAGCTACCAGCACTATTTTGTAACTGGAGGAAACCACCTCCTGAATCCACCGATCCGAGACATGCTGTCTCCAGACGTGAGCAAATAGCAGAAGCCGCCCCCCACCCGAATGGGTGAGGGCGCCTCCTCATGCCTGAGGGGTCTTGGCAAAGGGCTTGGGCTTGGATCCCCAAGGGGGATTGGGTCGGCCAGGGGACCGACTTCGTCCCCAGGAATCTCTGCGGCCACCTGAAAAGGAAGAGCCTCTTCCTCCTCGAAAGGAGCGAAAAGTAGACGTGCCCCAAAAGGGCCGCACAGGCTTCCATCGCTGAGGGAGTCTCCCATCCTTCGTCAGGAGATTCAAACGCTCCCCGAATAACCGAAGCCCCAAAAAGGGAATACTAGCGAGCGATTTATTGGCAGCGGCGTCGGCTGCCCACTGCCGCAGTCAGATAGAGCGACGGAGCGCAACAAGCAGGGCCGAAGCCCTGCAGCCAAGCCGGATGCTATCGTCCATGGCCGAGGCTATAAAAGCAATAAAGTCCACGCAGGCTAGGAGATCCTTATACTCCTCCGCCCGCTTGCGAGATCTGGCGATATCAACAAGACGTTTCACCTTCTTCTTGATGGCTACGGAGACAATGGCCGCTACACAAACCGGACGAAGGACAGCACCCACAAAGGTGAAGGGGTGACAAGCCAGCTGATCCATGCGTCGGTCAGCAGGGTCGAGCAAGGAAGCAGTATTGGGTGACGGCATAACCGTGGTATTGGAGAGCCCCAGAACAGGAGCATCCACCTCCGGGGCACGGGACCAAAGGTGAATCAAGTCCTCAGAGAAAGGATACCGTCTGTCCAGGCCCTTAGGCACCGATGGTAACTTATTAGGCCTTTCCCATTCCTTAAAAACCATTTTGAGAAGTGGCCCTGTTCAGGAAAAATAAGACGCTGTCTCTCAGGCCGAAATAAATCCCCCTGCTTCTTTTTGGCCGCCTTCGGTGGTATAATGTGCAAGGTCTCAAAAACCGCAGATAACAACTTCTCTGTGCCATCAGGGAGCCACAAAACCTCGCCCGGGGAAGACCCAGGATTGCTGTCATAGCCACCCGGTCGATCCCCTGAGGAGTCGGAGTCATGAAACAACTCACCTTCCTCCATGGAGTCCCGACCATCAAAAACCTCATAATCATCATCATCGTCAGCAAAAAGCGAAAAACCCCGCTCAATATGCCACTTCTTACTCGCGGCCTTGCCGGCAACAGAGCGCGATAATTGTCTCTCTACGCTGGCCACTCGGAGCGCCAAATCCGTTTGAGACCCCCTGCTGGCTTCCCCCTCACTGGGAGCTAAATGTAGGCGCGGGGGTGTTGGCGAGGCCGCAGGTAGAATAGGGCTGGGGACAGAAGCGCCCGCCCTATCCTGTTGCGCTTTTGGCGCAAGGTACACAAACTGCGCTGAGACCGCTCAGAGGGCATGTACCACACATGAGACAGAGCTTAACCCGCCCTGAAGGGGCCCCTAGCTCGCTATCCCCAGAAGCCTCCATTATGGTGATTATAACAAAGAATAATTTGGGTTACAAGGCACTGACGGCCCAAACCGGGACAATCCCCAAATAGATCCCTTAAGAATAATGACTGCAGAGAAAGGGGGGGAGGGGGGGTGGATAAGACCAGGAGGAACCACAATTCTGTGCAGTAACCCCCCCCCCGCAGCGCACGAACCCCGGGCGCCAGAGAAGGGAAAATGGCGCCCGGATCACCAGAGAGAGAGGCAGCCGGAGGAGGCCTCTCCCCGCCGCGGTGCGCAGCACACGCCACACAGCGATGCCGGCGCCCGCACAGGGCGGCCGCCCGACGGCCGGGACCCGTGGCCCCCCCTCCCTCACAGCACCTGAAGGAGGAGAGGTGAGGAGAAGAAGGAACGAAGGAGGAGAGTACAAGTAAGAGAAGTCACCACATATAAAAACACACACACACACCATTGAATAAAGCTTGTGGGTGACAAACGGGAATAAGGGGTCCCTAGATGGTTCCTCCCCCCCCCATATAGGCTCACCAGTGCCTATGGCCAGCTACCCTTCGGGAGAGGGTCTGCGGCCCAGAGCATAGCTCTGCCGAACGCCTGACTCTCGGCATTCCCCTACCGTCACCTGTTCCGTAGCACAAGGCTGGGAGGCAGGATGGGTCCCCGGAAGAAGGTGGGAATAGGGATGCAGTGGCTGACAGGCTTGGGATGCCCCGCTCACCTGCGATATCCAGAGAGAGTGTCACACGATCTTCGCAGTCAGACTGCAAGAATAAATCTGGGGAATTTTGGGAGACAGCTGCCTTATATGGAGCCGGGAGGAGCTTCGATTTTCATCTTGCAGTCACTGCGCCACCTTGTGGCGGATTACCCACATGTCAGAAATGGAGTGACCTGAACAGGACACTGGGAAAATGTAGCATCCCAAAGAAAAAGGAAGACCAAGATCTTCAAATGCTCAGCGGTGTCATTTCCTACAGTGAAACCGTGACATGGGTTGCTGTATTTAAAAATAGAAAATCCTAAATTAGACAAAAATAATAGGTAGTGGATGACTATATAAAGTACAGATGAGCCCAAGCAGGATAGCTGGAACATAAAAAGTCTGCAAAGCAGGAAATGCTGTAAAAAAGGATGTACAAAAAAAATTGAATTTAAATGAATACTTGAATACTTAAAAAGTAAGAACACCCTCTACATTCATCACTGTCTGAAATACTTAAAATTAGTCTAAGTCTGATGGTAAAGTCCTTATAGATTCCTATTTCTTGGCAAATGGTCTGGTATCAGGATGCTCCCTGAAGACCTAAGAAAGAAGAATATAAATGCCTATGAGTGTGCAATGCCAAACAACTGTCACTATACCCAGGTTAGGCAGTCCCAGTAAGTTTCGCCCTAGAGCCGAATGGTAGATATTGAAAGAAATCTCTAGGAAAAAAAAATATTCAGTGACCTACATGGAGCTCTTGTCCTGTTGATGCAAGTGCTAAAATTAGAAAATAGTTGCATGAATTACACCTAGATGGGAGGTGAGAAACAATACTATATTAAAGTTTTCTCAAGAAAAGATCAGGTGTTCTGGATAAATGAGGCAAAAATGTAGTTCTTTGGAACAGTATCATACAACATGTTTAGTGCAAAAACAGCATTCCACAGAAGATCCCAGCACCAGGAATCCCCTCTAAAATGGATGGGGCTTCTTGACTTGGTAGGCTTTGACATAATTTATGTATGGGTTCCCTATACCTGTTTAAATAATAGTATATTGAGACAGACACAATCAGTTCTTTCTCTTTCTGGAATCCCCTCTACCATCTGCTGGGCAATAAATTCCAAATGATCCTCTTTGAAACCACCAGACCCCTGAGTTTTTGAGTCATAAAACTGAGGGTCACATCTGATAACCTGAAAGTGTCACTGTGTGACAATTTGCATTCCAGGAAGCCATAAAGTGGGTCACTATACTCCCCTATGTGATTTGCTTTTAAGCAAATATAAAAAAGGACATCTGAATACATCCTGTAAAGGTGTGCCCCACAAAGCCCCTGCTCTTTTTTGTAGGAGCGATGCAAGAAGACACTTTTATTTGGGGTTTGAAAACAGTTGGTGACGGCAGCCAGGGACTCTCTATCACAGCATGGACAAATATGCTGAAACCACAGAAAGAAGACATTGTGTAATCTGATATTGGTTCTCCCGAAATGTTAAAGGGATACAGAAGGCAAAGACAACTGTTAGACTGTTGGGTTGGACTACGTTTGGCACTGTCCTAAATTGTCTTTCATTTTTTTATGATTTCTCTTCTGAAGCATGTGAGCGTGGCCTTTGGCTCTGTGGTGATGCATAATAATCAGCATAATGGGTGGGGTCAGTAAGGCATTCTCATTACCCAAGCTGTTTCCCCTCCCTCCCAGTGTTCACAGTCTGATGATGTAGAGCTTTAGACCTCCAGCTTAGCCCAATTATTGGTGATGGCAAAGGAATTTAGGGTGTGTGCCACTACTCTTTGCCCTGTTTCTACTTTCAGATGCAGCTGTGTTCTGACAGGAAGTGAAAGGACAACCATGATGAGTGGGCTGCTGAATGACAGTTTATGCACTTTGTTTAGAGTCCCTTTAAGTATCATTTTACCAATTTCTCCCTTTATTTAGCATTTTACTATCTGCTTGTTTATACAGAACTCTGTATTTTACTGATCAATTGATTTACTTAATGTACCAATTGTCTTTTTCATTTTGTTGTAATTTTATCTAAAATAAAACCTTGTCTTTAGTTGATAAGCTAATATCTAAGTGTTCCTGCTTAGATTATAACCTCACAATCTCTAAAGTTTGGCTTAAGTAATGTATAAGGCTATGAACTAATTATTTCTGACAGCATTGGCCCATATCCGCTTCTTTAGTCATACTACTTATCTAATTGATTTTTTGGTGCCAGCGAGGATACACATTGCCCAATCAGATTGATTCTTCATTATCAGAATCAACTTTCTTCAAAATGGGAATACCCGGGCCTGCTGGCAGTGGGATCCTCTTGTCCCTCCACATCGGTAGTGTATGGATTGGGATATTTAGAGCTTGCCTGTATGATTTGTTTTTATGGATATGAGCATATACCACATTTTTTATGTGAATGTATTACTTTTATTGCATTAAACGTTTGGATTATTTAAAGTATTATACTAAGTCCTGTCTTTTATCTTTGCTAGTCGGGGGGTAATGAGAGCTGGAGATTCAAAGTGGCCCTTCAGACTATCATCAGGTGATCATATGAGAAGCTTGCCTAAGGAGGTGTACGTTGGAAGCACAGCGGTGAATAAATCCTCTGAGAGCCATTGTCTTATTTGACTTTTTAGTAATACTCTGTGCCCTTTGAACCACTTTTTATGGTTTTAGACTGTGATTGGAAATATAAGTCTTGGCACCTTTGAGCAGTGACACAATTGTGTTAATAACATTCATTTTTGTAAACTTAGCACAATATTTGTAATATAACATTAAAATAACTTTGTTAATTCACAGTGAATTGAAATTAAAAACAATTTAAACCAATTTATTTATTCTGGTTATCAATGCCAGTTTTAACTGTTAGTCCTGCTGTTCTTTTCTTGGCATAAAACATTCCTTTTATGCTCCCATGAATGTACTTGGTGGAAAAAACTTCTGAGTAAAGAATTGCAGTAAGTGTAAATATTTAGGGCTGCTTTTCTGCCATCAGTGCATGAAGAGCCATGGCTATGTTAAAGAAAATGAGGGCAAATATTTAATACTTTCTGATGCCCCGTCTGCCCCTTTAAGACCCCTTTCAACAAATATCTCTGTTTCAATAGCCATGTGCTAGCCAAGGTGTTAATTGGTGGGGACTAGAATGCATGCAGGCCTAGCCCCTTAGGAGGCCCGGCTTTAAAGACCATCCCTGTGGCATTTAACACTCCTGACAAATTGCTGGTCTATTAAATTCAACCTAACCAATCAGCTTCTTAATAGATGGGATGATGGGTGCTTGGATGATGGGAGAACATTGCTTGACACTTTTATAGAACATAATCAATCCTTTATCAATTCCTTGTTTTGCCTTTAATATATGTACTTATTTTTCCAAAATTTTCATTGAGGAATGACTTTTCTTAGGTACCATTGATTTTTATTTTTTCCCTAGCTGGTGATTCGGCAACCATAAAATCTCATGCTTTTTTTGTATCATACAGTGATTTTTTTTAACTCTGATTCGAGGTAAGTGTTAAACAGCTGACAGGTAGTCGAGGTGGTTTCAGGCATAGAAAACAGTACATTTTGCTCTTTTTAAGGGTTTTTTAATACTAATTCTTGCCTGGCTTTCATGGATGGCTGATGATATAGTTATAAATCTAAACTGTACATCCAAATATAATGTATTTAACATTTGATTACATTCTAAATTCCAAAGACTGCAATGTTATCCGGAAGATGCTAGTTAGACAAAAATGGAACAATCTGAACATTAATGATGTTAGCACGCAAAATGTCGAAAACAAGGCTATGTCAATGAAAAACCATCCACCAGTACACATAGCCAGTGGCTATTAAGACTGTCCATAATGAATGAAGTTCAGTTATGGGTTGTTGCTTAGAAGAAATAAGGATATGAAGATTATTTTTTAAATTTCAATAATTTTATTGCGTTTAAAGCTAAACAGAATTCTGAATATAATAGAATATGCATTGTATGAATTGCAGAAAAGGTAAAAATAATACCTTTTTGTGAGTACTCGCCTTTAAAACGGGTATTATGAGTGTGCCATACACACCACTTCGATCTTCATGACATCTGGGTAATCTCCAGTAGAGGGCGAACTTCTACAGAGATGAATATGCAAAAAAAGAAAGCCCCTCCCGGTCCATATATACCTGGGACCTCCCACCAATTCCCCAGTGTATAAAAGCAGTAAAGGGACCAGGAAGAACCAGTTATAACCTTAAAAATCAAAACCATATAAAAGCCCCAGAATACCTGAAAAAAAGGGGTGGGGCGAAGTGGAGTGTATGGCACACTCATAATACCCGTTTTAAAGGTGAGTACTCACAAAACGGTATTATTCTAAGTGTGCCATACACTCCACTTCGATCTTCATGACATCTGGGACATCCAATAGCAGTGTCCGTCATGGGTGGGAACCAGAAACAGTAAAAACAGTGGAAAAAGTATGAACGGAAGACCAAGTAGCAGCCTTACAAACCTGTTCAACAGAAGCCTGGTGCTGAAAAGCCCAGGATGCACCAACAGCACGAGTAGATTGCGCAGTGACCCTAAAAAGGGGGAGTCCTCCCCTTAGCAGAATAGGCCCCAACAATGGCCTGACGAATCCATTTGCTAATCGTAGACTTAGCAGGCGCCAACCCTTTCCTGGGCCCGCAGGGCACCACGAAAAAAGCGTCCGTCTTGCGGAAGGAAGAAGTAGCCACCAAATAGTACTTCACACAGCGAACAACATCCAAATTGTGCAGAACCCTCTCCTTGTCATTGTTAGACTTAGGACACAAGGAAGGGAGAACAATATCCTGATTGAGGTGGAAAGCAGACAACACCTTAGGAAGGAAATCCGGCTTAAAACGAAAAACCACCTTATCCTGGTGTCTCTCAAAGTAAGGGGCCTGAATCGACAGGGCCGCCAACTCAGAGACCCGCCGAACCGAAGTAATAGCCACCAAGAAAGCAACCTTCTGAGTGAGAACCGAAAGAGCAATATCCTGTAGCGGCTCAAAAGGAGGACCCTGCAGAGCCGAAAGAACCAAATTCAAATCCCAAACAGGAACTACGTCAATAGGTGAAGTTGAAGAGATCTCATGTGAAACTGTGCAAACAGCACCGCCTCGAAGGAGGATACCATCAAACCCACCAGTTTCATCCCCTGTCGGATAGAGGGACAAGGACTGGCCAGAAGAAGGCGGATCAGGCCTTAAGTCCCCTGCACCTTGGTCTGGGGCAGAAACACTCTGGCCCGAATGGTATCCAGATTCATGCCCAGAAATGAAATCACACGAGATGGGGAGAGAGAAGACTTGGTGCGGTTGATCACCCACCCGGACCTTGGTGAAGACCCTTGGCGCCGAGGTCAGACCGAAGGGAAGAGCTACAAACTGATAATGTCCTCCACCGCAAACCGGAGGAATCTCTGATGTGCCTGAAAAATCGGAACATGCAGATACGCATCCTTGATGTCTATGGATGTCATAAAATCCCCTTGGCGAAGGGAATTGATAGCCGAGCGCAGAGTCTCCATGCGGAACGTTTTGGCTCTGATAAACCTGTTGAGAACCTTGAGATCTAGAATGGGTCTCACCGAACCCTCCTTTTTGGGAACCGTGAAAAGGTTGGAGTAGTAACCCCTGCCTCTCTCCGACAGAGGCACCAGGCATATAACCCCCATGTGTAGCCTGAGGGTCCGAGGGCACCCGAGACCTTAAGAATCTTGGGGGCGGCCAGTACTCGAACTCCAGTTTGTACCCGGAGGAGACCACTTCCAAGATCCAATTGTCTGTGACCTCCCGGGCCCAGACCTGGAAGAAGAGCCGCAGCCGTCCCCCCACCCTTGTTTAACGGCCGGCTTGGGCTTGGAACCCCAGGCAGGCACGGTACGAGCCCGACCTCTGCCTTTGTTCCAGGACGAGCCCCTGACACCCGAGAAGGCCAAACCCCTAACCGCTCTGGCCCCTCGAAAGGAAGGAGTGAACGAGCCAGCCCCCCGAAAGGGGCGGCACTCTTTCCTCCGCTGAGGCAACTTACCTCCTTTAGCAACAGCATCCAATTTATCTCCAAACAGCCGCGAACCCAAGAAGGGAAGAGCTGTGAGCGACTTCCTGGCCCCAACGTCCGCTGTCCACTGGCGGAGCCAGACCAATCTGCGCATAGCCACCAGTTAGGCTGAAGTCCTACTACACACGACAATAGAATCTTCCATCGCAGCCATGACAAAATCCATGAACGTTTCGCATTTCTTAAGTAAAGCGAACTCAGCGCCAGCTGGATCAAACTGAGCATTATTCAGCCAGTCCCTGATAAGAGACCTGGTAGCAAGCGACACCAGGGCAGATGAACTAACAGGCCACAGGGCCGAGCCCACGTTGGCAAATGCATGGCACGCCATCTGATCAAGGCGCTTATCCTCGCCATCCTTAAGGGAAGTGGAGTCAGGGGTGTTCAGCACAGAAGAGTTGGTCAAACCTAAAACTGGCGCGTCGGCCTCGGGAGGAGAAGACCAGCGCTTAACCGCCTCCACCGAAAAAGGATACTTCTTATCCCATCCCTGAGGCACACCAGGAAGCCGACTGGGCCTCTCCCATTCTCTAAGGATCAGCGCATCAAAATGACCCTGGGTAGGGAATTCCAGACGGGGCTTGCAGGCCCCAAAAAATTCCCCCTTCTTGAGAGGGGGCGCCTCAGGCAGTTCAATATCCAACACCTCCAATAAATGTGACAAAACTGTGGCCGTATCTACGGCATCCCCCAGCGCCTGCCCGACATTGGCATTCCCAGACTGAACATAGCCAGCCTCAGTTTCCTGATACAGTTCCCCCTCCTGTAACGGGGAATAATCTGACAAATCAGCGGAATCGTCGTCAACATCCCACACGGGCTGGGCCGACGACAAATGTCTCTTTTTAGCCTGGGCCTTCTTGCCCACAGTGCTTGCAATCAATTTCTTGATGCTGGCCAACCTAGCCCAAACATCAGAAAGCGACTCCCCACTGGTACCAATGTCACTTGGGGTACGGATAAGGTGGGGAGGGGAAGGCGATGAAGCGGGAGGAGCCGACCCAGAAGGCTGGGTACCAGACTGCCGCGTTATGGCCTTTTGTGCGCATGGTATACAGATCAGCACATTCTTCCCCGTAAGGGATACCCCACACCCCACTATAACTGCAATAACCTTACAGTATATAAGACCACAGCATTTGTTCTTGCAGTCACACTATATATATATAAAAACACACACACACATATGCTCGCGACCAGCTAGAGAGGAGCCCCCACACACAAGCTAAGGAAGTGGCCATCCGGCCCTTACCACACAGATCCTGATAGAAGATGGCCCCCACGAAGCCTCATGCATGAAGAGGGAGAGCAGGTGGAGGACGGGCCAGCGCTTGCCAAGGCCACGCCCCCCTCCCAGCAACGCGGATCCCTAGAAACGAGCACAGAAATCGCGCCAAAGAAGGGGGCGGGCTACCGCGGCCGCGCCGAGAGCCCTTCCCGAACGCAGCCTGAGGGGGAGAAGCTTCCCCAGGCTGCCACAGCCCTGTCATGCCAGTAAAAACACTCTCTGTATGTCACACTCACAAACACACAGTGTAAAGCACACCAACACACACAGGGACATAAGCTGGGAAAAACGAAATAACGGCCAGGCCAGGCCAGGCAACCCCCCCCCCCCAGCCTGGAGGGGAATAAGGGACCCGGAAGGGGGGGAACCCTGCCAGAATCCGGCCATAAGCATAGAGGGACGGGGCATCCCACACCAGGATCACCAAGAAACCTGGATAACCGCCTACCCCATAGTGAGGTCTCACGGTGGAGCAGTGCTCCTGTTGCACCCATAGGGTGCTCCTCACCAGGACCCGCAGTCTAAGCTGGGAGGCTCAATATAGGGGCAATTTAGAAAGGGTCCTGGCAGTAATAGGGACAATAGATGGCCGGGCGCGAGCCCGGCTTACCTGTAAGTAAAGAAGTCTTCATCCTCTGTCTTGTCGCCTTCCCTGCAGAGAAGGAACTGGGGAATTGGTGGGAGGTCCCAGGTATATATGGACCGGGAGGGGCTTTCTTTTTTTGCATATTCATCTCTGCAAAAGTGCGCCCTCTACTGGAGATTACCCAGATGTCATGAAGATCGAAGTGGAGTGTATGGCTCACATGCTTTTCTGACTGATAATCACCTAAATACGATGTTAATATTTTTTCAATAGATAAACAAAACAAAATATGTCTGGATAAAATAGAGACCGCAACTTATAACCAAAAAAAGAAAAAAAAAACAATAAATAGTACTAACACTATTAGAATTACTAATACTAAGTAGAATATGGGGAATTAACTCGAATTAATGGGCCCACCCCCCCAGGATTTCAGAATTCAGACCAAATCTCCCTAAATTGCAACTCTTAAATACTACTCAGCTTCTCATTGACCATTACCCAATCAATAAACATTTGAAGTTTCAAAGTATGAGATTTCCATGACTTAGCAATGGTCAATTTAGCCGTCAAACAAGCATAAAAAATACATGTATTGGGAAAGCTGGGAATCCCCACAACAGGTTTATTTAATAAGGCAACCAATGGCATTTTTCCACCCATTTTCCCTGTAACGTGCTTATAATACCAAACGCTTGGTTCCAAAACTTTACCACCTTAGGATATTTCCACCATATATGAAACATATCACCCACCTGTCTACAATTTCTGAAACATAAAAGAGATATATTAACCTACTGGGGACCATATATCAATGCAATGAGTAAATACCTTCAAGTTCGATTCTAACAGTGAAGTGTTGAGAGAACCTTTAGAGCTTTGAACCGCCCATTTACTCAATCTTCAACTTTTAAGTTTGTTGTAAATCCACTTCCCATTTTATCATATAATCGAGTTTGCCCTCTTCATCTGTGAAGTATTGATATAAGGTAGAAATACCCCCTTTTCCTCCATGACGAGTTAGGTATAATTTCTCAAAAATAGTAATATTAACTCTATCCCCTTTAATTCTCCTAGGATTTAAAAATGTGCTCTGTGTATTCTTCATTGAAAGGAAGTTGATATTTGTCTCTAAAAAATTGCCATATGCTGTAATCGACTTGCAGTCATAAAGTTTGCAATTCTATAGAGATCTTTCTGTGTCCACCATTTTAGATATGCTCTTTTTCTCCCAGGCAGAGGGTTACCAGATTGTGTTTTCTTTTTTTTTTGCTAATAGTTGCCCAAACAGCTAAGAAAATACAGGACATAATATAGCCAAGTCTGTTGGCTATACAAATAGCCACTCCCTCCTCTTAACACTGCTGTTAGCCATGAGAAAGATTCTAAACCTATGATATAAAAATGAAGAAGAATGCATAAAATGGGTCTCCTGTAACATGACTATGTCAGCCCCAAGAGAACCATAATAACGAAATGCTTTATCTCTTTTAATTGGTGAATTAAAACCCTGAATGGTATGAGAAATAACACTTTCTCAGTCGTTATCCAAACTAGCGATTAATCACCTTGATGGGTCTCTCTAGAAATCCCAACCCAAATCCAATCCCACCATCCAACCGCAGAGAGCATGTCAGCTGTAACTTTTCCCCATGCTTGTCTCTGCTTCCCCTGGCCATGGGGTCCAACAGCACTTATGAAGTAAGTAACTAAGTAAAAGTTAAAAGTAACTCCGCCCAACGCATTTGTTTGAAACGAGTCGGGAGACAAGCACGGTTAAAGTTACAGCTGAAATGCTCGCTGCGGTTGTATGTGTGAGAGTGTTACCGGTTATATGCGAATGCATCTCCTGTAAATTTGAGGCTGAAACCTGTGCGGAGTTGTTTTTTAATCACCTTTTTAATGTTTTTAAGCTGGTAAGCACAATTAAAAGGAGAAGGGGAGCATACCCCTTTGTTTTAAACAATATTACGGTATTGTCCTGTTTTTTATTTTTCTCCCTATACATTGTGAGTGATTTTTTGAAACTTTGAAAGAGAATTATATTTGATGGATCAAATTCCTTTTTAAGAGTCTTATGTGGAATGATTTCGTTCTTATACTAAAGAGGAGCTAAATCTGGTACGTGCTTTGGTGATTGGTGTTGCACACAAATATAAGAAGATTAGTCACATTTGGGTGCAAAAGAAAGAAGGATTTTTCAAAATAACTTTTTTTCCCCCAGAGTTATAATAGATTTGGAATCTATGTTGTAAATGTTTCTTCATTGTAACCTCGCTGCAGCACAGAACACAGAGCCCAAATCAACCAAAACATTTCAGAACTATATAAACTAAGTGTCATAATTTCAAAACATCTTTAACTCTCAAATCCTGAATTACATAAGTACTTATATTAACAATAACATTAAAGACACCAAAGTATTCATGAATGTAACTTAGTTTTACTATGAGCATTTATTCTCTTCTCCCCATAATCCTCCTATTAGGATCAAAGTATTTAAGGACATCAACCTAGATGTTGAAACTGAAAGGTGAAAAAACAAGTAGGAAGTAACAGAATCTTCTTCAACTCAGGGATCCACTCCGGAACGCTTCGGAGATCTCCTAAATGTATTCTTCCATAAAGGAGAAAGAGGTCAAAGTTTAGCCTAACTTCTAGAAGATTCAGCCAGGCTAGATGATATTATGCCAAGATCAAGGAGTAAATCTTCTCCCTCAGAAAAAGTTGCAAAGGAACAATTCTTGCCTTTCAAATTAAAGCTTAATTGAAAGGGAAAGCCCATGTGTATTTGATGTTCTTAATAAACTTTTTTTTGGATTGTAAATGAAGCAAGATCAGCAAAAATTTGGATCAGATTATCTTTTAACATTATATTAGGGTGTCTTAGGTTATTAGGGTGTCTTCTTACAGTCGCCATGAATTGTTTCTTAATTTGATAGTAATGTGGTTATACTATTATAGCTCGAGGTGCTCCGTCTTGTCTAGATTCTGTGAAGGCCCTATGCACCCTTTCAAATAATAACTGACCTTCATCAGCATGAGGCAAAATAGCTCTTATCAGTTTTTCTATGGCTGATTCTAAATCTGTAATGGATTGAGGAAGGCCTCGCACCCTAAAACTATATCTTCTAAACCGATTTTCTTGGTCTTCTAATTCAGATTGAGATGGGTCTATCTATGCTGCACTGATCCCTTATTCTGCTCATGTTGACTGATTCAGTTTTCTCCACCTTTCTTTCTATAGTATCCATTCACTCAGTTTATGATAAGCCATTTTAAGCGGTTGTCCAGCAATAGTGATATATGTCATATAAGGCCTTTGCTTTCTTATTCTCTGCTTTATTAGGGTGGGAAGAATAACCTTCTATGACTGACTGAGAGAAAAAACATCTGAATTTCTGTCATTAGATGAAGCTATAGAGACTGTTGACATTGAAGACTCCGAGTCAGAAGATTTCTTCTCTGGTAAAATATCCCTCGGTTTTTGTTTCTCAGCTGTCATCAGCAGTGCTTGAGTGGCAGCAGCAAGAGGGAGGAGTGCAGAGGGAGGGGGCAGGGCAGGGTGGATACCTTATAGCATTCTATAGGTTTAAAATAATGGCAAGTATCCAATAAGACAAGTGTTGATTGACTGATTTTTGGGTCCCAAATTTAAATGGGATTTATTGGAGAACAGTGGAACATTACTGTACGAAAACACAAATCACTGTGAAGTTTAAAGAGAATGTAAAAGTTGCCAACTATTGTTGCAAGTTTTACTTTTTTTTATGGCAGAACATAATAATTGTATGTATTTCCTGTATGTACTTGGTGAAAATAAATGGATTCTGCTTCTCACAAAAGACCATAATATAGAGGGCAGACTTCTCTTGATTACAAAACATGTGACTGTATATCAGATGCATGTCTCTTGGAGGCATCTTCAATGCAAACTGACTCAGGCAATTGAACAGGGAAGTACAGACATTGACTTTATCAATGTAAAGGGGGTGTCTCTGAGAAGGATGATTAGGTCCATAGGTGCATGATGAGTAGGAAAATAAGAAGAGGGCTGTCTCCTGAATAGAGGTACACTGCAAATTGGAGTAGAAGCCAATGATAGGGGGCAGTGGTTACTACTTCACTTGAATTTTGTGATTCCCTTGCTGGTCCTCATGAACAGCAAAAGAAGTGCAGTAGTGGCAGAATATAGTTCTGATTTTTAAAAACACAGAAAAGACAACTAAAAATGAAGATATATCCCTTTAAATAAAACGTACTGTTAATAACTAATTAACTAACATGCCTCTAACGAACTACAAACAATTTATTTTTCTCCACTTTCAACCCTCCCAGCCATCCTCTCTTAACCGTCTATCTGGTGAGGGTGGTCCCCAGCCCAGCTTTTGTTTTTTAGTCTGTGGGGCCAAATACTACATTGTGACTGCCATCTCCAATATGGATGTCTGGCTTTCCTGTTGCCCCTGGTTGTCAATTTGTTGCCCTGTACATTTTGGTCAAGCTTGTTGAATTTAAACCAAATACTACTATTTTCAGCTGGGACTGAATATAAGTGAATTGTGATTCAGAAATTTAGTTAGCATTTTTCATCTGCTTCACATATTTATTATAAGTGGTAAAGTGTGGCAAATCAAGAATTCAATCTCTGTTGGCCTAAGTGGTCACAAACTGCTCTTTGTAACCCTTCATGTCTACTCAACAGGCTATATGAACAAAAATATCATTCATAAGAACATAATGTATAGTTCATGCTTCAAAGACCTTTTGATCCAAAAAGTGTATTGCTTTGTTGTCTGGTGTCAGAAAAAGAGCCTTCTTATTTCAACTATATTTCCTTTTTGATGTATGGACTCTTGATGAACCCTTATTAATGATATACAGATTTGCTTTAAAGTAGAAGACAAAACTTGATAAACAAACTAAAAGTTTATCTATAAAATAATGTGCATTGCCTATAAAGATAAAGCATTTTGGAGGCGATCTTTCTTTTATTATAGAACTCTTACAGAAAATGTTATGTCTGATACACAGAAATACTCTTCCATGTCAAATGTTAAAAGAAATCAAGAAATAACATAATATTTAATAATAATAATTATTATAAGTATTGACTGTTGGGGTGTTATTTCGGTTTAACCCTTTCAGTGCCAAGCACGTAGATTCTACTTGCTCGCTTCTACTCCACTTAAGTGCCAAGCACGTAGAATCTACGTGCCTGACTTTCCCCCCTGCTAGTTAAAAAAAATAAAAAATACTCACCTGACCCCTTGTTGGATCCGGCCGGGTCTCCTCTTTAATTTGGTGCCATCCGATCCCCCGGAATAGCGCCCCGCCCCCCCCCCCCCCGCTTCAGCAGCAGCAGCAGCAGCAGCTGCTAACTGTAAAAAAAAAAAAAAATTAAAAATGACATTTACTTACCTGTGGCCGCGCTGCCTCCCGACGTGTCTCCTCTTCACTGGGGGGCTCCGTTTGCCCCCCCCCTCAAGCTCTTCCGTGGCGAGGAGAGGGCAGAAATCGCCCTCCCCCCCCACTTCCTGGATCGGGTCTGATCGGGTCCCAGGGGGCGGGGCCGGGTGATATCATTGTGATGTCACCAGCAGCCAGCTTTTTAATACCGGCACCCGAGACTCTGAATCAGTCTGCTCGGGTGCTTGGAGGAGAGAGGTGGGGAGGAGGAGAGGGCTGTGATCTCCCTCCCAGGCTCTCTCCTCCAAACACCCGAGCAGACTGTCAGCTGTCATCGGAGATCGCCGGGGGACACAGGATCGGAGGGTAGTAAAGTAAAAAACAAATAAATAAATGTCATTTTTTTTCTTATGTGTGTCAGTGTGTTTATTTTTACATTTAACCCCTTGTGAACTGGTAAGGGGTCCATGAGACCCCCCTATACCAGTTCACAGGGCTGGGGGCTGGCAAGTCACCTGCGGCTAGCGGGTGACTTGCCATTAACCCCCAGCACCCCATTACCTGCCTCCCCAAAGCCCGGGGGGGGGGCAAAAGAGCCTGGGCCCACATAGGCTATGTGGGCTTGTAGGCTGCAGGGTGGGGGGGTCACAAAAGCTGGCCCCTCCACTCTGTTCCTACAAGCCCCCATAGCTGTAGCTGATCCCGGGCTGGTAATGCTGGGTAAGGGGGACCCTATTTCACTTTTTTTTTAAAGGGTTTTTAACCCTTAAAATTCCCCCCAAATATGCCCCCCCTCCCAGGAGAGGGGACCCTATGTCATTTTTTTTTTAAATTAACCCCTTTTTTACTCACCTGTAAAATGGGTATTATAAGTATGTCTCACACCCTTGGCAGAGTAGGCCCTAATAACGGCCTGACGAATCCATTTACTAATGGTAGACTTGACGGGCGCCAAACCCTTCTTGGGCCCGGAGGGCACCACAAAAAAGGCGTCTGTCTTCCGGAATGGTGAAGTAGCCACCAGATAGTACACATCTAACGACATCCAGAGAGTGCAAAGCCCTCTCCTTGTCATTGCTAGGTTTAGGACACAATGAAGAAAGCACAATGTCCTGATTGAGGTGAAAATCAGAGACAACCTTTGGCAGGAAGTCTGGTTTAAAGCGGAAAACCACCTTGTCCTGATGTCTCTCAAAGTAGGGGGCCTGAATAGACAGAGCCGCCAACTCAGAAACACGTCGAACAGAGGTGATAGCCACCAAAAAGGCAACTTTTAAGGTGAAAATAGATAGTGCAGCATCCTGCATTGGTTCTAAAGGAGGACCCTGAAGGGCAGACAACACCAAATTTAAATCCCAAACAGGCAACATGGATTTGCGAGGAGGGCGCACATGAGTGACCCCCTGAAAAAAGGTCTTAACCAAAGGATGAAGAGTGAAAGATCTCTGAAAGAAAACCGCCAGAGCGGACACATGCCCCTTAAGGGTGCTAAGTTGAAAACCCATGTCCAGACCATGCTGAAGAAATTCCCAAATCAGAGGAATGGAAAACACCCGACAAGGAAAGGCCCTAGCCTCACACCAATCAATGTAGGTCCGCCAGGTCCTGTAATAGATATTAGAGGAAGATTTCTTCCTAGCCCTGACGAGAGTCTGGACAACGGCCTCAGACAAACCCTTTTCCTTTAAGATGAAGGTTTCAGCAGCCACGCCGTCAAAGCCAGCGTTTGTAAATTGGGGTAACAAAGCTGACCTTGTGTGATCAGATCCGGAACCAGAGGCAGCCTGAATTGATCGACCGCCAGCCGGACGACGTCTGCGAACCACACCTGTCTTGGCCACCTTGGGGCCACCAGGATTGCTGGCACACCCTCTTGAGCCAGCTTGCGTACCACCTTGCCCACCATGGGAAAGGGAGGAAACAGATACAGGAGACCGAGCTCCCGCCAGGACAGAGACATGGCATCCACTGCCAGAGCCAGAGGGTCCTGGGACAGAGACACAAATGCCGGAAGCTTGTGATTGTGACGAGAGGCAAACAGGTCCACCTCCGGCCTCCCCCACCTGCGACAGTGGGATAGAAATACCTTGTTGCTGAGGGACCATTCCCCCCGGCGAGAGGTCCCCCTGCTCAGGGAGTCCGCTTCCAGGTTCTCCACCCCTGGAATGTAGACTGCCGAGATGCACGGAACATTGCTTTCGGCCCAAGCAAGAATCAGAGACACTTCCCGGAGGGCACTGCTGCTGCGAGTCCCTCCTTGGTGATTGATGTAAGCGACCGCTGTCCGATTGTCAGAGCGAACCTGAACTGGTAAGCCCTGAAGGTGATGTGTCAGGTGCGACAGCACCAACCGAACCGCCCTCAGCTCCAGAATGTTGATGGGGATATGGGCCTCCTGAGGACCCCACAGCCCCTGGAACTGATGTTCCCTCCAGAAGCCTCCCCAGCCTGACAGACTGGCATCCATGATGACCGTCTCCCAACAGGGCGCAAGAAAGGACCTGCCCCCCAGTAGATTCCTCTGGTCCATCCACCACTGGAAGGACCGCCGGACAAGAGGGGACAGAACACAAGTCTGATCCAGAGACAGAGGACATTTGTCCCAAACCGATAGAAGATGGAGCTGAAGGGGTCTCATGTGAAACTGAGCAAATGGCACTGCTACGAAGCAAGCCACCATCAAACCTACCAGCCTCATGCATTGCCTGATGCACGGCCGAAGGGCTGGACAGAAAAAAATGAATAAGAACCTGAAGAACATCCACCTTCGGCTGGGGTAGGAACACCCTGGTCTGAATGGTATCCAGAGTCATGCCCAGGAACGAAACCACCCTTGACGGAGAGAGAGAGGACTTGGGGTAATTGATTACCCACCCGAACCTCTCCAGCATCGTCACCACCGTTCTGGTGTCCAGCTCCGCCTGGAGGAGAGAGGATGACGTAATGAGAAGGTTGTCCAGGTAAGGCAAGATACGAATGCCCCGGACTCTGAGAAGGGCCATCACGCCCCCGCAAAAACCTTGGTGAACACCCTGGGCGCCGAAGTCTGCCCGAAGGGAAGAGCCACAAACTGGAAGTGCTGGTTGTCTACCACGAACCTGAGGAACCTTTGGTGTCCCAGGAAAACCGTCACATGAAGGTAAGCGTCCTTGATATCTATTGAGGTCATAAAGTCCCCTGGACGCAGTCGACAGCAGAGCGCAGAGTCTCCATGCGAAATTTTTTGGGTCTGATGAACCGGTTGAGAGTTTTCAAGTCCAAAATGGGTCTTATGGAACCATCTTTTTTGGGCACCGTAAAGAGGTTGGAATTGTAACCAAGACCTCTCTCTGTGGGGGGAACCGGACAAACTACCCCCATATCCCAAAGGTTTTGCACCACCAGAAAAAGGCCCTGTGCCGCCCATGGGTCCGACGGAACCCGGGACCTGAGGAATCTGGGAGGAGGCCGGCATGCAAACTCCAGCTTGTACCCGGAGGAGATTACCTCCCGGATCCAGATGTCTGTGATCTCTAGGGTCCAGACCTGAGCAAAGAGCCGCAGCCGCCCCCCCCCCCACTCGCAAGGGGGAGGGCGCCCCTTCATTGCTGAGTGGGTTTGGATTTGGGTTTAGTACCCCAGGAAGTCCCGGGTCGGGCACGTCCTCTGCCCCTGCTCCAGGAATCTCCTCAGAATGCAGTGAAATACGTTCCCCTGCCTGACCGAGAGCCACGAAAGGAGGGGTTGAATGAACCCGCACCCCGAAAAGGCCGGCGCTGCTTCTTGCGTTGAGGTAACTTACCCCCTTTGGCAACAGAGTCTAAACGATCACCAAACAGGCGCAGACCCATGAAGGGAAGTCCTGTGAGCTCCTTCTTAGCAGCATTATCGGCCACCCACTGGCGCAACCAGACCGACCGGCGTATAGCAACCTGCAATGCTGAGGTCCTGCTACACATACGGATAGTATCATCCAAGGCTGATAAGACAAAAGCAATGAACATCTCACAATGAGTCAAAGCTGTAAACTACTCACTGCAAGGATCCAATTGGGAACCATCCAAAAGGCCCCTAATTAGAGCTCTAGTAGCCACGGCCGTGAGCGCAGAAGCACAAACCGGACGCAAGGCCGGACCCACACAAGCAAAGGCATGTGATGCCAATTGTTCGAGACGACTGTCCTCACTATCCTTCAAGGTAGTGGAATCCGGGGTATGCACGACTGAAGTATTAGATAATCCCAAGACGGGCGCGCCGACCTCTGGGGGTGTCGACCAGCATTTAACCACATCAACAGGAAAGGGATACTTCCTATCCCAACCGTGAGGGATACCAGGGAGCCGGCTAGGCTTTTCCCATTCCTTAAGGATCAGATTGTTAAAGTGCTTCTGATCCGGGAACTCCAAACAGGGTTTGGCGGTCCCAAAGAATTCCCCCCGTTGCGGAGGGGCCTCCGCAGGAGGTGAAATGGCAAGTACCTCAAAAATTTGAGTAAGGAGCCTATGGGTGTCGACAGTATCCCCGCGCTCTGGACCGGCATCAGCACCGGGGTACTTCCGATCCTCAGATGAGTCAGAGTCTGGGAAAAGTTCCCCTTCCTCGAGCGGGGAACAATCAGACCAGTCAAATGGTTCCAAATCAGCATAATCACAAGCCGGCGCCGCGGGCGCCAAGTGCCGTCTCTTAGCTGGGGCCTTCCTAGCCGCAGAGCTAGCAATCATTCTTTCAATGTTGGCCAGTCTTGCGCATACATCAGATTGCGACTCCCCACTGGTGACAACGTCACTTAGGGTAATAACCAGGCGTGGGTGTGTAGGCGATGAGGCCAGCAGGGTAGAACCGTCCGCACGGGGCCCGGCTTGCCGCACAAGAGCCTGTTGTGCACAAGGAATACAAATTTGCACATTATCCCCCAAAAGGGATGCCCCACATAGCACACATGACCGGGGTTGTCCCGAGGGGACCCCGAGTCCAGTATCCTGGGGAGCCTCCATATGGTGATTTTGTGATAGTCGCAATGAGCAATGGGAATTATGCTATGAAGCTACCCGGGATGCCCCTTAGTGTCTGTAAGTGGGAGGATTTATAATCACACAGGGAACCCCAATTTGAACAAGGGAGTGTGGACCGGGAGAAATCCCTTTTAATATGGGAACAGTCCCACCTGAAAGACATAATGAGGGTACCCCTTAAGTATATGACAGGCACGCAGGGCCATACAATTAATATATGCAGACAGTAGGAATGAATAACCAAAACCAGGAAACCTGATATGGAAAATACATAAATACATATATATATATATATATATATATATACGCATATGTATAAATATATATACATGCATATATCAATATACTAAAATACACACACACACACAATAAGCATAATACTAGCAACCACCGCAGATAAGGCCGATGTATATTAAGCAAGGCCTCTATAATGCATAGCAAGGTATAAAACACAGGGGGCCCACGAGGGCACTCACGCGTGTGGTATCCCTGGTAGCTGCAAATGGCAGCGCAGGACCTGTGAGGGAGGAAGAAGGGTGGGCCAGCGCGGATCGCGCACCGCGCTTGGCCCCGCCCCTCCCGACCCAGGACGAGGAGCGATCCTCCAACGGGAGCCGAGGACATCGGGCGCCAAAAGCAGAGGGCGGGCCGCACAAGGCGTGATGAGCGCCAGGCCCCGCCCCCTCCCCTGACCAAGATCTGAAGCCGCGCTCCCAGCAAGGCTGCGGATCCGGCCATTAGTGTGGAGACCGGCCCGCCGGCACCTGTAAGACCGGGCGGGCCGCAGCGGTGATAACATGAAAAAAAGGAGTGGAACTAACAAGTAACAATAACACTCACACTGAAGCGCACAACACTCACTCTCACACACGCCCGCGCTGGAGCGGCCAGCCGGGGCAGAAAAAAAGGGGAAAAGTGAATGGGAGCTGAAGGATAGAAGCCCCCCCCCCCCCCCCACTATCCGGGACGGGAGTAAAAGAGGGGAAGACGATTTCTATATGTAGTGAGGGCTATTCAACGGACAGGGCATCCCAAGTCAGGATCACCAACCTGACGACCGCCTACCCTTTGGTGGGGGATTTGCAGTGGAGCATAGCTCCTGGTAACAGGACACCTCTAGTGGTGTACCCTACCCGCACCCGGACCCTGCAGCCAAGGCAGGGAGGCAAGGGGAATTTAAAAAGGAGTCCGGGCAGCAATAGGAATAAGAAATGGCCGGGTGTAAACCCGGCTTACCTGCAAAGGAAAGAGACAGCCATCTTCTTGACTTGCTTCGCCTTCTGCAGAGACTTAACTGGGGAATGCGTGGGAGGTCCCAGGTATTTATGGACCGGGAGGGGCTTCTTTTTCTTGTAATCTCTGCAGAAGTTTGCCCTCTACTGGACCATAACCCACGTGTAATTAATATTTCCGAAGCAGGGTGTGAGACATACTTGGAATAAAATAAAAATAAATAAAATATTTTTTCTGCTTGTTTCTGTGTTTTTTTTTTACACTTAACCCCTTGTGAACTGGTAAGGGATCCATGGGATCCCTATACCAGTTCACAAGGCTGGGGGCTGGCAAGTCACCTGCGGCTTGCCGTTAACCCCTGCCCTCCAAAGCCCAGGGGGGGCAGAAGAGCCCGGGCCATGGCTATGTGGGCTTGTAGCCTGCAGGGTGGGGGGGGGAAACAAAGCTGGCCCCCTTGCACCCTGTTCTACAAGCCCCCATAGCTGGTCCAGGGCTGGTTATGATGGGTAAGGGGAACCCCATATAATTTTCTGGGGGAGTTTTAAGGGTTTCTAACCATTAAAAATTCCCCAAAAAATGCCCCCCCCCCTCCACAGGAGGAGGGACCCTATGTCATTTTTTTTTAATTAACCCCTTATGTTTATAGTGCGGATAGTAGTAGTATTTTATTTGTAAATGTTATAAAGTGCTATGTTCAGTTTGGGGGGTCTCCTGGGCAAGAATGGGGGGCTACCAATGCATATGTGGTACCATTGTAATCGGGAGAAATTGGGCTTTCACATGCAATATGGTTTTCTCTAATAAAGTAAATGTTTTATTTAAAATAAAGGAGACAATTGTCTAAAAAATATTTATGTATTTATTTTTTGTTTTTTTACACAAAAATATTTAAAAAAACAGTAGAAAAATTACAAACAAGACATTTCATGTTAAAGCCTAAACTCTGCCGCAAAATATATATCTATAATTTTCCTGGAAATTCCGGCAAAAATCAAGGTTAAACGTGGCGCAGTATGGGGAAAAATGACCTGTCAACAGAGGGTGACAAAACTTCAAGAGGTTGGCAATTAAAAGGGTTAATAGTACCTATGCATGTTGGATATTGTTCTGCTCGGGGGACCTTGCTCTTTCAGATTTAGCTTGTTTTTTCTTGTTTGCATATTTATATTTTAGAAAAACATGTTATTTATTCAGTTCAACCTGTGCAACCTAAGAATTCTTCGAGGGATTACTTCCAGAAAGGTGAGCCTACTACTGCAAGCTGGGTACTTTTCGAAAGCTTAACATGTACTTTCAGGGAATATATGGTTTATCGGGGATATTCCAAATGTAAAGGGTTGTTTTGGTTGGAAAATTGCAAGGTGCGCACTTTGTCCGCAGAGCTGAAATTTTCAAGTAAAATTACTGTTATGCGCACGTTTTACTTTGTGGTGTTTGCCAACTCTTCCCTTGACAGTACCTATGCATGTTGGGTATTGTTCTGTTCGGGGCATGTTGCTTTTTGAGATTTTTTCTTGTTTGCATTTAGTTTTTTTTTTAGGAAAATGTGGCTTGATTCTTCCTTTTTATTCTTTTTTAGGGAAACTTTGTGCACCCAAAGAATACATTGAGGGATTACTTCCAGAAAACTAAGCCCACATAACCAAGCTTGGTACGCCTAGAATGCTTGAGGCGTGTACTTTCAGAGAATATATAGTTTGGGGGGGGGTATTTCAAATGTAAAGGGTTGTTTTTCTGGAAAAACTGCAAGGTGCACATAGCGCATAGCGCAGTTGTATTTTATCTGAAAATCTCCTAAAGCTCTGTTTCAGTTTGGGGGAGTCTCCTGGGCAGGAAAGGGTGTCTACCAATACATATGTGGTAAAGCTGTGACCGGGAGAAATTGGGGTTTCGCACGCAATAACATTTTATTGACAAACCTACATTTTTTATTACAAAAAACACTACAAATTTTTTTTATTTTTTTTGCACATATTTCACCAAAAAGTATTGAGAATACACTAAAAAAAAGGCCAAACAAGACATTTCATGTTGAAGCCAGACTCTGTTGAAAAAAAACAATATATAATTTTCCTGGGAAACCCCTGGAAATCCTTTCAAAAATCACAGTTGAACATGTGTAGCGCAAAATAGTGAAACATGGTCTGGCAACATAGGGTGACAAAAGCTGCAGGTAGGCTGGCACTTAAAGGGTTAAATAAATAGCTGTGACACCAGCCTTCAAATACATGGCTTTAGCATCGATAGAGGCAGGATAGTGATACAATAAGCAACCAGAAAGGTGGTGGTCTGTAAAAATAACACATGGGTCCAGAAGGGTCAACACTCTTAGCAAGGGATGCCCTCAAGGCCTGGAGTTCCTAGTAATCAACTGCAGGTGGTTCTACTCATCCATAGCCCCCACAGACCAATGTAGACCTGTGATTATGGACAAAACATAAAACATGGTTTAACAACAGATTCGTAAGCAAAAATAATTTGCACGTAGAGTGGAAAACACTGCCCTGTATTAGAAACTGAGGAACTCCCAGTCAAAAGAAGTCAGAGTAGCGAAAAAACCCATGCCACTTATCTGAATAGGACATGGTTATCTGAAAATGGACCCACTCCAGTTTACATAAGGATCAAATAGATCATCAGATTACACTGTTAACATTCCCCTTTATTATGCCTTGGGTCACTTAAACTGTCCATGTTCATATCCAAAAATGCTCTCCATGACTTTAGTTCAGTCTTTAACCACCATACACCTGAACATGCTAGTGTAGAGAATGGTTCAGCTTAACATCTGTGCCTGTACTGTCACTTGTATATCCCAAAAGGTCAGGCTATACCCAGTCCTGTTCAAAATAAGACACGTCAATATCAATGCCCCCTAGGAATGTGTACTATCACCACGACTGAAGAATGGCAATAGGGTGGCATATCAGGATGTGATTTATACATATTTAAAAATTATATATATATATTATATATATATATATAATTTAAAATGTTATTCAAGAAACCTATATTCAGCATTGAATTTCAGCAAAACTGAAAAGTAGTAATCAGTGTCAGAAAAAGGAAATACATATGGAGATGTTTGATATTTTATTTTAGTCCAAAATAAAAAAAAAAAAAAAAAATATATATATATATATATATATATATATATATATATATATATATAATATATATTTATTTACACATATATGTATATCACATATCCATATACTGTATGATTATACGCTACTTGCATTTCAAGCTCAAAACATAAATAATGCTGAAAACCATTCATAAAATTTTAACTAAGCTTCTGAAAACAAAAGTGCCAAAGAGTAATGCATCGCTAATGGTCTCCAGTGAAATAAATAATGCTCTGACGTCAGAGTTTTTTTACACTCCAATAACTGGCTCACTTGGGGTTTCAGGTACAGCAATTTATATTTCAGTTTTAAATAAAGTTACAAAAATAGAATGTACAGCAAACTAAATTGTCGCTGTGCAACCTGCCATTATAGGATTTATGCCCATAAAAACGTTAAGCAAGGTGATAGATGATACTAAAATGAGTTTCTCTTACTGGCTATCCTAATGGTTTAGGACTAGTGTATATAGGAAAAAGAGAGTTAATGCTCCCACCTACAAAAATAAATTCTGGTAAACTGGTGAAAAGGGATACAAATACTATACCAGAAGAACTAAAATCAAGTCATCACTTCCTTATTAAAGTGGAACAAAACCCAGGATTTTCACTAATCTGGGTTTTGGTTTGTCCCTCTGGGGCACCCCGGTTTGGGATGTCCTGCTGTTCTTTCCTTCCCTCAAGCTCACGGTGCAGGCACGGCTCTTGCCCAATCACAGCATAGCCATTCAGTTGAGGCACGTGTGATGGTGCACAGCCAGAAAAGGATTTGAGTGATGCCCCTGCCCGCCACGCATGCCAAAACCCGGGATAGTGAAAATCCCAGGTTTTGCTCTACTATAACTTGATGTGGTGTGCAAGCCCAATTGGCAAATCTTATTGGTCACTGGCAGTCACGTGATTGGCAAACATAAAATGAATGACTTGCATTTAGTTCCAATTCAAATAGATACTGTATGTTTTAGGTGTTTTCGAGAGACTTGAGCAAATGCATTACTGAGAGCATTGCCATCTGAGTGTAACAGACATAGGCTTAAAGCAAAGGTCCAGCCTCCACCTGACTTCAGCACATTGCTGAGGTGGATTGGGGGGGGGAAAGGAGACAGCACTTTTGGGTTTAAGGCTTCCACCCACTGCTGCTGCATTGATTTGCTGGCAAGACCTTCAATCACTCCTTGTGTGGCAAACACCCATCTAATTTATTTTTTAACCCCCTAATCCACCCCAGCACTAGGCGTTGGGGGGGGGGGGTCAGGTGGAAGTAGAGTTCAGTGTAGCCTGCCCATCCACTTTAACTACAGCTTGAGTAACCTATGCAGCATGGACAGGGGAGTATCATCCTAACTCTGCTGGATGAAAAAATGGTTCAGTCCATCCTATTGCAAATCTATGTATCAACCCACACAAAAGCATGTGGTAGGTGTAATGGGTCACCAGAATCGCTGCCAATGTAAACCATGCACCTTGGCTGGTGCACTGTAACCGCTCAAGTGTAGCCAGTAGAATTGACACAGTAGCTGGCACTCAAGCAGCCCGAGATAGATCTGCTTAGCAGCTGCTGTGTAGGCTGTCATGGCAGATGACCAGGAAACCATTCAGGTTTTATATGCATGCCAACTGGGAAATCCAGAATGGTTCACCAGCAGTCACATGATTTCCAGCGATACGTGAATGAGGAAGTGCTTAATATAGGGGCATAGGACCTCTGCTTGAGGTAAGTCAGACCCCTGGTGCATAACAAACTTTTTGAAACTGACTCACATATAAATAAAGCATGGGACTTTGGATTGGAGGTTGGAACCAGAACAAAGGCTGACAATTTGGCATTACATCACTATAATTCCAAATAAAGCCAGTGCAGTTGCCTAAAATGCATATGCAGTCACAGGACTCCTTAAAGTCAGTCTCATATTGTGCCGTCATGGCACAATCATCGCAACGGCAGCACTTTTTTGGAAGTAGGTGTTTTCTTATTACCACCAGATAGAGCAGTTTCAGGCAAAAAAAAAAAAAAAAGCAGCTTCCTGATCCAGGTCCAAGTGAATTAATGTGGGTTAGGGTCACTAAGTAATCTGTTATTCACATTTTGTTCTTTAAAGCGGCGTGCAGGATGCAAAATGTGTTCAGGACCGCATTGGGAAAGGCTTGAAGGGGCATCTAGATTATGAGAGCCCCCAGCAAATAACCCCCCTGTTTTACTCACCTGCATCACGACCCCCAGCAAAATGCAGCCCATCGATTGGCTGCTAGTAGTGTCCAGCCGGGGGCCGCATTTCCCCAGGGGATCATAGTACAGGTGATCGAAGACATAGGTGGTGGTGGGGGGCACCAATATGGATGCCCCCCTAGCCTATCCCAATGAAGACTTGTTTGTGTTGCATTAGATAACTGTGCTGTTGCAACTTGCTATAAGCTGTGTTCCCACACAGTGGTTTATTATGGATCTGAGTCAGGCTGGCCATTAACAGTAACAGAATCAGTCAATTCTATCCCATGTTTTCCATCCTAGGAATAATAAATTACTCTAAACACAGAAAATCCAAAGAGCTATTGCTGCATCCAGCCTAGTCTAGAACCCACCTATGTTTAAGCATACAGGCTACTTCTTGCACCTGCTTCTAGCCATGTTCTAGTGTCATGTTGGTTCCTGTATCTAGATGCATCAAGAAAAGACCTGTTCCTGCATGTAGTCTGTCCTGTAATTAATGTCTACCTTGACTAATGTCCACCTTGAAAGATCCTATTCTCTTGAAATTGTTCTATCAAATGGTCCTTCTTTAATATTCCAGGGAGCTTCAATGTCTGGTTTCCCTCAAGGAATACCAAACCTTTATATCTATCTAAGTCTGTCTCTATCTCTATGCAGTAATGTCCACCTTGCAAGATCCTATTCTCTTAAAATTGTATCTATCAAGCAGTAGTCTTTCAAGTTTCTGCAGGGTCCAATGTCTGTTTTCCTTCATGAATATCAAACTGTTATCTCTATCATAGACTGGTTAGACAGAGAATCCTAGGTGTTGTGACCTAGGGGCAGACTACTACAAAAACCCATATATCTTTGCAGAGATCTCTTGATGGAAAACCAGACTCTCTTAGGGTGTGCATCCCAGGAGATCGATTCCTTACAGCTTTCAGATTCTTCACAGTCACCCTAAGAAAAAAACATTACTGACTGCACATGTGTTTAAAGCCAGTGACTAAAAATACAATTTTGTGATTACTCACCTGTAGAATTGTTTTTATGAGTATATAGTAAGTCCTGCTCCAGATAAGATTCTTTACTCTTGGGTATTACTCCGCCAGATGGCGCTGGCGCACCATACAGGGGATCCAAGGATAATGAAAACAAGGGTGGGGTGGAGCAGGACGTACTGTATACTCATAATAACAATTCTACAGGTGAGTAATCACAGAATTGTATTATTCTTAGTATACAGTACGTCCTGCTCCAGATAAGATTCTTTACTCTTGGGACATCCGATAGCAGTGTCCATAAAGTAGGGTGGGATCCCAAAAAGGTAACAGCCGGCAGGTCAGACCACTGCCGCCTGCAGAACCTTGCGGCCAAAAGCAGCATCAGCTGAGGCCCTAACATCAACCTTGTAAAACTTGGAAAAAGTATGAACAGAAGACCAAGTAGCGGCCTTGCAAACTTGTTCAACAGAAGCCTGGTGCTGAAAGGCCCAAGAGGCCCCAATAGCACGAGTAGAATGAGCAGTAAGGCGGAAGGGAGGATTCTTCCCCTTAGCAGAGTAGGCCTGAATCACAGCCTGACGGATCCATTTGCTGATAGTAGATTTAGCAGGAGCCAAACCCTTCCTAGGACCAGAAGAGACCACAAAAAGAGCATCAGTTTTCCTGAAAGGTGCAGTAGCCACCAGATAGTACTTCAGATTCCTAACCACATCCAAGGAATGCAAAACCCTCTCCTTAGCGTTACTAGGATTAGGGCACTAGGAAGGTAGAACAATATCCTGATTTAGATGAAAGGCAGATACAACCTTAGGCAGAAAATCTGTCTTGAAGCGAAACACCACCTTGTCCTGGTGACTCTCAAAGTAGGGGGGCTGTATGGAAAGCGCTGCCAACTCAGAAACACGCCTAACAGAAGTGATGGCCACCAAAAAGACAACCTTGAGAGTAAGAATGGCCAGCCTCCTGCACAGATTCAAAGGGAGCACCCTGCAGGGCAGACAGGACCAAGTTCAAATCCCAGACAGTCAACATAGGCTTACGTGGAGGACGCACATGAGTAACCCCCTGGAAAAAAGTCCTGATCAGAGAATGCTGAGCAAAAGATCTCTGGAAGAAAACAGCCAGGGCAGAGACATTACCCTTCAGAGTACTGAGTTGAAGCCCCAGCTCCAACCCATGTTGGAGGAACTCCAGAATCCTGGGAATAGAGAACACACGACAGGGAAGAGACCTAGACTTACACCAGTCAATGTAGGCACGCCAAACCCTATAGTAAATGGAAGAAGAAGACTTCTTCCTAGCCCTAATCATGGTGTTAATGACAGAGGGAGACAGACCCTTTTCCATCAAGATGGAGGTTTCAGCAGCCAGGCCGTCAAAGCCAGTGTTTGTAAATTGGGATGGCGTAAATGAGTGAGCAGGTCTGGAACCTTGGGCAGAGCGTACTGATCTACTGCCAGCTGCGCTATGTCTGCGAACCACACTCTTCTTAGCCACCTGGGAGCCACCAGGATTGCTGGCACCCCTTCCTGAGCTATCTTGCACAGAACCCTGCCCAGCAGGGGGAATGGAGGAAAGACATACAGAAACTGAAAATCCTGCCATGACATTGTCAGAGCATCTGTGGCCAAGGCCAGAGAATCCTGGGACAGGGAGACAAAGGCCGGGAGCTTGTGATTGTGACGGGACGCAAACAGATCCACATCTGGCTGACCCCAACGGTGACACAGAGAGTGAAACACCATTCTTCCAGGCGAGAGGTCCCCCTGCTCAGAGAGTCTGACTGCAGATTCTCCACCCCCGGAATGTACACAGCTGAAATGCAGGGAACATTGTCCTCCGCCCAGGACAGGATCAGAGACACTTCCTTGAGGGCCCCCTTGCTCAGGGTCCCTCCCTGATGATTGATGTAGGCAACCGCCGTCTGGTTGTCCGAGCGTACCTGAACAGGCCGGCCCCGAAGGTGTTGGGTCAAGCGAGCCAGAACCAACCTGATCACCCTCAATTCCAGAATGTTGATGGGTGTGTGGGCCTCCTGAGGGCTCCACCGCCCGTGGAACTGTAGGGACTTCAAGAAGCCCCCCCAACCTGTCAGACTGGCATCCGTGGTGACCGTCTCCCAGCAGGGGGCCAGAAAGGATCTGCCCACCAACAGGTTCCTGGAGTCCAGCCACCACGAGAGGGACCGCCTGGCTAGGGGGGACAGAACAAGGACCTGGTCCAGGGACGCAGGATACTTGTCCCACACTGACAAGAGGTGGAGTTGCAGAGGCCTCATGTGAAACTGGGCATAAGGGACCGCCTCGAAGCAGGACACCATCAGGCCCACCAGCTGCATCCCCTGCCTGTTGGAGGGATGGGGGCAAGAGAGCAGGAACTGAACCTGCGCTAGCAGACTGTCCACCTTCTGTTGAGGAAGAAAGATCCTTGCCTGAATTGTATCCAGATTCATTGCCAGGAATGGCGTCACCAAGGAGGGAGAGAGGGAAGACTTGGGATGGTTGATCACCCAGCCAAATGACTCCAGCATGGACACTACTTGCTGAGTATCCAGCTCCACCTGCTGGAGGGACTGAGAAGTGATGAGAATGTCGTCTAAATAGGGCAGAACGCGAATGCCCTGAGACCCTAGCAGAGCCATCACTCCTGCCAGCACCTTGGTGAACACTCTGGGAGCTGAAGTGAGACCGAAGGGCAATGCCACAAATTGGTAGTGCTGATCCTCCAGAGCGAATCTGAGGAATCTTTGATGACCTGGAAAGACAGAAATATGAAGGTAAGCATCTTTGATGTCCACTGAAGTCATGAAATCCCCTGGACGCAGGGAACTGATAGCAGAGCGCAGAGTTTCCATGCGAAAGCGCCTGCATCTGACAAATTTGTTGAGGATCTTCAAGTCCAGGATGGGCCTGACTGACCCATCTCTTTTGGGCACGGTGAAAAGGTTGGAATAAAAACCCTTGCCCCTTTTTCGTAAGGGGACCTGACAGATGACCCCCAGCTCCAAAAGGCTTTGCACAGCCAGAATCAGAGCCTGAGCTGACAGAGGCAGGCAGCAAACTCTATCTTGTAACCGGAGGACACTACTTCCTGAATCCACCGGTCTGAGACATGAAGCCTCCAGACGTGAGCAAAGTGCTGAAGCCGTCCCCCCACCCGGATGGGTGAGGGCGCCCCTTCATGCGTGAGGGGGCTTGGGGCAATACTTAGGCTTGGAGCCCCACGAAGAGCCAGGTCATCCACCTCCTCTGCCCCTTCCCCAGAAATCTCCTCGGGCCTCCGTAAAGGAAATCCCCTTCCCCGGTCTGGAACCACGGTAGGGGGAAGAAAAGGAGCCCGGGCCCCTAAAGAGCCGAGACTGCCTCCTGCGCTGGGGTAACCTGTCTCCCTTAGCAAAGAGGTCCAGGCGGTCCCAAAATAGGCGTAGTCCTTTGAAGGGAAACCCAGTGAGAGCCTTCTTGGCAGCATTGTCAGCTGTCCACTGGCGCAGCCAAACGGAGCGGTGTATAGCCACCACCAAGGCAGAGGCTCTGCCACACATCCTAATGGTATCATCCAAGGCAGAGTGGACATAAGCAACAAATACCTCACAGCGCGAGAGTGCATTATACTCTTCACTAGACACATCATCAGGAGCACCATCTAGGACACTTTTAAGCAGGGTCCTAATAGCCACAGCTGTAATGGCAGAGGCACAAACCGGGCGCAGCGCCGTCCCCACACCCCACACAAGCAAAAGCATGGGACGCCAGCTGATCAATACGCCGGTCCTCACTATCCCTCAGAGTAATAGAGTCAGGGGAATGCATGACAGAGGTGTTAGACAAACCCAGGATTGGGGCATCCACTTCTGGGGGGGATGACCAACGGTTTACCACATCAGCAGGAAAGGGATATCTCTTACCCCAACTCTTAGGGACTCCGGGAAGTCTGCTAGGACGCTCCCATTCCTTGAGCACGAGATTATTGAAATTAGATTGTTCAGGGAACTCTAAACGTGGCTTGGCACTATAAAACAATTCCCCCTGCTGCTTAGGAGCCGCGACCGGGGGAGAGATAGCAAGCACTTCAAAGATCTGAGCCAAAAGCCTATCAGTATCATCTGGGGCCCAGGGATCAGAGCCAGAATCATCATAACCCTTGGGCCGCTCATCAGATGACTCTGAGTCAGAGAACAATTCCCCTTCTTCCGGGGGAGTATAACCAGACAGTTCAAAGAATTCTTCAGCCTCCATAGGGAAAAGAGTGACATCAGGCATCAAATGCCGCCTCTTAGCAGAGGCCTTACGCGCCATGGTATTAGCAAGCAACTTTTCAACACTAGCCAGTCTAGTAGACACATCAGGCTGAGATTCCCCACTGGTATGCAGCTCATGGGGAGTCAAATTTAAGCTTGGGGGAGTAGGCGAAGCCATACGTGGTGCAGGCCCAGCTGCTGGCAAACCAGGCAGCAGTGCAAGCACCTGCTGGGCACAAGGTACACAAACCCGCACATTCTCAACACTTGTAGGGGACACCCCACACGCACACACAGCCGGGCTTGTCCCGAAGGAACTCCGAGCACATTATCCTGAGAAGCCTCCATATGGTGATTATAGCGGCACAATAGGCCGATAGGGATTCACGCTATAAAAGCAACCCGGGATGCCCCAGTAGCCCGCTAGGGAAGTGGGAGGAATTAGCACACTAGGCCTCAAAAAGTTTAATAACTAAATGGAGGGGGTAGGGCCGGGAGAAACCAATTAAGTTTGACCCACCTGTAAGACAAACGAAAAACCCCGTAAGTGACATGCATACATGACATTAGGTAAAATAAACAGCCCGTGAGGGCACTCATGGACTGCGGTAGGTAGGAAGCCAGCCACGCAGCATGAAGAGCAAGAAAAAATGGCGCAGAGTATACCTCGAGGGGCGGGCCGCGGAGACAGTGATGCAGAATGCGCTATCCGCAGCCCCGCCTCCCCGAAGAGCGCGAAGCCGCACCCGTGACAAGCAAACAATGATGGCACAGCAGCGCTTGAGGTAATGTTGCCGCCAACCGCGGAACGCTGCAGAAGCGCACACGGCGGTGGCGGCGGCATATTCCAAAAAAGTAACCAGTGCAACCAAAGTCTGTGCGGTGACAGAACTAAAGGCAAACCAAGCACACATACAAGTGAATGCACAGAAGCACACACTCAACCGCGGAACGCTGCAGAAGCGCACACGGCGGTGGCGGCGGCATATTCCAAAAAAGTAACCAGTGCAACCAAAGTCTGTGCGGTGACAGAACTAAAGGCAAACCAAGCACACATACAAGTGAATGCACAGAAGCACACACTCACCCCCCCCCCCCCGAGAACTACAAGGGAGAGTGAGGGAGGGCAGCGGCCACCTAATGTAGTACCCACCGATAGACAGGGGCAAGGGACAATAGCGCGGGAGGGGCATCCCATAAGGCTCACCATATGCCTATACCGCCTACCCTTTGGTGGGGGATTGCGGTGGAGCAGCAGTCCTAAACACCTAACAGCGGTGCTGCCTACCATCACCCGCACCAGCGCAGCCAAAGCTGGGAGGCACATAAACAATGGAATGGGTGGGAATAGTCCTACAGGGCTGCAGGCTAATAGCCCCGCTCACCTGCGAGAAGAGAGAGCCATCTTCTTGCCCTTCGCAGTCCAGACTGCAGAGAAAATCTGGGGATTTGTGGGAGGTCCCGGGTATTAGAGGGGCCGTGAGGAGCCAATTTCGCGGTCTCTGCAGTCCAGTGCCATCTGGCGGAGTAATACCCAAGTGTAATGATTCTTATCTGGAGCAGGATGTACTGTATACTAAGAATAAGCATATATTTAAAAAATATTTTGGCAATGGCAATGCCATAATTTACTTCTGTTGAAACATGTTCACTTTAAGCTCATGATAGCAAACTAAATGTGCATCAAGTGCCTGGAGTGAACTCTGTGCCTATTTTGGTCTGTCAATAGTGTGCCCAGTGGTAAACAGTTAGCACCTAATTTGCAAATAATAAAAAAAAAACTGACGCAAAGGCTAGGCAGGGCCCAATCAATCGCCTTCACGATTTCCCGAGCAACCTGATGTATCCGTAAAACTTAATTAGTGAGCAGAAACCTAATAATCAGAGGATGTTTGTTTAGTTCTGAAAATGCATCACAACGTATTTCCTTTCTCAGAGCTCTGTTTCAATAGCTATCAAGACTTAAAATATTCCATGCTGACCTTTCTTTAGAGATGTGCGTCAAATTGGTTCAAAATTACCATCTGACTGATGGCAGGAGTCAAGACAAAATAAATGCAAGGATTTGATCAACATACAGAAATGGGACACCAAAACCAACATGGCTTCACAAAAGGATTAATTACATTAGGAATATCTGGAGCTTGAAACTAAAGGGTGTGGAGGCTCATAGGGTTTTTTGGACGGGTGCCAGACATAAACTGTTACCACAATCATGATGTTTATCCTGGCAGTTCAGTAGCGACAATGCCCAACAAATATATGCGGACACACCAAATGTACTTGTTTAACTTAAACATACTGTAATATATATTAAAGCAGAGTAGGTTTCTCTTTGTTACAACACGCTTTTAAGAATTTGAAATCTAGTGGAGAGTATTCTCAAAAGATGAAACTAATTCCAGTACATACTTGAGAGGACCAAAAACAGTAGTCCATTATATTATATATATATTACATGATATATTATATTTTTATCAGTATATACTGAATATATATTTGACATACACTGGGCAAAAAAAAAAACACGGGAACACTAAAATACCACATCCTAGATCTCAATAAATTTAATATTGTAGTTGCAAATCTTTATTTATTACATAGAGGAGGTTGAGAACAATAACATATAAAATGATCACTGCAAATCAAAATGAATTTCCCATGGCTTTGAAATGATACTCAAAAGTGCCTCAAGACAAGGAAATTAAGCCCACTAGTGTGTGTGTGTGGCCTGTATGGCATGTGCCTGTATGACCTCCCTGCAATGCCTGGGCATGCCCCTGATTAGGAGGTGGATGTTCTCTGGCGGGATCTACTCCTAGACCTGGATTAAAGCATCAGTCAAATTCTGGACAGTCTGTAGTGCAATGTGGTGTTGGTGGATGGAACAAGACATGATGGCCCAGATGTGCTTGATTGGATTCAGGTCTAGGGAATGGCTCCTTTTTTCACCTGGGTTTTAACCTACCTGGTTAGTAGATGTGTCTGTACTGGGGGAATAATGAGGTGCACCAGTTAAAGAAAAACATCTTTTTTGTCAGGTTTTTGGTGTTCTGCCTTACTGTTCTTCCTCTCCTGGGATGTAAAATAAACCTGTTTTTAGGATTGTGCCCCAAGACCTTGGATTTACTTATCAGCATGTTGCTTACATGTTTCTTATATTCCTGTGTGCCTGTCTTGGTCAAGTAGGAGTGGCTTTCTTGCCCCTCAGTAAAGCTCCTAGTATCCTTTGGCTAAACAAAGCAGCAGCAATCACCCGTTTCACCTGAGAACTTAAAGGAGCCACAGCACTCAACCCTGTTAGCTTGCAGGCCAGCCTATAATCTGTCTCTAAACTTGGTTATAAACAGAGGACTCGGTCACACACATCTGCAGAAGTATGCTTAAGCTGCACCACTACGCCAAAGTGCCTCTGTGGGGTGCAGTCCTAACTCTAATCTCTGAGAGCCCATTTGGGACATACAGTGCAATAGATAAATTGGGAGCAGGCTTACCCGAGGTTGCCCTAAACCTCTCAAGTGCAAGACATGGGGTGGAAGGGTCAAAGACCTTGCAATACAGCCTAGACCCCACACACCATGTGCTTGCACAAATTCAAAAGAAACAAAGGGGGGGTGGCAGCCGCTCAGACCATTTTATAACTAACCTGGGAGGTGCACGTTAGCAGGGCAATTAGGATACAAAAGTCTTAAAGGAGCCACGGCACTCAACCCTGTTAGCTTGCAGGCCAGCCTATAATCTGTCTCTAAACTTGGTTAAAAACAGAGGACTCGGTCACACACATCTGAGAACAATGCTAGTAACCCTTTAGCTCCTGGAACACAAGACTCATTCCCCCTATCTGAAGAGAGTGAAATAATGCAGATGGGGTTAAATGTATTGTGTCTGCCTCAGCTAATCAGATGATTAGCAGAGTGAGGAAGCTTCTGAAATGTACATATGACCATCACTTTCATGTACATTTCTAAGGTAAACACATTATTTCTATGGAGAACTGTTTTCTTATAACATAGATTTGCAAAAACATAGAAAGGTAAAGCTCAGCACCTTGAGCAAATCATATTGGCACACTCGACTGGAAACTTTTAAAAATGGCATTGGAAGGGGAATTACCCTTTAAGTAGAAGGGGAAGCTGATATTTATTTAAAAAATTACAAAATGTGGATGTGCTGGGAATTATTAGACTAAAACCCCTTAAAACATGTCTGAATGTCCCTATTCCATGACATGATTTTAGCAGCATCAGACTGTTGCTAATTAAAACTGTTCTCAAAAGGTGGGATTGTACTTTGGTGGACTTTTCAAAAGTTGGGGCACATGGCTCCTCTGTTTACTTGCAGCTGCTCCTACTGCGTCCCACCAACATCAGTGATTTCGACGAACAATCTCTAGCACTCTCAAAGAGATTCACCGAAAAGGGCTATCCATTAGAAGACGTTGAGCAACAGAACAAGATAGTTAGGGGACTGGATCGATCTGCCCTTTTAAAACCGTGAGAAATTCAACTAAGCAAAAATAACAGGAGTGAATATGCCTTCTTGACAGGATTTAATCAACAACATTATAAGATCAAGGGCATCCTCAGCAAACATTGGCACCTTTTAAAAGATGTTAAAAGATGAAAAGATGTTGTTGTTGGATTGCTCCTAATAAAAATGTTGTATTTTTTAATATTTGGATAATTGTTGTTGTATTCTTTGGTGCTCCTGCTATCAGGGTGCGGAGAGACTGTATGTCTCCCAGTACCCACTAAGACTTGGTTGGCTTTGATTGTTTACATGCAGTGTAGAACAATCTGATTTTATATGCGGTGCACCCTCTTTTTTGCACCTTTTAAAAGATGACGCTGTTATGGGCCCGGGATTACCTGAAAAACCAGTATGTATTTTCAGAAGAGCTCCGAACCTGAGGGATCGCTTGGTTCGTAGTTACGTTGATCCACCAAGACCAATCTCTCTAACTCTGAACTCTCCTACGGGTTTTTCTCGATGTGGCACCTGCTGTGGTTGCAAGGTTGGTCACAAGATGGAGAAAACTGTTGAATCTTTAGAAATTGGGGGTGCTGCTAATCCCATTAGGATTAGAAAACTTATCACATGCAACACCAAATATGTGGTCTAATTTGGTGCCCGTGTAACTTAATCTATATAGGAAGGACCACTCGTCAACTTAAGATCCGTATACGTGAACACGTATACAATATTAGACGGGGTTACGATGCTCACAGCCTCTCAGCCCACTTCAAGAGGTAACATTCCTCTGATCCGAGTCATTTGTCCTTTGCAGGAATAGATAGGGTTAAATCACACTGGCGTGGCACGAATTTAGTAAGGGAATTGTCACAACGTGAAAGCCGCTGGATATACGATCTAGACACTTTGGTTCCTAGGGGCCTAAATGTGGAATTTGACTTGAACTGCTTCATTGACAGTTCATAAAAAGTCTTTGACGGTGTTTAGTGTAGGTCCACTTTAGACCGTTTCCTGTGCAAAGTTTTTTAATGTTTGGTGAATTAATGTTTAATTTAATTATCAATATTTATCTTTTTCATTTTATGGTTGGTATGTAAATTGTAAAGCAGTTCTCACCTTCTAGTTCCCTTCTAGTTGGTATCTTTCATTTTTTATCGAATTTTATGTGGATATGCTGCACCAATTTGGATGCTTTTTTATCATTTTTTCCATTACCCATTTTTTATGCTTATAAAGTTTTATTGAGCATTGTAGATAGACTAAACCCTCCACTTTTTTATGTCCATATAGTCTTATTTGGTGTGGTGAGGGTTAATAACCTTTTACCCTTCCCCTATGATTTATGTGGATTGGCTGCTGCCGTCTTTACAGACGGGCTCTAGTGATGATATAGGCAGCCATTCCCCTTTTTTCCTTTTTTATGAGTCATTATGCCTAGTTTTTACTGACCTGGAAGCTGTGCCTGTTTATTTGTGCACAGACATCATGCTTCTATGTCATTCCTATAGGAGGCGTGTTTGTTTACACTTGCAGAAAGGCGGGCCTTGTTGATCTTGGCCCTCCTTATGTTTTAGCCTCGCTTTCATGTCCGTGCTGGCCGGGGACAGCTGCGCGTCTACTATCACGTTCCTGTCACCTAGGAAACGTATAAACCGCAGTTCGCACTGGCCGGAAACGGCTGCACGCTTACATCCGCGTCTCTGTTACCTAGGAGACGCTTTCCTTCTCTTGCTGTACGCGCTGGCCGGAAGCGGCAGCACGTATTTCCCTCCTCTTTTTACTATTTAAACCTTACTTACCCATAGCTGTTTATCCTGGCCAAAGTCCCGACGGGGGACGAAACGCATTGGAGGTTATCAGCTGTGCCCCCATCTATCTGTTGTTCAGCTGAGGACGAGTCTTGATTTAGATGCTGGATTCGCAGGATGCTGATTGGTGAGAGCTGCTATGTTCAAGCCAGTTATTGTTGAAAGTGCTTATCTTTGGAGTGTTATGTGAGTGCATTTCTTATTTTATTACTTGATTTTATTGGAAGGTGCTGCACTAGCTCTGCCCCTTTTTTTCTTCCATTGCACTCCTTGAAGTCTTTGGATACAGTGAATTTAAACTGGAGTCTGCCTTGTGGGCCACGTGATTCTGCTATTATCTCATGTGGGTTTTTGAATCCTCTCATCTTTTGAATGAGTTTGGAGTCTGCATGGTGGATCTTGAGATTCAGCAATTAGAAGATTTGACGTTATAAGTCTGGCGCATTTATACTGGCCTTCCGGTAAGAGTCCTATCTATTTGGTGGCGGATCACAAACCTGACCGAAAGTTTGCACCTGAGGACTGATTTTTTTTTACTTAGGACTTTTCTCTTAAGATAGCTCTGTGTTCTTTTCTATTCAGTTTATCAGTCTTGGTGGGGAGAAGGACCCCGTTTTTTCACGTTGAGCTATTGTCACCTCTATAGAATTTGAGCAGCGCGGTATTATCTTTAAAATCTACAATATACATATATAGCTCACCGCAGCCTCATTAAAACAGAAATCTAGACAACATGTTTTCTGTTTTTTGAAACAGAGGAAAGGTAAGATACTCATATCATGTCCTAACTGCCGTCCTGGCCCCCCAACAAGGACATTTCACCGATCTGTATGTTCTCCAGTGACATCCATGGTTCATAACACAACGTTAACTCAGAAAAAAAGCAAATGGTCTAAACAAAATAATTTACAAACCCACTGGTGCCTAACCTTTTAAAATGAAAACATAACCTATTGGGACCTGTTCATCTATGGCACCTATGGTTCCTAACACAAATGTGAAAGAGTTTTTCTAATGTGCACACAGATACAGATAACTCCAAGGCTTCTAATTGTGTTTGCATTATTCCAACAGAGAAGTTAAGAGTATCACTTGGATCATGACAGGGTCACTGGCAAAGAAAACTACAAATCATATTTTCTGCCATCACCATCATTTAGCCTCCTGACCTAGGCATCCAACAAGGAATGATGCTCAATCTCCCCCAAAAGCATTAAAGTGGCTCCTGTCCTCCCCTCCTCTACAGCTATATGTTTTTAGTGATTTAGTCTTAAAAATGAAATATACAAATAAACCAGTACTTTAAAAATGGCATAGAAGATGGAATTAAATGTACTGTAGATATTTTTGCAGATGACAAAAGGATAGGTAGCACAGTGCAGTCTATTGAAGATGTTCACAAGCTTTAAGCTGACTTTGAGTGTCTGGGCATCCACTTGGCAAATAAAGTTCAATGTGAAGAAATGTAAAATCATGCAATTGGTGGATAATCACCCGAAGGCCACATATGTCCTTGGTGAGTAAAACTGGGAGAATCACTTGCTGAGAAGGATCTGGGGTTACTGGTAGACCACAGGCTAAATAACAGCATGCAAAGTCAAGCTGCTTCCAAGGTCACCAAGATATTATCATGTAATTTTACCTCTTTAAAAGGTACTGGTGCACCCTCATCTGGAATATGCTGTCCAGTTCTGGGCACCAGTACATAGAAAGGACACTAACTATTGTAAGGGTGCAGATGAGAGCCATCAAACTAATAAGAGGAATGAAGGATCTTAGTTATGAAGAAAGATTACGAGAATAAAATCTGTTTAGAGAGGAGACGACTGAGGGGGGACATGCTTAACTTGTATACATATATAAATGGGCAATACAAAAATATAGGAATACACTATTTCAGGTAAAATCCTCTCTAAAGACAAGGGGGCACTCCCTTCAACTGGTAAAAAGAAATTCAATCTAAAGAGGCGACAATAATTTTTTACCAACTGAACTTTAAATCTGTGAAATAGCCTCCCACAGAAGTTTGTTACAGATTAGATGCTTATTTAGAAGAAAATAATATTAACAGTTACTATTAGCTGCTATCAGTAAAAACTTGATGGACATATGTATTTTTTCAAATGTATTAACTTTGTAAATATATGTAATGCTTGTAGGCCAGTTTCATGATAATAGCCATGCCTCAAAGCATGCCAAACTACATAATTAGTTTAGTAGAAATGCATTGATATGCATAGCTGCCCTCTACATTGCATCTGTAAAGCAAGCAAGAGCAGATACATGGCCCCTTGTCTTGGAAGTGGTTCAAAATGTATTTTCCACATCGCAACATTTTCTCCTTGGCCTCGAGTCAGAATTTCAAGTAAAGTGAGCAATGTTTTTATGCGTTATGCCAAAAATCTATTATCGTATTCTCCTATCTAAAAATAGGCTGTAGCATTTTAAGTGATTAAGAAGCAGATGGGTTCTGCCTGACTGTATATGAATCACAATGTATTTAGCGACTGTCAGGTCAAAGTCTTTCAAAATAGCACAGCCATTTCTTGTTCTTGCATAAGGTTACGCCAAAGAAGCATATGGCTCACCATAGGAATAGTTCTAGGCTTGTGGAACAATGACTCACTGCCCTAAATGGCCTGAACCAGTGATACTATGCATTCCTGCCATGCTGACAATATTAGGCAGATTCCTAAGGGAAAGTATGCTTTTTAATGCCAAAAAAGCAATGAACATCTCTGCAGCTTTTTGGAATAGTGGTGAGTGTGTCGGGTCTGACCAGATATGTTAAAACCGCATGCAAGTTTTTGCAGGGGAAACTCCTCTCTATATTTTGCATAGAACGGGGGGGGGGGGGGGGGAATCCCTGTTAAGATGAATTTGTAGCTTCTGATAGTGAGGTCTATGCCATTAGCAGTGATTATTAAATTAGAAATCACAGATCTGGGAAAGAAATAAACTGTAGGGATGGTTTTCAACAATTGAACTTGATGATGACCAATTTTGTAGTGTCTTCAGCCCCTTACAACCAATGTGCCAGTAGTGAGGATGGAATTAAAGATTCTTGTCCAAAATCTGTACTGCCATTGGCTGCCTCATAGGGAAAACCACTGTGCAGCCTGAAAAACTGAAGATGCAAGTGCCTCTTAGTAAAAGGCTGCATGTACTTGCTGTGATCTCATCCCACACAGTGCCCCTATCAGCAAGGAAATGCCATATATTCTGACATCTTTGTGCTTGTTAAGCTATATGTGCCCATCTAGATCTACAAACAAGTTATCCAGCTTCTTTGCAATTTGTTAAGCTTGATGAATGAGTTCCTGTGTACTTTGAGTTGATTAATTAGAAAACTAGTGTGACTCAGAAAATCCAAGAGCACTGCACAGATATCCAGAATACTAATGCGGCTGGTTGTCTATACAGAAGGATGCCTACAGCATATATTATCAGCGGGAAATATCTAATCGTATTTAGATATCAAACCACTCAATACATTATCTTGAATGTGAACATTGTTCGTATACAAGTGAATATGAAAACAGCACAGCAATAAGTTAAGACATTACAGATGGATTTTTTCATTTCACATTATATTTGCTGTGCCTTCTGTTAATAGAAATACTCTGCACTGTATGGCCGAAAAGCAATTACATGTTTAAAACATATAGGATATTACCATTCGCAGTGATTTATGGAGTTACAAACAAAGAGTAACATGTTGAAAGGTGTAAAACAGTTATGATAAACCTTTTACGATATGGAGAAAAAGCATATGAGGAAACGACTATCTTCTTGTCCACACAGAGTGTGTCTCATACACGATGTAATGCAGAAAAGGGGGGTGGAGTAAAAATTGGGCATACTTGAAAAAGAAAAGCAGGGGGCTGGCTATAAAAATGGGTCTATTGAGATTAATCACCTGAATGGGAGGTAAGGAATAAAATGCTTTGAATTTAGACTTCGCTTGGAGAAACCCTTTAAAGCAGAACTATGGTCAAAAATGACCATTGTTCCACTGTACTATATAGCAGCTGGACAGAGCGAGCCAGGGCCAGCGGTGGCCAGCGCTGATAGGCCCAGCGACTGGCTGTGCCGAAAGGCTGCTCAAGGTAATGTGGGAGCGTCACCCTGAGCAGCCTGTCAGCACGGTTAAAAACAGACCACACCTCACAGAGGTACCTTGGCGCTTGGTGGTGCAGCTTCAGTATACTTCTGCAGATGTGTGTGGATAGAGAACTCTGTTTTTAACCAGATTTAGAAACAGATTATAGGTTTGTCTGCAAGCTAACAGGGTTTAGTGCTGTGGCTCCTTTAAGACTGCCACCCCTCCTTTGACACCCTCCTACATTGCAGTGAATTGGAGGGGTGTTCAATAGTGATGAATGACGCGGGGTGGTCCAATAGGTGTCCTTGAGCTCCAACAAAGCCATGTAAGCTCCCCTTTGAATCAGGTTCCTTTTGTCTATCCCAGTAAATAACTGGAATGGTTATCCCCTGCTCTGTCACTGAATTCATATTCAAGTCTGAGGCCTGCGCTTTCTCCGGATCTCTTAGGTTCGGAGTGACCACAAACCTTGATGGACTGGATTAGAACTCTCTAATGAATCCTACTCTGATTCCCTGACAGACAAATTTAGAATGAAGTTCTCAAAGTAGAGTTAAGCCCTTAGTTGGTCTCCTACTGAAAATGCTGGCATCATTGCTGTTTTGAGGGAGATTTAGGAGCCCATAAATGGGATCTAGCCCCACTGCATCAACAAGTGGGCAACCTATCTCTGGTAGTCTCTTTTGCAAAAAGCTTAGAAAGAGGCCTACAAAACATTTTACTTCTGTTAACTTTCTTTTTTGTTATCTTTTTATTTATTTATTTATTATCTGCTGATCTGTCTGTTTTTGCAGCTCAGATCCAAAGAGGTCACTTTTAACCCTTTAAATGCCAAGCACGTAGTTTCTACGTGGTTGCTTCTCCTACCGTTAAGTGCCAAGCACGTAGAAACTACGTGCCTGGCATTTCCCCCAAACAGTTAAAAGATAGAAAAAAAAAACACTTACCTCTGGTATCCCTGTGAAGCTTGGGGTCCCCTCTTCCTGGGGGGGGGGCATCCGATCGCCCCCCCGTCGTCCTCCGTCTTCAGGGGGGGGCCCGAAACCAGCCGCCCCCCCCCCCGTTTCCAGCGCTGACTCGCCGTTGTAAAAAAAATAAAAATAAAACTGTCATTTACTCACCTCCGCACCCGAGCCTTCTGTCCGGGTCTCCTCTTCACCAGGGAGGGGTCCGATCCCCCCCCTGGGCTGCGCAGTCTTCAGGTGAGGACCCTCTTCCGGGTCCTCACCTCTTGTAATGGTGGCGATGGCCGCCGCCGCTTAGCTCCGCCCATTGTGGGAGGAGCGGGATGACGTCATCCCGCTCCTCCTATACCCCCTCCGAGCTCCGGCATCTGTCAGATGCCGGTGGTGATCGGAGCAGGGCGGATGTCAGCCGAGGAGGCTCCGATCGGAGCCCCCTCGCCTGTCACCCGCCCTGCGCCGATCACTACCGGCATCTGTCAGCAACATGACAGCGGCGCGGGACAGCGGCGAGGGACGCCGGATCGGAGGTGAGTACAGTAAAAAAAAAAAAAATAAAGATTTTTTTTCTCTGTGTCAGTGTGATTTTTTACTTTTAACCCCTTGTGAACTGGTAAGGGGTCCATGACCCCTATACCAGTTCACAAGGCTGGGGGGATGGCAAGCCACCTGCGCTAGCGGGTGGCTTGCCATTAACCCCTGGCACCCCCATTACCTGCCTCCCCAAAGGCCAGGGGGGGGCAGAAGAGCCCGGGCCCACATAAGCTATGTGGGCTCGTAGGCTGCAGGGTGGGGGGGCCACAAAAGCTGGCCCCCCCACTCTGTGCCTACAAGCCCCCATAGCTGGTCCCGGGCTGGTTACTGTGGGTAAGGGGGACCCCACGTCAATTTTTTTTTTGATTTTTAAGGGTTTTTAACCCTTAAAAATAAAAAAAAATGGGGTCCGCCCCCCCTGGGAGGGGGGACCCTATGTAATTTTTTTTTTGATTAACCCTTTGTGTTCTGTCATCCAGCAGCTATAAAAGGCTTCTAGCAAGTGAGCAGAAGCCAGTGATCGCAGAGGGACAGAGTGCTCCAGGATGGATGGGAGGTGAGTACAGTGTAAAAAAAAAAAAAAAATTAATAAAATATTTTTTTCTCTGCTTGTGTCTGTGTGATTATTTACTTTTAACCCCTTGTGAACTGGTAAGGGGTCCATGACCCCTATACCAGTTCACAAGGCTGGGGGGATGGCAAGTCACCTGCGCTAGCGGGTGACTTGCCATTAACCCCCGGCACCCCCATTACCTGCCTCCCCAAAGGCCAGGGGGGGGCAGAAGAGCCCGGGCCCACGGGCTATGCGGGCTTGTAGCCTGCAGGGCCAGGGGCCACAAAAGCTGGCCCCTGCGCCCTGTTCCTACAAGCCCTGCATAGCTGGTCCCGGGCTGGTTACTTTGGGTAAGGGGGACCCCACGTCAATTTTTTTTTTTGATTTTTAAGGGTTTTTAACCCTTAAAAATCAAAAAAAAAAATGGGGTCCCCCTCCCCTGGGAGGGGGGACCCTATGTAATTTTTTTTCTCGATTTAACCCTTTGTAGTGTGGATGGTATTTGTATTTTATTTGTGAATGTTATAAAGTACTTGTTTCAGTTAGGGGGGTCTCCTGGGCAGGAACGGGGGGCTACCGATAAATATGTGGTACCGTTCTAATCGGTAGAAATGGGGCTTTCACATGCAATATGCTTTTCCTTAATAAAATACATTTTTTATTTAAAATAAAGGAGTCAATTTTCTAAAAAATTTATTTATTTATTTATTTATTTATTTTACTTAATAATATTGTAAAAAAAAGCCTAAACTCTGCTGCAAAAAAATATATATATAATTTTCCTGAAAGTTCCAGCAAAATGGCACAAAACATGGCGCAAAACATGGCGCAAAATGGGGAAAAATGGCCTGTCAACAGAGGGTGACAAAATCTCAAGTAGGCTGGCAATTAAAAGGGTTAATAGTACCTATGCATGTTGGGTATTGTTCTGTTCGGGGGACCTTGCGCTTTCAGACTTAGCTTGTTTTTTCTTGTTTGCATATTTATATTTTAGGAAAAGGTGTTTATTCTAAGTATGTCACACACCCTGCTTCAAGATATTCATTACCTGTGGGTAGTATGGTCCTGTAGAGGGCTTCTGCAGAGATGATTGGAGGAAAGAAAGCCCCTCCCAGTCCATAAGTACCTGGGACCTCCCACTCATTACCCAGTCTTCATCTCTGCAGACGGCGAGCAAGCAGCAGATGATATCTCCTCCTTGCACAGGGGGACTTTAAGGTAGCCGGGTCTACTCCCGGCCTATATATATTTTTATTTCCGTTCGGACTCTTTATTCCCTTTATTAATATATAGCTATTTAAATGCCTCCCAGTCTTGACTGCTGTCCGAGCGAGGGTATAACAGCACCTCAGGTGCTCAGGAGCTATGCTCCACCACGAGACCCTATAAAGAGGGTAGGCGGTTATACCGGGTTGGTGACTCCGGTTTGGGATGCCCTGTCCAAGAGTTTAATTTTCCCCTTAAATGGCATATTCCCCTTTTTTAGTTAGTAGGCCTCTTATTCAGCTTCTGGTGTTTTTCTATGGGGGCGCCTGGAAAATAGATTTATTTGAAATGTTTGTTTAAAATGTTTACTTTTCTGGTATGAATAGTTATAATGTAAACTTGTTGCAATCTTTTTTGCTGACAGACACTGGATTTTTACCTCAGAGCTGAGGGGAGGATTTCTCCCCTCACGCTCTTCAGTGAGGGGGCGGGGCCAGTCCTTCGGTATGAGGCCGCAGCCCGCGCCCTTTAGGAGTTTGGAGCTGGTAGCGTGACCGAGCGGGGAGCAGCTCCGCTTGTTATGCGGGCTGCTACCGGCTCTATTATGCGCCCGGTGCCGTGGCTGCCTGCGGCACCGGTGCACGAGTGTTAATGGAGGGGAGCTTCCCCTCACGTCTGACAGACACTGTGCTGGGTTTTTTTCCTCAGAGCTGAGACAGGTGCTGGATTTTACCTTCAGCTTATTCAGCTTCTGGTGTTTTTCTATGGGGGCGCCTGGAAAATAGATTTATTTGAAATGTTTGTTTAAAATGTTTACTTTTCTGGTATGAATAGTTATAATGTAAACTTGTTGCAATCTTTTTTGCTGACAGACACTGGATTTTACCTCAGAGCTGAGGGGAGGATTTCTCCCCTCGCGCTCTTCAGTGAGGGGGCGGGACCGGGCCTTCGGTATGAGGCCGCAGCCCGCGCCCTTTAGGAGTTTGGAGCTGCTGGGCGGAGCCTTGCAGCGCGCGATCCACGCTGGCCACGCCCCCCTGCTGCGTCTCCCGCTCTGATCTGTGTTACCTCAGGCAGAGGACACAGTGTATTGGCGCCCAAAGACTCAGTGAGTGGCCCTGCGGCCGTTGCTTATCTGTACATATTTGCATATATATATGTATATATATAGGTATAATAGATATAGGTTTATATAGGGAGAACCTCTTACTGTCTTTTTCTATGTTTTTCAGGCTGAACTGCCAGGAATTTTTTCAGGTTTCTCCTGGTCCTAGAGTACCTGGGTACTTTTGCTATTTATTACAAAACCTCCCACTTGGACAATATAAGGGCATCCCGGGTTGCTTAATAGCGTAATTCCCTCACTCATAGCGACTATTCAAGTTCACCTTATGGAGGCATCCCAAGATTCCGGGCTCCCCTCGGGACAATCCCGGAAGTGTATGGGTTGTGGGGTATCCCTAACGGGATGATTTTTTCCTATGTATATCATGTGCACAGCAGACTATTACACGGCAGTCCGGTCCCCAGGCATCTGGGTCAGCGCAGCCGGCTTCATCCTCTCCCCCTCCCACTTTGACCCGTGCCCCGTGTGAGATTGCCACGGGGGGGCAGTCGCAATCTGATGTGTGTGCCAGGTTGGCCAGTATTGAAAAATTCATTTCCTCCACGGTTGCCAAGAAAGCACCGGCTAAGAGGAAGCATTTATCACCGGTTAATCATTTTGAATATGATGATGACGAGGACGGCCTGGATTGGTCAGATTATTCCCCTCTAGAAGAAGGGGAATTATTTGAGGATTCAGATATTTCTGATGATCAGCAATTTGTTGGTGCTGATTCCGATCGGAGCTCAGGGACTTCCTTGGATACTCCTAATGTTCTGACTCCGGTGGAGGTTCCTCAACAGCAAGGGGAGTTTTATGACGAATCCAAGCCGCGGTTGGAATTCCCTAATCAAAAGCATTTTGATAATATTATTTCTAAGGAATGGGAAAGGCCTGCCCGGCTCCCAGGCATTCCCCAAAGTTGGGATAAGAGGTATCCTTTTCCAGTGGATACGGTTAAGCGCTGGGCGTCTCCCCCCGAGGTGGACACCCCTATTTTGGGGTTATCCAACTCAGCCGTATTGAACAACCCTGATTGTTCCTCTCTTAAGGATGGTGAGGATAAACGCATTGACCAGATGGCTTGTCATGGTTTTGCCAGTATTGGGGCAGCAATAAGGCCTGTTTGTGCCTCATCGCTGTTGGCGGTGGCTACGAGAAAGGTGGTCAGGCACTTGTTATCCTCCTCCGGTTTGAATCCGGACAGTGAGGAATTTCGTGAACTAAAACAATGTGAGGGGTTTTTGTCCTTCATGGTGGCCGCTTTGGATGATTCCTTGATAATGAGTAGTAGAGCCTCTGCTCTAATGGTTACTATCAGGCGTTCAATTTGGTTACGCCAGTGGGCGGCTGACTTTGGGTCAAAAAAGTCACTAACAGCTCTTCCCTTCGTTGGGTTACGGCTCTTTGGAGACAAGCTGGATGCCGTGGCCAAGGGGGGCAAACTACCTCAACGCAAGAAGCAACGTCGCCCCTTTCGAGGAGCGTCTTCCTTCACTCCTTCCTTTCGGGGATCTAGAGCAGGAAGAGGTTTCGCCTTCCCTTCTACAAGGGGAAATTCCTGGAATAGGGGCAGAGGACGTGCCCGTTCAGGATACAGTTGGGGCTCAAAACCCAAACCCGTGGCCAAGCCCGCTCAACAATGCGGGGGCGCCCTCACCCGTGCGGGTGGGGGGACGGCTACAGCACTTCTCCCAGGTCTGGAACCGAGAGGTCTCGGACAGGTGGATCAGGGAAGTGGTGTCTTCCGGCTACAAGCTGGAGTTCGAGTCCTACCCTCCCCCGCGTTTCCTCAGGTCTCGGGTGTCCCGGGAGGCACTGGCTGCGCAGCAGCTCCGGGCGGCAGTATCGAGTCTTCTGGAAATGGCAGTCATTTGCCCAGTTCCCTCATTAGACCGGGGTCGGGGTTTTTACTCAAATCTGTTCACGGTCCCCAAAAAGGATGGCTCCGTCCGGCCCATACTGGACCTAAAGATTCTCAACAAGTTCGTCAGACTGCGAAGGTTTCGCATGGAAACGTTGCGCTCGGCTATTCATTCTCTTCGTCAGGGGGACTTCATGACGTCCATAGACATTCAGGACGCTTACCTCCATGTTCCCATTTTTCCCGCACACCAGAGGTTTCTGAGGTTCGCGGTGGAGGATCGGCACTTTCAGTTTGTAGCTCTTCCCTTCGGTCTCACCACAGCTCCAAGAGTTTTCACCAAGGTGCTTGCTGGGGTGATGGCTCTCCTCAGAGCGCAGGGGATTCGCATTGTGCCATATCTGGACGATCTCCTCATCATGGCACCGTCATTCAGCCAGGCAGAATTGGACACCAGGACGGTAATATCCACTCTGGAGAGGTTCGGCTGGGTGATCAACTACCCCAAGTCCTCCCTACACACGTCCAGGACAGTATCCTTTCTGGGATTGTCTCTGGATACAGATCTGGCCAGAGTTTTCCTTCCTCAGTCCAAGGTTCTTCTGATTCAGGAGTTGGTTCGGTCGCTCATGTCCATGCCTCGACCGTCCATCCGTCTAGGGATGAGACTGGTGGGTTTGATGGTGGCCTCATTCGAGGCGATTCCCTTTGCTCAGTTTCACACAAGGACACTTCAGCTCCATCTGTTATCGGTCTGGAACAGGTCTCCTCAGTCGCTGGATCATCTTTTTCAGATGTTTCCCCGGGTTCGCCGCTCGCTTCGGTGGTGGCTGAACTCAACCAACCTACTGAGGGGCAGATCCTTTCGGACTCCTCAGTGGGAGATAGTCACTACGGATGCCAGCCTCTCAGGATGGGGGGGCTTTTGGAAGGATCTGCAAGTTCAGGGTTTGTGGAGTCCCCTGGAAGCTCACAAGTCTATCAATGTTCTGGAATTGAGGGCCATCAGGTTGGTTCTTTGTCATTTGACTCATCAACTGCGAGACTTGCCGGTCCAGGTCAGGTCGGACAATCGGACGGCGGTGGCCTACATCAATCACCAGGGAGGAACCCGCAGCAGGAATGCCCTCAAGGAAGTGTCTCTGATCCTGGACTGGGCAGAGAGACATGTCCCGTGTATCTCAGCAGTTTACATCCCAGGTGTGGAGAACACGGAGGCGGACCCTCTGAGCAGGATGTCAGCCCGCAAGGGGGAATGGTCTCTCAATCCCAGGGTCTTTCACTCAATTTGTCTCAGGTGGGGGTCACCGGCGGTGGACCTATTTGCCTCCCGTCACAATCACAAACTTCCGGCTTTTGTGTCTCTGGCGAAGGACCCACTGGCTCTCGCGACGGACGCCATGTCCCTGAACTGGAGGGATCTGGGGTTTCTGTACCTGTTCCCTCCGTTTCCCATGATGGCCAGAGTAGTGCGCAAGCTTGCTCTGGAGAGAGCAACAGCAATTCTGGTAGCTCCAAGGTGGCCAAGACAGGTCTGGTTCGCAGACGTGGTAAGGTTGGCAGAAGATCAGTTCGTTCTGCCCCTGCTGCCAGATCTGCTCACACAGGGTCATCTTCGTTACCCCAATTTACCAACGCTGGCTTTGACGGCGTGGCTGCTGAAACCTCCATCTTGAAGGAGGAAGGTCTTTCTGACGCTGTTATTCAGACTCTCATTCGTGCTAGAAAGAAGTCTTCTTCATCCGTGTACTATAGGACTTGGAGGTCTTATATTGATTGGTGTGAGGCTAGGGCCTTCCCTTGTAGGGAATTCTCTGTTTCTAGAATTTTGGACTTCTTGCAACATGGTCTGGACTTAGGGCTCCAACTCAGTACTCTGAAGGGGCAGGTGTCTGCCCTGGTGGTATTTTTCCAAAAGTCTTTTGCACTACATCCTTTGGTTAAGACCTTTTTCCAGGGGGTTACGCATGTGCGGCCTCCTAGGAAGCCTTTGATTCCGGTTTGGGATTTGAATTTGGTTCTTTCTGCGCTACAGGGTCCCCCCTTTGAGCCCTTGCATGATAGTCCTTTGTCTTCCCTTACGCAGAAGGTGGCATTTTTGGTAGCTATCACTTCAGTTAGACGTGTTTCTGAGTTGGCGGCTCTGTCTATTCAAGCTCCATATTTTGAAAGACATCAGGATAAAGTGGTTTTCCGTTTTAAGACAGACTTTCTTCCTAAGGTGGTTTCGTCCTTTCATTTAAATCAGGATATTGTTCTGCCCTCTCTCTGTCCTAACCCCAGCAATGACAAGGAGAGGGTCCTGCATTCTTTGGATGTGGTTCGTGTTGTGAAGTATTATTTGGTGGTAACGTCTGCCTTTCGCAAGACTGATGCATTCTTCGTGGTGCCTTTTGGGCCCAAGAAGGGTCTAGCACCCACAAAGTCTACCATCAGCAGATGGATCCGTCAGGCCATTGTAGGGGCCTATTCTGCTAAGGGGAGAGATCCTCCCTTTCGTGTTACTGCTCATTCTACTCGTGCGGTTGGGGCCTCCTGGGCTTTTCAGCACCAGGCCTCTGTTGAGCAAGTTTGCAAGGCCGCTACCTGGTCTTCTGTTCACACTGTTTCAAAGTTTTACAAGGTTGATGTGCGGGCCTCAGCGGATGCTGTTTTTGGCAGCAAAGTTCTGCAGGCTGCAGTAGTTTGAGTTGTGCTTTATACCTTGTTTTTGGATCCCCACCCTTTATGGACACTGCTATTGGATGTCCCACAGGTAATGAATATCTTGAAGCGGGGTGTGTGACATACTTAGAATAATACCATTTTGTGAATACTCACCTTGTAAAATGGGTATTATAAGTATGTCACACACCCCGCTTCAACCCGCCCTTTGGATTCTGCATCCTTCATATGGTGAACTTTGTGTTGTTATGACTGATATTTGGCTCTTCCTGGTCCTTTACCTTACTGCTTTCTTTATACTGGGTAATGAGTGGGAGGTCCCAGGTACTTATGGACTGGGAGGGGCTTTCTTTCCTCCAATCATCTCTGCAGAAGCCCTCTACAGGACCATACTACCCACAGGTAATGAATATCTTGAAGCGGGGTGTGTGACATACTTATAATACCCATTTTACAAGGTGAGTATTCACAAAATGGTATTTTTATTCAGCTTTTTTTTAATTTTTTAGGGAAACCCTGCGCAAACAAAGAATTCTTTGAGGTAATAATTCCAGAAAGATGAGTCCACTAGAACAAGCTGGGTACGCTTAGAAAGCTTAACGTGTGTACTTTCAGGGAATATATGGTTTATGGGGGATATTCCAAATGTAAAGGGTTGTTTTGGTTGAAAAATCGCAAGGTGCGCACTTTGTCTGCAGAGCTGAAATTTTCAAGTAAAATTACCGTTACGCACATGCTTAACTTTGGGGTGTTTGGCAACTCTTCCCTTGACAGTAGCAATGCATGTTGGGTGTTGTTCTGTTCGGGGGATATTGCGTTTTCAGATTAAACTTGTTTTTTCTTGTTTGTATATAGTTTTTTTAGGAAAATGTGGCTTTGATTCTGCTTTTTTATCCTTTTTTTAGGGAAACTCTTTGCAACCAAAGAATCCATTGAGGGATTACTTCCAGAAAACTATGGCCACATCAACAAGCCTGGTACACCTAGAAAGCTTGAGGTGTGTACTTCCAGAGAATATATAGTTTGTTGGGGGTAATTCAAATGGGTTGTTTTTCTGGAAAAACTGCCAGGTGCGCATATTGCATAGCATAGTTGTATTTTTTCTGAAAATCCCCTAAAGCGCTGTTTCAGTTTGGGGGAGTCTCCTGGGCAGGAAAGGGTGTCTACCTATACATATGTGGTACCGCTGTAACCGAGAGAAATTGGGATTTCACACGCAATAAGATTTTATTGACAAACTTACATTTTTTATTACAAAAAAAAACTACAAATTGTAAAAAATATATATATTTTTTTTTTTTTTGCACATATTTCACCCAAAAATATTGAGAATACACCTAAAAAATGACAAACAAGACATTTCATATTAAAGCCCAGACTCTGCTGAAAAAAACAATATATAATTTTCCTGGGAAATCCCTGGAAATCCCTTCAAAAATCACATTTGAACATGGGGAGCGCAAAATAGTGCAAAATGGTCTGGCAACAAAGCGTGACAAAAACTCCAGGTAGGCTGGCACTTAAAGGGTTAAAAGCATGGGTCCATGTTATTGTCACCCACCCGAGTCAGAGTGCTCTACGCACTGGGTCAACTACCCCATGGGCCTAGCTATGAACTTGATAGATTCCATAGATGCATCCGCAAAATATACAGCCACAATAGAGAGAGTAGGAATAATTTGCAACATTTCTGATCTCAGGATACCTCTTAATAAATGTGCATTACTCTTACCTATAGAGTAGGCCACAACTCTAGCCTTCAAGGTCCCAAAGTCATGAAAGGCCAAGTTGGCCCTTTTAAAAATCTTTGCAAAGGGGGCACCCAACTTTGGACATTTGTCCCAAATTTTAAAGTCTTAAGCTTTCTGAGAATAGATTCCCTCACTGAAAGGTGGTACCCAGGGTAACTTAAATCATCTTTAATAAATCCACAATGGGGTTGATTCCGAGCCAGGTGAGAATTCTCATTCTTTTTTTTTAGGAGAGAAAACTAACAGTTACTTTCACTGTCTACCTTGGAGCGGATTCAGAGCCAGGTAAGAATTTATACCCGGTAGAATTTTCTCTCCTAAAAAAATAGGAGTGAGAATTCTCACCTGGCTCTGAACCGACCCCCATATCCTCAACCAGAAACTGGAACAAGGCCTTCTGTTCCTGCTCTGAATTTAAAAAGGAATCTTCTGAGGAAATTTCCTCTTCCTTCTAGTCCTGAGGTGGTCATCAGGTTTTTGTTATGTCTAGGCTAATTATATCACTCAGGGCAGTTTGGGAAATTTCTGGTAGATATAGATTTCCTTCCTAGATATGGAGACTGGGGAGACTGAGGCAGCTTCAATTTCTCCATTGAGGTCAAAGTATTGGTCACTGGCTGGGGGCAGGTGAGCATGGTCTTAGAGAGGGTAACAGACTAAGAACAGGTTAGCAGAGTAGCAGGCTAGAAACAAGGGAGTGGGATCACATGCTGGAAACAGGTGAGAGGAGTAGCAAGCTGCTGGGAACAGGTGAGCAGAGTAGCAGGCTGGGAACTGGTGAATGGAGTAGGAGGCTGGGAACAGTTGAGCGGTGTAGTAGGCTGGGAGCAGGTGAGTGGAGTGGCAGGCTGGGAAATGATGAGTGGAGTATTAGGTTGGGAACAGGTGAGCGCAGTAGCAGGCTGGAAATATATACATACCAGACAAAGAATCTGCTTACGCCACCAAAGAGGCAAGTGGCAAACCACATGGGGCGCAGAATCTCCGGCACCCGACAGGGAGCCCAAAATCTACTCAGCAGAGCCCCAAATGCACTATATTTAATTGCTAAATGTATTGACTTCTGCACAAAGATCAGAAATATAGGCAATTTGTTCAGGGCTGTGTTCACAGTTATGTGGATTCGCTGTGTCACCACAGCAGAAAAAGTCTAGCCATCCAGAATCAGCTGGCAACATTCAGTCTAGTCAATTGTAAGAACCTAGAAACCATATTTAAGATTGACAGCAGTATCAAAGTTTAGAAACAGCAAGTTAATACAGTAAGAAAGCTCAAGAACCACCACTAATTTCTTTGTTTAGTCAGTACATATACTTCCAACAAATTGCTTTTGATAAAACTGTGCCCCTGTCCATATCTTTAAAGTGGACCAACACCCAGGCAGATTGGCCCGGGAATCTATAAGATTCCCGGGCCGATCAGATCCCTCCCCGCGGGGCATTCGAAATCGGGATGCCTCGCTGTGTGAAACCCCCCAAGACGCCCCATTCACCTTATTTAACTCCCGTTCCAACGGAGCATGCGTGGGCCACGGCCGCAACTAACGCTTCTGTCTAGCAGGGCGCGTGCCCGCGCCGGCCATTTGTGAATGGCCGGCGCGGGCGCGCTCCCTGTTAGACAGAAGCGTGAGATGCGGCCACCAGCGTGCTCGGAGCCGCTGTGGTTGTCCGTCCCTTGTACGGGCATACCACAGCGGCTCTGAGCGCGCTGATTGGACGCGGAAGTGGACCAAAACCCAGGATAGTGAAAATCCTGGGTGTTGGTCCACTTTAAAGACAGCTGTGCCTTCCCCTGCTTACTAGTCTTTTTTGCTACCCACTCCCAAAATACTTTTAAAAGTAAGCTTACACGTCTCTGAGCCAAGATGTATCTCAGGTGATCTAACTGAAAAAAATGGAGTGTTTATCCAAATGATTTGCAAATTATTTGCAATTAATGCAATTTTTGTGCGGTTTGAAAGACCAACTGGGCATTTATTAAACTGGAAGAAAAATTATTGCCTTGTATTTCCCAATAAAACACCGGTGCCAGTGATTCAGTGGTCAATTCTACCGACAAGATAGAGAATTGTTTCACTGAAAAGGTATGTTTTCACAAATGTAGCCAGCCTTGTTCAAATACAATGGGTTCAAAGATGGGGTAGAAAAATGGTGGAAAGTCTTAAGTTTTAAGTTTATCAGGAAAGACTTAACTCAATTTGTTTAGCCAGGAGAAAAGATGGGAAAGAGGAGACATGATTGAGGCCTTTAAATAAAGGCGTTAGTAAATAAACATTTAAAGAGTAGCCACTGAAAAGTTGTTTTCTCTCTCATTTTTCTAGAGACACATACGCCATCCTAAAGGCAAAAATTCCCCATTTGCTGCTGAGTAATGAAAATGAAAGGCCGAAAGAAACACAGCCTTCCTCCTTCCTACCCTTGCATACCGTAAGTATGCTCTCACGACCAGTCCATTACATGGTCTCTATGAAACTAAAAAGAATGAGGACAGAGGTAAAAGCTTAAGATGGCGGGCTTATTATGCATGTACCAGAATAAAATAAGAGTAGGGGAGGCACGAGATTTCAGTGCACTTGCCTAAAAGCTTTGTGCAAAACACTCCTAAGCAGTGCATGTGCTTTAGAAACTTGTGATGTGCACATTCTATTCCGTTGGAATATACTATGGAGATACAGCCCGCTTTCTGCTGGTTCTGTTAGCCCATGCTACTGTATCCATACTATTAAAAGATCATATAAAGGCACTGAATGAAAAAAACAAATATATATATACGTTAAAGTGTATAATAGGAATAGGCTTTTCTCCGGTAGCTGCCTACATCTATTTTAGATCTGGTTACAGCTGAGAAAATGAACCCATCACAGGCCATGAAATGAAAATAAAGTGTATAGGACCTAGCATCAACAAAACCAAGTGAAGAAACCTTATTTTTTTCAGCTATCATCACTGGCAATTGTGAAAAATGCTGAATACAATGGATGTTGTGTCTAATAAATTATTTTCTAAAAGGAATACAAAATCTTCACTGTATACAAGCTGTTGTTACAAATAATAGAGCACTTTGATGTTTTCATATAGTTATTCTACATTGAAGTATCTTCTGCCCCAGACACACTCAGATGTTTTTATCAGGTATGTATTCTAGATGTAATAGGCTTGGCTATCGACATTCATTGCAGTCTGAAAGAGGTGTGTGAATTACTGGAAGAAAATTACAAACAAAAAAAAGGAGGCCAGGGTGGCACAGGAACCTAATTTAGATTGAGATTAATTTCGTTATGTATATACATACTTTTGCATTTACATGCATATCAGTAATTTGTTGTGGCAGGGAGGCTAAATTGAAAATACTATACCAGCCTTGCCAGATAGTAGGATCACAGAGACAAGGTGTGATATTAATCTTCCCAGTCCTAGAAACCTCTGCCCAGGATATCCTATCCCAAGGCACCACATGAAGGTGGTCCTAGAGCTGAAAGAAGTTCTTGTTCCGCCAAGAAAGCAAATACCAATACATATTTCAGTTTAAAAGAGCCATATAGAGTGGCGATCCAAGGAAAGAAAAGGAGATCTATTGGAAGTAGGAACCATATTTTAAAGGAAGAGATAGGGGTGAGTTGGAATACAGATAATATCGTGTAGCATAGAGAGTTGCCACCAGCGTGTCTTTAAAATATCTCCCAGTCTCTTCACCACCACCATATAGCTTCTGCTGGTCCCTATGGCTCCACCTGTCATAACTTCAGCCAGTCACCAGGGGGTTGGTGGCAAAAGCCACTCCCACTGCTACTCATTGCTGACAGTTCTTAAGGCAACCTCCAACTGCTGCTACTTGGTATCCTTCCCAACCAGATCACATAGTCTCACCGAACGCTGCTCAAACTGGTCATGGGCACCTCCACTCTTGTTTTTTCTTTGCTGTCTCCTGCCAAAAAGCTCCTTGGCTGCTTGAGCTGACAGTTTCCTAAGCCACTTACAACTGCTGTATCTCCTTCCCAGCCAGGTCACACAAGCACCTTGTTGTCTCCAATATCATCTCCTGTCTCCAATACCATAATCGCTTGGCACCTCCACTGCCAATGTCTCACCTTTTTCTGTGATTGATCACCAAATATCAGGGCTTGAGATGTTTGGTGTCTGGTGCCAATATAGAAACTGAGATTCCACAATGAAGTTACAGACAGCAAAAACATTGCATTGGCTAAAATCCTTAACAACTCTATCTAGAAACATAATTGCTGGAGTTCTGTTCGGAATCCATTTTTTGTTTTGTCTAGTATATATTTTACAGTACATACATACATATAAGACAAAAGGTCTAACCTTGAGATTTTGGTCATCCAATGATTCTGTATGGTCATCCAGATTCTCCAGAATACTAGAGCTTAAAGAGGAACATAACTCAAGATATTCAATTACCCTTCACTCCCACGGCTGTTCTGCTGCCCGCCACATTCCTGCTCAACTCTAGCTGTGGAGCGTGCCCATAATAGCCATTCAGAAATTCCTGGCACAGGTAGGCACCTAGGCAAAAGATACAGCAAGGATGTTGTGTGGGATCGGCAGCAAGGGGAGTGTGCCAGACAATCCAGGGGGATACACACAGTGGGCCAAACAAGATACCCCATAAAGAGGAAGACTATCGTCTCTAGAGTTTTATAGACTGAAGAGAGGTGGTTGCTCCTCTTGATTGCATATATGGTCCTTGAGCCTCGATTCAGAGACACATTCGTCCGGATTTCCGTAGCTGTCTGTGAAAGTTTGGGTGGGTGTTTGTCATTTTTTTGCTTTTTTTCGTCCATTTTCTACTCGCACGAACGTTCGGGAATGCGCTTCCGATGATAGGAAGCAAATCGGAACATTTCTGTTAGTTCGGATCATTTTCCAAACAAAATCGGAAATTTTCCGTTCGTTCAGAAAACTTCCGTTGATTCAGAGAGCTTCCGTCTGATTCAGAGAGCTGATTTCCGACGGATCACCACCCTATAAATCCGTTTCATTTCCGATCCACTTACGAGACCTTTGAGGGCTCGGATTGCTATTGTTGAACAATATGTTTTGCGGCTATGTGGAGTCTGCGTGCCTTTAGCACCAAGGCATTGCATGTATCAGCATGGCCGAGGCCATACATTGTATAGCAATGCATACCTGAATCAATACATTTCATGTATGCCTTATAGAAGCATTTTAATGCTGACCTTAATTAGTCCTTAGCATGTAAACATTTATTTTCCCACACATATTTTTTTAGACTTATGTCCTTTGTGAATTATATTTGGATTGTTGAACTTGAATCTTAATTTGTGGTGGGAGTTCTTGTTTTAGTTGGTCACCTTTGCTTTGTGTAATTATTTTATATTTGGTTGCAGGAACCGCAAGATGTGCCACTCGCCCTTGCTCCTGATGCCCGTTCTTTGCCTGCAGAATGCGGGCCAGGGGTTCTCTAATCGGGCACTATGCAAAACCCGGGCCGTGGTGGCAAGGGCCCTCTGGCTTGTGAAGTCCAGATTTAGGTGTTTGGACCATACGGGGGGAGGGGGCACTGCAGTATGACCCCAACAAGGTTATACCAATATTTTAATTTACGTTTTTTAACAGGGACCACACGTGCCAGAGTGGCACAACTGAGTGTCAGGGTCCTTCAGTTGGTGGGTGAGATGCAGGAGCTGCGCAACTCGTTGGGGACCACAGATGAAGAATAATGTTCTGTGGCCTGCCATTGCTATGTATTTTGTTTTTTATAGTTGTAAAAATGTAAAATTTTCAAAATTTTGATACATTTTATATTTTATGATGGCATCCCAAAAAATGTTATTGTCATTTCATTTACAAAATACATTAACACAAAACTAATGGGCCCAGAAATATTTAAAGATGAATATTCACATGACCGAGAAGTGGTTTGGGTGAGCTTTAAGGTCCCAAAAGGGAAGATGGAGGATAGTGCTAAATGGTTTGGGTGAGCCTTAAGGGGCCAAAAGGGAAGATGGAGGATAGTGCTAAGTGGTTTGGGTGAGCTTTAAGGGGCCAAAAGGGAAGATGGAGGATAGTGCTAAGTGGTTTGGGTGAGCTTTAAGGTTCCAAAAGGGAAGATGGAGGATAGTGCTAAGTGGTTTGGGTGAGCTTTAAGGGGCCAAAAGGGAAGATGGAGGATAGTGCTAAGTGATTTAGCTAAACATTGTAGTAGAAGTGAGGGTGGCAAATATGTATGCGAGCACTTTAATGAGTTAAGTTTGTAGTGCGCAGGCACAAGATCGTAAGGATTCCGTCTGGACAATTATTTTTTGTAAAATGGAAACAGAATCTATCGGGAAACGTAAAGGATTCGTTGGAGGATACGATGGGAAAAGGGCAAAAATGAAAGCCTACGTTATAACATGTGGAAATGAAACGGAAAAGTCTGGATGGAAAATGACATCCGTGTAATTCGTAATCTGCCGTACGAACGGACAGAAACTTTACAAAAGGTTTTCAATGCATGCATAGAATCGCTCGTACGCTCATACGAGAACGGAAACATTTCACAGATCGGAACTAAAACGGAAGTTTTTTGTGTCTCTCTGAATCGAGGCTTTCGTGAGAGAGACATGTGAGGTTGTGATGAGATATTTATATGGCTAGAGGTCTTGAATTTGGGTAATGGGGAACTCATTTGATAAGGAATTGTTATAGATTAAAAAGTTATTCAATGGCAGGGTATCTAATGGATAAAGGAAAGTTTTATTTATAAGGTTACAGGATAATTTTCAAATAGGCTGTTATAAATTCGGGGGGGGGGGGGGGGGGGCATTGGTTGATGGGTTTTATGGAAAAGATTAACTAATGTGAGCAGTTGGGCGATCGGCAGTGACACGGACAACAGTCTTTCAACAGCAAAATGGCTTTATTTAGCAAATAAAGTTTTCAAAAGCAAATTATCGCCCACATCAGGGATTGCAGCATCAATGCAATAAATCAAAAGTGGTTACTTCACCGAAATCAATGAAAGTCCAAGGCTGGGTACTCCAGCAAGCTGTAACTCCAAGGCAAGTTAAATCCACTTTGCAGGGCGTACAAGCCCTCCGCTGCTCATCCCCACAAGTCCACAGTTAGGGCGCAAAAGCCAAGTCCTTCGGCTTGCATACAGTCCTTTTCTTCACCACTTGTGCACCTCAGCCTGGGCTCCCTCCTACAGGCTGGTCAATAGACAACTGACAGGCTGCGTGACTGATTCAGGTTTCCCCTGCAATCAGCCTGATGACCTGTGCACGGCCTGAGATCATGGAACAAAGCTGAAAAGGAGTGGGGAAAGTGACCTGGGTCCTGTAAACCCGGCACGGATCGTGCCTGATACAACCTGGCAGGGGAGAAATACACACCATTTATGACATTCTTATACACTTTACCACATATCCCCCCCCTCTTCTTCAGACCCGCGATCTGACAATCTTCAGCGACCATACAGTGGGTTCCGGACACAACATCTACATTCCCCGGCTTATGTTCCACTTTAAACTTCTCTCTTTCACCCGTGGGTACTATTCCCCGAACTCGGTCACCAGGATTAATGGCCCTCCCCCTGGTCGGCCTATTATATAACCTGTTTGGGGCCACACGTTTAACGGACTTGACGACCGGGAGGGTTACCGGTTCTGCCGGAGGTACTTCGCTGTTGGCAGAAGCATACGCCTTACCCACAAGGGCCAGAACAAGGGAAAATCACGCCCAATTAAAACATCATACACAAGGCATTTTACCACGCCAACTTCATGGCTCAATGTTCCTGCGGGGGTCTCAAACTTACCCACGGCTACAGGGTAAGCCACAATATCCCCGTGGATGCAAAGCACACTAAGCTTTTTCTTTGGTTTACAACCACCACACACCAGGTTGACCCGGACCAAAGTTACCCGGCTACATTAGTGCCTTTACTGGGCAACCATACATTTTCACAGTCACAATCTGTGTCGCAGTCTCTGACCACTGACTGGTGGCAAAACCCGGTTCTGCAAACAGAGACCTTCTGCGGGCAGCATCACATTCCATAGGCTCAGGGGAGAGGGGGCAATCCATGGCTATGTGTCCCCACTCACGGCACCTCCAACACTGGGGACCCGGAACCCCTGGCGTCTTCCCTAGGATTAGGGGGCTTCTGGGGGTCAGGGACAGTCTTTTGTCCTCTTACACCCCTCCACACACCTCCAAGTGGGACTTGCTTACCCACTGGTCTTAGTGGTAGCTGGTGCTGCAGGGGCATCCCGAAGATGGTCCTCGTCGCAACGTATCTCTCAACGACGTTGACCAACTGTTCAGCAGTCTGAGGGTCGCCTTGTCCAGGCCACCGCTGTAGCTTCGGCGGCAGGGTCCGAAAAAAATGGTCCACCACGACCTTTTCGACTGCTCTGGCTCCAACCATTTTTGCACAAGATGAACCAAACTCATGTAAAGAAAATTTTTTTTTTTTATTAACCCCTTAAGTTCTGTCGCCCAGCAGCTAAAAAAGGCTTCCAGCTGCAGCAGGAGAGCAGAAGCCAGATTGATCAGCGTGGGACACAGGGATGGATGGGAGGTAAGTATTAAAAAGTTTAAAAAAAAAAATAATAACATTTTTTCTGCTTGTTTCTGTGTGTTTTTTTACACTTAACCCCTTGTGAACTGGTAAGGGGTCCATGAGACCCCTTATACCAGTTCACAAGGCTGGGGGCTGGCAAGTCACCTGCCGCTAGCAGCAGATATATTTGAAAACTATCTATATTTATTAGCGCTAGAGAGGAGTCAAATAAGTTGACCTGGTTTGGCAAATCTGGTTTGAGATTGCATAATTATATATAGATTATATGCATGATCGAATAGAGCAGAAGCTAGTGAATATTCTCTGCACAGCACTGTGGAATACACTGAAGCCAAACAACATCCGTTATTAAGTTTATTAATAAAAAATAATAATTGTTCACCCAATATTATTTTATCCTTGCTCTCACCCCATTGTTTTGTCCTCCTGGGCAGTGAATGTGTTAAGCCAAGCTGAGAATCTGCTACAGCAATGAAAAATGTGCGGCTCGGCAGGATTCATTAATTCCTGTTTCTGGGCCACGATTTCTGATACTATGCAGTATTAAATCGAATATATATTTTTTTTGTGTGTGTAGGCTATGCGTAGGCTCCTTAGCCTTAAAAGTTTGCAATGATATTCGTTAATTGGTGAATCTCGGGCACCTTTCTTGCGTCCCTTTTCAGTGGGCGTGAAAGAGTTTATTTGCATTATACATTGCCACCAACATAAATCTCTTTGCTCTCCTGCAATTCCCAAGTCAGAGGCTTCCCCAGAAGCTCGTCAAAAGATTCCTACCCACGCACTGCATAGATAACAAGACCTGACCCATTTTTTTCCCTCTTGTTAAAGTAATAGCGACTGTATTAAAAATGCATACTAAAAACATCCTTAGGAGGCTGCAGACATATATCCCCCCCCCCCATATGGACAAGACTGCAGTCCTGACATTTACACTGAGACAGGAATCCCCTTCATGGCCTAGGGCAAGTTTCAGCTCTGCCTTAGCAAATCCCATGTCAGGAAATTAGTGCAGAGAAAATCCTTTATTATTTTACATGGCTCATTTAGGAAGAGACAGTAAAACATTCTTGGCTTCTCTGACAAGTGCTTTCATTGCCATGCATAGACAGTCTAAAAAATGTGAAAAATATATTCATGTAAGGATTGAAATCTATAATAATTATAATATAATTAAAAATAAAACAACATCTTCTAAAGACTGTTACTGGGCATGTGGATGACCTTTTTATTTATGCATTTAGCCATCTTCTGGTCCATGAAAGTAAAGTCCAGTTTGGTGGACTTTCCAACAGACCAACAGATCAGAAGTGCCAAAGCAGCACAATGCTTACCTGCTGCTTGTCCTCTATCTATCATGCTCCAGGTTCACTGCAGGCAGTTTAACACCACTGGTTGTTTGCTTCCCTCCAGCTTTATAGCAATCTGGGCAGGTAACAGGAAGCCACCACCTCCTGGACTCATGCTTCTGACACTTGCGGGTTTCAAAATGCTGCAAAATGAAGTAGACACCCCTGCACATGTGAATGGGTAAGAATGACCCCTTCAGGTTTGCGTTGCGTTGGTTTAAACTTAGAATTATCCCTGGGCTGATTGCCAGCCTGCTTCTTATTGGTCACAGCTTTTGGCTTCTTGAAGGAACGAAAAACCAAGTACCAACGAGAATTGACTGCCAGCTTACATGGGGAAGCAGAGTGTTTTTGGCTCCATTAGTCAACCCGAGTGCCACCAAAGCCTGCCTGAATGTAGTGCTTCTCACAGAAACCTCTTGACCTACATGATATACAATATTCCACATGCTGCAGATACTGTATCTTCCACCTCCATCCATAACCTGCCCACATTGGAAGCTTACTTGCCAATGAAGGGGTACCGAACCCCAAGACATTATGGAGTTGCCAGTTCCCAATTAATTTTGTCCGACTTCTCTCACTCCATTTTGAAAACGCAGTAAAACTGTTCAGGGTTTAGAAACCCCTTACTGACCATTTTCCGAATTTACACAGGCTTCTGCTCCTACAATTCCTGAGACAATTTGTAAGTTTCAGAACCACCACAACTGCTGCAATGATATTGTTAATTTTGTCACTCTGGTGCTCCAGTAGCATTTCCTCTTTTGGATCAGACTTGGCAGTTGGCGAATGGTGGTCAGCATCCAGCTCACCCTTAGGGAGGGACTCATACTGGCCAGTATTCTTTAACCTAACACATCCAAATCAGACTCCTCCTAATACTCTTTTCAGTAGGGCTTCTTCGTTCGCACTAGCTGTGCATAATGCCTGGCAGAACTGGAATTCTGCAGCTGCCAACCTCTGGTCCAGGCAGATAAACCTTGAACTCCCCAGGGGAACTCAGCAGGGGATATGAGTTGTTAGCTTGCCGCCACTTGAGAAAGAAAAGCCAGCCACTCTCTGCGAGAGGATTGTGGGATACATACTCCCAGGTGTGGCAAGATGGCAGCGCAAGAGTGAGATGTTCCGGGAGCCAGTGGTGTGGTAAGGTGAGTAGATCATTAATAAACATGTGGTGGTTTTCATGCTTATTAATGAACTTTTTTAAGTCTCAAAGTATAAAAAAAGCAAAAAAAGTGTTTTCATTAGTTGCCTAACAATTTTAGAAGACAGCACATTAGATCTCCTTAATTTTTGGCGGATATAGAAAAAGCATCTAACCATAGCTGGTATTAGAAGTTTAGGTAGCTCATTTCAGCACCATGGACAGCGAATATCCAAATTGCATAACGGGCAACATAGCAGCTTTCAGGACACAGACATTCTTTGCCAGTAAAATTAAAGAGGGAAAAAAAAAATGCTGTCCTTTCCCCGGGCTGTGTGATCCCCCCATCCCCCCCCCCCCGATCACCAGTAACAGCTTACCTCTTTCCAGGCCAACAGCGCATGCACGGGCTCTCGTTCAATCAGAGCCGTTTGCCATGCTAATGTTATTCGGCAACTGATATTTTGCAGTGGGTAGTGCAAGCGGCCGCATCCCCAGCATCTTTGGGCTGTGTGCACTCTCTTGTCCCAGCCATTCAGGTGGCTGGGATGGGAGCACGTGCCACTTGAGGTCGCCATAGAAAATCAGAGCCATTTGCCGAATGACATAGGCATAGGCACACGGCTCTGATTGGACGAAAGCCCAGACATGCGTGGTTGGACCAAGAAGAGGTAAGCTGTTACTGGCGATCTTGGTGGGGGGGGGGGGGGGGTTCAGACAATGGGACATCCCAAATGTGGTGAAGAAACTTTTCGGAATGGACAAAGCTGGTGGTCAGTATTGGATGATCTACGTGCCCTTAGGTGACACTACTTACAGATATTAAATGGTAATGTAAATCACTGCATAGGTTTAAGAATACTCCCAGAAGTCATTATCTGTTAACACAGTTTACCATGAAATACACAAATGCAAGTTACAGTTGTATGCATCATGCAAAAAAGCTGTATTTTAACACAATCTAGAAACACATCATCTTTACAGGCCCAAACCTCATTTAAACTGGGCTGAGGCAAAATGGAAAGATATTCTGTGATAAGATGTCCTATCATTTGTATTTAAGAGGAAAGTGCTGATAGTATGGGGTTGCATTAGTGCATATGTCAACGGCATTTTCTTGAAAGGCAATATCAGTGCTGAGCAGTATATAGAGATTGTATATGTTTCACATCCATATATTATGATTTAAATTATTTATTATTTGCTTTCATTAAAATTTACACAGTAACCCAACTTTTTGGGAATTGTGGTTGTAAAACAGTACAGTGTGTATACACAGTGTATAGATTTCAGCGATAACAATGTCTAGTTTCTGTATTGCCTTTTGGCAATACACATTTTTCCATGACCCGCTAACTATTTTATGTATGCAGAGAGAAGCTCGTTGCTTAGGACAGCAAAACTGAAATAGCTTGAAAAAGTAACACTTTCAAGAAAGAGGCTGCCTGCAGACTCAAAGTAACACACAGACTCAGGGAGCTGATGGCCGCCTTGCCCAGACCCTAGGTGGGTGGTACACAGCAAGAGACTGATGAAAATAGGATCAGGAGGCATGCTGAATATTCTAGCCAGGTCATTCTTGTTTTATTTATAAGCAGACTCTCAGAATCTACACGCCATATTTAAAAAGTTCTTTTTAATAAAGGAAACCCTGAAGCACTATTTGTACTATTTGTATTATGTGGCTACACAGCATATTTCTGTTTTCATGAAATAACTTTTTATAAAAAATACATTTTTATGGAGCTTGGAGAGTAGCTAAAGCATCAGAACAGATTAGCTCTTTAATTCGCCCATAAAACTTGAAAAACGTTGCCAATATAAGCCTAAGTTCCAGTAGTTTTCTTCATGCATTCATTTCAATGTATATACTGTATTTTTCACACTATAAGACGCACCTTTTCCCAAAAGTTGGGGGAAAATCTCAGTGCTTATTGGGCGAATGTAAAAAGAAAAGTGAAAAAAAACATACTTACCTGAGGCTCGCTCCTGCTGTCTTCGCTCCGCAGCTCCACAGTGCGCGCTGACAGCCGAGTGCGCCGAGCGCGTACTGAACGAGGTGCAATGGCAGAGCCGGGAGCCAGAGCGGGGACACTGTCTGTCCTAAAGTATCAGCATCCCCACTGCCTATGGGGAATGGGAGGGGGATGGAATTCCAAACTGCCTATGGGGAATGGGAGGGGGGTGCCACACTGCCTATAGGAGGGGGAGAATGCCACACTGCCTATGGGAATGGGAGGGGGAATGCCACACTGCCTATATGGGGAATGGGAGTGGGGGGAATGTCACACAGCCTATATGGAGAATGGGAGGGGGGCATGCCACACTGTTTATGGGAAATGGGAGGGGAAATGCCACACTGTTTATGGTGAATGGGAGGGGGGGATGTCACCTTACCTATGAGATGGGGGGAATGCCAAACTGCCTATGGGAATAGGATGGGGGAATGCCACACTGCCTATGGGAATGGGATGGTTTAGAATATATATATATTTTTTTTCTTTTTTCTAATTTTCCTCCTCCAAATCCTAGGTGCGTCCTATAGTGCGAAAAAATGTGATAGATATATATATATATATATATATATATATATACACACACACACACACACACACACACACACACACACACACACACTATTATATTTTTAAGTGCGTTTTTATATTAAATCAGTGCAGGAAGACAATATTAAGAAATGTAAAAGCTACAGCAATAACAACAGTTCTTGTGCATGCTATCTGTGTCATTTCTGCCAAAAATCTTTTTAGAACCTAATATAGTTGACGGTTTCCAAGAGAAACTTGGCAGCTCTGCTGCAGTAAAACTGAAAATGGTTAATTTTTGATTATAGACTATTATTTGATTTTGCATATATGTCCACCAAAGTTAAATCAAATTTCTGTACGGTTCCCAATCTTGATGGCTAACATCAAATTTCAACTGCAAACTGCAGCTTGTCTCCAACACACTTAATCACTATGAAAGCCTCCGTCTGCTCAGTTCAATTTATCATGATATAGATATTGTCATGTGTACAGACAAGATAGGACAGTGGCAAGTGTCTGCTGTAAAATAAAACAAAACCATATATCAATGTTAAAGTACTGTTTACAGTACATATTATTTATGATGAGCAGGTCTGAATTGAAAATCAACACCGCACTGACATCATGCTCTTAACGGAATCAAGTCTCTGTTTACTAAACTATGTTGATTTTCAGTGGTCATGTCATGTTGATGGTGCTGTCGCATGGAGGAAAACGAGCCATCTGTCTGAACTGGCCCTTTAACCCTTAAAATAGCAAGCCCATAGTTTCTACGGGTTTTCTTCTACCATTAAGTGCCATCTTGGGGTCAACTTCGAGTCACAGGAATGACACTCCTGTGACTGGCTTTGCAGGAGCCAATGGGGAAGGAGGCAGGTCTCCATCCTTTCCTGGAGCCCCCTTTGGCACCCAGTACCCCTTCTTTCTCCTACCCCTCTCCTCTCTTCCCCTTCCCTTCCTTCCATGGATCTGCCTGTTTGAAACTGCTCTAGACTCTGCAGCTTCGCTTTGCATTGTAACATATTGGATAAACAGTCTATATTGCTAAGTTTGGTGCACCACTAATAATTAACAAATATAGGCGTGCTCTCTAATATCAATGGCAATGGAGAAGAAGTGATCCCGTTGGTCAGCAGACCTGGGGGTCACACAAAGGAGCACAACCGATAAACATTTATACAAAATTTATTGTGATATAGCAAAAAACAATACATTTAAAACCACAACAACAACACATATTAAAACCACCTCAACCGCCCTGGATAGATTGTACACCTGTCCTGTAATGTCAAAATATCCCAAGGGAAATTAGTCCCTAAACATCCAGTATTGTACCCTTAAGACCTTATTTTTGTGCCGGCACAAAACACAATTATATACAAACAATACTACTATCCTACCAAAACGCAGCAAATATAATACAAAATCCTCAAAGTGGCTTGTGCATTGTGCAAAATAATTGTCCAAAGTGCATTTATCTAATTAAACCAATGACAGAATATCAAGTGCTTTATATAAACTCAACTCAAATAATAAATAAAATAGTCTCCATGGCTATACATAAAATAACAGTGTAACAGAACCAAGAAAAATAAGTAAGCAGCAATATACAAAGAGATACTTCACCATGTGGAAACATAAGAGTCAGTCACAGGGAGGACAGTCAGGGCGGGAGGCTACTCCACCTGCGCTTCGCGGTGTAAAGACCGCTTCTTGCTTGGGTGCGGGGGATGGCTGTTGTAATCTGCCACTCTTATATGCCCCAGGAAGAGGCGGGAGGGAGGGAAGGGGCAGGGAGTCCGGTGCCGCACACCTGAGGCGGCGGGGCGCATCACCGCCTCATGCGTCTGTGCGCGCCGCCGTCGTGAAGCATGACGTCAGGCGCGGGGAGCCCGTTGCTACGGACGCTCCCGCGCCCGACAACAAGCAACAACAACAACAATTCACTTATTATAACTTCATTTATAAGGCCATTATACACCCCTTAGAATTAGGTAGGGCTGGAGAGGAGGAGGAGTGAGTGTGAAGTGAGTGTGGCTGTTGAGGCTGCATGTATGGGGGGCCCCCGTTTTTTAGATTCACTTTATATGTGTTTTATTAATGTTGTGTACCTTCAATAGTGCCATGAATTTTTGATACCAATAAATTTCTCTTTGTAATGGCCATGCGGCTGTGTGGTGATATTGGGCCAGTGCCAGTGAATAACCGAGTCTAAATGTGTTTGTAGTAATCTTCCAACTCAGCAGTAGATCTCCATTGGGGATGAATGAGGAGTGGTCCTTTTCTCCCTTTTTGGGCTAGATGGGGATATTCTGGCCGGGCCACCATCTGTGAGACCAACTATGTGGTCTTATCCTCTCTGAAGAGAAGGAACACCTTTGCATTACCCATGGGGAAGAGAGTGATAATTTTGGTTTTGGATGTTGTATTCACACCTAGGAGAGGGAGGGATAAAAGAGTATCTCTCAATTTTATTTGGTTATTCTTCACACTTTTTTAGGGGGGTTCACTTAAACCCTCGTGTGGCTTCGGCCACATTGTGTTTTTGCACTGTTGGTCACTTTTACTTTATTTATATTTTGATGATTAAGCGCACACATATTATTGTTCCTTATGTGAGTTTGTGGTCCTTGTGTATGTTACATGGGAGCCTTTTTTCTTTCACTTTAGGACAGGTCCGGGCGTTTGGACACTTAGTGTGCCCTTCGCTCGGCCCTGCACACAGTACAATGGGTCAGTCAGGATAAAGTGATTGACTCTATTTTGTGTTTCACAGGGTTGGGGCACTAATGGAAGCTCTCCCGTATGAGGTTTTTGCTTGGTCAGAGTGGATATAAGGATCTACGGAAGAAAAGACGGAGATACCAACTACAGAAGTTCTCCTATGGAAGAAAAACGAATGCCATCAAGCCACCACACATTAAAGATTGGGACATGGGCTGTCTTATATGATCCAGAGTCTGTTTAAACTTGTGGGGTCTAATAAGTATAAAGTAGCTGTTTTGTCATGCACCACATACCTTTGTTCTATGCCTGTTCCCCTTAAATAGTTAACAAGAGTGTAAAAGTTAGAGATATTATTAGATTAATAGATTGATAGATATACATTATTATTTATGGGTCCTCTTAGTTTATAGTGTATAACTGATATTGAGTCACTTTACTTATACATATATAGTTTAATCATAGAAATGTTTCAGTGTATTTTACTTGCTCCTGCTTGCGCTCCAGGGGGACTGTGACATAGCGCTATGTCATATTCCTTCTGACACAGACACTGCTTTAAGTGTCATGCCTATACGGGTTGGACGCGCGCGCCGGCTGCGGCTCACAGAGGGGCGCGCGCGCCGTCCCGTCGCTACGTCATGGGGGGGCGGAGGTGGTGGGCGGCCTGGCAGACCGCAGCTTGCTTGTTGTCGGGCGCGGGAGCGTCCGTAGCAACGGGCTCCCCGTGCCTGACGTCATGCTTCACGACGGCGGCGCGCACAGACGCATGAGGCGGTGATGCGCCCCGCTGCCTCAGGTGTGCGGCACCGGACTCCCTGCCCCTTCCCTGCCTCCCGCCTCTTCCTGGGGCATATAAGAGTGGCAGATTACAACAGCCATCCCCCGCACCCAAGCAAGAAGCGGTCTTTACACCGCGAAGTGCAGGTGGAGTAGCCTCCCACCCTGACTGTCCTCCCTGTGACTGACTCTTATGTTTCCACATGGTGAAGTATCTCTTTGTATATTGCTGCTTACTTATTTTTCTTGGTTCTGTTACACTGTTATTTTATGTATAGCCATGGAGACTATTTTATTTATTATTTGAGTTGAGTTTATATAAAGCACTTGATATTCTGTCATTGGTTTAATTAGATAAATGCACTTTGGACAATTATTTTGCACAATGCACAAGCCACTTTGAGGATTTTGTATTATATTTGCTGCGTTTTGGTAGGATAGTAGTATTGTTTGTATATAATTGTGTTTTGTGCCGGCACAAAAATAAGGTCTTAAGGGTACAATACTGGATGTTTAGGGACTAATTTCCCTTGGGATATTTTGACATTACAGGACAGGTGTACAATCTATCCAGGGCGGTTGAGGTGGTTTTAATATGTGTTGTTGTTGTGGTTTTAAATGTATTGTTTTTTGCTATATCACAATAAATTTTGTATAAATGTATATTGGATAAACGCACATACACATTTAATTTCTTGAGGTTATTTATGTTTATATTTTAATACACTAGGTACCCATTGCACTTTTTTACATTTTTTTTACAATTTCTGTAATTTTAATTTAATTTTAATTAACTTTGTATATTCATTTAGTTTCGGCCTTTGGTTTTTTATAATATTGTAGCTAAGGTTTTTTATTTTTAATTTGAATTGGGTATGGCTGGGAGAAGGTTCACTGCACAGGAAGCTGCGGCTTACTCAGAGGACTTTAGTTAGTCAGGTTCAGAGTATTTGCCCTCTGAGTCAGAGAGTGTCTGCTCTACTGAGGAGACACAACCACACAGTGGTACCGGTAGTGGTATCCATCATAGGTGGACTCCCTTAGCCACATCCACCACAATGATTCTCGAACCCTCACTTACCCTATTAGACACTTTGGCCCCTAATTCCTCCTCTACCTTCTCTAATTCTGAGGTTGACGTTATCAACTTATCGCATAACACATTATCTTATGAGCAAAAACAAGTACTGCTTTTGGGCCTTAACTACTGTCCTACACACCAGACTAATACCTTTGAAATCATTAAGGACTTGCATTTGTTTGCAAGGAAAATACTCTGCAAATACCATTTTAATAAGCACAAAAATGTTGAGGATTTAGTACCTTCTATAACAATCCCCACGGAATTGGAATTAGAACAGGAGATGTTAGCTTTAGGACTTGAAGCCACAGGCACTACACATATGATCACAAGAAAAAATGTTATCTTCTGAAAACCATCCACCTTCTTCCCTCCTCTCAACTCAAATGCGCATGTGGCAACCTTCGTCGATTTGGTCACAACTGACCTTGAAAAACTACCACAAACTCTGCACTTCAATATCCCTTTTAAACTTAGTCAAGCAATGAAAGAACTGGAAAATGACCCAGATTTAATTATTAAACCCGCTGACAAAGGGGGCAATATTGTGATTATGGACAAACCACAATACGAACGCATGTGTTATAGAATTCTTGAAAATACTGACTGGTATACAAGGGCCCCCATGTCCAGGCTCGCGGAGGACTCGCGGACATATCACACCTTGATTCGACAGGCTATGGAGAGAGGGGTGATCGACGTGGCGACTGGCTCTTTCCTTGAGGCCCCCTGTCCGGCAACACCCACGTTTAACGCTCTTCCCAAAGTCCATAAATCCACCACAGCACCTCTGGGCAGACCCATGGTGTCCGGCATGGGATCCCTCACCGATCGGGCATCTCCAGCCGTTAGTCCATCAGCTGCCCTCATACCTAAAAGACACAGGACATTTGCTCCGTGTCTTGGACGGTATGAGTGTAGCCCCTGGGTCCTTCCTGGTGGGCCTGGACGTGGAGGCCCTTTACTTCAGTATACCTCATGACCTGGGCCTACAGAATGTTCATCGCTTTTTAAATGAGCTACCCATTGAGACTCATGACCACAACATTTTCCTGCTACAACTATTACATTTTGTCCTCACCCACAACCTCTTCCTTTATAACAACACCTTATACCACCAGATACAGGGAACGGTGATGGGGACTACCTGCGCCCCGTCGTACGCTAACCTGTATCTGGGGGGGTGGGAGAGGGGGTTGTGGGCTGAGGACAAATTGTCTGGATATCTGTGCCACGTGGCCACGTGGCACAGATATATTGTCGAAATCATTTTGATTTGGACAGACACACAGAAGAACCTTGAATCATTTGTTTCTGAATTAAATAGGAACGAACTGAACTTGAAATTTACATTTGAATTTAGTCAAGCGGCAATTAACTTCTTGGACCTGACAGTCATGCTGAGTCAAGAGGGATTAGTGACTACTAAATTCTATCGTAAATCAACTGCCGCAAACACAATGCTTTGAGCTTCCAGCGCCCACCCCAAACCCCTGCTAAAGAGCATCCCATATGGCGAGTATGTAAGAGCTCGCCGTAACTGCACATCTGAAGCAGATTTTAAACAGGCAGCTAATAATATATATCTCAGACATACTAACAGGGGATACAGCACACCTGTATTAAGACAGGTGTACAAACGAGCCAAAAACAGACCTAGGGATGAGTTGCTGTATAAACCAAGAATAAAAAAAGAATGATCCCTCCCTCTCCATGATTATGACATTCTCAACTCATCAGAACACTATTAAAAGAATTTTTCAGAGACATTGGCATGTCCTGCAAAATTATGTAGGATTAAACAAGATTCTTCCCAAAAAACCTAAATTTGTATACCGTAGGTCAAAAAATATAAAAGACCGGATAGTCCAAAGTCACTATTCTCAAATCAAACGACTAACCTGTTGTAAGATGGTAGGAACCTACAAGTGCCAATCATGCAGCATGTGCCAATTCATAAAAGAAATGAAAACGGTGACTCTAGGTGAATCATCACCCCTCAAACATTTCATCAATTGCAGGAGCACTAACATCATCTATGCCCTAGTGTGCACATGCAAGAGATTCTATATAGGTAAAACAAAAGAATTTATGAGCACTCCTATGACATCAAAACAGAAAATACCTGTAGGTAGGCACTTTTTTGAACACCATAAACAGAATTCAAAAGAAATGTATTTTGTAGGCATAGACAGAGTACACTGTAACCCACGGGGGGGGGGGGGGATTTAGAAAAAGTCACCCTACAACGGGAGACACAGTGGATATACCATTATAAAGCCCATCGGTACCCAGGGTTGAACGAATCCATAAGTTATGCACCTTTTCTCTGATTGTATTTGTAACGTTGTTTTTTTTTGTATTGTGTATTTTTTACATTTCCTGTACATGATTATTGTTGCTAGCGACCCCTGGGACATAAAACACCTGGGGTTTTTCTGCGTATGCATTTAATACCCCTTAGTGACCTTTGTAGGTCCTGCAAGCTATTTTATGCATAACAAAGATTTTTCAAAAAAAAATTCTATATTTTTTTTTGTTAGCTAATTACCCAGGCGATGTGACAGGCCGGTGGCATCTACGTGCTGTGCATGGCTGACACTATGCGGGTCCTGACACTAAATGGTATCCTGGTCTATACTTGGATATATACTTTAAAAAAAATTCCTTATATATAGTGACCACTGTTATTGTTAACTATTATCCCTGTTTGGCATACCCTTACAAAATGATGTTTAACTCAAGATTCATAGTGACCACTGTTATTGTTAACTTTTTTCCCTGTTCGGCATACCCTTAAAAAATGATGACTAACTCAAGCTTCATAGAAAATCTAATTGCATTACCAATATAGTTAGTCAATTCTTTCCTTTAAAACATGCCCTAGAACTACTCATAAAATCTATTATACTTTATATATGCCATAAATGTATGTTCCACTTCTGGTTGCCTTAAGTGTTCTGGCCTCCACAAAAATGGCGCCCATGCATTGACACGTCCCAGCTCCAGGGGGACGTCAACGCTGTATGCCCAGTGAGGTGGCTACAGCGCATCAGTCGGCTGCACTTGCTTGCGCCCACCTCGTCCGCATCGCAATGGCGATGGTTAAACACAGACGATAGGAGGGAGGGAACGTTTCTTCCCGTCCCCCCCTCCCGCCACTCTGCATCCTTAGACGGAATAGACAGGTATGTTTATAACCCTTATTTAATATATGTTGGAGCGCAAAAACTATATACAGTACACTTTAAGCAGGCATTCCTATGGTCTGTTTCAGATGTCACCACTGTACACATTCGCTGGGATCCCGCACTCGTTTTTTAAGTTGTATGACATATGTAATCTTGGATGAATGTACTATCCAGTCACCTGTTGTAAGCAGATAGAATCCAGGGACCAGGGGCTGCTCAGACTACAATAATCATTCAACACAATAAGGTATAAACCAATACTATTGTGTTAATATCGTGTGAATTTACAGTATTATAGTATAACATTTATTCATATTGCCATGATTTTGCCTACCTACAGATTATTATGTGGGGCGCTGAGGAAGCCTATTGACAGGCAAAACTAGTCTGCCCTAAGCCAAGTGTCCAGCTATTGCAAGACAAGGCAAAAAACCCAATTGTGTGTCATGGAATGTATTTTATGTAGATGTTAATTGTGATGTACATTGTATCCAGTTGTTTGGAATTAAGTGTGACAAGGCATATGTCTCTGTCCAAAAAAAAACTTTTAATGATTAGTACACAAAATAAACTTAAGACGTTTTTATTGATGTAATCAGGTTGTTATTGGGCGAGCTTGGACCATGTTAGAGCTCCCGAGGCATTTGGAATAAGAGGGGGGGCCCAATTAACCCCTGTATCTGCTCGTTTTGTGTGTCCATCATAGATGGGCTAGTACCGCGCAACATGAAACCATGCTGGAGGATAGTGTAGAGCAGGTGGAAGCATCAAGTATTGCAGGTGGTCCAGGAAAGCCGATGTGGAGTCCTCCTAGTAATTAACCCCCCAAAATTCTCCCTTCAAATTTGGTCCCTGGAGTCAACAGAGACACAAGTCTCAGCACAAAACCCCCACAGAGGTATGTTTGTGAGATAATAAAAAACAACTAGGAGCACTATCAAACCCTTCTTTTTTAAAATTGCTATGGGATCCCTCCACTCCGAGGGGGGGGGGGGGGGGCTATTTTTAAAGTTTAAACCCTTAAACTTTTTTTTTTTTAAGTGGCACGGGGTCCCCCCTTCTACATTACAACCAGCCCCAGGCACCAGCTATAAGGGCTGGTAGACCAGGATGCGGAGGCCGAGTGGAGAGCCACTTGTGTACTGGCTGAGTAATATGTGTACACAAGTGGAGTGCATGGTTGTGTAAATATTAGATATACCAAACCATTGCATATATCTTTGTATTGCATTGCAATTTCTAGGAGCTTCAGAGAATGGCCCGGAGAATGGCTCCGCCTATTGCAAAGGATCTTTCGTGAAATCCTTGTATACTTGGTTGTATGTACCATTCAAATACTTTCTACTCTGTGTCTTGTACATTTCTACAGGAATACAATCAAATAAGCCCAGAGTTTAAACGAAAGTGGGGGAAAAACTAATACATAATACGGACTAGATACTTTAAGCGTGATCACATTCTTAATGGCACATTTTATGTGGATAACCTATTCATTTTTAAGGATACTGCTTTAATATATAATAATCAATAAATATATCCTAGGTCTAAAAAATTGGTTCCTAATGGTCCAGGTCATAGGTAGGAAACCATGGTGGTGCCTTTACCGGGAGAATTGCTCATATTTTAGTTCTACATTGGAGTTGGGATTTTTTTCTTCACTGCATGAATGAAGATGTTTGTACGAACAGGGTTTCAGTGGGTAGACTGTAATAAAGATATACTTGTCAGAATAGCTGTGGGAATTACCCCACTACAATAGAAATAAGCTTACTATCTGGTCTTCTTGACATCTGGCGGTTCGAGAGCAGACTGATTAAAGTGAATCCCACTGATTTGGCATTTTCAAGAGAAACAATTACTAATGTTGCACTTACCCATCACAGGTGGACAAACGCTGGGCTATTGCATACGCAGTAGGATCTCTATCTAGAGCTAATACTTTAATATTGGCAGTCTGCTTCACAATTGATGCTGTGTGACCTCCTGCACCAAAAGTCATATCCAGTATAGTCTAGACAGTGAAAAAAAATGTGTGAATATAATGCTTTTCGGCGAATACAAATGTAAATATTTAAAAAGTCAAACAGCTTTCAAGTTAAAGTGTTCATTAGCAAAAAGTGATATGCATGTTTATACATGTGATTAGTCTATCATTTATACAGATAATTAATTCATGGACCATGATTCTTAACTTGCAAGCCTCAAAGATTTTATGCAGAATGCAACTGACTGAGTAAAGTATTAAAGACTTCTCTTTATCCAAAACATACAAAAGTACATTCAAATAATTAGCACGTTATTTTATCTAAGAGGTGTTAAGATTTTATTTTGTTTCTTTACGTATTGCTTGCGTGTTTCATAGCACTTTATAGAGCACTATAAACCACCCCCGTCAGTCCGCACCTATATAGAAGCTTTATCATATAAAATCCATGTCCCAGTCACACATGGGGAATGACTTTTCCATATACTGTGAACTAGTATGACACAAAGAGCAGGGCTGGTTTTAAGAAAAGGGAGGCCCTGAGCTAAATTAAAAATTGTACCTCAATTCTACAAATTCCTTTTCCAGGAACTGGTACTGATCAGTATTGGTTCCATGTATCCACTTCCAGAGTCCAGCACTGCATTGCTGCAATATCAAATTAATTACTGTTACACCTACCAAGCAACATTAAATAATCCCTAACCCCCCCCCCCCCAATCCAACCCAAAACGAGACAATTACCATTTAATTACACATATTATTATGGTGTTATCTTGTATTCTATGCGGGAAAAACACATGGATATTCATTTAGTCTTGCTAATACTGGAGATTTTTATTTTACTGTTGGACAAGTAGTATTCACTTGTGCTCAATTATATTTTTAGGGGCAATGATTTGAAAGGTGGGGGGCACTTCTTTCAAGAGATTAACTAGGAAATTATTTTGGGTAGGCCACTCTTGAAATCAATAACAGAAAAAATACTCATATTTTCACCAATTATAATAAAACAACAAGAAAACAAGGAAAACATAAAAGTATTAACACAACTGTGTTACTTTGGAAAAAAACCTAAAAAGACAGTTTAATTAAACTATCTTTGCTGCTAATACACCTTTACATAACAAGGTGTTAATTTTCTCAATCAATTTGTACCTAAGGACTGACACGGCTACAATATATGCTCATGGCTCTCGAGACTCATCTGTAGCTTTGATTGCATTCATTAGCACTTTCTTCTTTTGTCTTCCACTTGTGGTGGCACTCTCTACATTGGGGTGAAGTCTGATTCAGACAGGTTGCTCCTTGTCAATTGCTTTAAAATCTAACCCAGATTAACGATTTCCTTCATTTAAAAAAATAGAATAAAAAAATAAATGTGCCACACCAGGATTGCTCCATGTTGTACTTGTGGCTAGGGTTGTTGGGTCATATAATGATAAGCCAAAGTTCAGACTCCTCTGTTTTATCAGGCTTCAACTCTGGCTGGGAATTCTTCAGAAAAGGTCACAAATTAATAATAACAAATTTGAATGAGTGAGACTGGATTCCACGAGAGACTGCACAGCTCCAGTATTGTCCTCCATCATGGAGCTTTTCTGAAATGTATACGAGAAGATTAGGAAGCAGACTAGTCTCCACTCACCATGTCAGAGAGGACTGAAACTACTGTAGATGTTCAGCAAGCACAGAGCAATACTACTAATACATGCCAGATACAAGTAATACAATGGCCAGAAATAGGGTTGTCACTCGTGTTAACACAATGGATTATCGATCAATGTTTCAAAATGTAATCAATTGTAACTGGCCTAAATGTAATCTAAATGGCCTTGGGGCAGCATGAAGATCCCAAGTATAAGGGGCAGGGGAAAGCTCATTATCTATCACTAGAACACCCTGCTGCCGCCACTGCTTATCATATTTTTTTAAACAAGGCCCTTAGATTGAGAGAACATAAAATATATTTATGATTAGCACTTCTAAACTTCCTAAGAAAGTAACATGAATTATACAATACTAATAAGATATGTTCTTTTGTATGCTGGTGTCAGAGTTGGGAAATTTCTACTGAATCTTTCTCTAGCCAAAACCTGCTCCGATTCCACAGCTTACGTTTTAGCACATGCATTTTTCACTGCAGTAAAGGCCAGTCTTGCCTGAATTAGAGAAAAGTACATTCACATCAGGATGGGGAGCAGCACCCTTGGAGGAGTAATTCAACACAGTTCCTAAGAGGAAGAAGAAGGTATCAACTGGGTCACTTATAAACCTGAAATGAAAAAACTCCTGTCGAGGAGGTAAGAATAAATTCTAGGGGTGACAGGTTTGAGTGTATCAAGGGGGACAGAGTTGTTCCTCTTCCTTCCATTAACAATAAAAAATAGCCTGGCTGGATATTTCTTGATGCCACGTGTATGTAAAAGCGACCCCCCCCCCCCCCCTCTTGCCAGCCAGCATATTTGTGTGAATTTTTTTATCATTCGGACATTTTTTTGTGATAGTCCTCCTTTAAAAAAGACATTAGTGCATGCTGGTTTTGGGTTCTTGGTTTACATTTGTGTAAGTTGTATGTGAAAAACCAGTAGACTCTTTGGAATATTTTGTCCCTAATGCTGCTTGCTGAGAGGAAATACATTGTAGTTTTTATTATACAAATGTATGTTATTTAAAGTTATTTTAAAATAACGGGAGGGTTGAAAAAAGAGACAGAGGGGTACATCTTAATGTGGATGCCCTGCCATGTATACTGGCTCTGGAAGCCCAATACAGGGGTTGAGTCAGAGCCAGGTGAGAATTTTCACTCCTTTTTTAGGAGAGAAAACTGACCTTGACTTTTATTTTCTACCTTGGGGCTGATTCAGAGCCAGGTGAAAATTTACACCTGTAAACATGAAAGTCGGTGGCTCTCTTAGAAAAGCAGTGAGAATTCTGCCCTGGCTATGAATCGACCCCACGGGGTGCATATACTCATCTACAGTCATCTATACCTTGCTCCTGCTGCTGGCTCAACACAGACCAGACCACCGGCGATCATAGGGGTTTAACCAGGCTGACGGGCACACAGAACTGTGCATATCTGAACCAGGTGAAGTTCACAGTCAGCCTGGCAAAGCTGTGTGTGCCAACCCCCATGGTGTAGCACATTTTGTAGCACTTTTCACATTACAAAGAATGACTACCTCTTCTTGCTTACTTAATATATCCTTTTGGTGAATTTGGCCGACAGGATATGGTGCACACTGTAAGCGTCTAGGACCTTTGGCCTCTAAAACAGTAAAGGTTTTATGCAGGGGTTTCGTTCAAATGGTTTATTGTCTCGCTGGAACAGTCACAAAACCAAACGTGCATATTGTATACTCAATGCAGACCTCTCCAGCAATGATTAGTCTCTCTGGCTCCACAGGCCTACTCACTCAGAGTGTAGACCTTCCACCCAGGAACAAGGCCTCCTGGTCTCTACTGTTTAGAACTTAGTCTCTGCATGTGTGTTTCTTCCCAGGCACTATTTTGTTTCAACAGCATCCTGGATGTGGCTTCGGTTGAAGGCTCAACATGGCCCAGCCCTTAGTGCCTCCTGCACTCCCACAGCAGCAGCCCCTGTGAATGGAAACTCCATCCTTTTATTGAGTTTCCTGGCTCAGATCACAGATTTTAACCTCTTGTCTGCCATTTTGGGTGGCACACCTTTTATGTCGTAGGCATAGTCATTGAGGGGTTAGTTTTCAGTGAATTTGAATTCCTATTAAATCCAAAGAAGTTGTAGTTCCACGCAGTTCCAATGCTTGACCAAATTTAGAGCAGGGTTAGTTTGGTGCACAGAAGGGGCCCTGGGATCTCCAAACAAATATTTTGCAAATCTTGAGAAAATCCAGCACAGCCAGACCCCGCAGTGAAAAAACTTTAAAACTTTTACTATTGTTAGTTAAAATCAGTAAATAAAGTGCTCACATGGGGACACAAGGTCCCATTTCCCGTACCCCACTAATGTGACACATTTCAGGGGGTTCCCCCTTTGTCAAGCACTGCTGGGTATTCTCATGAATTCCTATTAAGTTGCACTTCTAACAGCTGATCTTCTATTTGACACATTTCATTTTTACCAGGTCGAAGTATTGTTAGAAATAAATTAGGTAACACAATGGGGTTCTTCCAAAAAAAATCAGTTCATCAAATATATTCACTGCTAGCCAAGCCCTGGTCAAGCATTCGTTGAGTGCAAAGTTCTACACAATGTCTAATTCATAAAAATGGTGGAACAGCCCCAAGCACAGGACAGGGTTAGCTCTCCTGTGCTTGGCTGAAACATTTACTTCTAAAATTCTGAAATTCCTCTGGAAGTAACATTAGCACAGAAACTAATCATCAAATGCTTTATGGACTGTGTTTCTATGACAAATAATTGCATTCAAGCCTAAGACCATCATTCATAAGGCCAAGCATTGATTTCAGTGGTGTAAACATTCAAGCCTAGAACATGATAGTCCTGGAGAAGGTTTGTCATTCTAACACATGTTCCAAAATGTACCTGAAAGTGGAGGTACATTACATTAAGAAAACGGAGGATCTACCCTTGCAAAGGAAGCATCAACTCCATAGCAGTGACTAAGATTTTGAAGCCTAGCTTGTAGGTATAATTTTTTTCCCCCATTACATCTTACTAGAATATTTTGCAAAAATAATCTTAAACATAACTTGACAAAATTTGGTCTTCGATCAAGTTGTTCTTTTTAATCACCCAGAAATGAATGGAATGTTACACTGATTCTATATTTGTATGAGTCATACTTCTATATTTGTATGAGTCATACTTCTTTAGTACTGGTTCTCTATCATATAACACACCAGTTATGTTATTAGTCTATGACAGATACACCCAGAGGGATTTTAACATCTAGTTATAATGGACAATAATAAAAACCGCCTCATCTTTTTCACTCAAATATTATGGATGTATGTGACATTTAAAAGAAATGATAAAATTTAGGATACTGTATAGAAAATGCCTAAACAGTAAATACAGTTTTGTCATTATAAATGTATGATAATGTATAATTATACAAAATGCGCAAGGATCAGACCTTACACAAGACAGGAAAATCATACGAACCCTAAAGAAAAGGTTATGTAACAAAAGAATTTCTCTAGATAAAGCTCGGCTCTTTATTTCCATATTTTGCATTTAGAACCATTTTCATTTCCTTTGGGCTAAAATAAGTTATTTTATTGGGCTAAATAAGGGTGTTAGATCTAGAATTAGGTGTAAGAAAAAGGTTAATTAGTTTGTTATCTTTTAAAGTAATAGAACATGTATGTTCAGGAGTTTGATACTGGTTTTATACTGGCTTAATTGTTTCATTGGAGACGCCCCTTGCAGAGCCATGCTGGTTTCATATACTGGTACTGTGGGTGGGAGATGAGTGGCACTAGGGCGGGTGGCAGATACATGGGTCCCCGTGTCCTTTTCAACACATCGGAGGTCTGAAAGGAAAATTCGATTGTGGACCTTTCCTTTAAGTTTATTAGGAAAATTTCAAATAAGGGTTAAATGCAAGCACCAGTATAGAAATTTGAAAATACGGGTTGCATTTAAGATTGTTTAAGAGTTACGGTTAGCAAAAGTTTATCAATGTCCAAGCTGGGCTTAAAAGAAAATACAATTCTGTGAAACTCACCTGTAGAATTGTTTTTGGATACATCCAGTCCAGGTCGTCCCAATATCCTTACAGATGGGTGTTCGCCCCCAGGGGGCGCTTGACTGCAAGATGTAGCTCCTCCCGGCCCCCTATAAAGACAGCTGTCCCTCTATCATTCTCCAGTGGTTAAAAAGCATTATACCAAAAAAAGAGGACAGGCCGGTAGGCCTAAGAAACCATGTTCCTTCACATAGCTTCAGCTTGTACTCTCTCTAATCAAATACTAGAACAAAACAATGTCCTATGAAAATGGTTGATCACCATAACAGGCCCACAGGACATAATGAACCCAAGGGCAGGGTGGGACGACCTGGACTGGATGTATCCAAAAACAATTCTACAGGTGAGTTTCACAGAATTATATTTTTCCCTACATCCAGTCCAGGTCGTCCCAATATCCTTACAGATGGGACATCCAAAAGCAGTGTCCAAATGGGCGGGATCCTCAGTGCGGAACAGCATGTAGTTCATTTCAAAACCGCCTGAAGCACCTTTCGGCCAACAACAGCGTTAGCTGAGGCCCTGACATCCACCTTGTAAAACTTTGTAAAAGTATGAACAGAAGACCAAGTTGCGGCCTTACAAACTTGTTCCACCGAAGCCTGGTGCTGAAAAGCCCAAGAGGCACCAATAGCTCTAGTAGAGTGAGCTGTGATCCGAAAAGGGGGTTCCTTCCCCTTGGCAGAGTATGCTTTTACCACTGCCTGTCTGACCCACTTACTGAGAGTGGACTTGACTGGTGGCAAACCCTTCCTAGAACCCTCTGTTAGGACAAAGAGTAGATCCGATTTCCTGAAGGATTCAGTCGCAGCCAGGTAGTACTTTATAGCTCTGACCACATCCAAAGCATGGAGGGTCCGTTGTTTGGAATTAGCTGGTGCTGGACACAAGGACGGTAAGACAACCTCCTCATTAAGGTAAAAAGGAGAAACGACCTTAGGCAAAAAATCAGGTTTAAAGTGAAAAACCACCTTTTCCCTATGCAACTCAAAGTAGGCTGGTTTCATACAAAGATTGCTACCAAAAAGACCACTTTGAGAGTCAAAATAGACAAGGCAGCATTGCACAAAGGCTCGCAGGGAGAACCCTGAAGAGCAGATAGAACTAAATTCAAGTCCCACACCGGCAGTACTGACTTACGCGGTGGCCAAACATGGGTAACTCCCTGGAAAAAAGTCTTGATCAACCTATGGTTGGCAATGGATCTCTGGAAAAAAATGGCTAAGGCTGAGACCTGACCCTTGAGGGAGACCCAAGTCTAAGCCGTGTTGTAAAAACCCCAGAATCCTAGCAAGGAAGACTCGCACCAAGCGATATAGGCACGCCAAGCCCTGTAGCAGATCATGGAAGAAGATTTCTTCCGTCCCTGAATCATTGTCTGCACAACTGTGGCTGATAACCCCTTCTCCGTCAGGATTGAGGTTTCAATAACCAGGAAGTCAAAGCCGGCGTCCGTAAATTGGGGTGCCGCAGCGACCCCTGCGTGAGAAACCCTGGGTCGTCGGGCATGATGTAGTGATCTACTGACATCTGGACTATGTCCGCAAACTAACTCCTTCTCGGCCAGCGAGGAGCCACCAGGGTGGCTGGTACCCCTTCCTGGGCTATCTTACACACTCTGCCCAGGAGTGGAAATGGAGGGAATGCATACAGAAACTTGAAGGCCTTGCTGGCAAGACAGCAAGACCATTGAGGGAGTGACAAAGGACTTGGGGTAATTGATTACCCAGCTGAAGGCCTCCAGGGTTGATAACACTGTCCGAGTATCGCTCTCGGTCTGCTGAAGGGACTGGGCTGCAATCAGCATGTCGTCCAGATAGGGTAACACACGAATACCCTGACTCCTCAGGATAGCCATGATGCCCACCAGCACCTTGGTGAACACACGGGGGGATGAGGATATCCCGAATGGAAGTGCTACAAACTAGTAATGCTGATCTTCCAGAGCAAACCTCAGGAACTTCTGATGTCCCTGGAAAATCGGGATGTGCAGATAAGCATCCTTGATGTCCACCATGGTCATGGAGTCGCCGGGCCGCAGAGATCTCACCGCCGACCGCAACGTTTCCATGCGGAAATGTCTGACTCTTACAAACCTGTTGAGACCCTTCAGGTCCGGGATCGGTCTTAGAGTTCCATCCTTCTTGGGAACCGTGAACAGGTTGGAATAAAACCCCTGACCCTGTTCCTGCCGGGGAACAGGGCAAATCACACCTATCCGCAGAAGGTGTTGCACAGCCGTTCTCAAAGCTTGAGCCTTCAGCGGGTTTCGGGATATCCTTGAAGGGATGAATTTTGTGGGCGGCCTGGCTGCCAGCTCTATCTTGTAACCGGAGGACACTACCTCCTGAATCCACCGATCTTAGACGTGACGTCTCCAGATCTGAGTAAACAGAAGAAGCCATCCCCCGACCCGGATGGGTGAGGGCGCCCCCTCATGCCTGAGAGGGCTTGGCAGGGGGCTTGGACTTAGCTCCCCATGAGGGGTTGGGTCGGCCGCGGGACCTACTTCTGCCCTAGGTATCTCTGCGGGCGCCTGGAAATGAAGAACTTTTTCCTCCTCGAAAGGAGCGATAGGAAGAAGGGTTCCGAAAGGACTGAGCAGGCTTCCTTCTCTGAGGGAGTCTACCATCCTTGACTAAAAGGTCCAGGCGCTCCCCAAACAGCCTGCTTCCCACAAAAGGGAGACTTGTGAGAGACTTCTTGGCAGCCGCATCAGCCGACCACTGCCTCAGCCAGAGCAACAAGCAAAGCCGAAATCCTGGCACCAAGTCGGACCACATCATCCATGGCAGTAACAACAAAGCCGATGAAATCCAAGCAAGCTTTGAGTTCCTTATACTCAGCCCACCTGCGAGCCTTAGCTCTAGCCACAAGGTGTCTCACCTTTCTCCTGTTGGTGAGTGAGACAATTGCCGAGGCGTACACAGGACGAAATAGGGCACCAGCAAAGGTGAACGCATGGCAGACCAGCTGATCCATGCGCTTGTCTGCAGGGTCACGTAAGGAAGCATTGTCAGGTGACGGCATAACAGTAGTGTTGGACAAGCCTGACACGGGAAGATCCACCTCGGGAGGGTGACACCATAACCGAACCAACTCATCAGGGAAGGGATACCACCTATCCAGGCACTTAGGGGCCGAGGGTAACTTGTTAGGCCTTTCCCATTCCTTAAGGATCATGTTAGAAAAGTGTTAGAAAAGTGGGGCTGCTCCGGAAAGACCTGCCTTTGCCTCTCAGGACGAAATAAATCACCCTGCTTCCTCTTAGCTGCTCTGGGAGGAACAATGTGTAGGGTATCAAACACGGAGGAGAGCAAATTCTCCGTATCATCCGGGAGCCAAGAATCCTCGTCCGAGGAACCAGAAACACTGCCATTGCCAGCGGAATATTCCACTGTTGAGTGCGAATCATCTGGCAACTCACCTTCCACCGCAGAACCCAGGCAATCAAAAAGATCATCATCATCCGAGTAAATTGGCTCCAGATGCCGCTTCTTACTCGAGGCCTTCTTAGGGACTGTCAACGAGATCTGCCTCTCGAGACTATCCAGCCTATGCGCAAAGTCAGTATGCGACCCCTTGCTGGCTCCCCCTTCACTAAGGGCTGAATGCAGCAGTGGAGGGTCCGGAGAGGCCGATGGTAATACAGGGCTAGGGTCAGGGACGACCGCCCGCTCATGGTCCAAAATAATGCCTCTGGTGCACGTGGTGCAAACAGTTCTGAATCCGCCCAGAGGATTCCTTCTGCACAAGGGGCAGAGCCTGTCGTGCCCAAATGGGGCCCCCAGCTCACTATTCCCTGTTGCCTCCATTATGGTGATTTAAAACAGTAAAAATCAATAAGGCTACAAGACTCTACTGGCCTAAGCCTATAAGCGATCCCTCTAAATAAAAAGGGGGACCGGGAAGAACCACAACCCTCAACCTCAGCCCACAATCTAGACAGACAAAAAGAAAGAGCCCCATGTCAGATTAGGCATAATACAAATGGCAATCAATGCAAAATCCCCTTGAGCAAAAAGAGGGACTCACAACACCAACAATAGGGATCCACACTTCCTTCACAGTGTCTGCAGCCAGACCTGAGCGTGAGCCTCGCAGGAGCGACAGCAGCAGGAGACAGAAACAGCAGCAGCAGACGGCGTGGCCTCCTCCAGCTAGCCACCTTCCAGAAGGATCCTCGGGGGCAGCGCGCCCCCTCCTTACAGCTCTGCACAATGCCAAAAATGGCGGCGCCGCCAGCCAGGGCCACCGACCGCAGCGCGAACATGCGCTCAACCCCCCACCCCGTCTCACACAGACAGCGCCAAGTTCAAAACAATGACTTTATGCCGTGCAGTAGCATGCCCAGCATAAAGCACTGATTGGACAAGCACCCCTGCTTTCACCATGGGAAATGCAGGAAGGTGAGTGGAGTGGGCAATCTGGGGGGTTTCACACATTGGGGCACTCAAAATCAGGATGCCCTTGGGGCAAGAACCAATCACCAGGATAGTGAAAATCCTGGTGATTGGTCCGCATTAAAGGGCCAGTCCTGCAAAATAACCATTTTGAAAGTGCCCTCCGGCAGTACAAAATTGTTTCAAAAAGTCACAATAACTATTTATGTGTATTTTTTGTGCGTTGCATGCAGTACTTTTAGAAATTAGATCCCTGGTCTAAAACATACAGAGAAGAAAAACACAATTCTGTGAGACTCACCTGTAGAATTGTTTTTTCTGGAGAATCCATTCCAGGCCGTCCCCATTCTTCACTATTCGGTAATTCCTGCCCGGAGGGTGTGGACTGCAAGATAAAAGGTGTGGCCCCTCCCAGCCCTATAAGTAAGCTGCTGCCTCTAATCAAAACCAGTAATTAAAAAGCAGTAAATCATATAACAAGAGGCAAGGACGGGAGGCCCGAGTCTAGGAGACAATGCTACTTTGTTTTCTCTCGAAAAAATGATCTTTTTTTTTTTTTTTTTTTTTAACAATGCCAAATATAATAAATGGAATAAACACCATAAAAAAGGCATCAAGGATATAATGAACCCCAAAAAAGGGAGGGTCGGACAGCCTGGAATGGATTCTCCAGAAAAACAATTCTACAGGTGAGTCTCACAGAAATATGTTTTTTCTATCAATCCATTCCAGGCCCTCCCCATTCTTCACTATTGGGACCCCATGAAAATGATTTACAATTTGAATCCATGATGGAGAAAATCTCTAGAATCCATGGAGACACTGATTATGACAATAAAACGATCAAAATACCAACGGGACACAGTAGATTATTGCCAAGACAGAGTATATGTATGGAGAAGGGGTACCACAGACAACCCTATCCAAGAGCCATTCTGAAAAGTAGTGGAGGAAAAAAGTCAGTGTCATTTTATATGTCTGAATCTGGAGATGGGCCAGCCAAATTTTCAGGAGCCCACACAATCAAAAATAAAGAAAAAAAGTTAGAGAGGAGGGCACACAGAGCAGGACGCAAGCACAAATGCAAATCGATATGCTCTGAAGCAGAGGAGATTCTAGCAGAAAAAAATGTAGTAAATCTGCCCTTTTAAGATTTAACAATAGATGAATATACGGTTTTGTCAAAAGGGACTTACTTTTTCACCCACATACCACTTCAATCTTTTTTCTACAGTTCTGGACATTAATAAGTTTGTACGCAATATAACCTTGCGCAAGCACTTTTTTCAAGAGCATGATCCAATCGAGGAGTTAATTGTGCCAAACGAGGAGAATCCAATACCATTACAGAACCAATTTCAGGAACTTTCCTTTCAGGATGTATGCACAACATTACTCTTAGAGAACATGTCTGATGAAGGCCCCAGCTAATTTTTCCTTCAAGTGGACCTAAGTTGTCTAACCCAGATTTTTATCCAGTTAATTCAAGACTACCCATTTTAGATATTTTTCAAGAAATGGTTGTGGAGGATCTAAGGAAACTATCGGGTTCACGAATGAAACAAAAAAACATGAAATCTTACTCAAAAAGAACACGCAGCAATTATGTTCCTTAATGAGAATGAATCCATAGTAATCCGCTCCGCGGACAAGGGGGGCTGTGTGGTGGTTTTAGACACCCTGATCTATGAGAAAGAAGCTTTAAGACAATTGGAAGATCAGTCTACCTATTTGAAATTAAGGGGGGACCCGACTAAGGAGTTCCAAAATAAATTAAAAATAATCTTAGAAGAAGGGAGCGCTCTAGGAGTTCTATCTGACCGAGTGAAAGAATGGTTGTATGTGGTGTCCCCAGGATCCATAAACCCGATAGACCCCCAAAGGGTAGACCTATTGTGGCAGGAATTGGAGGGATGAATGAGAGGTTGGGACAACTGGTGGACTCCTACCTGCAGCCTTCAGTTAAGAGATTACCTGGATTCTTACAGGATTCCAGGGACGTACTACAATGTCTAAAGGATATTGAGTGGAGATCTGACTACATATGGTTAACCTGTGACGTCATGTCCCTCTATTCAATTATTGCCCATGACCTTGCCCTCCAATCACTATACTTCCATCTGAAAAATTACTCCAATTATGGTGATGATTTGATATCATTCTTGATCCTGGCGACTGAATATCTTTTGAAGCATAATTTTTTTATGTTTGCAGATGGGTTCTTCCTCCAGAGATGTGGGGCCTCTATGGGAGTACCCTTTTCACCTTCCCTCGCCAACCTTTATATGGGTTGGTGGGAGAGGTCCCGCATCTATGGATTGGAGAACCCATTTAGACAAAATATTATTTTCTTTGGGCACTATATTGATGACCTTCTGCTAGTGTGGCAGGGAGATAAGGATTCGGTCTTGGAATTTAGGAAATATCTGAACAATAATAATCTGAATTGACAGTTCACTCTAGAGAGCCATAGAGTGTTATCAATATCACAAGATGGAAGGGAGGTAGTGACTTCCACATATAGGAAGGAAACGGCAGGGAGGTAGTGACTTCCACATATAGGAAGGAAACGGCAGGGAACACTATTTTGAGGGCAGACAGCTGCCACCCAAAACATACAATTCAGGCCATTCCTAAAGGTGAAATTATACGGGCCCGAAGAAACTGTTCTTTGGATTCAAGCTTTGAAATGGAAGCATAAGAGATTAGTGAAAGGCTGCAGCGGAGAGGTTATCCCTCTGATTCAATAGATAGGGCGAAGATTCTAGCCCAGAATAGATCTAGGGCTGTTGTATACAAATAAGGACCAAAACAAGAAATGAAGAGATCAGCAGCTTACATTAGTTACGACCTTCAGCACTGAATTTTTTCAGGTTAAAAAGATAATTAACAAGCATCTCCCAATATTAAGGTCTGATCTCACTCTGAAAAAACTTTTAGATAAGAGAAGAGGGACTCCCTCAGGGACGTGGTTGTCCCAAGTAGGATTTTTTCCCTGTGGGGGTAATAGGTGTGGGTGCTGTCCATATATAGTCAGTGGGGACCAGTTTAAATCTAGTGCCACAGGAAAGTCTTTTTTAATAAAAACATTTATAAATTGTAACAGCACTTATGTGGTATATCTGATAGATTGCATGTCATGTGAATTGCAATATATTGGTTGCACGATCAGAAAATGTAAACGACAAATTGCTGAACACATTGCGGATATCAAGTATAATAGGGATATCAAGTATAATGCTTCTAAGCACTTTAAAGATATCCATGCTGGAGATCTGTCCTCTTTCAAATGTAGAGCGCTCGAGAAAGTTAGACTGGGGCCCGGGGGGGGGAGACCATCAAAAGAAATTATTGTTCCAAGAGACAAGATTGATTTTCAATATGGACACCAGGGTCCCTAAAGGACTGAATCACAGATGGGACGTGGATCTCTGCACAAGATAGGGTGCAGCGCCAGGTTTAATCTATCTAGAAAAAATGCCACAATTCAGGGAGCATAGGGTTAAAAAATTACATGCAGTTTGAATAATAGTTTAATTTCCAACACTGTCCAGTGAGTGTAAGATTACAGGGGTAAAACAATCATGGCATATGCAACAAAATAATATATGGATATATTATATCTTTATTTGCTATTAAGGTTTTCCCTGTTAGTTTCTGAACATTTGTCCTTTTTTTATTATGATAGTGGATTGCACCATGGGGACTGAAAAGTAAGAGCTTGTAATTATTTCATATTACATACCTATTTATTTCAGTCCACTTGAAGCCTGGAGTGCAATACAGACTGTGAGGTGTCTCTTTAAGAATACCTGGATGTGAGTTCTGACTACTGGCCTCTATCTGAGCATGTCACTGCTAGATTCCCCGTCACTCTAACATATATCTGTATAACGTGAGATGAAAGCAGATGATCTGTGGATGGGGGTCAAACAGTGGGAAGAAGGGGTATGTGTAATATAGAATGTTTTGAATTTAAATCATTTTGCACTGATGGAGCTGAACACTGGTTGCAATTGGATATGTTGATGAGATTGCCCACTAGGGGTGTGGTCTCTGCTCTCCAGCTACTACATAATGATTGTAAATGCATTGGAGATAATGTCATGAGTAAGAACCCGCGGGGTTCGAAACGCGTAGACATAAGTGTATTTTACTGGGGGATTTATGTCTGCACCATGCTTTTTTACTACTGAATTGGAATAAAGGTCTTTGGATTTTAATGAGGAAACACTTTTGGCTGTCAATACTTTGTGTTGTGCCTGATGTTGGAGTGGAGCGCTCCTGCCGATCCGATTGGATTTTCTACTTGGATTGTGACTCCCTAATCAAGGTAGAGCTGACTTTTTTCATGCTAACCTCCAAAAGCAGTGCCTATATATGGGCGGGATCCCCAACGCAGAACAGCACATAGTTCATTTCACTACCGCCTGAAGAACTTTTCGACCAAAAACAGCGTTGGCTGAGGCCCTAACATCTACCTTGTAAAAATACCATTTTGTGAATACTCACCTGTAAAATGGGTATTATAAGTATGTCACACACCCCGCTTCAAGACATTCATTACACTTGGGTATACTGACCTGTAGATGGCGATCTTGCAGAGATGTCAATAAAAAAAGGTAAGACCCTCCCGGCCCATAAATACCAGGGACCTCCCACTCATTCCCCAGTATAAAGATAGCAGTAAGAGAAAGGGACCAGGAAAGCCAATTAAAACTAACAAAGGTTCACCATATAAAGGATCCAGAATACAAAAGGGCAGGGTGAAGCGGGGTGTGTGACATACTTATTACCCATTTTACAGGTGAGTATTCACAAAATGGTGTTATTCTAAGTATGTCACACAACCCGCTTCAAGACATTCATTACACTTGGGACATCCAATAGCAGTGTCCATAAAGGGCGAGGATCCAAAAAACAAGGCACAAACTTAAACCACTGCAGCTTGCAGAACTTTGCGGCCAAAAACAGCATCCGCTGAGGCCCGAACATCAACCTTGTAAAACTTGGAAAAAGTGTGAACTGAAGACCAAGTAGTAGCCTTACAAACCTGCTCAATAGAAGCCTGGTGCTGGAAGGCCCAGGACGCCCCAACAGCACGAGTAGAATAAGCAGTAACACGAAAAGGGGGAATCTTCCCCTTAGCAGAATAGGCCCCAACAATGGCCTGGCGAATACATTTACTAATGGAAGACTGGGCAGGAGCCAAACCCTTCCTAGGCCCAGAGGGCACCACAAAAAGGGCGTCAGTCCTACGAAAAGGAGAAGTATCCACCAAATAGTACTTCACACAGCGAACCACATCCAAAGAATGCAAAACCCTCTCCTTGTCATTGCTAGGCTTAGGACACAAGGAGGGTAGAACAATATCCTGTGTAGACATGTCACTGGAGAAGTGATCGAGGGGGTGTACATTTCACCTAGGTTACTACGCTGGGTGAGATGGTAAGTCCAGGATTGATTTGTTTCCCAGCAGTGATATGCTGCTGAGGTGTTGCTAATTTTGCCGGGCCTGGATTTATATGGAATGGCAGGTAGGTTTGGTAGAGGGACCTGTCATTCCACACCTCCCCGATCCGGTTTGGGTTTTGAATCAGGTGAGCTCTGATCCTAATTAGCCTGGGAGGTAAAAGCTCTGCAGAGCTGCAGGCTATTGCTCTCAGCCTGAAATGAACAGCCTGTGTGTGTGTGTGAAGGAAGCTGCGAACGCAGCCACTGCTGGAGCTAAAAACTCACCCTGCGATGTCCAGGCGAACGCTGTATTTTGAAAGTGTCAGCTAGGTGAGAAGAACCTGCTAAGTAAGCGCCCAGACGGGCTAGGTCTTTATTTTGTTTTGTACACTAAAGAAGCACGCTGCTGCTGTATGTTTTGTTTACTGGACTGTTTATGCCATGAATAAACGCCAAGACCTGCTTTTATAACACCTAAGTCTGTCGTGAACTGTGTCCAAACACACCATCCCCCGGGAAGATCCCTACAATTGGTGCTGCGGAGCGGGCAAAACGGTTGCTAGGGGCAACGGTGTGGACAGACTTGGCTACAGCTGCTTATGTCTTGGGTGAAAGCTGCAACTACACTCCAAGAACAGTCGGGCAACATGGAGGAGATGCTGAAGCAGTTTATGCAAGTAAGTTTGCAACAACAACAGGCTCAGATAGAGGCGCCTGTGGTTGCTAACCCCCACACAGTGGTGCGAGCCGCTCCAGAGACTTTTGATGTGAAAAGAGCTGTGCAGCGAGCGCTGCAAAAGATGACTGCTGAGGATGATGTTGAGGCCTTCCTAACTGGGTTTGAGCGTGCGGCTGAGCGAGAGAAGTTACCCGTCGCTGAGTGGGCAGAGGTAATTGCGCCCTATTTATCAGGAGAACCTCAAAAGGCCTACTATGACCTCAGTGAGCAAGAGGTTAAGGATTATACTCGGCTAAAAGCGGAGATACTTGCCCGACTAGGCGTTACTACTGCGGTCCGTGCCAGGAGGGTACGCAACTGGAGCTACAGTTTGGACAAATCAGCGAGGTCCCAGATGTATGACCTGATCCATTTGGCGAGAAAGTGGTTGGAGCCAGACACTTCTACTCCTGCACAGATCCTAGAGAGGGTTGTGATGGATCGCTACCTCCGAGCACTTCCTGCTGACCTGCAACGCTGGGTGGGACAAGGTGACCCTAAGAATGCAAACGAACTTGTCAACCTTGTGGAGAGGTTCCAGGCGACTGAGGACTACCTCCGTGATGTTTCTGCAGCCCCCTCACCTCCCCGGAGTGCCAGATCTGTGCCATCAGCTGGTAAGAGACTTCCATCTATTGGGGGAGTGTGGAGGGGTGCTGAGGGAGGAAAAAGGGCTCAAGTGGTGTCTCAGGGGCAAAAGACTGGGGATGGCCCCGGGTGGCTAAGTGGCCCTAAAAAGGACTCCTTGCCAAGGAGACCAGGCTCTATCCAGTGCTGGAGATGCCATGAGATGGGACACGTGTCTGCCCATTGCCCTCTTACCACTGAGCCCATGGAATGTGAGGTTAATCGACGTCAGTCGCTATTTGCGGAACCATCTTGTGTTGCAGTTCCTGGACTAGAGACTGAACCGCAACTCTGCAACGTTACAATTAATGATTTTCCTGTTAAGGCGTTGCTGGACTCAGGAAGCCTCGTAACCTTGGTGCATGCCAGCCTGGTGGCAGGGGACTTTGAGTGTAAAAAGCATATGAGTGTTGTTTGTATACATGGGGATACAAAAGTGTACCCTATAGTGTTGGCTGAAGTCGGGACTAAACAAGGCACCGTACAATATGAAGTGGGTGTGGTTAAAAATCTCATGCACAACGTAATACTGGGGCGTGATTTTCCACTATTCTGGGCTCTCTGGGGAAAAAGAAAATCCCCCGAAAGGAGTGAGGATACTCCTAAGGTTGTTGCGTTACCCCCTGTAAATGATAAAAGTGTGCAGGATGAAAATAATTGTTTTCCTTTGCAGGTCCTGGCTGGAGAGGAGGAGGCTCCTCCCACTGAGCAAAATATACCCGACTTAGAGGTGTCTAGGGATAATTTTGGGACTGCACAGTTACAGGACCCCACTCTCAAAAATGCGAGAGAGCAGGTTGCTGTCATGAATGGGGTACCTCAGGAACCAGATGCTGAGAAAAGATTTCCACATTTTTCTGTGACTAATGATCTTTTCTATAGAGTCACTAAGGTTAAGGATGAGATTGTGGAACAGCTTCTGGTGCCTAAGCCGTACCGGCGTCAGGTGCTGGACATGGCACATAACCATGTTCTTGGGGGACACTTGGGGACTGACAAAACGCAGGAGAGGGTTCTCCAGAGGTTCTACTGGCCGGCGATATATGGTGATATTAAAAAGTACTGCGAGTCGTGCCCCACATGTCAGCTTAGTGCCCCAGTGTCACATTTTCGCAGTCCTTTGGTTTCGCTCCCTATTATAGAGGTGCCTTTTGAGCGTATAGCCATGGATTTAGTGGGTCCCATTGTAAAATCCGCTAGAGGACACCAATATATTCTGGTGGTCATGGATTATGCGACCCGCTATCCTGAAGCTGTGCCCTTAAGAAACACCGCATCTAAAACAATTGCACGTGAGTTGTTTTATATGTTCTCTAGGACTGGAATCCCCAAAGAAATCCTAACTGACCAAGGTACACCCTTTATGTCAAAGGTGATGAAGGAGTTATGCAAACTATTTAAAATCTCACCCATCCGTACCTCTGTATACCACCCCCAGACGGACGGATTGGTGGAGAGATTTAACAAAACTTTGAAACATATGCTGAAAAAAGTGGTGGAAAAAGATGGCCGTGACTGGGATCATTTGTTACCCTACCTCATGTTTGCTATTAGGGAAGTGCCCCAAGCGTCCACAGGGTTCTCACCATTCGAGTTGGTCTATGGTCGTCACCCTAGGGGTCTACTGGACATTGCAAAAGAGACATGGGAGAGCGAGTCCACCCCATACAAGAGCGTTATTGAGCATGTAGCACAAATGCAGGACCGTATAGCCGCTGTAATGCCCCTAGTAAGGGAACACCTCCAGAGGGCGCAAGAGGCCCAAAGTAGAATTTACAACCGGTCTGCAAGAATCAGGACATTTAACCCAGGCGATAGGGTTCTTATACTAGTTCCCACTGTTGAGAGTAAATTCCTGGCGAAGTGGCAAGGTCCCTATGAAATTGTGGAAAAGGTTAGTGAGGTGAACTACAAGGTGCACCAACCAGGTAGAAGGAAGCCTTTCCAAGTTTACCACGTAAACTTGATTAAGCCCTGGAAAGACAGGGAATCCTTGGGGGCGACAAATACTGTTAGTAATTTGTCACAACCAATCCCTCCAGTCAAGGTTGGTGATACCCTATCAGTGTCACAGAAACAGGAGGCTCAGGAATTTTTACAGAAAAACAAAGACAAGTTTTCTGACCTCCCAGGGCGTACACACCTCATCTATCATCACATTGAAACTGAGCCTAGAAGCAGAGTAAACCTCAAGCCCTATAGGATCCCGGAAGCCCGTAGGGAAGCCGTATCTGCCGAGGTAAAGCGTATGCTTGATCTGGGAGTAATTGAGGTGTCACAGAGTGAATGGTCCAGCCCGATTGTATTAATCCCAAAGCCTAATGGAACTTGGAGGTTCTGTAACGATTTCAGAAAGTTGAATGAGATCTCAAAATTCGATGCCTATCCTATGCCCAGGGTAGATGAGTTGATTGAGAAGTTGGGTAATGCCAGATACATAACCACCCTCGATCTCACAAAGGGCTATTGGCAGATTCCACTTACTAATGAGGCTAAAGAGAAAACTGCATTCTCCACCCCTGATGGGCTATTCCAGTATGTAGTGATGCCGTTCGGGTTACATGGAGCACCTGCGACTTTCCAGAGGTTGATGGACTTGATTTTGCGACCACATCGTGATTACTCAGCTGCCTACCTCGATGATGTGGTCATTTTTAGCCCTGATTGGGAAAGTCACCTCTGTAAGGTACAGGCTGTATTGGATACCATAAGTGATGCGGGGTTGACCATAAATGCCGAGAAGTGTGCAATAGCCCTAGAAGAGGCCAAGTATCTGGGCTACATTATTGGAAGAGGGTTGATTAAGCCACAGCTTAATAAAGTGGAGGCAATACAGAATTGGCCTAGACCCCTGACAAAGAAACAGGTCAGAGCTTTCCTTGGTATTACGGGCTATTACCGTAGATTTGTGCCGAACTTCGCCTCAGTTGCTGCTCCCCTAACTGACTTGACCAAGGGCGGAAAGAGAGCCATGATCACGTGGACTCCAGAGGCCGAGAAGGCTTTCCAAAGCCTTAAGTCTGCCTTGTGCCAACAACCTGTGTTAGTTACCCCCGATTTCAGGCGAGAATTTCTGGTCCAGACAGATGCTTCTAACACAGGCTTAGGTGCAGTACTCTCACAAGTAGTAAATGGTGAGGAGCATCCGGTGATGTACTTGAGTAGAAAGCTAACCCCGGCCGAAAAAAATTATGCCATTGTGGAGCGAGAATGTTTGGCAGTGAAGTGGGCCCTCGAATCCCTAAAATATTACTTGCTAGGCAGGAAATTCAAGTTAGTGACAGACCATGCCCCCCTAACATGGATGAAGTTAAATAAGGAGAGAAACGCAAGAGTGACTAGATGGTTTCTGTCCCTACAAAACTTTAATTTCACTGTGGAACACAGGCCAGGGAAATTACAGGCAAATGCTGACGCATTGTCGAGGGTACATTGTCTGTGGGGACAAAATGCTCAGCCCTCCGGTCTGAAGAAGAGGGGGGGGATATGTAGACATGTCACTGGAGAAGTGATCGAGGGGGTGTACATTTCACCTAGGTTACTACGCTGGGTGAGATGGTAAGTCCAGGATTGATTTGTTTCCCAGCAGTGATATGCTGCTGAGGTGTTGCTAATTTTGCCGGGCCTGGATTTATATGGAATGGCAGGTAGGTTTGGTAGAGGGACCTGTCATTCCACACCTCCCCGATCCGGTTTGGGTTTTGAATCAGGTGAGCTCTGATCCTAATTAGCCTGGGAGGTAAAAGCTCTGCAGAGCTGCAGGCTATTGCTCTCAGCCTGAAATGAACAGCCTGTGTGTGTGTGTGAAGGAAGCTGCGAACGCAGCCACTGCTGGAGCTAAAAACTCACCCTGCGATGTCCAGGCGAACGCTGTATTTTGAAAGTGTCAGCTAGGTGAGAAGAACCTGCTAAGTAAGCGCCCAGACGGGCTAGGTCTTTATTTTGTTTTGTACACTAAAGAAGCACGCTGCTGCTGTATGTTTTGTTTACTGGACTGTTTATGCCATGAATAAACGCCAAGACCTGCTTTTATAACACCTAAGTCTGTCGTGAACTGTGTCCAAACACACCATCCCCCGGGAAGATCCCTACACCTGATTAAGATGAAAAGCCAAGACCACCTTAGGATGGAAATCTGGCTTGAAGGCGGAAAACAACCTTGTCCTGATGCCTCTCAAAGTAAGGGGCCTTAATGGACAAGGCTGCCAACTCCGAAACACGCTGAACAGAAGTGATGGCAACCAGAAAAACAACCTTCTGAGTAAGCGTAGAAAGTGCAATATCCTGCAAAGGTTCAAAAGGAGGACCCTGCAAGGCAGACAGAACAAAATTCAAATCCCAAACTGGGAGCAAAGGCTTCCTAGGAGGCCGCACATGCGTAACCCCCTGGAAAAAGGTCTTAACCAGAGGATGAAAGAAAACCGCCAGGGCAGAAACATGCCCTTTCAGCGTACTAAGCTTCAAACCTAGGTCCAGACCATGTTGCAAAATTTCCAAGATCCTAGGGATAGAAAACGCCTTGCAAGGCAAGGCCCTGACCTCACACCAATCAATATAAGACCTCCAAATCCTATAGTAGATGGCAGAGGAAGACTTCTTTCTAGCCCTAACCAGAGTCTGAATGACAGCATCAGAAAGACCTTCCTCCTTCAAGATGGAGGTTTCAGCAGCCACGCGGTCAAAGCCAGCATTGGTAAATTGGGGTAGAGCAGGGGACCCTGAGTGAGTAGATCCGACAGAAAGGGCAGAACTAACTGATCCTCTGCCAACCTTACCACGTCTGCGAACCAAACCTGTCTTGGCCACCTTGGAGCCACCAGGATTGCTGACGCACACTCTAGGGCCAGCTTGCGCACCACTTTTCCCACTATGGGAAACGGAGGGAACAGTTATAGAAACCCCAGATCCCTCCAGTTCAGAGACATGGCATCCGCTGCCAGAGCCAGCGGATCCCGCGAGAGAGACACAAATGCCGGAAGCTTGTGATTGTGACGAGAGGCAAAGAGGTCCACCTCCGGAGTCCCCCACCGGAGACAAGGCGACCGAAAAACCTTGGGGCAGAGCGACCATTCCCCCTGGCGAGATGACTCCCTGCTCAGGGAGTCCGCCTCCGTGTTCTCCACTCCCGGAATGTACACTGCCGAGATGCATGGGACATTGCCCTCTGCCCAATCCAGAATCAAAGACACTTCCCTGAGGGCACGCCTGCTGCGAGTCCCTCCCTGGTGATTGATGTAGGCGACCGCCGTCCGATTGTCCGACCGAACTTGAACCGGTAGTCCCCGTAACTGATGAGTCAAGTGAGCCAGAACCAACCTGATGGCTCTCAGCTCCAGAACATTGATGGGATCGTGAGCCTCCTGAGGCCCCCACAGCCCCTGAAACTGAAGATCCTTCCAAAATCCCCCCCAACCTGACAGGCTGGCATCCGTAGTGACCGTCTCCCAACGAGGGGTCAGAAAAGACCTGCCCCTCATCAGATTGCTCGGTTTCAGCCACCACCGAAGGGAACGCCGCACCCGGGGGGACATCAGAAAGGACTGATCCAATGACAACGGGGGCCCGTCCCAGGCCGCCAAGAGATGGAGCTGGAGCGTCCTTGTGTGAAACTGGGCAAAGGGAACCGCCTCGAATGATGCCACCATCAATCCCACCAGTCGCATCCCTAGCCGGATGGACTGGCGGGGGATGGATAGGAGACGCTGAGTCAATTCCTGAATCAGAAGAACCTTGGCTCGGGGGAGAAACACCATGGCCTGAGAAGTATCCAGAGACATTCCCAGGAACTCCACCACCCTGGAGGGAGTGAGGCAGGACTTGGGATAGTTGATCACCCAACCGAAACTCTCCAGAGTGGACACCACTGTCCTGGTATACAGCTGCGCCTGACTGAGAGAAGACGCCATGATGAGAAGATCATCCAGATAGGGCACGATGCGGATACCCCTGGCTCTGAAGATGGCGATCACTCCTGCCAACACCTTGGTAAAAACCCTTGGAGCCGAGGTAAGGCCAAATGGAAGAGCCACAAACTGAAAATGTTGATTGTCCACGACAAACCTGAGGAATCTCTGGTGTGCCGGAAATATTGGAATATGCAGGTAAGCATCCTTGATGTCTTGAAGTCCCCCTGACGAAGTGAGTGGATGGCTGAGCGCAGAGTTTCCATACGGAACTTCCGGGGACGAACGAACCTGTTGAGCAACTTCAGATCCAGAATGGGACGAACGGATCCGTCCTTCTTGGGCACCGTGAACAAATTGGAATAGAAGCCCAGGACCCGGTCTGAGTGGGGCACCGGACAGATGACAGCCATGTCCAAAAGACTTGCTACTGCCGCCCAAAGCCCCTGGGCAGCCAGAGGATCTGACGGCACCCGAGAACTGAAGAATCTGGGAGGAGGCCGGAACTCGAACTCCAGCTTGTAACCGGAAGACACCACTTCCTGAATCCACCTGTCCGAGACCTCTTGGACCCAAACCTGGGAGAAGAGTAGCAGCCGTCCCCCCACCCGCAAGGGTGAGGGCGCCCCCTCATTGCTGAGCCGGCTTGGCAGCGGCTCTAGGCTTGGAGCCCCAACTGTGTCCTGGACGGGCCCGACCCCTGCCCCTGGTCCAGGAATCACCTCTGGACGAGGGGAAAGCCGAACCCCTGCCGACTCTAGCCCCACGAAAGGACTGAGAGAAGGAAGCCGCCCCCCGAAAGGGGCGACGCTGCTTTTTATGCTGAGGTAACTTACCTCCCTTTGCCACCGAATCCAATCTCTCTCCAAAGAGCCGCAACCCCACAAAGGGAAGGGCCGTAAGCGACTTTTTGGACACAAAATCAGCCGCCCACTGGCGTAGCCAAACCGACCGCCGGATAGCCACAAGCAGGGCCGCAGCTCTGCTACACATCACCAATGTGTCGTCCAAGGCGGCCAGCACAAAGGACAAAAATAACTCACAGCGCTTAAGGCCGGCAAACTCCTCACTAGCCGGGTCAAGCCCGGAAGAGGCCAACAGTCCTCTAACAACCGATCTGGCAGCTACCAATAAAAGCGCAGAAGCACAAACCGGCCGCAAGGCCAATCCAACACTGGCAAAACCATGACAAGCCATCTGGTCAATGCGTTTATCCTCACCATCCTTGAGAGTAGTGCACTCTGGAGAATGGAGGACTGAGGAGCTGGACAACCCCAAAAAAGGAGCATCCACCTCGGGGGGGGGGGGGGGGGGGGTGGGAGACCAGTGCTTCACCGCGTCCGCCAGAAAGGGATATTTCCTGTCCCAACCCGGTGAAGCCGAGTCGGCCTCTCCCATTCCTTAAGAATGATACCATCAAAATGCTTTTGATAAGGAAATTCCAAGCGCGGCTTGGTCACTTCAAAGAACTCCCCCTTCAGCGGAAGAGCCGCCTTGGGGGGAGAAATAGCCAAGACCTCAAACATATGAGCCAGGACCCTAGAGGTATCCAAGGAGTCCCCCTGGCCCTGCTCTGTATCAGCGCCTACAAACTGCTGATCATCGGAGCCCTCAGACTCCTCATACAGCTCCCCTTCCTCACGCGGGGAACAATCAGACCAGGGAGTCAAAATCCTCCCTATCAAGGCCCTGCGCGGCCGTATACAAATGTTTTCTCTTTGCCATGGCCTTTTTAACAACGGCACTGGAAAACAATTTTTCAAGATTGGCCAATCTGGCACACTCCTCAGATTGCGACTCCCCACCAATGACCACGTCACATGGGGTACGTGTCAAGCGAGGGGGAGATGGAGAGGAGAATGGCAGAGCAGACCCGGAGCCTGAGATCCGGTCTGCCGCGTAATAGACCGCTGCGCACAGGGTACACATAGAAATACATCATCCCCCAAAAGGGATACCCCACACCCCAAACACAGCCTGGATTGCCCCGAGGGGGGCACAAGCCCAGTATCCGGGGAAGCCTCCATATGGTGATTTTTTTTTATAATATATATATATATATATATATATATAAATGTGTACAATGCTCCGAGGGAATTACGCAATAATGCAACCCGGGATGCCCCTTTAAGTCCCGAGTGGGAGGATTTTAACCCAGCTAAAATTTTAACCAGGGACCCTGGACCGGGAGAACCCCCCTTTAATATGATCAATGGTCCCCCTGGAACACAAAACACAAGCACACACTCAGACCATGCTAGAGTTAAAAACAGATGAATCTGATGGCCATCAGGCCACTCACCCGACCTTCAGTACCGCACGCCAGGCACAGTGAAGACGCGCAGTGTGCAGTAGGAGGAAGGAGGGAGGGCGGGCCGACGCGGTTCGCGCCCGGCCCCTCCCCCGTCTCTCCCGGCCAGAAGCCGGGACATGAAAACGTGCCCGCAGCACGGGGGCGGGCCGTAGGTGTGCGCGCAAGCGCCCGGCACCGCCCCCCCCCGCCCAGAGGAGAAGAAGCCCTCATGGGCGCTCACCGCCGCCATTGCAGCATGCCGCAGGCCGGCGCCAGTCAAAAAGCACACACACAGTTAAGCACACACACAATAAATGAGAGGAATCCATAAGGGACCCACCCCCCCCCCTCTAAGGGTATCCGGGAGAGGGGGAATCCATGCCAGGGTAGGGCCAAGGGACGGGGCATCCCAAACCGGGATCACCAACCCGGATAACCGCCTACCCCTTGCTATGGGGTCTCACGGCTCCTAAGCACCAGGGGTGCCAACTACCTTTGCCCGGACCAGCAGCCTAGGCTGGGAGGCAAGTAATTTAAATAAGGGGATCCGGGCAGAATTAGGAGAATAGAAGGCTGGGAGTCATCCCGGCTACCTGCAAGGAGGAGACATCATCTTCTGACTTGCTCGCCACTGCAGAGATGAAAGACTGGGGAATGAGTGGGAGGTCCCAGGTATTTATGGGCCGGGAGGGTCTTACCATTTTTTATTGACATCTCTGCAAGATCGCCATCTACAGGTCAGTATACCCAAGTGTAATGAATGTCTTGAGCGGGGTGTGTGACATACTTAGAATATCTGGTAAATGTATGAAAAGAAAATCCGACTTCTGGAAGGATTCCGTATCAGCCATGTAATATCTTATGGCTCTGACTACATCCAAAGAATGAAGAGCTCTTTCCTTAGAATTAGCTGGAACTGGGTGTCATGGACAACTCACCTTCTCGGTCGGGCTTCAGCGGCTGTCAGGCTCCCTCCTCACCCAGCAGCCGCATCTCCGTCAGGCGGCGTCGGAGAGAGCGGGGCCGAGCATGCCCGCCTCCTCCCGACTTCACAGCCTCTCCTCCCTGACAGCCCGTGCTCGTGCGCACGAGCACGGCTGTCTTATGACCTCCGGCGGGCGCCCTGCCATGCTTGGATTAAAGGGCCAGTGAGCCCAAAGTTGTTCTGGCCGGAACACCCTATAGTGTTAATTGGGCAATCAGCCCAGGTATCCTTAGTTGCACCAATCATGTCCCTCTCTCCCACCAATCATGTCAGCCCACATCACATAAAGGTCTTTCCCTCACACTTGTTCCTTGCCAGTGATAGCGTGCTGCTGGGTGTGTTTAACTGTATCTGAACTTTCCCATTTTTGATCTTGCTGTGTATTGACCATCCCGTGATTGCCGCCTGGACCGACCATTGCCGGTTTCTGACTACGATTTTGCCTGCTCCCTTGTACTGCGTACCCGTGACCTCCCGGCTTGACCCCTGGCTCGACTTTGACTACTCTTCCATCCCACGGAACCCGACATTGGGCATAAGGAAGGTAGAACTACCTCCTCGTTAAGGTGAAAAGTAGGAAAGATCTTAGGTAAAAAATCAGGCTTAAACCGAAAACACTTTGTCTCTGTGTAACTCAAAATAAGGAGCATTTATACATAAAGCGGCTAATTTGTAAACTCAACGCCCAGAGGTGATTGCCACCAAGAAATTACCTTGAGTGTCCATGACCCTTGAGGGTGCTCAACTGGAGGCCCAACTCCAAACCATTCTGCAGAAATTCTAGAATTCTGGAGACAGAATATCTTCTGCAAGAAAACTTCCTGGACTCACACCAGGAGATGAAAGCCCGCCAGACCCTGTAGTATATCTTGAAAGATGTCCTTTTCCGGGCCTGAATCCTGGTATGTATAATCTTGGCCGATAAACCCTTCTCTGTCAAGATCGAGATTTCAATAGCGGGGCCGTCAAAGCCAACATCTGTAAATTCGAGTGCCGAAGAGACCCCTGTGTGAGAAGCTCTGGATCGTCGGGCAGGCGCCAGTGATCTGCCGACATCCTTAATATGTCTGAAAACCAGCTTCTTCTATCCAGCGAGGAGCCACCAGGATGGTTGGTACTCCCTCCTGAGCTACCTTCCTTAGTACTTGAACCAGGAGCGGGAATGGAGGAAATGCATACAGGAGATTTAACCTTGTCCATGGGGTTGTCAGAGCATCCGTTGCTTTGGCCAGAGGGTCTCTTGAAAGGGACACAAACCTTGGCAGCTTGTGATTGTGTCTGGATGCAAATAGATCCACATCCGGACAACCCCAGCGGAGGCAAAGAGCTTGAAAGATCTTCTGACTGAGAGACCATTCCCCCAGACACAGAGACCCCCTGCTCAGGGAGTCTGCCTCCTGGTTCTCTACCCCCTGAAATGTAAGCCGCCGAGATGCAGGGAACATTCTTCTCTGCCCAAATCAGAATCCGGCTTGCGACCTTTAGGGCGCTTTTGTTCCGAGTACCCCCCTGGTGGTTGATGTAGGCTACTGCTGTCCGTCTGTCTGACTGAACCTGGACTGCATGCCCCTTTAAACCGGGGGTCAAATGTTGAAGTACCAGCCAAACTGCTCTTAATTCTAAAAGGATCATGGGTAGCCGATTTTCTTTCAGACCCCATTGCTCCTGGATCTTCTGGTTCTGCCAGATGCCACCCCAACCTGTAATGCATCCGTGGTAACAATCTCCCAAAGAGGCGTCAGAAAGGACCTGCCTACTAATAGATGTAGGGGATCCAACCACCACAGGAGGGATTGCCTGGTTGAGGGGGTCAGAACAAATTTCTGCTCCAGAGATTCCAGGGGCCTGATCTCAGATAGATAACAGATTCATATAAAGAGGCCTCATGTGAAACTGGGCAAAGGGCACTGCTTCGAAACAAGCCACCATTAGACCTACCAGTTTCATTCATTTCCTCCACGGAACCAAAAGAGGCATATAAATCCTCCTCAGAATAAACGGGTTCCAAATGCCTTCTCTTACCGGAGGCCTTTTTAGGGACTACCAATAAGAGTTGCTTCTCCAGGTTAGCCATTCTGAGCGCCAGGTCTGACTGTGCCCCACTGCCTTCCCCTTCCCTAGGGGCTGACTGAGGAGGCTGAGCTTCAGAAGGGGCCATATTTAATGAAGGACTAGATACTGTAGCAATAGTCCCATTATAATCAGAAACAATTCCTTTGGCGCGAGCGGAACAAACCGTGCTGAAACCACCCAGGGGATTTCGCCTGCACCTGTCTTGTCCGAGTGGGATACCCGACTCACTATCCCCTGATGTCTCCATCATGGTGATTTTAGAAAGCAAAAAGTTCTAAGCCTATAGCCAATCCCCCCAAAAGGGACTGGGAGGAACCACAACCCTATTATCCTTCTTCCCACAAAAGGAGAGAAAAAAATTCTATTTAATAATACATTTTTTTTAAAGCATAAATATGGTTATAATCACAAATAAAAATAACAATGTATGAAAAGGTGATAACCGACTATTCACTTACCTCTCCGTGGGAGAACAGGAACGGGAGCCACAACAAGACGGCGGAGCCCTTACTGCTGCCTCTCTCTATGGCGGAGAGAGCATAGTGAAGCCGCCCCCCAAACTGAAAGAATGAAACTGGTTTTGATTAGAGGCAGCTGCTTACTTATAGGGCCTGGAGGGGCCACACCTTTTATCTTGCAGCCCACGCACCCGGGCAGGAATTACCCAATAGTGAAGAATGGGGATGGCCTGGAATGGATCGAAAGAAAAATGTTGCATGGTACCAGATTAGCCAAAGTAACTGTAGCTATCCTGGTAAAGGATGGCAGCAGGCAAAAAGCCCAATATAACCCATGTATTTAACTGAAAAACTTGACCTTAACTACACCTTAAATGATTGAAGATTGAGAATCTATAACTCTTAAAAATACTTATTTAATTACTAGCTAAATCTTAAAATATCAACAATTCCTATAGATTTCACCCACAGTCTAAGGGGAACTCGACCTTTTGATCAGCGTGGGCCGCATAAATTATATGAAACCTGGTCGTGGGCCACAATGAATAGGTTGAGGATGTTTTAATTTGAAATCGCATAATGAATGATTTTCTACAACAATCAGGATCCATAAAACTCTACTCTATGCATATGTCATTCCACCACACCCCTACATTCACATGTAACTCCTCTCATTAACAGATGTGTATGTATAGTTTTTAATATTACACAATTTCGCGATGCGCCTCTTTTAACTTGCTTTTATTCAGCAGCTTGTTTCCATTAACTTATCCTTTTACTAAAACAATATGCACTTTATTTTCCCAGCTTAGAACAGTGACTTCCCAGTATGAAAAAATCTAAATAAAATCTCATGTGCATAGAAAAGAAAACCAACATCTAACTCCGTGTTATAGATCTAATTCTCCCATGTAGACACTTCTCGGCATGAAACCTTTGGATTATGTGTACTCCAGCAACCACAGCGTTAACAGCACCATGCTGTGCATTCAGGTAAAAATCAGTAACGCTCTACGTCATTCTGATCTGAGACCTGCTGATTAGTTTTGTGGAAGGTCTCCTATTTTATCCTCAGTGGGAATTATAAATTTATTTAAGCAAATATACCAGCATGTGTTGAGTTTCTTTCCTTGTTCTTTGACCTGACAATGAGCTGCCCCCTGCAAGTGGATGTGCTACAGGATTTAATCAAAGGATTTAACAGGGCTTTGATCTTGGGCCACCAATTTCATACTGGCAAGCAGTCAAGTTCACATTAGCATGAGTCCAAGCAGGTCAATGATATGGCAATGCAATCAGATATGTCATGATTTTGATTATAGAATCATAGAAGTTACTGACAGTGCACAAATATATAATCTATTTCATATATACAATCATTGTTTGTACTGACCATCAACAGTCCACCAAATTGGGAGTGCTGGAATGTGGAAAAGTCACGTATGGGGCTGGCTTAAAGGTATAATATAACCGGCTACATTTTTTTTTGAGAGGATTCCACTTTGATTTACATATGTGATTAAGTTTCAATCAAATTGCGATTAAGAAAAGGGAAAGAGAGAATCGTGAAAACACCACTTTAAAGTTATTTTTTTAATTTAATATTAATTGACCTCTTCTGCCCTGCAGCTGCAGCATCTAGGTTGAGTGCTCAGATTCCCCTGGAATTCCTTGGGTGTCTTTCTACCACTTGAGGGACCTGACCCTACTCCCAACATCAGTCTCAGTGACTGGAGCATGACCTCTCGAATAAAGAGGGAGTACCAAGCATTATCTGTGCACGCCCTTTTTGTACGAGGTTCCGGGTGTACACCTGGATGTCGGGGGGACACTATCTCAGGATCTACACAGACAGTGTAGGACAGAACAGCTGTGTTCAAAAGGAAATTCCCTTATTTGCATTAAAGTAAAAATCCCTCATGGGGTTTAAAAAAAAAACAAACTCGTACCTCACCTGCAGACCAGCTCCATGCGGCTGCCTCGCAGAGAGAGACAAAGGGGCATTTCTTCGCAATGTGTGTGCTCCTGCCTGCCCACTCACTTGAATGGGTTGTCGAGAGTGTGCACAAAGCTGGAGGGAAGTCACTTTTTGCTTTCTTAGAAGATGTTGGTGCCCAGGACCTAGAGCGCTGGGAGAATAGGCGCTGGATCACAGACGAGCTAAGGTTTTTGTTTAAACCTGCCCATCCTGCCTCAGTGCCAGGACACAGGGGGTTACTCCATGACTGGAGTTCCACTTTAATTTAAGGTTGCCACCTTACCTTTATTTCACTGGCACAGCCAGTATTTCTGGTAAACTGCCGGTAATTTTTGAGTAATTGCCAGTCTATTTGTTACTGTTAAGCAACAGGGCCAGTGGTTACATACCGGCCGGTCAGTTATTTTAGAGTGTTCTGGGGAAGCGTGCGGTGTGTGTGTTGGCTGTGTGTATTTTAAGTGAAAAATACTTTTTCACTTAGTGGATTGAAGGCAGGAGACCCCACGCGTTCTGCAGATCCGCTACGGCTTCTCCAGGGGCACCCCTGGAGAAGCTGTAGCGGATCGGCGGAACGCGTGGGGTCTCCTGCCTTCAATCTACTGCCTGATGATTAGTCACGTTTGACCACAAGGACAGTATGATCTTTACTTTTTCTTTCCAGTGATTGCTTACTACCTCAGCTCCCTTATACAGCCCTCTGCACTAACAGCACTTTTGTGTATTGGGTTTACATTGGGAGTCTCATCCCCTGCTTTACTTGGTGAATATAGCCTTTTAGCATTTGCACTTTAGATTTGATTGATTGCACAGGTTTATGGCCTTGATTAATTATTTGTAGTAATTACCTTTTTATACTTGCATTTTTTGCACAAAGTGGAGTAATTGAACACTCACCTGAGTAATTAGAAATATATAAAAAACATATATATATATATAATTTTTTTTCTTGGGCTATTTGTGGAGCTATTTAATACCGATTTCTATTTGTACTTTTTGATACCTTGTGGTATTCTATAATATGGATTGCTAAGTATTTTAGCATCACAGGAATAGTGGATGAATTGATTTTAACAGTGTCTTTGTGTTGCATGTGTGTTTTTATTTTTGCTATAGTGTAACATTTAATAAAATATTATTAATTTACGGTATTTATGGAGTTGTGCCCCTTTCTTATGACCCTTTTCAATTTGGTTTGGCCCAGGGATGTGGCCACAGCGCAGAGGTCTTCAGAAGCAGATAAATGGGACAGTTGATCCAAGGGGTTTCCCACTGTGGAGCATCCCAATTTGGGTTGCCCCAAAGGAATGGGGCAGACTCCAAATTTATTTTAATATTTAAACATCCATCGCCTTCCATTTGTGGACGTGTATTTTGTGCTTTGGCCCTTGTCAGTGCAAGGCTCAAAAATGATGGCAGGAGCGCTATTTTTCCTTTTCCCTGCTTTTCCATCTCTTATAGCTCCCTATATTAAGCTTAACATGGGTCTATCCCTATGGTGGCTTGATACTGTTTACATTTTCCAGGTACCAATGATTTAAAGCTTTGTTTCTTCCAACCAAAAAGAAGTTTCTTTGCTCTTCATGCTAGCTTTGTAAACGAATAGTATAAATACTATTACTAATAATAAAGGTAAGACGAGGTTAAAGTGGACCAAAACCCACCCTGGAGTCTCCCCAGAGTCGCCTGATAATTTTACCTTTCCTCCAAGCCCACAGCGCATGTGCAGGCACCTGCATCACTCAACTCCCTCTCAGTTGTGCGTGGCCCCACCCACTGCAACTGTATGGCTGTATGTGGCCGCGCACAGCCGAAGGAAGCCGAGTGATGTCAAGCGCAAGTGCAGCTAGGATTCCATTTAGCTTCTCTAGCCATACATTATTATGCATGGCAGGAGAAGCTGATTGGACCAGTGACTGGGTCTGCACTGTGGGATCGAGGAGAGGTGCTCTGGGAGTTTCACACAGCGGGGCACCCCAAACTAGGGTGCCCCAGGGGGAAGGATCAAAATCTGGGATAGTGAAAATCCTGGGTTTTGGACCACTTTAAATTGCCTCTATCTTGTTTATCTGTAGTACTAAATCAAGCTAACTGGATTTACATTTTCGATTAAGAGGTTTTGTTAGGTGGCAGCTGGCTGACTAACAAAATGTCTACAACGAACATACAGGTCTTGCTGCCTTCTGCTGCTATTCGTGGATAAATTAAAACCTTCACAGACATCTCCTTTTTTGTTCATACTTGTTTGTACTTTTTTGGTCTTAATTGATTACTTGTAGGCCACTAAGTGGCATCAACAGGCTGACTACCCTCTTTTTGCAGTCCCAAAAGTTGTGATATTAAAACAAATAAACTTGGAATGTAGAGTCTAATTTAAAGCGGTACAAAAGCAGCACAGTCCTGGACTCTGAAGGACTGCTTCCCAGTTTACAGGGAAGCTAGGTCATGTCAAACAGCATTTTTGAGACCAGCCAATCGACAATCTTAAAAATACCGGGTGGGCATGGACTTTCAAAACCAGCCATCGCCAATCCCATTGCATCACCAGAGGTACTTGGGCTAAGAGGGAATGTGGTAGCTCAAAATGGGTTTTGTGCCGCTTTAAAAATGTTTTATAAAAGCTGAAACTATCCAGTTTGATGACACCTATACATTAAGTTACAGACTTCCCTTAAGAACTGCTAATCTACTCAGAGAAACGGGTTAGGTGAATCTTAGTATAAATACTGTTAGAAAGGAGCTTCAGTAGGAGTCAGCAAGTAAGGTATTAAAGCGGACCTTCAGTTTCAGACGATCAAATGCTGTATGAGAGGCCTTAAGCCCATGCAGATGTTGTGGAATAGCTGCGCTCCTAGAATTACATGGGAGTGGCCATCTTGGATCACATCTAAGAGCCCTGATTACATATAAGCATGAGTGTGGGATAGGGAAGAGCCCTTGCTTGTACACAGACACATTGCAGTTGAGCTGGGAACTTCTTTATGATCAGTCAGAGAGAGATTGTATCTGTTTCCACACAAAATGTCAGAAGGAGATAAAATCCTTCTCTAGCTGGCTGCATTAAAATCAGTGTGTCTGCAGTGTGTCTGTGTGATATATTCTTTATCCATATAGGACCGGCAGTCAGCAGCAGCTTGGGATTGTGCTTTAAGCAGCCTACACCAAACAGAGATTTACCCCAGAAAAGGGATCAGCATATCTGTCAGTTTACAGTACACATATTCACATACAATAACAGCTACTGGAGGGGATGTATGTAACTATGTATCAAAGTCAATGGCCTTGGCTGCTGCAGAGCATCAGTAATTTTGGCAGTGGGACTGAGTTATTCAAAAGCAGGCCTGTCAGAACTGTTGCAAGGTGGCTGCTCCCATGCAGTTCTGGAGCATAGAATCTGCCTGCTATTCCACAACATCTGCATGGAGTTATACTCTCTCAAATAGCTTACATCACTGATTGCGAAAGAGGGGGTTTAGGGGAGCAATTTACTAAACTTTGAATTTGTGACTGATGGTCCACTTTAAATGTTTTATTGAGACAGTTTGTCTCACCAGAGTAGAAGATACCGTTTTCTTCTCTAGTTTGAATTCCGGCCATTATTACGTGCTTCATAATTCAGTTCGAAATTCAAATTCATAATTTTGCAGATTTTACAGGTTTGACTTCACAGTTGCTTCTGGATGTGGATTCCTTTTTGTCTTGACTGTCGATAAATGCCACCATTCTTTACCCTTCCTTCTTTTATAATGCTATGATTCCTCTTCATATTCTTTGGCCATGTGCGAGCCCCCCCCCCCCCCGGCCCCGCCCACCATCTTGGTCACTTGATTTCTGGCACAATTTGGCAGCCCTGCTTCTCAAAAGAACAGTCCTACAGTCAAAATTAACCTAAATCTTGGTGAAATAATGCTTTATTTCTAGCCAGAAGTAACAAAGCCATCAGCTGTACTGACTCATCACTGCTCAGAAAGTACTTATAACACTGTATCAACATTGTAAACAACTCTATGGCAGCCATTATTTAACACTGAAATATAGTTACATTCATCCCCTCCAACAGCTGGCGATCAGTGTGTGTAACATGATCCCTTTTGTTAGGTAAATCTCTCTCGGTTTGGTTGCTCACAGCAAAATCCCAGTATGGAGAAACAATATCACACAGGGACACTGCAGCCATGCTAATCAATGCTACACCAATGCAACCAGTTAGGGAACAATTGTATCTCCTAACATTCTCTGTGGAAACAGATAAAATCTCTCTCTGTCTGGTTGGGCTAATCCTAAGGAAGTTTCCAGCTCAACAGCAGTGTGTCTGTGTGCTAGCAAAAGCTCTCCCGAACCCCCCAAGTTTCCTATCAAATTTGTTTAAGGTGACTAGCAGAGTCAGCAGGATGTCCTGTAAAGCATTCTCCATGCTGTACAATATACCAACACCTACAGTGATTGCTCCCAATGAGACAAGTCTCGCAACTGAAAAGCACTGATGTTCAGATGTTAAAAATGAGAAATATTAGAACTCAATAAAAAGTCAAAGCATGATTGAACCAAAGATTGTCTGCAGAGAAGAAAAATGAATCAAAGGATAGGGCCTGCTTAAAACCTTTTTTTATTTGAGTGCCTCTTTAACTTGTGTGCAAGAAACAAAGTGGTAATAACTTATCAGCCCCTCACTCTCCTATCTGTCTGCAGCAAATCAATCATGAATAACACATAACTGTTTCCAAACACTTCTACATGACAGTCTGACAAGAAGCTATTTCTCAATGTGATACATTTCTCTGGCGTGCCCTATGAATTATTTCTAGGCAGGGAGATAGAGACATAGATGGTGGTTTTGTTTATTGAAACAATCTTGTCTGATAATAACGTGATTTTAGGTTTCTGCTGGCTGTTTGCAATTTCTCAATTTCCTATGCGTCACAAAACTAAAGGCGAAACATATAACACTTAAAAGCAAAGCGTTTCCAGACAAAATTTATGAAGATCAGATTATTAACACAAGGCCACCAGGAGCATAATTAAATATTGAGGGATTCAGATAGTATACAGGATCTGAATTCTTTTAAGCCAGATTAATCAGCCTCATTCATCATACTCATCCTGATTTCAAACAAAAACTAAACATTAAAGAGACACCTGTACTTGAAGGTCATCTGTAGGCGAAGATGTAAAAATACAATTCTGTGAAATACTCACCTGTAGAATTGATATTATTTGTATACAGTACGTCCTGCTCCAGATATAATACTTACACTTGGGTTATCCTCCGCCAGATGGTGCTGCACTGCAGAGACATGGAAAACAGGCTCCTCCGGGCCCTTCAAATACCCGGGGACCTCCCACAAATCCCCAGCATTGAAAAGCAGTGAACAAGAAGCCGGGAGAATTAAACCACCCAGAACATCTGGTAATGATAACAATGATAACAATCACCATACAGGGGACCCAGAATAATGCAAAAACCAGGGTGGGGTGGAGCAGGACGTACTGTATACAAATAATATCAATTCTACAGGTGAGTATTTCACAGAATTGTATTATTCTTAGTATACAGTACGTCCTGCTCCAGATATAATACTTACACTTGGGACATCCAAAAGCAGTGTCCATAAAGTAGGGTGGGATCCCCAACAAAAAACAACAACAGCAGACAGTTTAAAACCACTGTCACCTGCATAACCATACGGCCAAGACAGCATGAGCTGAGGCCCTAACATCAATCTTGTAAAAACTTTGCAAAAGGTATGAGCAGAAGGCCAAAGTAGCGGCCTAGCCAACCAGTTCAACAGAAGCCCGGTGCTGAAAGGCCCAAGAGGCATCAAGCACCAGTAGAAAAAGAATCAAGGCGACAAGGGAGATTCTTCCCCTTGCTGGAATAGGCCTGAGTAACAGCCTGACTAATCCAATCGCTACGGTAGACTTGGCAGAAGCCAAAAGACCGAACAAGGTACCAGGAGGACATCCATTAAGGTAATAACCAGGACCAAAGCCGCCCAACTCCCGAGAGCAGACGAGATCGGGCACATTCAGGATGTAATGACCACAAGCCCCAAGGAACCGCAGTTCCCCTAAAGGACACAGTGACTCCCAAGGAAAAACTTCCAACACCTGCATAAGGAATGCAGAACCCTTTCCTCAGCGTTGCTAGGAAAAAGGCAGCCGTTTATAACAATATCTCGAATCAATGAACATAAGACACCTCCAGATGCAGAGAGTCCGGCTTCAGGCGGAACTCCACCTTATCCTGGTGTATCTCAAGGAATGGGGGCTAGGTAGACAGAGCCGCCCGCTAACACACGCCTGACCAAGGTAACAGTCACCAGAAGAACAACCTTGAGGGTAAGGACAGCCAGACAGCATCCTGAATAGGACCAAGGGACAAAATCCTGCAAGCAGACAGAATGAAATTCAATTTCAATCCCAACAGGGACCATAGGATTACATGGAGGACGCACATGAGTACCCCCTGAAGGAAGTCTTAACCAAGGAAGACTGAACCAGAGACTACTAAGGCAAGGTGGACAGGGCAGAACCTGGCCCATCAGAGTACTGAGTTGGGGAACCAACTCCAATTCATGCTGAAAACAACACTAGAACCCTGGGAACCGAGAACGCCCAACAGGTAAGAGAGCTAGACTCACCCCAATCAATGTGGGTATGCCATACCCTACAACAGATAGAAGAAGACGAGGAAGAAGCTTACTCCTAGCTGAAGGGTGAAATGCTTAGCCTAATGGCGGCCATGTTGAAAAGAAGACTCCATTTTGTATTCTATAATCTGATATTAAACTTAGCTATATAGATATACATGTAATATGTTAAGTTCTGGGCATAAAGCTAACAGACGTTTGAGTGTGGAGGAATGTCCTTCTCTCAGTGATTTATCTAGATGTAGGTCACGGGAATCCCTTGAACTTCATTATCAGCAAATGTATAGGAAAATGTCTCCCATAGGAACCATGAGATTTATTGCCAGCTTTATGTGTGAAGGTTTTTAGTTACATCACAAAGGTGGGGGCTAAATACTCCTTTTTGTGTGTGACATTCTGTATAAATATGCATTGATTTCTGAATAAACTTAGATCAGTCTTTGAACCGTACCTAGTGTACAAGCTCATGGTTCTTAGTATCTGATCTCAAGCAGCTGCTGACAGAACACTGACAGACCTTGGGCGAGGGAGGCCAGACAACCCTTAGAAACCCCAACAATCAATGGTGGCAGCGGGTGGGATCCGCCGTGCAAGTCTAGGTAGGTGGATTCATATTTTCACTTATCGAGACCTCTGCCATAGGGCGGACCAATTAAGAACCTAGTGGGGTAAATTGGAAGGGTTAGAAACTGTCCCGAGAGACAGATAAGAGAAAAAGGGACTCTGAGAAGTGCCCTAAGAGAAAAAGGGACTCTGAGAAGTGCCCTAAGAGAAAAAGGGACTCTGAGAAGTGCCATAAGAGAAAAAGGGACTCTGAGAAGTGCCCTAAGAGAAAAAGGGACTCTGAGAAGTGCCCTAAGAGAAAAAGGGACTCTGAGAAGTGCCCTAAGAGAAAAAGGGACTCTGAGAAGTGCCCTAAGGAAAATAAGAGTAGCGCTACTAGATAAAAGGCTCCCTGACAAGGTGTTCAGTGTTCTGTCCCAAACTTTTGCTTTTTCTTCTCTGTCGCATAGAAGTGTAAGATAATTTGTCTTTGTTGTGTGGGACTGATAGGTGTGAAGGTGAGCACGCCTTAAACCACTGTTACTGATAGGTGTGAAGGTAAGCACGCCTTGAATTACTGTTTAATATGGGAAGAATGATAGCAAATCTAAACCTTTGATAAGGGGAAACTTGTAAGAAATTTGTAATTAGAATATCGAAGTCTGATTATTATGTAGATCCATGGGTAGTTCCAGTCCATTCCCACAGGTTGGAGATAATGACAAGTTTCACATGGATATCATGATTAAAGGTTCATGTTTGGGTGATCAATAGGCGTTCTTATATTATCAAGGAGACCAAAATTGGGATAAAGATTTTATGAAAAAGGGAGGTGAAAACTGGCTAGAATATGCCCCCTATTGGTTTAGAAGGATGACTAAAAGTGCCAAAAGGACATCCAATTCAGGAGACAAAAGAGTCCCCTGGATTTCATGCCCTGGAACACAAGCTAGGAACAAATTTAAAATGTAAACAAAAGTCTAGGCCTAAAACTAAGGTCCCCACTGGCCTTATGTATCACCTAAGAAAAACAGCCTCTATCCCTCATTTACCGAGGAAGAGATAGAAGTTTTAATAATCCCGGAGTCAGGAAACAAATGAGCAGTGATGGACAGAAGCTGTCTGTTGATCAGCTTATCAGCTAGGAATAGAGGAACCCAAAGAGTAAAAGGAGCTAGGTGAAAGCGACAGCTGGACTTTTTATAGGGGTCCCGCTGCAAATACTAGGAGCAAATTAGTTGAAAGAGTTAATATAGAAGCCCCTTTCCCAACTGCCGAAAAAGGTCAGGATACTATGAGGAAGAATTAGAAAAGTTTGAGAGTGCTTCTCCACATAAATCTCTGTCTACTGCCATAGCTGGTAAACAGAAAGTGAGAGTATCTGTCTCAGATTTCTTTAAAAGATTCATAGATGTATGGACTACCACTTTTTATTCAGACCTTCCTGGGTAATCTAAATCTGAGATATGTTTTAACTGTAAACCAACAAATCATAGATGCTTTGGTAAGATCCACATCAGTTTGGAACTGGGATAATGTGATAATAATTTTAGAGATATTCCATGCTGTGGGAGCGTATGGGTTAAAAACACGCAAACTGGCAGGAACGAAATGTGTGTGTGAAGGGGGGGGGGGGGGGGTCACAGATGGAGATGAAAAGTGCAGAAATTTACAGTTTTTTTACGAGGGGCTCAGCCCGCGCTACACTTTGATAATAGAGCAGCATCAGACTGAGTTTTTAAAGGAAACTGAAAGTGAAAGAAGCTGCGGGATGATTTTGATCTCCCTAAATTAACCCCTATGATGAGGAAGAAATAATTAACCCTGCAGCCTCTGCACCACAGCCAGTCAGCTCTCCCTAGCATGATGTCAAATAACCTGCTTAGCTGGCAGCAACACCGCCCTTACTGATTTCTGACCCCCTCCAGGCTAAACTGGGAATCAGACCTAGTTTCAGACTTATTCCAGGGTGTCCTATTAACATCCTGGGCAAGGACCTGCTAGGCAAATCACAATAAAACTTAACAGGAAAGGGGGGTTGTATGCAGACTTTAACCAGATAAGCATATAGAAGGCTTGGATTTCTTGCCTCATGACAGATGACATGGACATAGATTCACAGCTGTGGGCTGAGGGCTCACTGGATGTGGGATTTTTTTCCCTGCACACATTACAAAGCCACATTGAAACTAGGAGATTTGTCCAGGACCCCAGGCCCATAAGTGGTCTAGTGACACCAACTGCCCCAATAGTGCCTGATGGTGTCACCTCCATTTCTCATGACACGGGCTGGTAAGCGTCTCAGTGGATGAGACACAACACACCTTTCATTTCAGGTCACTTTTGCCCCAGGGCCATGTGTATTGGTTAGTAGTTTTTGCAGTAGTTTACTCCAAGCCACTCTTAAAGTGGACCAACACCCAGGGGTGATCGGCCCGGAAATCTATAAGATTCCCGGGCCGATCACCCCCCACCCCGCGGGACATCCGAGATCGGGATGTCCCGCGGGGTGAAACCCCCCAGAAACCCCAAAAACACCTTACCTGATCCGCCGCCGCTTCCGCCGCCGCCGCCTCCCGCGCACCCCTCCAGACGTGCGCGCGCCCGCGCCGGCCCTCTGTGAATGGCCGGCGGGGGCGCGCGCGCGCCGAGAGTGACGCGCGGGAGGCGGCGGCGGCGGAAGCGGCCTGGACGTTCCTGATCCCCGCCTGGACGTTGGCGGGGATTGGCTGCGGCGCTCACGTGGGAGCGTTGAGAGGTGAGTTTTTTGGGGTTTCTGGGGGGTTTCACACAGCGGGGCACCCCCAATCGGGGTGCCCCGCCGAAGTGGACCAAAACCCAGGATAGTCAAAATCCTGGGTGTTGGTCCACTTTAAGGCCTGGACACCCGGCCATGGTTACGTCCTACTGCAGACAGCCTTCTCCTCTGCAGTTTTGCATCGGGAGGCCACCCTGGGGAATGAGAGGAATATTGTCAAATGTCTTTTTGAAAGTGGTCATAAAGTGTCTAAAGAAAAGTTGCAATGGTGTCAGGAAAAATTTGAATACCTGGGATTTGTGCTTTCCCAGGGAATACGAGAAGTGAGCCATGAGAGAGTAGCTGCTGTTGTGGGTCTGCCCCGCCCACTTACCAAGAAGGACACACTAACCTTCCTTGGTATGATTGGTTACTGCCGCCAATTTCAGATTGTTCATAATGTGACAGCATATTGAGAGCTCAGATGTATGTTGATAAACCTGACACCCTGAAATGGTTAAATGAAATGCTTTTGTGTATTTGAAAAATGCTATGGTGACAGCCCCGGGGTTAGGTTTTCCCGTTTATGGCAAGATGTTTCACTGATTTGCCAAGGACAAAATGTAAAACCATGACAGGTGGTCCTAGCACAAGCGCATGGAGGTGCCCTGTTTTTTTTCTCTCAAAAGGTGGTCCCTGGGCAGGTACGGGGCATGTGTGTCTCGGAGCCCTGGCCTCGTGTGCAATGGTGGTGGAAATGGCCGCACCTTTTACCCTGGGACATGTAAATGCCCAAGTTAGCACCAGAAATACCCCTCCCTGACTAGACCGTGACTGACTTACAAAGATATGCTAGTACAGAAGACAGGGAGAATTGTGGAAAGGTAGGAGTGCACAAAGACCAGAATGGACTTTTGTGCAAAGAGGGGGAAACTAGCGAAAACTAGGGAAACCGTGCAACAGCTAGTGCACCTCTTTTTTATTTCCCAATATCATGGTGTAGGACACAGAGGCGGGAAGACGACATGTAGACATGAACACCTGACATATCCAACAACCCGATTCACACATCTACAGATTGATTTTACTCACATGCCTAGGTTAGGAAAAGACAGGAGTACCTTTTAGTGAGAGTGGATATGTTCTCAAGGTGGGTTGAACTTTGTGTGATGACAAGGGAAGATGGCAGGACTGTAGTATAAATTCTCACACAAGAGATTATTCCTAGATGGGGATACCCTTTGCAGATAATTTCAAATGGCCTGTGCTTTACCATGAAGGTATGTCAGGATATAGTAGAAAATACCATTTTGTGAGTACTCACCTGAAAAATGGATATTGTTGGTGTGCCACACACCCCGCTTCACTTTTAAATATTCTTCACTTATTGGGTTAACTCACCGCCAGGTGACGCTGTGCAGAGAGGAAGTCTTGTAACGAGCCCCCTTCCAGGCTATATATACCTGGTACCTCCCTTCAATCACCAGTATATTAAAAAGCAGAAAGACAAGGTACCAGTATTTAACCGGTAACCTCAAAAATCAATTTGATATAAATAAAAGCTTCACCATATAAAGGCTTCGGAAATACCGAAAAGGGTGGGAGTGAAGCGGGGTGTGTGGCACACCAACAATATCCATTTTTCAGGTGAGTACTCACAAAATGGTATTATTCTTGGTGTGCCACACACCCCGCTTCACTTTTAAATATTCTTCACTTATTGGGACATCCAAAAGCAGTGTCCACAAGGGATGGGCATCTCAAGGCCAGGTGAAGCATAACTTAAATGACTGCAGTCTGCAGAACTTTGCGGCCAAAAACAGCATCCGCTGAGGCTCACACATCAACTTTGTAAAACTTAGAAAAAGTGTGAACAGAAGACCAAGTGGCGGCCTTACAAACTTGTTCAACAGAAGCTTGGTGCTGAAAAGCCCAAGATGCCCCAATGGCGCGAGTAGAATGGCCCACGGGAAGGAGATCTTAAACAAAGATTGTTAAAACGTGAACTGCGCTGGATCTTTCAGTTGAATACCAGAGCACCGATTGGACTCAATGAAGATTGGTCCTTTGTTCCGTTTTTGGGCCAATCATAGACATACTTTGATGGTGTTTTTTAGATAGGAGTAGCCAGATACGGTCTGGTCCACTTTTGGGCGAGCGGTTCAGGACACTTTATGTAAAAACATTTTTTGGGGGGGGTTTCAGTATTGGCTTTAGATGGCAATACATATTCCTCTTCACAATTTTTCTTCATCTTCATATTATATCTTTTTCACACTTTATTCTCTCCCCTCCCCCCTTCTCAGGGGTAGAGGGTGTCTTATTTACCATGGGTTTCCATGGAGACACTATTTAGGTAGTTTTTGGTTATTCACATTCGTATAGTTGTTTTGGTTGACCCTTCACTATTTGTGAAGATGGACACTTGTTTTATATACATTTTTTATGCACATGCACTTACACTATGTAATATGTTTTTTTATAGCACAGAGATTTTTGCACAAAGGTCTCCCCAGGAGCAGCACCGGAATTGACAACGCTGGCATTTCAATATTCGGCTCCATCTGGCACATTATCAATTGTTCAACTGATGTCGTGATGTGGATCATTCAGCATTACATGATATATTTGGGACAGGCAGCATATGAAGAAGTTGAAACAACGTTACTTTAATATGGATATAGTGGGGCTAAACCTCTTGAAGGCACATTGGTCTCTTTTCCTTGATTTTTTCTTTTCTCCCCCGTTTGTTGTTGTGTTTTCCCCTTCCCCCCCTCTTTTTTTTTTTTTTTTCCCTCTCTACTTCCTTCCCAATTTTTTCCCTGACAGGCGATTTATAGATAGAACTATATAGATGTTTATTGGAGTAATTGTTGGCCATGCTGTACAGTTTAATGAGCACACATTGTATATAATTGTAAATAGTTTTGGAGAAGATTAGGTTTATGTAGTATAATGCATCATAAATTTCCTCCCTTTTAGTTCCCTATATAAAATAGATTAAGGGTTAGTTATGTGATACCCGATACTGGGTCATGGCGTTATGGTTAACATATGGGATGGAGTTGGATGGATGGATGTATCTGTCCATAGGTCTGTTACAATGTGTATTCAGACCCTGCGCTAGACTCACAGGTGACGTAGCTGGTGTGGAATACCCGGGGGTGGGAGGGGGGCGGCTCGTTTACTGACAGGTCATTTTCCTCCTAGCAGTAATGTGCATATGCGCTTAGACATTATCAGCTCTATGGGCTGTGTCTGTCAATAAGGATTGAGCAGGATGGATGGATCTGCCTGTGTTTGCAGCACACTATGCTTTGATTATGCTGCAGCTGGGATGAGGACACAGTGAGTGTGGGCTGGCTCAGTGGGTGGGAGGGGCGGGACGGCTCTGCACCAGCACGTCTCCTAGACAACAGTGATGCGCATGTAATCGATGACGATGGTTTCCCACAATGCTCAGCGCCATAACAGGATGTAAGCAAATGCCGGCTGATTTGTTACAGCGGATATGAATCAGAGGATGGGACAACACTATTTAATAGACAGGAATAGACATTGGATACTAACCCTCACCTTGAAGCAACATGGGAGTTGCGGGCGCGGTGATTTATATTTGATGACCCTGTGATGCTGACTCTATGTGCCATTCTTTATTCTTGAATATTCAGGTTTGCTGGTGTCATTTAGCACGCACACGTGCACTTTGAGTATATCTTTATTGTTTCCATTCACTTATAACTGTTTGAACTGGGCGAGTCTGCCAATATATTTTCTGTGGAATTTAGTTTTTTATTCATTTTCACATATGAGGTATTGTTAAGAGTTGATATTTATTAGAGGTTTTACACTTTGAGGGTTTACACATACAATTTTTATGCTGGCATAAAATAACTGTTATAATAGGATCTAATAAGCGCACATAGGGTCTTCTGATGCATTGTTCCCCTTAGGGGGTTTTTTCATTAATATTATTGTGACCATGGGGTCATCCATGTGATTTTAATTGTCCAGTGTGTTTTTGTGTATTTTAATAGTATCTTCTTTTTCATAATAAAGAATTTTGTATCCATATTGATATTGGTGCTCCTTTTTGAAGAAAGGTGTGTAATTGGACACGTCCACTTCAGTCTTGTTAGAATGAGCAGTGATACGAAAAGGGGGAACTTTCCCCTTAGCAGAATAGGCCGCAGTAACGGCCTGACGTATCCACTTGCTAATGGCAGATTTGGCTGGTGCCAAACCCTTCTTAGGCCCATGGGGCACAACAAAAAAGGAATCCGTCCTACGAAAAGGAGACGTGATAATCAAGTAGTACTTAACACAGCGTACTACATCCAAACAATGCAAAACCCTCTCTTTGTCATTCTTAGGATTAGGACACAAGGAGGGAAAAACAATATCTTGGTTCAAATGAAAAGCAGAAACAACCTTAGGAAGAAAGTCTGGCTTGAACCGAAAGACCACTTTATCCTGATGCCTCTCAAAGTAAGGCGCCTGGATAGACAAGGCCGCCAACTCCGAGACACGCCGGACCAAAGTGATAACTACCAAGAAGACAATCTTCTGAGTCAGGGTAGACAAAGCAATATCTTGCAAAGGCTCAAAAGGAGGAGCCTGAAGAGCAGAAAGAACCAAATTCAAATCCCAAACCGGGAGTAATGGTTTCCTGGGAGGCCGCACATGCGTAACCCCCTGGAAAAAAGTTTTAACTAAAGACTGAAGCGCAACACGCTTCTGAAAAAAGATAGATAAGGCAGAAACTTGCCCTTTCAACGTACTAAGCTGAAGACCAGAGTCCAGCCCTGATTGTAAAAACTCCAGAATCCTGGAGACCGAAAAGACCCTACAAGGAAAAGATCTTATCTCACACCAAGCGATATAGGCTTTCCAAGTCCTATAGTAGATGATAGAAGAAGACCTCTTCCGGGCACTGATCAGAGTCTAAATGACTGAATCAGAAAGACCCTCCTCCTTCAGGATGGAGGTTTCAGCAGCCAGGCCGTCAAACCCAGCGCTGGTAAATTGGGGTAACACAATCGCCCCTGAGTGAACAGAAGAGGCAGAACGAACTGGTCCACTGCCAGCCGAACGATGTCTGCGAACCACACTCGCCTTGGCCACCTTGGGGCCACGAGAACGGCGGACACCTTTCCCAGAGCCAACTTCTGAAGCACCCTGCCCAGCATGGGTATTGGAGGAAACAGGTATAGAAATCCCAGAACTCCCCAGCTCAGGGACATGGCGTCCACTGCCAGAGCCAGAGGATCCTGGGAGAGCGACACGAAGTTCGGGAGCCTGTGATTGTGACGAGAGGCAAACAGGTCCACCTCCGGGGTCCCCCATCGGAGACACAGTGAGCGAAACACCCGAGGATGGAGAGCCCATTCTCCCAGACGGGGAAAGCCCCTGCTCAACCGGTCCGCTACCTGGTTCTCCACTCCTGGAATGTATACCGCCGAGAGACAAGGAACATGGGCCTCCGCCCAGGTCAGGATCAGGGACACTTCTCTGAGAGCATTCAGACTGCGAGTCCCTTCCTGAAGAATGACGTAAGCAACCGCTGTTTGATTGTCTGAACGCACCTGGACCGGAAGGCCCAGAACGTGCTGAGTCAGGAGAGCAAGCACCCGACGGATGGTTCTCAGTTCCAGAATATTGATGGGTAAGTGGGCCTCTTGAGGTACCCACTGCCCCTGACACTGCAGCTCCTTCCAGAATCCGCCCCATCCCAACAGACTGGCGTCCGTGGTGACAATTTCCCAAAGGGGGGTCAGGAAGGACCTGCCCTACACAAGATTGGTCGAGACCAACCACCACAGGAGGGACTGCCGGACCCGGGAGGACAACTGGAAGGACTGATCCAGCGACCGAGGCTGCTGGTCCCAAGACGCCGACAGAAAAAGCTGAAGCGTTCTCGTCTGAATTTGAGCAAAAGGAAGAAACACTCTGTGTTGATGAGAGTCCAGGCCGGGACGAACTGACCCATCTTTCTTGGGGACTGCGAAAAGATTGGAGTAGAAACCGAGGCCCATCTCTAAGCGCAGTACCGGCCGGATGACCGCCATCTCTAACAGATTCTTTACCGACGCCAGGAGCCCCTGCGCGGCCAAAGGATCGATGGGCACCCGAGACCGAAAGAACCGTGAAGGAGGGTGAGACTCGAATTCCAGGTTGTGACCTGTCGACACTACCTCCTGGATCCATCTGCCTAGAACCACATGGTTCCAATGGTAGAAGTGTCGCAATAGTCCCCCCACCCGCACGGGTGAGGGCAGCCCCTCATTGCTGAGCGGGCTTATCAGCAGGCTTGGGCCTGGTGCCCCAGGACTGAGTGGGCTGGCCACGGCCCCTCCCCCGAGTCCAACCTGCACCTCTGGTAGCGGGAAAGGAAGCCCCCTTACTCGCTCTGAATCCTCGAAAGGAAGGCCTACAAGAACTTGCCCCCCTAAAGGGACCACGAGGCCTCTTGCGTTGTGGCATCTTACCACCCTTTGCGACTGAATCAATTTTCTCCCCAAACAGACGCAACCCCAAAAAGGGGAGAGCTGTGAGCACCTTTTTAGAAACTGCGTCCGCCGACCACTGACGCAGCCATACTGACCGGCGAATAGCCACCAGCATAGCCGCTGCCTTGCTACTCATAGCCAGCACATCGTCCTGAGCGGATAGGACATAGGACACAAAAGATTCACACTGCTTAAGCGCAGTAAACTCTTTACAAGCGGGATTGAGATCCTCATATAGCCCCTGAATTACAGACCTAATCGCCAATAGAAGAAGGGCTGAAGCACACACCGGGCGCATCACTGACCCGGCATAAGTAAAACCATGGCGAGCGTACTGGTCAATCCGACGATCTTCCCCATCTTTAGGGACAGTGGTCTCAGCAGACTGTACCATAGCCGTGCTGGAGAGCCCTAGTACAGGGGTATCGACGTCAGGAGGGACAGACCAAAGCTTCACCAACTCTGGAGGAAAAGGATAACGCTTTTCCCAACTGGAAGGGATTCCAGATAACCGCGTGGGGTGTTCCCATTCCTTAAGGACCACCCTCTCAAAGTGGTGCTGTCTGGGACAAACCCAACGCGGCTGAGGCTCTTTAAACAACTGACCCTTTGGCAGGGTGACAGCCTCAGGCGGATCTAAATTCAAAATTTTAAACATTTGAGCCAGAATGGAGGGGGTGTCAAAAGCAACCCCCGCCGACCAATCGCCAATCGCATCAGCCTCAAGCTGATCTGCAGGCTCATCTGACTCCAACAGGAATTCTTCCTCATCCGGGGATCCATCGGACCATTCCACAGGCTCACATAACTCGTCCTGTGGAGCCGAAGGTACCGGAGTCAGGTGCTTCCATTTTGCAGGGGCCTTTAACCCTGCTTTAACGGGCACTACTTTCCGGGGGCTGGCCGACCGTGCCGCCACCTCGGATTGCGAATCCCCACTTTTGACAGTGTCATGCGGGGTCCGGAACAGGGAGGGAGAGGTAGGAGATGATGAAGGTTGCGACGGGCCAGCATCCGAAGCAACAGACTGACGCGCAATGCTCTGCTTTGCACAAGGGATGCAAATAAAGACATCATCAGCTGGGAGCAGAGCCCCACAACTTATGCACCCCCCGAATGGCTCAGAAGAACCGTTTCCGGCAATAACGGAAGCCTCCATATGGTGATTTATGGTATTCGCAATTTTTTGGGCTTTAAGGCATAAGCCAACCCGGGATGCCCCCTTATTTGTAAATGTCCCGGAAGGGAGGATTTTTTTTTTTTTTTTTTAAAAAGGAAGGTCCCCCTTAATAATATATATATATATATATATATATATATATATATATATATATATAAATATGTAAACACAGAGCAGAAAGAATGCCTCTATTAGGTCTAATTAGGAGGTATTGGCTCCTTGGTTGGCTCCTATTCTTAGAGACACTACTCCTTTAACACTTCTAGTGTCAAAATTCAAATTAGGAATACAGAGCTCATTCTTAGAACGCTGCACCTTTAGCACCTCAGGTATCAAAGTTCAAATTGTAAATATAAAACTACAGAGAAATGCTGCTAGCAGTTTTCTTAACAGGTGACACTGGCTCTTTAAATAGTCCTTGTTTATATAGTGGTAGAGTTATAATTCTTCCTCTTCCATTCAAAGTGATATCTGGCTGTAGTTCTTTCTTATACAGTATTTTCAGTGCCCATAAACTTATAAAGTCACCGCTGTGCCCGTCACCGTTGCTAGGTACTCTTACCGGCTGGTGAATGAATATAGCGCTGTATATATTAACTCCTCTTAGATCTTTCTCCTCTGTGTAGATATCCAATTAGGGGCTATAGGTGCTGGTTGCACTAGATTTCAGCTCACCAGGGTAGTACAGGTGTAGGATAAAACAAAAGAGAGAAAATCTAGTGTATTCCCGCTTTTTAATGTTAAAAATTATAAAATGCAACCTACAAGTGCGCACTCACATTTAAAAAGTGACAAATCGCTTGTTTTAAGGATAGGCGAGGCTCTCACCCGACTCCAGTCACCACGGCCGTTGGTGTTACTGTTTAGAAGGGCGGGATAGCTATCGCAAGTGGATCCTCTTTGGTTTCATATGCCTGTCGCCGTCAACGCGTTTCACTGCCAGCGGCAGCTTTATCAAGACTGTATATATATATATATATATATAGTCTTAAATATAAAAATATCCCAATATTCTTTTTTTTTTTTTTTTAAAAAGAAAGACTAGCCAAGTAACATAGAGCCGGAGGGCCACCATAAACAGGGATCCCGGGATCTGTAAGGAAAAGAAAAACCACAATCAGATCCCCACATGCGTGTAACAAGCCAAAAAACCTATGTATGCATGGCACCAAAGTGCCTTTAAATGAGCAAGAAAAGACCACAACCCTGCCCCTTAATAAATTCAAAAACATGATGCCTCCTTAAAAACACTCGCCCCCATATCTACATATTATAGATATTTAACTCCCACTCAACGGCCCCACCAGGGTGGGGCCGCTTACCTGAAAGGACCGAGAGCAGCAACCGGAGGGACGAAGCAGCAGCCAGCAGCAGCACAGGTAAATACAACCATGTGCGGCCGCGCGCCCCCCCCCCCACGTGACTTCCTTTTAAACTTGAAAGGAAGGAAGTGAAGCTGGGGCCGGCCGCATGACGCTACCACCGGCGGAGGCGGGGAGGGGGGAGACGAAGGAGGGGGGAGGAGGAGAGGAAAACAGCATAGCGCAGCCATACCGACAGAGGACCTGCCATACAGTGGCCGCAAGGAGACCAGCGGGGAAGGGGAGAGGCGGGAGGGGGCTGTGGAAACTCAGGCGGCAAGCCAACCTGCCCAGCGCGGTCCGCCCAACCGCCCCCAAAGCTGACCTAAACACACAAACCGGCCAGGACTATAAAAAACAGACCTGGCCGAAAGGCAAAAGAGTGCACACATGCTGTGCAGTCTGCTCAATGCATAAAGTAAAACACACATGTTATCATAAAGTTATACTGTGAAGGGAGAAGGGACCGGAACAGGAGAGTAAGGGGCTACGGGGACCCTCGGGACAGGGGCATCCCATTTCCGGATCACCATGCCGGATAGCCGCATTGCCCCCAAAAGAGGAGGTCGAGCGGAGGAGATAAGCTCCTAGGCACCTATAGTGCCATCTACCATTTGCCCAGTGAGCAGCCTAGGCTGGGAGGCTTCCATTCCACCATCAAGGTATAAACACTGAAACCGGGCAGAAATAGAGCAAAAGGGGGGTGCTGGGGTAAGACCCCGGCTACCTGTAAGCAGGAGACTTCAATCTTCTGTCTTGTCGTCAAGCAGAGAGAAAAATACTGGTGATTGAAGGGAGGTACCAGGTATATATAGGCCGGAAGGGGGCTTGTTACAAGACTTCCTCTCTGCACAGCGTCACCTGGCGGTGAGTTAACCCAATAAGTGAAGAATATTTAAAAGTGAAGCAGGGTGTGTGGCACACCAAGAATAACCCTCAGGATAGAGTGGAAGTTTCACATCCCCTACCACCCTCAGAGCTTAGGAATAGTTGAAAGAATGAATAGGACCATAAAGAATAAAATTAGAGAGGCCACAGGGGGGGAACTTATGCTAAATGGAAAAGGGTCCTTCCAGGAGTAGGATTGGCAGTAATTAGGATGACCCCTTCTAAAGTAACTGGGTATTCACCATTTAAGGTTTTAATGGGAAGACCATTACCCACCCCCTGGGTTAGGGTGCCCCTTATGTTAGAAAGAGGGGACTTAGACCTGATACAGGATATGTGAGGAAGCTGATTAAAACTTTGGATAATGTTAAAAGAAATGTGGCTTGCACCTCTGTCTCGCATATCTTTTTCTTCACAGGACACCACCCATCCTTTTGAAGTAGGTGACGCGGCCGTGGTCCTGTAACTGAATCACATAAGGAAGCAAGATTACCCCCTTGGTGCCCCAGCCACGTTGATCACAGTGACCAGAACCACAATCTTGTGGAGAACTGCCAGTCGTGGCTACATGCTTCCAGAGTGAAGAGGATTCCGGAAAAGAAGGGTCAGACACTGCTACCTAGAGCAGAGGACAAGCAGACCGTGCTACCTAGAGCACAGCAAAAGCAGGAAAATGATGACCAATGCGGGGGATCTAGGGTCCCCGAAGAAGGAAAAACAGATGAAGAAGCCCCAGCCCTTGACCAGACCTTCTTTGTTGGACCCTGGGACTGAAATTGCTAAACTTCTGATAGCTGTATTTAACATATGTGCTTACTTCATGCATTTCCGACCCACATTTGTTGGGCCCCGATGTGAAAAAAAAATAGTTAGAGTAGGCCAGAGAGAGAAGGGTAAAGCCTGGGATCAGTTCTCAAATCAATTCCAGGTTCAAAGTTGCACCAATCATCTACTCTATTTCTCTCAGTGTTTATATTGGTCAGCCATCTTTTAAAAAGAGTTTAGCCCTGACCCGTTGCCCGTTATAGCTAGTGCTGCTCAGGGTGTGACTTTATCAGTGCTGTACTTGAGATTGCCCGGCTTGACCTTTGGCTAGTATCTGACTACTCTTCTGCCTCATCCCTGAGAGTAGACGTACTTTCGGACTGATTTCCCGTGAACGACCTTGGCCATAGCATAACCTAGTGTTCCTTGCTATCTCACAGAAGGTGGAAGACTCACAGGACACTACATTAAATATGCATATGCCTGGAAATCAGGTTATGACAAGTGTTGGATCTGTAGTAAATGACACCCTAAAACATCACAGGTCTCTTTGATAGCTATACCTTTGAATTTCACTCAAGTCTTTAATCAAAGTTATAACAACTAAATGAAAAATGTGAGTTTTGCTAGTAGCCAAAGCAGAATGATTATGTTTCACACCCAATATAGGAAACACAACCCAGACTGGTGTTTTAAGGTTGGAAAATCTAATAAGATTGAGAAAACATGTGCCCAATCCTAGTTTAATATCTCTAAGCCAACTGAGAAAGGATGGGATCTATTTTAAAATGAATAATGCTCAATACAATGCAATTGGCTGGAATATAACGCTAATCAATCCACTCCTGACTAATTTAGATTAAGATAAGATTTCTGGTAGAGGAGATATTTTGCCCAAAAAATATGGCAATCAATGTCCTTGTAGTCATTTTTGTGATTATTATGCTTTCCTTCAAACTTATTATGTGCCTGATTGCAAGTTGTAGGACAGAGAGCCAAGCTGCTACATATATGGCTTACCTAGCCCATAGGCACAGAACGTGAATTAAGGAGATCATCCAGAGATGATCTAAGAGGGGATTGAAGGGTGAAATGCTTAGCCTAATGGCGGCCATGTTGAAAAGAAGACTCCATTTTGTATTCTATAATCTGATATTAAACTTAGCTATATAGATATACATGTAATAATACCATTTTGTGAGTACTCACCTGAAAAATGGATATTGTTGGTGTGCCACACACCCCGCTTCACTTCTTAAATATTCATCACTTCATGGGTTAATCCACCGCAGGTGACGTAGTGCAGAGAGGAAGTCTTGTAACGAGCCCCCTTCCGGCCTATATATACCTGGTACCTCCCTTCAATCACCAGTATATTCAAAAAGCAGTAAAACAAGGTACCAGTATTCCACCAGTAACCTCCAAAATTAATTTTGATATAAATAAAGAAGGGCTTCACCATATAAATGCTTCGGTAATACCGAAAAGGGCGGGTGTGAAGCGGGGTGTGTGGCACACCAACAATATCCATTTTTCAGGTGAGTACTCACAAAATGGTATTATTCTTGGTGTGCCACACACCCCGCTTCACTTCTTAAATATTCATCACTTCATGGGACATCCAAAAGCAGTGTCCACAAGGGAAGGGCATCTCAAGGCCAGGTGAAGCATAACTTAAATGACTGCAGTCTGCAGAACTTTGCGGCCAAAAACAGCATCCGCTGAGGCCCGCACATCAACTTTGTAAAACTTAGAAAAAGTGTGAACAGAAGACCAGGTGGCGGCCTTACAAACCTGTTCAACCGAAGCTTGGTGCTGAAAAGCCCAAGACGCCCCAACAGCGCGAGTGGAATGAGCAGTAATACGAAAAGGGGGAACTTTTCCCTTAGCAGAATAGGCCGCAGTAACGGCCTGACGTATCCACTTGCTAATGGCAGATTTGGCTGGTGCCAAACCCTTCTTAGGCCCATGGGGCACAACAAAAAAGGAATCCGTCCTACGGAAAGGAGACGTGATAATCAAGTAGTACTTAACACAGCGTACTACATCCAAACAATGCAAAACCCTCTCTTTGTCATTCTTAGGATTAGGACACAAGGAGGGAAGAACAATATCTTGGTTCAAATGAAAAGCAGAAACAACCTTAGGAAGAAAGTCTGGCTTGAACCGAAAGACCACTTTATCCCGATGCCTCTGGAAGTAGGGCGCCTGGATAGTTAAGGCCGCCAATTCTGAGACACGCCGGACAGAAGTGAACGCTACCAAGAAGACAATGTTCAGGGTAGACAAAGCAATATCTTGCAAAGGCTCAAAAGGAGGAGCCTGAAGAGCCGAAAGAACCAAATTCAAATCCCAAACAGGGAGTAATGGTTTCCTGGGAGGCCGCACATGCGTAACCCCCTGGAAAAAAGTTTTAACTAAAGGTTTAAGCGCAACACGCTTCTGAAAAAAGACAGATAAATCAGAGACCTGCCCTTTCAATGTACTTAGCTGGAGACCAGAGTCCAGCCCTGATTGTAAAAACTCCAGAATCCTGGGGACCAAAAGGACCCTACAAGGAAAAGATCTTATCTCACACCAATTGATATAGGCTTTCCAAGTCCTATAGTAGGTGACGGAAGAAGACTTCTTCCGGGCACTGATCAGAGTCTTAATGACTGAATCAGAAAGATCCTCCTCCTTCAGGTTGGAGGTTTCAGCCGCCAGGCCATCAAACCCAGCGCTGGTAAATTGAGGTAACACAATTGACCCTGAGTGAGCAGATCGGGCCGAAGAGGCAGAATGAACTGGTCCACTGCCAGCCAAACGATGTCTGCGAACCTTATTCGTTTTGGCCACTTTGGGGCCATGAGAACGGCGTACACCCTTTCCAGAGCCAACTTCCGAAGAACTCTGCCCAGCAAGGGCCACGGAGGAAACAGGTATAGAAATCCCAGAGCTCCTCAGTTCAGGGACCTGACGTCCACTGTCAGAGCCCGAGGATCCCGGGAGAGAGACACGAAGCTCGGGAGCCTGAGATAGAGATGAGGGGCCCACAGGTCCACCTCCGGAGTCTCCCATTGGAGACACAATAAGAGAACCACCCGAGGATGGAGAGCTTATTCTTCCAGACGGGGAGAGCACTTGCTCAACCGGTCCGCTACCTGTTCCATCACCTCTGGAATGTAAACCGCCGAGAGACAGGGAACATGGAACACTGCCTATGTCTGGATCAGGGACATTTCTCTGATGGGTAAGTGGGGCCTCCACTGCCCCTGAAGCCGCAGCTCCTTCCAGAATCTGTCCCATCCCGACAGACCGGTGTCCGTGGAGACACCTCTCCAAGGGAGGGTCAGGAAAGACCTGCCCTATACAAGATTGGTCGAGACCAATCACCACAGGAGGAACTGCCGTACACGGGAGGACAATTGGAAGGACTGATCCAACAACAGAGGTTGCTGGACCCAACACGCTAGCAGAAATAGCTGAAGTGTTCTTGTGCGAATTTGGGCAAAAGAAAGACACACAGCGTCTTGATGAGAGTTCAGGCCGGGATGAACCGACCCCTGAATGGACCGCGAGGGAGGGTGAGACTCGAATTCCAGGTTGTGACCTGTCGACACTACCTCCTGGATCCATCTGCCTAGAACCACATGGTTCCAATGGTAGAAGTGTCGCAATAGTCCCCCCACCCGCACGGGTGAGGGCAGCCCCTCATTGCTGAGTGGGCTTATCAGCAGGCTTGGGCTTGGTGCCCCAGGACTGAGTGGGCCGGCCACGGCCCCTCCCCCGAGTCCAACCTGCGCCACTGGTAGCGGGAAAGGACGTACCTTTTCCCGCTCCGAACCTTTGAAAGGAAGGCCTACCGGAACTTGTCCCCCTGAAGGGACCACGAGGCCTTTTGCGCTGTGGCATCTTACCATCTTTTGCGACTGAATCAATTTTCTCCCCAAACAGACGCAACCCCAAAAAGGGGAAGGCTGTGAGTACCTTTTTGGAAGCCGTGTCTGCTGACCACTGACGCAGCCATACTGACCTGCGAATAGCCACCAGCATAGCTGCCGCCTTGCTACTCATAGTCAGCGCATCGTCCTGAGCGGCCAGGACATAAGCCACAAAAGATTCACACTGCTTAAGTGCAGTGAACTGTTTGCAAGCGGGATCAAGATCCTCATATAGCCCCTGAATTAGGGACTTAATTGCCAATAGAAGAAGGGCTGAAGCACATACCGGGCGCAATGCTGACCCGGAATAGATAAAACCATGTCGAGCGTATTGGTCAATCCTGCGATCTTCCCCATCTTTGGGGACAGTGGTCTCAGCAGATTGTACCATAGCCGAGCTGGAGAGTCCTAGTACAGGGGTATCGACGTCCGGAGGGACAGACCACAGCCTCACCAATTCTGGTGGAAAAGGATAACGCTTTTCCCAACTGGAAGGAATACCAGATAACCGTGTGGGATGTTCCCATTCCTTAAGAACCACCCTCTCAAAGTGGTGCTGTCTGGGAAAAACCAAACTCGGCTGAGGCTCTTTAAATAACTGACCCTTTGGCGGGGCGGCCGCCTCAGGCGTATCTAAACTCAAAATATTAAACATTTGAGCCAGAATGGAGGGGGTGTCAAAAACAACCCCCTCTGACCAATCGCCGATCTCATCAGCCACATGCTGACCTGTCGGCTCATCTGACTCCGACGGGAGTTCATCCTCGTCAGGGGATCCATCGGACCATTCCACAGGTTCACAAAACTGGTCCTGTGGAGCCGAAGGTACCGGAGTCAGGTGCCTTCGTTTTGTAGCGGTTTTAAACGCTGCTTTAACGGGCATCATTTTCCGGGGGCAGGGCTGTGCTGCTGCCTCGGAATGCGAATCCCCACTTTTGACAGTGTCATGCGGGGTCCGGAATAGGGATGGAGAGGTAGGAGATGATGAAGGATGCGATGGCACCGCAGTCGAAGCAACGGACTGGCGCGCAATAGTCTGTTTTGCACAAGGGATGCAAATAAAGATATCATCAGCTGGGAGTGGAACCCCACAACCTACGCACCCCCCAAACGGAACAGCAGAACCGTTTCCGGAATCTACGGAAGCCTCCATATGGTGATTTATGGTATTCGCAATAATGGGACTTTTAAGGCATGAGCCGACCCGGGATGCCCCCTTTATTTTAGTAATGTCCCGGAAGGGAGGATTTATATAAAAAATTTTTTTTTTTTTTAAGTTTAGGTCCCCTTTAATAGAAACTATATATATATATATATATATACTTATATATAGTCTATGTATATAAACATTCAAATCAATCCCAATAATTAGCCAGGCACATAGAGCCGGAGGGCTAGCATAAGCAGGGATCCCAGGATCTGCAAGGCAAGAAAACAACCATCAGATCCTTCACATGTGTACAACTTGTAAGTATGGCACCAAGTGCCCTTAAATGACGCCCCCTTGATAATAGTGATTTCTCACTGTATTATTAAACAATATCTCCCATTTAACGGCCCCAACGGGAGGGGCCGCTTACCTGTACCGCAATCAGCCGGTAAGCCTGCAGCCAGCAGCCATGAGCCGGCAGAAGACAAAGTTCGGCCGTGCGCCCACGTGCCTTCCTGTTTTGAAGGAAGCTGGGATTGCTGGGCCCGCCGCTGACGCCGCATGACGTCGGCGCCGCGCCCCCGGCGCCGCGTCAGCGGGCCCGCCCCCCCCCCCCCCTACGCTGATCAGCTGGAACACTTTACAGCTGATCACAGCACGCGCGTCCAGGCAGCGGAGGGGGGAGGGTAAAAACCGCATGTGCTGACAAAGCTTAATGAATGCCAGGCGAGGAGAGGGGAGAGGGGGGAGGGGGTAGGGGGCCACAAGCAACCAACTGCCAGAGAGGTGGCCAGCCCATACCCAGCGCAAGCTGCCCTAAAGCAGACCCAAAATATACACATGCTACAGTGAATGTATAAACATGACATATATGTTAACATGCAGTGATACAGTGAAACACACATACTAAAGCACACCCTCACCACCCCCCCAACGGGAGAGAAAGGGGCTACGGGGACCCTCGGGACAGGGGCATCCCATTTCCGGATCACCATGCCGGTTCGCCGCATTGCCCCACGCATGAGGTCGAGCGGTAGGAGATAAGCTCCTAGGCACTTAAAGTGCCATCTACCATTTGCCCGGTGAGCAGCCAAGGCTGGGAGGCTTCCTATTTCACCATAAAGGTATACAAACTCAAACCGGGCAGAAATAGACCAAAAGGGGGGTGGCGGGGTAAGAATACCCCGGCCTACCTGTAAGCAGGAGACTTCCAACTTCTGACTTGTCAGCAAGCAGAGAGAAAAAATACTGGTGATTGAAGGGAGGTACCAGGTATATATAGGCCGGAAGGGGGCTCGTTACAAGACTTCCTCTCTGCACTACGTCACCTGCGGTGGATTAACCCATGAAGTGATGAATATTTAAGAAGTGAAGCGGGGTGTGTGGCACACCAAGAATATGTTAAGTTCTGGGCATAAAGCTAACAGACGTTTGAGTGTGGAGGAATGTCCTTCTCTCAGTGATTTATCTAGATGTAGGTCACAGGAATCCCTTGAACTTCATTATCAGCAAATGTATAGGAAAATGTCTCCCATAGGAACCATGAGATTTATTGCCAGCTTTATGTGTGAAGGTTTTTAGTTACATCACAAAGGTGGGGGCTAAATACTCCTTTTTGTGTGTGACATTCTGTATAAATATGCATTGATTTCTGAATAAACTTAGATCAGTCTTTGAACCGTACCTAGTGTACAAGCTCATGGTTCTTAGTATCTGATCTCAAGCAGCTGCTGACGGAACACTGACAGACCTTGGGCGAGGGAGGCCAGACAACCCTTAGAAACCCCAACACTAGCCTTCCCATAGTCTCAAACACCGAGACAGATAAGCCTGTCTCCATCAAGATGTATGTTTCAGCAGTTAGGCCGACTAGGCCAGGGACTGTAGATTGGAGTGACGTAAAGGGGGCCCTGAGTGATCAAGCTGGCACTCCTGGCAAGGTACAGAAAACTACTGACCTCAGTACCATGTCTGCAAGCCACACTCTACTAGGGCACCTGGGGGCCACCAGAATCACTGTTCCCCTTACCAGAGCAATCTTACGCAGAACGCTGCCTAGCAGGGGGAATGGAGAAGGACATACAGAACCGAACGTCCTGTGAAGACGGTACTAAAGAACTCCAGACCACTGACATAGGATCCTGGGACAGGGAAACAAGGGCGATAGCCTGTGAAGGTGACGGAACCCAACAGATCCACGACTGGTTGGACTCCATAGCGACAAGGGGATTAGCACATCCTGTCGCAGAGGGGCTCCGCCGGAGCTAATATCACTAACATGCAGGGAGCATTGTCTCCACCCAGAAAAGGAACATAGACACTTCCTGGAGGGTCCGCCAGCTCCAGGCCCCTTCCAATGATTAATGTAGGACACCTGTCGTCCGACAGACCGAGCACCCCCAAACTGGTCAAGCGAGATAGAGCCAACTGAAAAATGCTCACTGTTTAGAAAATCAATAGGTGTAAGGACCTTCTAAGGGCCCCACCACCCCCAGAATCGCAGGGAGTTTCAGAAGAAAACCTCCCCCTTCAACCTGGTTGACATCCATGGTGACCGTTTCCAGGAAAGGGCAAGAAGGAACTGCCCCCAGACAGGTCCCTTGAGTTCATCCACTTCCAAGAGAAAACCTTCTTACAGGTGGGAAGGCCCACAGACCCTGCTCCAGAGGTGCTGGATCCCTGTCCTGTGTTACCAATAGAAGTCGCAGAAGGGCTCAAGGGGAACTGAGCATAAGGGACCTCTTCCAAGCAAGTTACCAATGGGCCCACCAGTTGCATCCCTGCCTGGTGTTAAGAGACCAGGACAGCAATGAGGGACTGAGCCCATGTGACCAGATTGCCCACCTAATTGCTGAGAAGGGGAGAATCTGGTTTGAACCTAATCCAGAATCATTCCTATTAATGGAGTTACCACTTAAGGGGACAGTGAGGACTCGGGGTGATTGATCACCCATCCAAATGACTCCCAATGGACCTACCAGCCAAGTATCCAACTTAGCCTGACGCAGAGACAGGGAAGTGAGAAAGGGCGTCCAGGTAGTCATCGCGCGGACGCCCCTTGGTCTCATCAGTCAGTACCTGAGTGAACACTCTGGGAGTTGAAGAGAGGCCAGATAACAAGGCCACAATTAACAGTGTTGGACTTCCAACACAAACCTGAAGAGCCTCAAAGACCTGAGGGCACAGGGATGTAAACATAAGCATTTTAGAGTTCCCCAGACAGCAAGAAGCCCACTGGGCGCAAGGTGCTGATGGCCCAACTCAGAGTTTCCATGCAGGAAAACTGCCTGTAATTAGAGGATTGCTGTGAATCCAGAATGGGCCAACCCGACCCATCCTTTGGGGGACTATGGAAAGGTTGGTATAGCGGCCCCTGCCTCTGCCTAATACGGGCAATCTGCAAGAGACCCTCAGACCTTGCAGGCCTAGCATGGCCTGCGCCAGCAACTGCACAGCGGCAGGGACCAGGAGTACCTGGGACCTGATAAAAACTGGGGGAGGCCGTGCAGCAAACTCTATCCTGTATCTGGAGGACACAACCTCCTGAATCCACCAGAATGAGGCGAGTTGCCTCCTGATAAGAGCAAGGTGCTGCAGCCATCCCCTCACCCAGACGGGCGAGGGCGCCCCATCATGCTTGAGGGGGTTTGGTGGAAGATTTGGGCTTAGCCCCGCCGGAGGGGCCAGGGCATTGTCTGCTGCTCGTGGGGCAGGAGTCTGCGCGAAAAACCCGGAAGGACACCTCTGGTTCCTGTTTAACACTAAGGTAGGGGGGAGGAGGGGTGCCCCTGCCCCGAGGGGGCCGAGACGGCCGTCTGCGTAGGGGTGATTTGCCCTTTTTACCCAAAAGGTCTGGACGGGCCCCAAATAGGTGTTGCCCTCTAAAGGGAAGCCCAGTAAGAGTCTTCTTAGTAGCATCGTCAGCACCCCACTGTCACAGCCAGACCAAGCGACGTATAGCCACCGCAAGGGCAGAAGTTCTTGCACACATTCTAATAGCGTCATCCAGCGCTAATAGAATACATTTTACAAATACATCACAATTGGAGAGTGCATTAAACACCTCCCAGGGGAGATCCTCGGGGCGATGATCAAGCAACTTTCTAATGAGGGTTCTAGCGGCCACTGCAGTAATAGCCGTGGCACAGACCGGGCGCAGCGCTGTCCCAGCACAAGAAAAGGCATGGGAGGCCAGCAGCTCAATGCGCCGGTCCTCAGCGTCCCGAAGGATACTATAAGCCGGGGTTGTAATATAGGGGGGATTAGGGACCCCTATAAGCGGCGAATCCACCACAGGGGGTGATGACCAACAATTAACCACCTCAGGGGGAAAAGGGTATTTCCTATCCCAGTCCCCTGGAACCCCTGGAAGTTTACTGGGGCATTCCCATTCCTTGAGCACAAGGGCATGGAAATGAGCCAGCTCTAAAAATTCCAAACGTGCAGTCGCAGTATGGAAACGCTCCCCTCTAGGTTTGGGGATCTGACCGGGGAGAGATATAGACAGTGCCTTAAAGACCTTAATCAACAAGTCGTCAGTGTCACACTGGCCCCAGTATTCAGGGCCAGAATCGTCATGACTCCTCGGCCTCTCATCAGATGAGCCTGAGTCAGAGAACAACTCCCCTTCATCAGAAGGGGTATAGTCACACGGAGTAGTAAACTCCTCGGTTCTCATAGAAAATACAGAAACATGAGGCGACAGGTGCCGCTTCCTACCAGGGCCCAATCGCTCTGACAACCTAGCAATAATCTGTTCAGCCGTAGGCAGTCTGGAAGGCCCAGCAGGCTGCAATTCCCCACTTGTATGCGACTCAGCAGGAGAGAGATTTAAGCCTGGGGAGATAGGTGAATTGAAGCTAGGTGTAGCCACTGGCTGACCTGATTGCAGGGCCAGTGCTTGCTCGGCACAGGGTACGCAGACCCGTGCCCTGTCAGCATCAGCATGGGGTTGTCCACACGCTATACACAGCCGGTCTTGTCCCAGAGGGACCCCGGTCACATAATTCTGAGATGCCTCCATATGGTGATTATTCAAGGCACAATATGCCAGTAGGGATTTACACAATAAGTAACCCTGGATGCCCCAAAGACCCACTAGGGAAGTGGGAGAATATTACAAGGCCCGCTATAATTTTACACCGGGCCAGGAGAAGCCAATGGTGTTCACCAGTCTGAAAGACATAAAGGGAATAAAGGGTGTCAGAACCATGCGCAGTAATCAAGGATCATGAAAATCGCCCGCGAGGGCACTTACAGACCAAGGGAGGAGGAGGACCGCTACCACGCGTGTGACCAGCATCAAAATGGCGCCAAGTGAACCTCGAAGGGCGGGCCAGAACCCCCGAAGAGCGCGAAGCTCTGAGATAGTTTCAACATTGTCATGAGGAGCTAAGTGTATGACACACTTAGAAAAAGAATTTGCCAATGAAGACGCCGCAGCGCCTGAGGCGCCCGGTAGCACATCCAGTAAAGGAAGAGGTGCGTGCGGCGGCGACAAATACACAGTAAAATGCAAACACATTATAATGTGTGTAGTTGCCATGCGTGCTAGCAAGGCCCAAGGTATTTATGCTGCTTATCTAGCTCACAACCAAGAAGAATATGAGAAGGCAATGGGCGAGTCAGCGACTTAGAAGTCATTGACTCGAAGGAGGGGCTGAAAGAATACGTAGGTACAAAGTAACAAAATGGCTACTGCATGGCTTATGCCTGGCTTATGCTTAAGGGGATTGCTTTAAGACTCCAAGGGTGAGAATAACGGAGTGACCGTTATCTCTGGGAATGGAATGTGCAGACAGAAGAACATAACAATCTGTTTCTGTGAAAATGTCCATGGGTAGGTGAATGTCTGGAAAAACCCATGACACACAATGACATACAATGGGGTGATGTACAGCCACCCCCAGCACACACCCCTGACAGCAAGATGTTGATACAGCTACTCCAATTAAAAGGCAAATGTCCACTTTAGAACCTTTTCCCCGCCTAGGCCTTATCATGCTTTATATACTGAAAATCATGACGTAATAAACAGTTCACACCGAGAATAGCTGTTTTGTGTCTTTCTTGCGCTTGGTGTGGGCTCCGGAATTCCGAGGTGTGAAGGTAACTCTGGTCTACAGACAAATAAGGTAATCCCAGGTAGAGGACTCAGTGGGAGTTGCTCTTAGGTGTCTGTCGGTAATAGGGGCAGATATTTTTTCAGCGCGGCTCTGACACCAGGAATATCAGTCCGGGGCAAGACTAAGGCCATAACGTGTAAACATACACTAAGACCACCACACCCCCTCCTTTCTTTCCCCCCGGGCTACGGGGGGAACGAGGGAGGATGGCGACCCTTTGTACAGGGCCCGCCGCTACACGGGGCATGGGGCAATAGTGCGGGAGGGGCATCCCCTAGAGGCTCACCATCAGCCTAAACCGCCTACCCTTTGGTGGGGGACTGCGGTGGAGCATGGCTCCATAAGCACGCATGGTGCTGCCTACCTTCACCCGACCAGCGCAGCCCAGGCTGGGAGGCACATCACAGGGAGGACGGGTGGGAATAGTCCAACAGGGCCGCAGGCTTTGATAGCCCCGCTCACCTGCGAGAGAGTGATACTTCTTGTCTTCGCAGTCAGCACTGCAGAGAAAACCTGGGGATTTGTGGGAGGTCCCTGGGTATTTGAAGGGCCGGGACGAGCCTGTTTTCCATGTCTCTGCAGTGCAGCGCCATCTGGCGGAGGATAACCCAAGTGTAAGTATTATATCTGGAGCAGGACGTACTGTATACTAAGAATAAAGCATATATAGTATAAAGCAGTGATCCCCAACCTTTTTGGCACCAGATACCGCTTTCATGGGAGGTAATTGTTCCAGGCCCAGTGGGGGTTGGGGGCAGATATCAGCCAGGTAGCACTGGCTTTATGCATTATACATATTGCTAAGGGTTGAATGGAGCCAAGCACACTTCTAGCTGGGAGAGAGCCCATGTTAGCCATTCATAAAGGCCTGCCTGGTATAGCAGATATATGCACCATTTGATAAGGGGTCAGGTACGTATTACCAGAAATCTGGGGAGGGGGGTTCAAACAGCAGGGCACCCAAGTCGGGAAGCCCAGGAGAGTAGGACCTGGTGGTCTTATAATGTCCCTTTTAATAAAATGTGGTAAGATGAGGGGTTTTACATGGGACAATTTGGGGTGCCCCATAAACAGAGGGGGTGTTGTTCCTTTTTAATACAATCCTATTACTGCCCCCATCATCCCATCTTGTCTTCATCAATTTCTCTTATAGAGGTATCCTACATCCGGCAAGTGGAATGCGGTGCAGGCAGGAGAAGAGGGGGAAGGCTGTGCCATTGCATGGAACGGCAGCCACATAACCCAGCTAGCTGAAGTTCCCACGCCTGATGCAAGGTGGTGTAACAAGGAAAAGACACAAAACTAATTCTGTTCAAATGGCAGCCATATGGCTCCCTGGAAGTGCGGCAACGCCCCCTAGTGCTTTCCAGAAATTATACATTCAGTTACAAGCTAAAATGCCACATAAGGTGTATGTGGCATTTTAGTTTGTAGTGCTTTCAGATTTATTGCAGTTATTATAACAGAAACAGCTGACCCTCAGAGCCGGACAGTGTGCAACTGAATTATCATTGGAGAACACCAGGAGGCGCTACTGCCTGGCCAGGGGGCCATATGGCTCCATTTTCTGACCCATCCGAGAATCTTTGTACTCTCTAGATGCGCCATGGTGAGCCCAATAGTTTAGCATTAAAGCCAGGATTGTACGATCAAAGGTTATACCCAAAACAGTTTCGCTTGAGTGCAAGCTGGATCCCAGACAGGGGTAGGGGCTAAAAACTTCGCCCAGGGGGGCATTTGGAATGTCCAGCTGAGGGTTAAATGCAGTCACTAATATGGGGGTTGAAGTCCATCTTCTCAGAGGTCATCGGCATGTGTAAGGTGCCAGCAGGATACCATTTGCCCTGTCCAACACATCATCTGAATGCATTAAAATACTGTCATTCTATTGCATCTCTGTCCATAATCACTTAACCTGTATTCCTCTTCTCAGACCTGTATATGTAATATTTTCATCATATATTTTACCTATTACCTGCCTACATGTGCACTTTTCACATTAAAATATATATTTAACTTGAGCTGGCGCTTTGCCTTAACCGAAATAAATGTCTGTACCCCTGGTTTAAAGTGGACCAAAACCCCAGATTTTGACCATCCTGGGTTATGGTCCACTCCCCCGGGGCACCCCGTTCAGCGGTGCCCCGCTATGTGAAACCCCCCCAGATCTGCTGAATAAACTCACATTACTGTGGTCCTACGTGCATGCACGCCTGCTCGTCCAATCAGCACTCAGCTTAGCGGGTCCGAGCGCGCTGGTGGCTGCATCGGCGACCGGGGGGGTTTCATACAGCGGGGCATCCTAAATATTGGATGCCCCGCAGGGAGGGGATGGATCGGCAAAGGAAGTTTTGGTCCACTTTAAATACATATGCCACTGGGCAGATAAAATGGACTAAGATTAGGAAAGCGTGTTGCGCGATTCCAGAAGTTGTGCCGTCAGCGAGGCTCGGGCAGTATGTTTCCTCACAGTGCATTTTTAATGATGTGCAGTGTTTGGCTACTTTTTTAATCAGTGTGGATACTTTAATCAGTTTGAGTATGTACTTTGCGATGAAGGAATCCATTTGTCTTGCTAGGTGTTAACAAAGTTAATGAAATTGAATGTTCTATGACAGTGGTGGCGAACCTGCGGCACTTTCCAGTACACACATTTTGGGTCTTTTTCATCTTCTCCTGGCACCAGAGCCATCAGGATAAATTGCTAGGTTGAAGTTTGGGCACTAGGTCCCTAAACGTCTTGCCATCACTGTTCTATGACAATAAGCAATAAATAAACAAAAACTTTTCCTAAAAGTGAATACTATCGGCCTATCAGCCTGAATCAAAGCCTCTCCTGCACACATTCCTTCCAACCAAGGACCGTATTTGGTCTCTTTTCTGTGTCGGGTGATTCTGAGCCTTGCCTTCTTGATCCAGTTGTCCCTTTTGCTGGAAATGACAGTATGTGTACGCCAAACGTTTGCCACATAATTATGGTTCAAGGCGTTCAATTTTATGGGTTTAAACTGCGCTTGCATGTGATTCTGAGCCCTGATTTGTACGTTTTTAGGCCTATAAAAGCAGTAGGTTTCCGGTTCAAACCTTCGCACTCTTTTTGCTAGCGGGAATACTGGAACATACTGTGTCCTATTTGGCCCTTGTGTGCCTTTATTTTGGCTGTTCATTTGTTGTTGCCAGTCTAGTGACCCTTTCATTTTTGTGGCTTCTTCTCAGCAACCGCAATATGGGCCACTCTCTTACGCCCAATGCGTTGTGGAGCCAGTGTTTTGGGTGGCTTCCCTGGCTTGTCCCATTTATCTTGAGGAGTTCCAGCTGTTTTGAGAGTGGCGAGCTGACAGGCGGTTGGCTTGTGGGGAAGTCTGTCTATTGCTGGAGTTGATCTGCTTGTTTATGTTGCATTTGCAATGTGTTTTTCATTTCCGTTATGTTCCCCCTTTTTGTAATTTGCCGAGTTTATTGGTCTCCCTGCCCTCCATTTTGCCTCCATGATTTGGCACCGACTTACCAAAGACAGGTCTTCCACCTGGGCACTCTGTGGAGCTTGTGAGGCTTATACTGGCAAAATGAAGCTGTAGCTGCAGAGAGAAGTGGTGATGGCCAGTGTTCATGGTGACAGCAGCTGCTGGAGGTTTCCGGAGGACACTGGGGGTCTCATCCAGATGTTCAGAGTGCCCTTCCTCCAGCTCATTAACCCTTTAAGTACCAGCCTACCTAGAGTTTTTGTCACCCTTTGTTGCCAGACCATTTTGCGCTATGCATGTTCAAATGTAATTTTTTAAGGGATTTCCAGGAATTTCCCAGGAAAATTATATATTGTCTGGGCTTAACGTGAAATGTCTTGTTTGTCATTTTTTAGGTGTATTCTCAATATTTTGGGGTGAAATATGTGAATCTTATTGCGTGTAAAATCCCAATTTATCCCGCTTAAGCGATACCACATATGTAATGTTAGACACCCTTTCCTGGCCAGAACATGCCCCCAAACTGAAGCAGCGCTTTAGGGGAAGTTCAGATAAAATACAACTATGCTAGGCGCTATGCGCACCTTGCAGTTTTTCAATAAAAACAACCCTTTACTTTGAAATACACCCAACAAACTATATATTCTCTGGAAATACAAACCTCAAGCTTTCTAGGCATACCAGGCTTGTTGATGTGGCCACAGTTTTCTTAAAATAATCCCTCAATGTATTCTTTGGTTGCCAAGTTTCCCTAAAAAAAGGATAAAAAAGCAGAATCAAACCATATTTTCCTAAAAAAAAACTATATACAAACAAGAAAAAACAAGTTAAATTTGAAAAAGCAACATCTCCTGAACAGAACAATACCCAACATGCATTGGTACCGTCAAGGGAAGAGTTGCCAAAAACCCCAAATTAAAGCATGTGCGTAACAGTAATTTTCCTTTAAAATTTCAGCTCTGCAGACAAAGTGCACACCTTGCGCTTTTTCAACCAAAACAACCCTTTACATTTGGAATATCCCCCACAAACTATATATTCTATGAAAGGACACATGTTAAGCTTTCTAAGTATACCCAGCTAATTGTAGTGGCTTTATCTTTCTGTAAGTGATCCCTCGAAGAATTATTTGGTTGCACAGGGTTTCCCTAAAAAATGTATAAAAAAGCTGAATAAATAACACCTTTTCCTAAAATATCAATATGCAAACAAGAAAAAACAAGCTAAATCCGTATGGGTGAGGGCGCCTCCTCATTGCTGGGCAGGCTTGGAAGTGGACTTGGGCTTAGATCCCCAACTCTGACCTGGATGGCCACGTCCTCTTCCTCTGTTCCATGCAGTCGCCCTTGGGACTGAAAAGGCCCGATCCTCTGCCCGTTCTGGAACCACGAAAGGAAGGGTCAAAGGAAGCCGATCCCCGCAAGGAACGACGTTGCTTCTTACGATGAGGCAATTTGCCTCCTTTAACCCTTTAAGTGCCAGCCTACCTGGAGTTTTTGTCACACTCTGTTGCCAGACCATTTTGCACTATTTTGCGCTCCCCATGTTCAAATGTGATTTTTGAAGGGATTTCCAGGGATTTCCCAGGAAAATGATATATTGTTTTTTTCAGCAGAGTCTGGGCTTTAACATGAAATGTCTTGTTTGTCATTTGTTAGGTGTATTCTTAATATTTTTGGGTGAAATATGTGCAAAAAAAAAAAAAAAAAAAAATTTTTTACATATTGTAGTTTTTTTTGGAATAAAAAATGTAAGTTTGTCAATAAAATCTTATTGCGTGTGAAATCCCAATTTCTCCCGGTTACAGCGGTACCACATATGTATTGGTAGACACCCTTTCCTGCCCGGGAGACTCCCCCAAACTGAAACAGCGCTTTAGGAGATTTTCAGATAAAATACAACTATGCTATGCAATATGCGCACCTTGCGGTTTTTCCAGAAAAACAACCCTTTACATTTGAAATACCCCCAACAAACTATATATTCTCTGGAAGTACACACCTCAGGCTTTCTAGGCGTACCAAGCTTGTGGATGTGGCCATAGTTTTCTGGAAGTAATCCCTCAACGTAATCTTTGGTTGCAAAGAGTTTCCCTAAAAAAAGGATAAAAAAGCAGAATCAAAGCCACATTTTCCTAAAAAAACTATATACAAACAAGAAAAAACAAGTTTAATCTGAAAACGCAACATCCCCCGAACAGAACAACACCCAACATGCATAGGTTCTGTCAAGGGAAGAGTTGCCAAACACCCCAAAGTAAAGCATGCGCATAACGGTAATTTTACTTGAAAATTTCAGCTCTGCAGACAAAGTGCGCACCTTGCGATTTTTCAACCAAAACAACCCTTTACATTTGGAATATCCCCCATAAACCATATATTCCCTGAAAGTACACACGTTAAGCTTTTTAAGGGTACCCAGCTTGTTGTAGTGGGCTCATCTTTCTGGAATTAATTCCTCAAAGAATTCTTTGGTTGCGCAGGGTTTCCCTAAAAAATTTATAAAAAAGCTGAATAAAAAACACCTTTTCCTAAAATATAAATATGCAAACCAGAAAAAACAAGCTAAGTCTGAAAGCGCAAGGTCCCCCGAACAGAACAATACCCAACATGCATAGGTACTATTAACCCTTTTAATTGCCAGCCTACTTGAGATTTTGTCACCCTCTGTTGACAGGCCATTTTCCCCATTTTGCGTCATGTTTTGCGACATGTTTTGCGCCATTTTTGCTGTAACTTTCAGAAAAATTATATATATATTTTTTGCAGCAGAGTTTAGACTTTAACATGAAATGTCTTGTTTGTAATTTTTTTTTTTTTTTTTACAATATTATTAAGTGAAAAAAAAAAAAAATAAATAAAAAATTTTTTTTAGAAAATTGACTCCTTTATTTTAAATAAAAAATGTATTTTATTAAGGAAAATCATATTGCATGTGAAAGCCCCATTTCTACCGATTAGAACGGTACCACATATTTATCGGTAGCCCCCCGTTCCTGCCCAGGAGACCCCCCTAACTGAAACAAGTATTTTATAACATTCACAAAAAAAATACAAAAACCATCCACACTACAAAGGGTTAAATCGGGAAAAAAAATGACATAGGGTCCCCCCTCCCAGGGGAGGGAGACCCCATTTTTTTTTTGATTTTTAAGGGTTAAAAACCCTTAAAAATCAAAAAAAAAATTGACGTGGGGTCCCCCTTACCCGAAGTAACCAGCCCGGGACCAGCTATGGGGGCTTGTAGGCACAGAGTGGGGGGGCCAGCTTTTGTGGCCCCCCCACCCTGCAGCCTACGAGCCCACATAGCCCATGTGGGCCCGGGCTCTTCTGCCCCCCCCTGGCCTTTGGGGAGGCAGGTAATGGGGGTGCCGGGGGTTAATGGCAAGCCACCCGCTAGCGCAGGTGGCTTGCCATCCCCCCAGCCATGTGAACTGGTATAGGGGTCATGGACCCCTTACCAGTTCACAAGGGGTTAAAAGGAAATAATGACACAGACACACACTGAGAAAAAAATATTTTATTAATTTTTATTTTTTTTTTTTACACTGTACTCACCTCCCATCCATCCTGGAGCACTCTGTCCCTCGGCGATCACTGGCTTCTGCTCACTTGCTAGAAGCCTTTTATAGCTGCTGGATGACAGATTACAAAGGGTTAATCAAAAAAAAAAATGACATAGGGTCCCCCCTCCCAGGGGGGGCGGACCCCATTTTTTTTTGATTTTTAAGGGTTAAAAACCCTTAAAAATCAAAAAAAAAATTGACGTGGGGTCCCCCTTACCCACAGTAACCAGCCCGGGACCAGCTATGGGGGCTTGTAGGCACAGAGTGGGGGGGCCAGCTTATGTGGCCCCCCCACCCTGCAGCCTACGAGCCCACATAGCCCATGTGGGCCCGGGCTCTTCTGCCCCCCCCTGGCCTTTGGGGAGGCAGGTAATGGGGGTGCCAGGGGTTAATGGCAAGCCACCCGCTAGCGCAGGTGGCTTGCCATCTCCCCAGCCTTGTGAACTGGTATAGGGGTCATGGACCCCTTACCAGTTCACAAGGGGTTAATAGTAAAAAAAATGACACACACACAGAGAAAAAAAAATGTTTATTTTTCTTTTTTTACACCATACTCACCTCCGATCCGACGTCCCTCGCCGCTGTCCCGCGCCGATCACCTCACTGACAGATGCCGGTGGTGATCGGCGCAGGGCGGGTGACAGGTGAGGGGGCTCCGATCGGAGCCTCCTCACCTGACACCCGCTCTGCTCCGATCACCACCGGCATCTGACAGATGCCGGAGCTCGGAGGGGGTATAGGAGGAGCGGGATGACGTCATCCCGCTCCTCCCACAATGGGCGGGGCCAAGCGGCGGCGGCCATCGCCGCCATTACAAGAGGTGAGGACCCGGAAGAGGGTCCTCACCTGAAGACTGCGCAGCCCAGGGGGGGGATCGGACCCCCCCCTGGTGAAGAGGAGACCCGGACAGAAGGCTCGGGCGCGGAGGTGAGTAAATGACAGTTTTATTTTTTTTTTTTTTTTACAGCGGCGATCAGCGCTGGAAACGGGGGGGGGGGGGCGGCTGGTTTCGCGCCCCCCCCTGAAGACGGAGGACGACGGGGGGGCGATCGGATGCCCCCCCAAGGAAGAGGGGACCCCAGGCTTCACAAGGATACCGGAGGTAAGTGATTTTTTTTTTCTATTTTTTAACTGTTTGGGGGAAATGCCAGGCACGTAGTTTCTACGTGCTTGGCACTTAACGGTAGGAGAAGCAACCACGTAGAAACTACGTGCTTGGCATTTAAAGGGTTAATGACAGAATCCAACTTCTCACAAAAGAGTCGTAATCCCCCAAAGGGAAGCGCTGTAAGCGGCTTCTTTGCCACCGTGTTAGCCGCCCACTGGCGTAGCCAAATAGACCGCCGAATCGCAACAAGCAAGACAGAAGTTCTGCTACACAAGACCATGGAGTCATCTAAAGCAGAAAGTACAAAAGACACAAATAAATCACATCGCTTGAGAGCTGAAAACTCATTAGAGGCTGGATCAAGCCCTGAGGTATTCAATAGGTCTCTAATAACAGACCTAATAGCGACTGCCATAAGTGCCGAGGCACCCACAGGCCGCAAGGCAGAGCCAACGCTAGCAAACGCATGGCAAGCCATTTGTTCAATACGTTTGTCCTCCCCATCCTTTAAGGGAAGTAGATTCCGGAGAATGCAAAACAGAGGAGTTGGACAAACTGAGCACAGGTGAATCCACCACAGGGGGGATGACCAACGCTTACAGTGTCTGCAGGAAAGGGATATTTATTTATTTTTTTTTATATCCCAGCCCAAAGGAATGCCAGGAAGCCGTGCAGGCTTTTCCCATTCCTTAAGAATGATATCTTCAAAATGTTTCTGATTAGGAAATTCAAAACGAGGCTTGGAGGCTCCAAAGAACTCCCCTTTCTGAGGAGGGACTGCTTCTGGAAAATCGATAGCCAAGACCTCATATAATTGAGCAAGAGCTTTAGGGGTGTCAAAATTCTCCCCTTCACCTTGTTTAGCATCAATACCCACAATTGCTGAACATCTGAAACATCAGATTCTTCAAAGAATTCTCCTTCTTCAAACGAACAATCAAAAATGCTCGCTACAATCAAGCTCATTTGCCTCAACGGCCAGAGCTAAATGTTTTCTTTTAGCTGAGGCCCTCTTGGCCACAGAGCTAGACATTTATTTTTTCAATGTGAGCCAATTAGGCATATACATCAGAAAGCGACTCTCTACCCATGACAATATCACTGGGGGTATGAACAAGACAAGGTGGTGTGGGGGAAGAAGCAGGAGCCACCTACCCTAAGGCTTGGGCCCCTTACTGCTGCATTATAACCAATTGAACACAAGATACACAAAAAAAAATGCGTTATCCCCAACAAGGGATGCCCCACATCGCAAACACTGGCGAATCTGTCCCGCAGGTACTGAAAAGCCAGTATCCTGAGATGCCTCCATATGGTGTTTATTAAAATACTTATATAACTAAAGGGTACTCACAGTGACCACAACGGCCCAGCGACAGCCCTGCGACCAATCGATATAAGAAAAGCCCAGCAGCAGCACCAACGCAGCAGCCAGGACCAGTGGAGGCCAGCACCAGAACAGGAACCAGCAAACCACATGTCAAACAGGAAGAGGAAGCAGAAATGCGACGCCGACTCGAAGCCCCGCCCACCACCTAGCACTGCTCAGAGAGCAGAGGGCGGGTCAGCCAAAGACAATAGCATGACATCATAGAACGGGGCCGAACGAAAAAAAGAGAGGGAAATTAAAAAAAACCCAAAACAGTTATGTCACTTTCTTATCCTTTCCTTTTTTTTTTTTTTAAAACAAATGCATAGGCCAAAAGATACTCCCTAAATAAAGACCCCCCCCCCCCCCCCCCCCTTTACCCCAGCAGGGTCCAGGAGGGCCAAAAGGGGGGAAAACAATAAGCACCCAATAGGCACAAGGAGATTTAAAGGAACGGGGCATCCCATGCCGGGGGACACCAACCCGGATTCTGCCTACCCCTTATTTGAGGTCTCACGGAGGGAGCAAGCTCCCATATACACCCAAGGGTGTATCTACCTTTGCCCGAGCCCATCAGCCAAGGCTGGGAGGCATAACATACATATCACAATACAAAAATGTGGCTTCAGGCAGAAATAGAAAAAGGCCGGGCGTAACCCGGCTACCTGCAGGAAGGAGAGTCATCTCCTGAATGCTTCGCCGACTGCAGAGACGAAAAGACTGAGGAATAGTGGGAGGTCCCAGGTATTTATGGACCAGGAGGGGCTCCTTTTTCTCACGCCATCTCTGCAAGATCGCCCTCTACAGGCCGGTATCCCAAGTGTCATGAATGTTGAAAGCGGGGTGTGTGACATACTAGAAATAATTGGCGTAGTGTCCCCTTCCCAGGGGTGCACCCCATTTTTTGGGGGTAATTTTAAAGGTTAAAAACCTTTAAAAATCCCCAAAAATTTACATGGGGTCCCCCCTACCCGAGATAACCAGCCCGGGACCAGCTATGCAGGGCTTGTAGGAACAGGGCGCAGGGGCCAGCTTTGGTGGCCCCTGGCCATGCAGGCTACAAGCCGGCATACCCTATGGCCACGGACTCTTCTGCCCCCTCTGGGGTTTGGGGAGGCAGGTAATTGGGGGTGCCGGGGGTTAATGGCAAGTCACCCGCTAGCCACAGGTGACTTGACAGCCCCCATCCTTGTGAACTGGTGTAGGGGTCTCATGGACCCCTTACCAGTTCACAAAGGGTTAAATGTAAAAAAACAAAATGCACAGATAAAAATATTTTATTATTTTTAATACTTACCTCCTACCCATCCCAGAGCACTGTGTCCCATGCTGATCACTCCTTCAGCAGCAGGAGAGATTCTGCTCTCCTGATGCTGCTGGAAGCCTTTTATAGCTGCTGGGTGACAGGTAACAAAGGGTTAATTTAAAAAAAATGACATAGGGTTCCCCCCCTTCCGGGGTGGGGGACCCCATTTTTTGGGGAATTTTAAGGGTTAAAAACCCTTAAAAATCCCCCAAAAATGGCGTTAGGTCCCCCCTACCCAGTGTAACCAGCCCAGGGACCTGCAGACTACAAGCCACAAAGCATCATATCCAAGGGCTCTTCTGCCCTCCCTGGGCTTTGGGGAAGCAGGTAATGGGGGGGGGGTCCAGGGGTTAATGGCAAGTCACCCGCTAGCTGCAGGTGACTTGCCAGCCCCCAGCCTTGTGAACTGGTATAGGGGTCACATGGATCCCTTGCCAGTTCACAAAGGATTAAGTGTAAAAAAAAAAAGACACACACACACACACAGAAAAAAAAACGTTTATTATTTTTTTGACACTCACCTCCGATCCTGTGTCCCACGGTGAGCCTGTCCCCCGGCGATCAGCTGACGGGGCTTAACACTGGAGGCAGGTTAGAGGGTAGGGGGCTGTGGTCCCCTGCCTCTCCAGCCCCCTACCCTCCAACCTGTCTCCGGTGATCAGCTCCGACTTCTGACAGCCCAGAGCTCGGAGCGGGACAAGGGGCGGCGCTAGCGGCGTGAACGTCGGAAGGGGCATGTTTTGAGCCCCCTCCTCATAATGGAAGAGCCCAGGAGGGCGATCTGAGGCTCCCCGGTGAAGAGGAGACCCGGCCCGAGGCATTGGGCACGGAGGTGAGTAAATGTCATTTTTTAATTTTTTTTTAACTTAACAACAGCGGCTGCCAAAGCAGGGGGATGGCTATTTGTTGCCCCCTCCTGAAGCCAGAAGAGCCCTGGGGGGGTAATCGGAGTAGATCTGGCCGGTTCGAACGAGGGATCAGGTGAGTGTTTTTTTACATTATTCTTTTAACTAGAAGGGGGGGAAAGCCAGCCTGTAGGTACTACAGGCTTGGCACTTAGCGGACGGAGAAGCAACCCCGTAGTACATACGGGCTTGGCACTTAAAGGGTTGATTTCAGCCATGAGAGATGCCGTCAGTGTGGAGAAAGATCATTAGTACAGAACTATTAGAACAGCCTCCAGGGCCCCAAAATGTATCCAGGGATCACCTTCCTCCTTCCCCCTGCCCCTTAACCTTTGCTTGGTAAGTTCACACATTTACCTCATCACTGTCTGGACTCTGCTCCCTGGGTGGCTGGCTGGTGGGTGGGCCTTTAGGTTGTCTCGGTGGTAGGCATACCAGACGGGACAGCTGTGGCTGCAGGTGGCGGGTCTTGCAGGCGAGATGCTACTGCAAAGTCAAGGTAAATGCACTGGTAGTTTCCTCTTAACAGTATATGTGCCCCTTCAAAAAGGACTACACACTGTGTCCCACATTGATATGGGCCCCCAAATTTTTGTCTGCTCACACTCATATTAGGTGTTACATGAAAATTGCCAAATACCCTTGGCGTGTGTTGTCAGACAACATGTTGCACAGGCAAACCCTCAAAGTTGGGTGTGCATGTGGGCACTCAGGTTGGTGTCCTTGGTGCCCAACACCCCCTTGTAGGTGTTAGGGTGGGGCACCCTCCAACACACACTGCTCTGCATGGGTAAATTGTAGAGTTTTGGGGAGCACCCCACCAGTTTGCAAGCTAGATTCAAACAAAGCAAGGGGTGGCTTTAGTGAGTTGTCCACTGTTTCCTGTTCAAACAGCCATATGGTTGTTAACCACTTACCCCTCAGCCTGTCTGGTGCTGAGTTTCCATGGAACCACCACCTTCAGGTCATCCCATTTTTTCTTGGCCTGGGCGCCATCCTTGTGTTCTGACCCCCGTCCCCATCACTTTGCGGGCAATCTCCACCTATAACTCTAGCAATTGGGGGGTCAAGCGGGAATGGGACCCAGCCTGTCGATCATAATTTTGGGCAACACCTTCCAGCAGAACCTCCAGCTGAGCATTATTAAATCAGCGACCCAACTTTCCCCTTGCTAGTTTGGGCCCAGGGTGAGTGGCTGATGCTGTGGTCTGCTGGGTGGTGCCTTGGCTGAAAGGGGAAGTCACTATGCCCACTCCTAGGTCCAGAACGGATTGATTTCAGGCTACTGGGTGGGGAAAGAACAGGTCTGTCTGTGTCATACAGACGACATCCAAAGGTCCAACGTGGCACCCACCGCATTCACCCGTGAGCAGCAGGAGGACATTATGATGATAAGTCACACTTTCATGCCATTTGCCTATGCATGTGTGCCACATTACACTCCTAACAGGTGACAAGAGCGGCCGTGACCTACAAGGGAAGGCACATGGCTCCACAGTACTTTGCTACCACTGTTACATAAACCATTCTGGCGTGTTTGTATGAGACACAGGGGTGCCTAAGTTAATTAAGTTTGACATTTCTATGAAATCCACTACTACTGTGGGATGGGAGAGCTGGCAAGCCCTATCCGACAGTAGTAGTGGAGTGTCTTTTGGCCTAAGTGCGTCTGCACTTGTAATCCTACTACTGTAGAATGGAGCAGCTGGATCTGCCTTGTTGCCGGCCAAGGTCAGCGAGCCCTATATGACAGTAGTATCGCAGTGTAGAGTTAGGTCCGTTTCTTGGCTTAAGTGCGTCTGTGCTTACAATCCGCTACTACTGTGGGATGGAAGAGCTGGGTTAGGTTGCATTAGCATACACTAGCTGCACGAAGCTTGGGTGCTTGCACTGTCCCAGAAAATGACTTAAAGGGGCAGGGGCGTGCATGTGGAGCTAAAAGAGACCCAAACAGTAAGTAACAATGCACAGCTGTTGTTTTCAGACATTTATTGACCAAAGGTCATGTGTCTTAGGCTGACCAAAGGTACAGCCTAAGACACATGATAAGAGGAGGCTGCTGTGAGTGGCAAGGGGACGTCACCTTACATCTTCACCCAAATAATGCAGCATTGGTCAGACTTCAAATTGCAAAAGTGGCCTTGGTTGCAGAGGTTCTACAGCCAGAATTTCCCAGGTAAGTGGATGTACAACAGAGCAGGTGAGATAACAGGGTTATGAGTGACATGTTTTTCAAAATTATATTTTCTTTTGCAGTTGGGGAGTTCTGACTGCAGATCACGCCCATCTAGAGGTGAGGGGTGTGGGTCTAAGGCGGCAGTCCCAAACCCTGCCAATGTCCCCTTCCTCCCCTGAAGCATCACCACCACCAGCCATGGAGCCCGCTGAAGAGGAGGGTTTGTTGGGCTTGGAGCCAGCCACAGCTCCTGTACACTCTGGTAGGTCAATGCACAAAACGTACGAAGGTTGTGCTGCATATAAAGTCTAGGTACTGGTGTGTTGTGCTTCTCTGTTCCTACAGATTCATCAGAGAGTGAGTACATGGTGATCCGCCTCAGACGGAAGCGATGCAAAACTCAGGTGGGAGTCAAGCCAGTGAAGCAGAACAATACCCAATCATTATACAAACAACAAATGTACATAAATTCTAATAAGTTATTTCCCATTACAGACCCTGAAGAAGGTATGGCACTGTAGAGGCAGGTGGCCCCCTAAAAGTATGTGTAAACCAGTTTGGGTATGTAAAAAAAATTGCGTGCATGTACAGGAACACATGTGGACAAACAAGGGGTAATGTATATTTTTTTCTCTTTGCAGGTGCCATGTTGTTCTCAACAAAAATTTTAGAATCATTTTATAAATGTTTTTATTTTGAAGTATTTTTTCAAAGTTAGTAAAATAAATAAAAAAAGGTTTTAAAAAAACAAGAGTTTTAAAGTTATATGCTGTGTGGTGGCTTGTTTTCTATGCAACTACATAAAGCAGAAGCAAACCAAACAAACAGCAGTGTAAAACAGAACACCAAAACAGAAGGTGGCCTAAGAATGAGGTAACAGTGGGTAGAAGCGGACAACATTGCAACCAGAGTACAAAGGTAAATATGTGCAAGGACATGCAGAGTACATGAGATACCCTAGATGCCAGCAGAGGGGGGTAGAAGGTAAGTTTGTGCAAGACTACCATGGGTACACTAGCGGGGGACAGCGGGAAGCACCTTAAACTTGGTGGGAAAGAAAAAACATACGCCAGAAAGCCACCGAAGGACATGGTACACAGAAAACAATAGGCTCTACAAGTTACGTCCGAAAACAGGTAAAAACCCAGCTTCCAAGACTACTTTGGCTAAACCATATGTGTACGCAGAGCAAATCTGGCCGGTTGCGCATGAACAAACTTTTCTCGGGGAGTGGCTGTGAATGATACGAGCGTTCGCAATTTCCCAGCTTCCGAGATCAGTTCCTGAAAAGACCGAACATTCACAGGCAGGCTCTGAATCAGGCCACATGTGTACCGATACAACATTGCGTTTTGCTCTCAATATTGCCTTTGGTAAACTCGGCATGTGTAAAAGCAAGAAACCTTCTCTATTGTTTATTGTTCAACACATTGCTAAGTGTGTCAAGTTCTGCTCTTTTGCAAAAATGTCCAAGTTTATTAAAACAATATTAACAAAATTAAATCAATGTTTTTCTAATTTCTTGTTGTAAGAAATGCACTACGTTTCCATTAAGAATGAATTTCATGTTACAGACATTAGAACATTAACAACTATGTCTTATTTTATGAATGGAAACACTGCCATTATACCAAAGAAGATGACAAGAATTACGTTTTTAATGGGAAGTAAATGGGATGTGATTGTAGCAGCGAGGACACTGAATTTAGATCACTTTGAACTGCACTGGGCATATTAATCACATAATTTCTTACTGTGATGACATTTCAATAAAAAATTAAACCAGATTATCATTCCCATTAAATTGTAATGAGTTGCTGTGAACAAAAGTACACATTTCAGAAATTGAAGATAACGGCCCTGATTCAATAAAAGTTCCTTTATACATCCCTAGAAAGGGTCATATTCATGTTGTATAGCAGATTCAAAGAAAAAAGAAAGAGGGATGTCCTGCTGTTGGAAGCCCCAAGAATCGCCATGTACTCACCTCAGGCATCATTCTCATGGCGCATGCACCACCTGGGCCTGGCTTCCTTGCTATATGGATATGTGCGTCCAGCAGACTTGTCTGTGCGGTATGAGTGAATACAGCATGGGTAGCAGGGGATCCTGCAAGGTGCCACGGCATAGAGCATCACCCCCCCCCCCCTTTTTTCATGTAATTTCCACATTCCCTCCATCTTTCTCTTGCCACCATTCTTTTCTTTCTTTCTCTTGCTGTCTTTCATTTCCTTTCTCTTTCGCTCCCTCTCTTTATCTTTCTTTCTCTGCATTCCTAATTTTCTCCCTCTCCTTATCTAGCTCTATTCAATTCTCTCCCTTTTCGCTCCACTCTATTGTTTTTCTACATTCCTCCCATCTCAATCCCATTTCCTCATTCATTTTCTCTCTCTCATTTTCCTACATCTTCCATCTTGCTCTCATTTCCACATTGTCTCCATCTTTCTATTCAGTCTCCACTACTCTATGCAGTAGCCACGCTACCCTAAATCTGTCAGATGAACAAAGAGCAAAAAGCATGGAAGCTAGGACCCAGCTGTGCATGCTTCATCAAGTCCTGAGGAGAGTATTCAGCATTTCTACTGGATTTTTACACTCAACTCCACTGGAGTCTCAAGGGGGATTAATTTTTACTCTAGAGCTAGGGTTTAAGCCAACCTTAAGTCTAACAGACCAGAAAAAGGGGTCATATCCCTATCCCTCATTTAAAAAAAAAAGAAAAACTGCCTACTGTATAATTTAAATTATTTGCATCTTAAAGTCGAATACTAATTTTGTCTTCAGGAAGTGGGAGACACAACAAAACAAAAAACAGCTTATCACGCTTGCTATCTAGTGCCTTTCCCCAGCAATTCCCCCTCTTTTCTGGGGATTTGCGGACACCACTTGTGTTTGTAACCTCTTCCTGGTGCGGGGGGGGGGGGAGGTTAAAGACAGACTGGGCATCCATTTTAACCCTTTTGTTGCCAAGCACGTAACACCTACGTGCTGGCTTGGCTGGGCCTTAAGTGCCAAGCCCGTAGGTGTTACGTGCTTGACTTTCCTCGCTTGTAGTTTAAAAAGTAAAAACAACAAATACTCACCTGACCCCTTGTTGGATCCGGCCGGGTCTCCTCTTTAATTTGGTGCCATCCGATCCCCCGTGGGGGGTCGGATGGCTCCAGGAGAGCCCCCGGAATAGGCCGCCCCCCCCCGCTTCTGCAGCAGCAGCTTCTAACTGTAAAAAAAAAAAAAAATAAAAATGACATTCACTTACCTGTGTGTGCGCTGGCTCCCGCTGTCCCTCCTCTTCACCTGGGGGGCCTCCGATCCCCCCCCAGGACTTACCGATCTTCAGGAGAGAGCCTGGGAGGCTCTCTCCTCTCTTCTGCACGATGGCGGCCGCCATCATGCCTCTAAGCCCCGCCCCCTTGGGGGCGGGGCTTATGAAGTCATCCCGGCCCCGATCTCAGGCTTCAGCCTTCTCAGCTTCTCAGATGCCGGTGATCGGCACAGGGGAAGGAGGTGACAGGAGATCCTCTGATCTCCTGCCTTCTCCTTCTCTGGATGCCGATCACCGGCATCTGTCAGCTGAGCGGCGAGGGACAAGAGCTTGCAATCGAAGGTAAGTACAGTAAAAAAAAATTTTTTTTTTTTTTCTAATAAAATACTTTTTATTATTGTGTGGTGTTTTTTTTTCACATTAACCCTTTGTGAGCTGGTAAGGGGTCCATGAGACCCCTTATACCAGTTCACAAGGCTGGGGGGGTGGCAAGTCACCTGCCCTAGCGGGTGGCTTGCCATTAACCCCCGCACCCCCATTACCTGCCTCCCCAAAGGCCAGGGGGGGGCAGAAGAGCCCGGGCCCACATAGGCTATGTGGGCTCGTAGGCTGCAGGGTGGGGGGGCCACCAAAGCTGGCCCCCCCACTCTGTGCCTACAAGCCCCCATAGCTGGTCCCGGGCTGGTTACTTTGGGTAAGGGGGACCCCACGTCATTTTTTTTTTTGGATTTTGAAGGGTTTTTAACCCTTCAAAATCCAAAAAAAAATGGGGTCCCCCTCCCCGGGAAGGGGGACCCTATGTCATTTTTTTTTTTAATTAACCATTTGTCATCCAGCAGCTATAAAAGGCTTCTGGGCAGGAAAGGGTGTCTACCTATACATATGTGGTATCGCTGTAACCGGGAGAAATTGGGGTTTCTCACGCAATAAGATTTTATTGACAAACTTACATTTTTTATTACAAAAAAACTCTACAAATTGTAAAAAAATGTTTTTTTTTTTATTTTTTTTCACACATTTCACCCAAAAAAATTGAGAATACACCTAAAAAATACAAACAAGACATTTCATGTTAAAGCCCAGACTCTGTTGAAAAAAACAATATATAATTTTCCTGGGAAATCCCTGGAAATCCCTTCAAAAATGACAGTTGAATATGTGTAGCGCAAAATGGTGAAACATCGTCTGGCAACAGGGAGTGGCAAATGCTGCAGGTAGGCTGGCAGCGAAAGGGTTAACAAGTACAATTGCACCTTATGTAGGAGATGTCAAAGAAAAAAATAGTAGTGTTCTACCTAGGTAACCTGCTATAAGAAACCTGATCTATACACTAAAGGGTTATATAAAGTCATTTAAGTTAACCTGGAACTAGAATAGAAATTATCCAGAAGTAAGTACCAAGGCTAGGGTTCCAGCTAACTGTGTCTGTAAGAAGAAAGGTAACTGGAGTGACTCCAGTTTAACTACTAAATTGTGGTGCATTTCTTGCTTTACTTAGAGGTTTCTGTCTCACTTGGAAGGTTTGTTGTTGAGGTGGATTTCAAAAACTCTCCAGTGGGTGAGATGGAGAAGAAGTTTTCCACGCTTTTGTTTAAGAACTAACTTCTCCATAGAAATATGCATTGCAGTGGTAGCTTTCGGTGAACTCGCATGGTCTACACACTAACATTATGCATGTTTCCCTGAAATGAGCTGTGTACAAATAACCTTTTGCTGCTAGCCTATCTTGAGATTTTGTCGCCCTTGTTGCCAGACCATTTTGCACTATTTTGCGCTCCTCATGTTCAACTGTGATTTTTGAAGGGATTTCCAGAGATTTCCCAGGGAAATTAAATATTGTTTTTTGTTCAGCAGAGTCTGGGCTTTAACATGAAATGTCTTGTTTGTAATTTTTTAGGTGTATTCTCAATATTTTTGGGTAAAATATGTGCAAAAAAAAAAAAAAATCTATTTTTTACAATTTGTAGTGTTTTGTTGCAATAAAAAATATAAGTTTGTCAATGAAAACTTATTGCGTGTAAAAGCCCCATTTCTCCCGGTTACAGCGGTACCATATATGTATTGGTAGACCTTTCCTGCCCAGGAGACTCCCCCAAACTGAAAGAGCGCTTTAGGAGATTTTTAGATAAAATACAACTATGCTATGCAATATGCGCACCTTGCAGTTTTTCAAGAAAAACAACCCTTTACATTTGAAATACCCCCCACAAACTATATATTCTCTGGAAGTACATACCTCAAGCTTTCTAGGCGTACCAGGCTTGTTGACATGGGTGCAGTTTTCTGGAAGTAATCCCTCAATTAATTATTTGGTTGCACAGGGTTTCCCTAAAAAAAGAATTAAAAAACAGAATCAAAGTCACATTTTCCTAAAAAAAACAATATGCAAACAAGAAAAAACAAGTTAAATCTGAAAAATCAACATCCCCTGAACAGAACAATACCAAACATGCATAGCTACTGTCAAGAGAAGAGTTGCCAAACCCCCCAAAGTAAAGCATGTGCGTAACGGTAATTTTACTTGAAAATTTCAGCTCTGCTGACAAAGTGCACATCTTGCGCTTTTTCTACCAGAACAACCCTTTATATTTGGAATACCCCCACAAACCATATATTCCCTGAAAGTACACATGTTAAGCTTTCTAAGCGCATCCAGCTTGTTGTAGTGGGCTCAACAAGTAATCCGTCAAAGAATTATATGGTTGCACAGGGTTTCCCTAAAAAATGTATAAAAAAGCAGAAAAAAAAAACACCTTTCCCTAAAATATCAATATGCAAACAAGAAAAAACAAGCTAAGTCCGAAAGCGCAAGATCCCTTGAACAGAACAATACCCAACATGCATAGCTACTTTCAACCCTTTTAATTGCCAGCCTACTTGAAATTTTGTCACCCTCTGTTGACAGGTCATTTTTCCCCATTTTGCACCATGTTTAACCGTGATTTTTGCCGGAATTTTCAGGAAAATATATCAATTTTGCAGCAGAGTTTAGGCTTTAACATGAAATGTCTTGTTTGTGATTTTTCTACTGTTTTTTAAATTGTCTCCTTTATTTAAAAAAAAAACATTTGTTTTATTAATGAAAACCATATTGCATGTGAAAGCCCCATTTCTCCCGATTACAACGGTACCACATATGTATCAGTAGCCCCCCATTCTTGCCCAGGAGACCCCCAAAACTGAAAAGAGCACTTAGGGACATAAGGTCCCCCCTTCTGGGGGGACCCCATTTTTTTGGGAATTTTAAGGGTTAAAAACCCTTAAAAGTCCCCCCAAAAAATGACGTGGGGTCCTCCTTACCCATCATAACCAGCCTGGGACTAGCTATGGGGGCTTGTAGGAACAGGGCGAAGGGGCCAGTTTTTGTGGCCCCCCGCCCTGCCAGCTAAAAGCTCCGTGGGCCGGGCTCTTCTGCCCCCCCCGGGCTTTGGGGAGGCAGGTAATTGGGGGTGCCGGGGGCTAATGGCAAGTCACCTGCTAGCCGCAGGTGACTTGCCAGCCCCCAGCCTTGTGAACTGGTATAGGGGTCTCATGGATCCCTTACCAGTTCACAGGGGGTTAAGTGTAAAAAAAACACACAGACACATAGAGAAAAAAATACCATTTTGTGAGTACTCACCTGAAAAATGGATATTGTCAGTGTGTCACACACCCCGCTTCCCCTTTAATTCTTACGATCGGGTTACTCCACCAGCAGGTGGCGACGTTGCAGAGAGAAGTCTTGAAAACGAGCCCCCTTCCGGCCTATATATACCTGGGACCTCCCACTTAACACCAGTGATTTAAAAAGCAGAAAGACAAAGTACCAGGAAATCCAATGGTAACCTCAAAATAAAGAAAAAGCTTCACCATATAAAGGATCCGGGATACCGAAAAGGGAAGGTGAAGCGGGGTGTGTGACACACTGACAATATCCATTTTTCAGGTGAGTACTCACAAAATGGTTTTATTCTCAGTGTGTCACACACCCCGCTTCCCCTTTAATTCTTACGATCGGGACATCCAAAAGCAGTGTCCACAAGGGATGGGTATCCGAAGGCAAAATGAAGCATAGCTTAAACGACTGAGGTCTGCAGAACTTTGCGGCCAAAAACAGCATCCGCTGAGGCCCGCACATCAACCTTGTAAAACTTAGAAAAAGTATGAACAGAAGACCAAGTAGCAGCCTTACAAACTTGTTCAACAGAAGCTTGGTGCTGAAAAGCCCAAGACGCTCCAACGGCGCGAGTAGAATGAGCAGTGATACGGAAAGGGGGAACTTTCCCCTTAGCAGAATAGGCCGCAATAACGGCTTGACGTATCCATTTGCTAATGGAAGATTTGGCCGGAGCCAAACCCTTCCTAGGCCCATAGGGCACAACAAAAAAGGCATCAGTTTTACGAAAAGGAGAAGTAATAATCAAATAGTACTTAACACAGCGTACTACATCCAAACAATGCAAAACCCTCTCCTTGCCATTCTTAGGCTTAGGACACAAGAAGGGAAGCACAATATCCTGATTCAAATGAAAAGCAGAAACAACCTTAGGAAGAAAATCCGGTTTGAACCGAAAGACCACTTTGTCCTGATGCCTCTCAAAGTAGGGCGCCTGAATAGACAAGGCCGCCAACTCCGAGACACGCCGAACCGAAGTGATAGCTACCAAGAAGACAACCTTCTGAGTCAAGGTAGACAAAGCAATATCCTGCAAAGGCTAAAAAGGAGGAGCCTGAAGAGCAGAAAGAACCAAATTCAAGTCCCAAACAGGGAGTAAATGTTTCCTAGGAGGCCGCACATGCATAACCCCCTGGAAAAAAAATGTAACTAAAGGATGAAGCGCAAAATGCTTCTGAAAAAAGATAGATAAGGCAGAAACTTGCCCTTTCAAAGTACTCAGCTGAAGACCAGAGTCCAGGCCAGATTGCAAAAACTCCAGAATCCTGGAGACCGAAAAGACCCTACAAGGCAAAGATCTAACCTCACACCAAGCGATATAGGCTTTCCAAGTCCTATAGTAGATGATAGAAGAAGACCTCTTCCGGACACTGATCAAAGTCTTAACGACCGAGTCAGAAAGACCCTCCTCCTTCAAGATGGAGGTTTCAGCAGCCAAGCCGTCAAACCCAGCGTTGGTAAATTGGGGTAACACAGCTGACCCTGAGTGAGCAGATCGGGCCGAAGAGGCAGAACGAACTGGTCCACTGCCAGCCGAAAGAGGTCTGCGAACCATACCCGCCTTGGCCACCTTGGAGCCACGAGAATGGCGGACACCTTTTCCAGAGCCAGCTTCCGTACCACCCTGCCCAGCATGGGTATCGGAGGAAACAGGTACAGAAACCCCAGATCCCCCCAGCTCAGGGACATGGCGTCCTCTGCCAGAGCCAGAGGATCCTGGGAGAGCGACACGAAGTTCGGGAGCCTGCAATTGTGACGAGAGGCAAACAGGTCCACCTCCGGCGTCCCCCACCGGAGACACAGTGACCGAAAAACTTGAGGATGGAGAGCCCATTCTCCCAGACGGGAAGAGCCCCTGCTCAACAGGTCCGCTTCCTGGTTTTCCACACCTGGGATGTAAACCGCCGAGAGACAAGGAACATGGGCCTCCGCCCAGGTCAGGATCAGGGACACCTCTCTGAGGGCACCCAGACTGCGAGTCCCTCCCTGATGATTGATGTAAGCAACCGCTGTTCGATTGTCCAAACGAACCTGAACCAGAAGGCCCAGAACATGTTGAGTCAAAAGAGCAAGAACCAGATGGATGGCTCTCAGTTCCAGAATATTGATGGGCAAGTGGGCCTCTCGAGGTCCCCACTGCCCCTGGAACTGAAGATCCTTCCAGAATCCCCCCCATCCCGAAAGACTGGCGTCCGTGGTGACAATTTCCCAGAGAGGAGTCAGGAAAGACCTGCCCCTTGAGAGATTGGTCAAGACCAACCACCATTGGAGGGACTGCCGGACCCGGGAGGACAACTGGAAGGGCCGAGGATTGGAAAGAAGGACCCGAGCCAACTCCTGAATCAGATAAATTTTGGACTGAGGGAGAAACACCCTGTGTTGACAAGAGTCCAACTGCATTCCCAGAAAGGACACCACCCTGGCCGGAGCGAGGGAGGACTTGGAAAAGTTGATCACCCAACCGAAGCTTTCCAGCGTGGAGACCACCATCCTGGTGTCTGTCTCTGATTGATTGAGGGACGGAGCCATGATGAGAAGGTCGTCCAAATAAGGTACAACACGAATGCCCCGAGATCTGAGAATGGCCATCACCCCTGCCAGCACCTTGGTGAACACTCTTGGAGCCGAGGTAAGGCCAAACGGAAGTGCCACGAATTGAAAATGCTGATCCTTCATCACGAACCGAAGAAAACGCTGATGAGCCCGGCAGATGGGGACATGAAGGTAAGCATCCTTGATGTCTATGGACGTCATGAAGTCCCCCTGCCGAAGAGAACCGATGGCCGAACGCAAAGTTTCCATGCGAAACCTCCGAGTACGGATGAACCTGTTGAGCAATTTCAGGTCCAGGACGGGACGAACCGACCCGTCCTTCTTGGGGACTGTGAAAAGATTGGAGTAGAAACCGAGGCCCACCTCTAAGCGCGGCACCGGCCGGATGACCGCCATTTCCAAAAGATTCCTTACCGACGCCAGGAGCCCCTGCGCGGCCAAAGGATCGGTGGGCACCCGAGACCGAAAGAACCGTGAACGAGGGCGAAACTCGAACTCCAGTTTGTAACCGGACGACACCACCTCCTGGATCCATCTGTCCGGAACCTCCTGGTCCCAGACCAGGGAGAAGTGTCGCAATCGTCCCCCCACCCGCACAGGTGAGGGCAGCCCCTCATTGCTGAGCGGGCTTACCAGCAGGTTTGGGCTTGGCGCCCCCAGGACTGACCGGGACGGCCACGGCCCCTCCCCCGGGTCCAACCTGCACCTCTGGTAGTGGGAAAGAAAGCCCCCCTACCCGCTCTGACTCCCCGAAAGGAAGGATTAAAGGCACTCGCACCCCGAAAGTTGCGACGAGGCCTCTTGCATTGAGGCAATTTACCACCTTTGGCAACTGAATCTATTTTATCACCAAACAGGCGCAAACCCAAAAAAGGGAGCGCTGTAAGCACCTTTTTAGAGATAAAGTCCGCCGTCCACTGGCGCAGCCACACTGACCGACGAATTGCCACCAGCAATGCCGCTGTCCTGCTACTCATCGCCAGAGCATCGTCCTGAGCGGTCAAGACAAAGGAAATAAACGACTCACACTGTTTGAGCGCGATCAAGGCCTGCACACAGATCCCTAATAATGGACCTAACTGCCAACCGAAGAAGCGCCAAAGCACACACTGGCCGCAGTGTCGATCCGGCACTGATAAAACCATGGCAAGCAAATTGATCAATCCGACGATCCTCACTATCCTTAATGGCAGTGGTGTCAGAAGAGTGTACCACAGCCGTGCTAGACAGCCCTAACACAGGGGTATCGACATCAGGGGGAACTGACCAAAGCTTCACCAAATCCTCCGGAAAGGGATAGCGTTTATCCCAACTAGGAGGAATTCCAGCCAGTCGCGTGGGTTGTTCCCATTCCTTAAGGACAACCCTCACAAAGTGTTGTTGCCTGGGAAACACCAAACGCGGCTGGGGAACATCAAATAACTCACCCTTTGGCAGGGCGACCGCCTCAGGCGGATCCAAATTCAAAATTTCAAACATTTGAGCCAAAATGGAAGGGGTGTCAAGGGACACCCCCGTAGCCTGATCGCCAGCAGCGTCAATCCCTAGCTGGTCTGCAGGCTCATCCGACTCCTCAAGGAGTTCCCCCTCCTCATCAGGGGGACAATCGGACCAATCCAATATTTCTCACATCTCATCCTCCGAAGCAGGTGCTGCCGGAGAAAGGTGTTTCCGCTTCGCTGTAGCCTTCTGAGCTACTTTGGCGGAAATTATTTTCTCGAGGTTGGCCAATCGTGCACACACCTCGGATTGCGAATCCCCACCCTTGACAATGTCACATGGGATCCGGAATAAGGGAGGGGGGGTAGGAGATGACGGAAGTTGCGAGGAGCCAGAAGCCGGAGCGATGGACTGGCGCGCAATGTTCTGCTTTGCACATGGAATGCATAATATGACATCATCGCCTAGAAGCGGAGCCCCACAACCCCCACACAGCCTGGATAGCCCCGAAGAGCCGTCGGAAGCCTCCATGTGGTGAAATTATGGTATTCGCAACAACCCAGGGTTTTACGCATTAAGCCACCCGGGATGCCCCTTTATAATTAATGTCCCGGGAAAGGGGGGATTTAAAAATTTTTTTTTTTTCAAAATTTTAGGAAAAAACCCAATTTAGAGTACTAAGACTAGCCAGGTATAACAGAACCGGGAGAGCCACTGCAGTGAGGGGATCCCAGGATCTGTAGGGGAAAAGAGACAACAGTCAAACCCCTAGAAAAAAAGGCAGCATGCAGCACATTCATTCATAACAGAATAAAAGGTACCTAGCAGCATATATATCAATAGCAAAGACCTAAGTGCTTTAAGAGTTAAATTGAAGCGCCACAAACATACAAGCTTTACACATGCTGAAGCAAACTTATAGCAAAAAAAGACGGCCCCACACGCGAGGTGGGGACCGTTTACCTGAAAGGCCATGAAAGAGCAACAGCAGCAAGCCAGGCACACAGCTTCCTCCAGCCGAGTCCCCCGCACCTGACTCCTTGATTAGAAGGAGGAAGTGCGGCGGGGCCGAGCTGCGAGATAACGCGCTCAAGCCACGCCCCCGCCATCGCGTCACCGAACGCGGGCCGCGGCCCCGCCCCCTCAAATTCAAACAGCGCGGCCCGCCAGATGGCGGTGCCGCATGCAGAGAGGGCGCCCCGACGCCCTCGGAGTCAGTGGGGGGAAAACATGTATAACACAACCCAGAGCCCTAGCAGTTCAGGCCACGTGAGCGCATACCGTGGCGCTGAGCCTGAGACTGACATAGCTCTTCACAACAACATAGTAAGCATTAAAACATAACATACACACAGTACAAGCACTCCCCAACACCCCCCCCCCCCCAAGTGAAGGGAGAAGGGACCGTAGCGGGAGAGAATGGCCAAAGGGGAACCTCTGGACAGGGGCATCCCAAATCCGGATCACCATGCCGGATAGCCGCATTGCCCCACGCGTGAGGTCGAGCGGAGGAGATAAGCTCCTAGGCACCTATAGTGCCATCTACCGTTGCCCAGTGAGTAGCCTGGGCTGGGAGGCTTCCATTAACCATCTAGATATACAAACAATCAAAACTGGGCAGAAATAGACCCAAAGGGGGTGCCGGGGTTTGACCCCGGCTACCTGCAAGCAGGAGACTTCTTTCTTCTGTCTTGTCGCCTCATGCAGAGAGAAAACACTGGTGTTAAGTGGGAGGTCCCAGGTATATATAGGCCGGAAGGGGGCTCGTTTTCAAGACTTCTTTCTTCAACGTCGCCACCTGCTGGTGGAGTAACCCGATCGTAAGAATTAAAGGGGAAGCGGGGTGTGTGACACACTGAGAATAATATTTTATTTGTTTTTTTTTATACTTACCCTATCCATCCCTGGGCACTGTGTCCCCCACTGATCAATCTGGCTTCTGCTCTCCTGCTGCTGTTGGAAGCCTTTTATAGCTGCTAGGCGACAGAGCATAAGGGGATAATTAAAAAACAACAACATAGGGTCCCCCCTCCCAGGGTAGGGAGGGACCCTATGTCATTTTTTGGGGGAATTTCAAGGGTTAGGCTAACCCTAACCCTTAAAAATCCAAAAAAAATGACATAGGGTCCCCCCTACCAGTCATAACCAGCCCGGGACCAGCTATGGGGGCTTGTAGGAACAGGGTGCAGGAGCCAGCTTTTGTGGCCCCCCACCCTGCAGCCTACAAGCCCACATACCCTGTGTGGGCCCGGGCTCTTCTGCCTCCCCCGGGTATTGGGGAGGCAGGTAATTTGGGGTGTGGGGGTTAATGGCAAGTCACCCGCTAGCTCCAGGTGACTTGCCAGCCCCCAGCCTTGTGAACTGGTATAGGGATCTCATGGATCCCTCACCAGTTCACAAAGGGTTAACAGTAAAAAAACACACAGACACATAATTAAAAATGACTTTTATTAAAAAATAAAAACTTTTTTTTTTTTACTTTACTTACCTCCGATCGTCAGCTCCTGTGTCCCTCGATGTGATGACAGATGCGATCATGCTGGCTACAGTAGCAAAGGGGTAGGTGATGATCTGATCGCCTGCCCCTCAGCTCCTGTGGCCAGCATGATTGCATCTGAAAGAACAGCCGGGAGCCAGGACGACACCCGGTGAGTGACGTCATAAGCCTCGCCCCCAAAGGGGCTGGGCTTAGCGGCAAGATGGCGGCGCCCGTCGGGAGAGAGGCCTGTCAGGCTCTCCCCTGAAGCTGAAGAGCCGGGGGGGGGGGTGATCGGAGGCCCCCCTGGTGAAGAGGAGACCCGGCGGGAGTGATCGAACACTGAGGTGAGTAAATGTCATTTTTATTTATTTATTTATTTTTTTACATGTAATTACGGCGGGGGGGTGGCTATTCCGGGCCCTCCCCTGCACCCGGGGGTGCCTGGGTGGGGGATCGAAGCCCCCCAGGATGAAGAGGAGACCCGGCCGGATCGAACAAGGGGTCAGGTGAGTGTTTTTTTAACTTTACTGTTACTGCAGCAGGGGGGAAAATCAGGCACATAGATTCTGCGTGCTTGGCACTTAAGTGGCGTGGAAGCCAGCATGTAGAATCTACGTGCTCGGCACTGAAAGGGATAAACCGTTACATGCCTTACAGATAAATCTGCACAGGATCAGCACTCCAGACATCGGCTGCAGTGAACATCAAATAAAAACACACAATTTTATATACATTAATACTAGTTTGAGGAGCTAGTCCAGACCCCCCCCCCCCCCCCCAACCCTCTGTATTCATAGCACTCTCAGAACTGCCTGCCTAAAAATCCAGGTTCGTGACTGTCAGGGAAATGTCGGGTCACATGATTCAACTACCAATCCAACACTGATGATCATGCAGCCCACCTTCCCCAAAGCACCGCCCGTTCGCCTGCCTAGCGGGACTACAAGGCCCAGCAAGGCCCTGAAGACACAGATTCTTGGCAAAAGGATCGCTCAAGTTAAATATAGGTTTTAATGCACACTAGGCAGTGATTACAAACATTTGGCTATGATGGAATAAATACAAATGCCATTCTGAGTAGTGGGTTACAGGTTACAGTGAGTTACAAGCGGAGATAAAACAGTCAGTTACCTTAAAATGCAGAGAAGTGATGATGGGCTCCCACATGGAGGTGAGTGGCGAGCTTATGAACGGGCACCTCCAGCACACATGCAATGCAACCTCCCCCAGAAAGTGACCAAGTCCTGGTCTCCCAGGCCTACCTTCAGGCCTACCTTTAATGCTATCACACCTCCCCAGCTAAGGAGGATGCTGGCCCCTAGCTGTCCGACAAAGGTGTTAGGGGAGCCGCAGGGGGGCTCTCAACCGGGAACTGCCTCTCTGAGTGTCAGAACCTCATGCTCATTTATGGACTTCCTTTTCCTGCTAGGCTTGTAAGGGTGACATTTGCTAAGAACAGAGAAGGGGGGAGCCAGCATCAGCAATACAATTAAATATAATATTTGCCCTATTCCTCACAGTGACGAATCGGAGATTCCCTGAAATTCGGAGCAAACTCCGGTTCTAGGGAAACGGTTCGCTCATTTCCACCCATGAGCTTTGAATTTACGTTCACCTTTAACTCATTGCTGTAGTGCTGCACGTCTCCTATTGGAAGATGTGCTGTTGCACATGCAGGGCACTAATTTTTGCCCCAACCAGATGGAGTTCTTCTAGGAAAAGGTGAGTATCTCCCTAGTGCGAGTCCTACTGATGTTGTAAGGGAGTTGGTTTAGTGCACTTGTGGCCAAGACTTTACCTAGCACGGTATTGCAAGGGAGAGTTTCGGTCTTCTTTAATAATTTTGTATATTCCAATTCTTACAACCTATTTTTCTCTCTTGTCACAATTGGTATTAAACATTTTTTTAAACCTGTGTAAAGCTGCACCAAAAGCTGGAAGCAGGTCTGGGAGTGTTTTATAGAGCCTATCACAATAAAGAGGAGAACATTAGACTAATGAGCCCAATCTGCTTATTACTTATTCTGCATTATGGAACTTTAGAAGTTTAGCATCCACTATTCCAAGTTAAACACTGCCACTTATGTTACTATGCCACAAGCTCAAAGTTAGTTTACACCAGCTCAGTTACACAGAACAATTTCCAGCAGCCAGGAGCACTCTTTCTGGAGAGGCTTATTATGGTAACAAACGGCCTATGAAAATGAGATTGATGGCGGGAGGATCACTTTCATTTGGTTAAACATACAGTAGGGGGTCCTTTTTCCTGTCACCTGAAGTTCATGGCTGGATTCAGTTTACATCTTGTTTAGTGATCTTGCAGCATATAAATCTCACAGCTGTTCCTCCATTATAAGCGCACTGAAAATGTATAGCTAACTAACACCCGCTTAAATAGCAATTAAACATCTCAAACATTACACAGAGCAATCTCTTTTGAATATAAAGTAGCTTTCTAAAAAACTACAAATTTATCTCAGATAAGCTGTATACAAAAAAAAAAAACATTTTTTTACTGGGTTTCATTTTTTTTTCATAATTAAATGTACATTTAAATGATCATATATAGTAATCAAAACATTTCATTAATTTATAACATTTAGAACTTTCTGCTAAGGAAAATGGACAAAATGTTTATTGTAAGTGGACCAAACCCACAGTCTAATGGCCCTGGAATCTATAAGAAAAAATAAACAGCTCCATTGTCCAGACTCGCTGTTGTACAACTTACCGAGATCAAAACACACCATTGGTCCTCTCTGGTCGAAGAAGGCAGCCATGAACATTTCAAATTAATACCGGCAGCATACCCACTATATTTTTTGCAATGGAGGGTGTGTTCTCGAGGCCGGGGTATGCAGCCACTCCCCCTGCATTGCAATGAATGGAGTGGGCATGCTGCTGGGTGTAAACCCAACATGTTCATAGCCGGGGCGGTGGAGCTAGACAAAAGTTGTATGGCACGTTTTTTGGGCGGGTGGACATGCTGTATACATGCTGTAGATGGTATGCTTGATTTTACCCTATACAATATATTTCCCCTAACATTATGTCAAAGCATGTAAATTAATGGAATCCCAGCCAAACTTTTGTTGGTGAGGTCTGGCTACAGAAAATGTACTCTGCTTTGCTGCCTGCCTGCTGACTCTTCTGCACCCCGGCGTCCATAATAGGTGTGGGGTACCAGCATGTCACTCAGCATTTTTAATACTCGAAATTTGACTACTTACCAGTCTCCATCATCCATTTTCTGTCCTGCATTGTGCACCTTCTGTCCTGCATTGTGCATGTCATCATCTGGTCTGCCAGGTCGTCTGTGTCCCACGGCGTGTCTTTGCTTGATCTTTGGGGATCTTCTCTGCCCCTTCAAATGTCTTCTTTGGGTGGCGGTAGGTGTCGATGCTGATGGAGAGTGGGGGGACAAAAGGCAGTACTCTTTTAAACAGAGAGGTGAGGCCTCTCTAAGATCTCTCCCACATGACTACATACATCACAGGAGGGGAGGGGCATAGAGGGAGGTTTCCTCAGGTGATGTGTGGCAGTAGATGCCCCATCAGCAAAATTGATGCAGTGCTGGACATTGAACTCGAAAAGGTAAGTATAAGTTATTTAGGGATGATAAAAAGTTTAAAAACCTGTTTTATTTTTCCTTTTCACTTTAGTGGATTACCAGCCCCTAAGTCATGCCGGGATGGTAAGCCTTGGAGGGGGGGAACGGATATTTTGAACCCCGTCCACCACCTGGAAAACCAAGCAGAGGTAACTGCCGGCCCCTGGCCCAGGTCATTTCTAGCCTTTATTATTATGGGCCGCTAGTCTCATTGGCACCATCGTGCCTATTGGTGGTGTGGGTAATGGAGCTTGAACTGGTAAGAGATCCCATGGATCCAAGGTAAAGTGAAAAGAGAAAGAAAACAAAGGTATTCTTAATTAATGTATACATACCTTTCCAGTTTCCAATTCATTGCCCAGCTCTGCATTAAAAATAATTATGCCGATGGTGCATGACATCCTGCCAGCCTTTGGAATGGAGTGAAACACAGGTTTCTCTCCAAATCACAATTAGAGTGCTCTCAAATGGAAAAGCCAATCCATCGGAGCTTGGGTCAATGAGGAAATGGGTATTATATCTCCCAATAAAATACATACAGGGGCATACTTGCCATAGAGGAAGGGAAGACAAGGGCCCTCAGTCCCATGGCCTGGTGCAAACTATCGCCTCCACTTCTATAGAATGTATGTCACTTGGCACCAGCAAAGCTTCTTACCTACCCATTCCCTTCCCTCCAAGTTGGCTTCTCCTGCCCAGCGGTGCCACACCTGCCCTTTGTATGCCCACCCTGCATGAACCTCCCCACTCCCGGCACACCTCCCCCACACCTCAAGCAGAAGCGAACTGCCCCATTTTGTTTGGGAACCGGCTGGTGAATGTCCACCTCAAATAGAGAGGTGGGGCTGATGGGGGCCCTGCTATGGGTCCCCATTAAGGCTAGGTACGCCCCTGAATACACACATGGAATGTCACCTGCATTCAAGAGACGTTAGGATCCACAAATCATTGCTTTGTGCTCCTTATATTGCATAGTTTGTATCGCCTAATTGTTATCACCAATTTTAATGACTAAATTAAATGCAAACCCACATCTTATACTTTGCATAAGTCATGAGCAAGATCAAATGCTTCAGACTCTCCCTCAAATGATATATATCTCAAATCAAGGTAAAATTGACAACCACAAGTTAAGAATAGATATATCTTCAAAACCCCTAGATTTCTTCGATTTAGCCCAGGTTAAGTGTTACTTTAAATCACTACAAATTTCAATTCAAGAACCATACACCACCACTTGATTTCAATGTATTTTTGCAATGCATTCAGGACATTTTTTTTAGGTGCAAGTCCTTTCTTGCTCAAGCTTCCCTAAAACTCTTGATTGTAAATATATCTTGACATCCAGCTTTAATAGTTGGATGCCAGCAACACCACGTTGGTGTTGTGGGAGCGGTACTACATCTGTGGTGGCAATGCGACACTGCAGCAATATTCTGGAAAGAGGTCCTGGGACATATTGAACAGTTTTGCAAGTAGGAGATAAGATTCAAACATATTAACTGCCTACAAAATTTCAATATACCTTTGAAGAGAACCAAAACCAACTCAACTTGTGAAATCAATTTGGAAGTCTTTTAAAGTGGACCAACACCCAGGATTTTGACTATCCTGGGTTTTGGTCCACTTCGGCGGGGCACCCCGATCGGGGGTGCCCCGCTGTGTGAAACCCCCCAGAAACCCCAAAAAACTCACCTCTCAACGCTCCCACGTGAGCGCCGCAGCCAATCCCCGCCAACGTCCAGGCGGGGATCAGGAACGTCCAAGCCGCTTCCGCCGCCGCCGCCTCCCGCGCGTCACTCTCGGCGCGCGCGCGCCCCCGCCGGCCATTCACAGAGGGCCGGCGCGGGCGCGCGCACGTCTGGAGGGGCGCGCGGGAGGCGGCGGCGGCGGAAGCGGCGGCGGATCAGGTAAGGTCTTTTTGGGGTTTCTGGGGGGTTTCACCCCGCGGGACATCCCGATCTCGGATGTCCCGCGGGGTGGGAGGTGATCGGCCCGGGAATCTTATAGATTTCCGGGCCGATCACCCCTGGGTGTTGGTCCTCTTTAAGCATCTTAGGTTAAATAGACGTTGGTGGGCCTTCTTCAATGCGGTATTGATGTAGTGAGATCATATCAGATCCTGCAAGATGTTAACATAATCATGACGATTGTTGGCCTTCCACCAGCAATGGAAAACCAAAGGGCACAAATTTAACTTCCTGACAACACCTTTTGTTCAGGCGTTCTTATCACTGTTATCCAGTTACATTAGGATGAGCTGGCTTGACTTCATTTACAACAATATACAATGTAACTGTTTAACAGTAATTTATAAATCAGCCAATTAAACTGAATAAAAACGTAAATCTATAATGCTAATTAAAGGCCCTGTCCGGCCAAAAAACAAAAGCAATGGAGTGCCTCTCCTCCCTTGCAGTTGCTTCATCTAGTTGCTTCCAAGATCATTTTCAAGATCAGGTCCTGTGCCCCAAGGTCCAGGGAGTGAACCAAGCTAAAGCCAGACATGCCTTCTCTGTTATAGTAAATGGAATTGCCAGGAAAAGTGTATCACCTGAGCCTAGCTGACGCTACAGCTTCCAGAATCCCGCAATACACTTTCCTAATCCCAACAGGAAATAATGGGCTGAACAGCAGTCCAGTAGCAGGTAATTTCACTGAAAGACCTGGACTTGAGTTTCAATCATAGAAACAAAAACAGCTCAAGGTAAATTATATACTTTAATGTGATAAGCACACTAAGCAGAAATACAAGTAATGAATAATACTTATACAGGGCTGGAGAGGGGAAATACCATTTTGTGATTACTCGCCTTTAAAATGGGTATTATAAGTATGTCACACACCCCGCTTCTACTATTCATGACATATGGGTTATGGTCCAGTAGAGGGCGAACTTCTGCAGAGATGAAAGCAAAAAAGAAGCCCCTCCCGGTCCATAAATACCTGGGACCTCCCACACATTTCCCAATATATGACAGCAGTAAGGGGACCAGAAAGAACTAATAAAACATTCTTAACAATAAAAGGTTCACCATATAAAGGATCCAGAATACTAAAGGGCGGGATGAAGCGGGGTGTGTGACATACTAATAATACCCATTTTAAAGGTGAATAATCACAAAATGGTATTATTCCAAGTATGTCACACACCCCGCTTCCACTATTCATGACATATGGGACATCCAATAGCAGTGTCCGTCATGGGTGGGGTTCCAAATACAGCAAAAAAATGCACCAATTTAAATCACTGCAGCTTGCAGAACCTTGCGGCCAAAAACAGGCCCGCACATCAACCTTATAAAACTTTGAAAAAGTATGAACAGAAGACCAAGTAGCAGCCTTACAAACTTGTTCAACAGAAGCCTGGTGCTAAAAAGCCCCGGAAGCCCCAACAGCACGAGTAGAATGAGCAGTGATCTTAAAAGGAGGAACTCTCCCCTTAGCAGAATAGGCCCTAACAATAGCCTGGCGTATCCATTTACTAATGGGCGCCAAACCTTTTCTGGGCCCGGAAGGCACCACGAACAAGACGTCCGTCTTACGAAGAGGAGAAGTAGCAACCAAATAGTACTTCACACAACGAACCACATCCAAAGAGTGCAAAACCCTCTCCTTGTCATTGCTAGGCTTAGGACACAAGGAAGGGAGAACTACATCCTGATTGAGATGGAAGGCAGAAACCACCTTTGGAAGGAAATCTGGTTTAAAGCGAAAAACCACCTTATCCTGGTGTCTCTCAAAGTAAGGGGCCTGAATAGACAGAGCCACCAACTCAGAGTCACGCCGAACAGAGGTAATAGCCCCCAAAAAGGCAACCTTTTCAGTGAGCACAGACAGAGCCACATCCTGCATCGGTTCAAAAGGAGGCCCCTGGAGGGCCGAAAGAACCAAATTTAGGTCCCAAACGGGAACCAAAAACTTTCTAGGGGGCCGAACATGTGTGACCCCTTGGAAAAAAGTCAGGACCAGATGATGCAAAGCAAAAGACCTTTGAAAAAAGACAGCCAGGGCAGAAACCTGACCCTTCAAAGTACTGAGCTGGAACCCCAGATCCAGACCGTGTTGTAAAAACTCCAAAATCCTAGGAATCGAAAACACCCTGCAAGGTAAGGCCCTAGCCTCACACCAGTCAATATAGGACCTCCAAGTCCTATAGTAAATGGTAGAGGAAGACCTCTTCCTAGCTCTAATCAAGGTTTGAATAACCGCCTCAGACAAACCTTCCTCCCTCAGGATGAAGGTTTCAGCAGCCACGCTGTCAAAGCAAGCGTTTGAAAATTGGGGTAACGTAGTTGACCCTGAGAGATCAGATCTGGAAACAGGGGCAGCCTGTACTGATCTACCGCCAATCTTACGACGTCTGCGAACCAAACCTGTCTTGGCCACCTTGGGGCCACCAGAATTGCTGGTGCCCCCTCTAGAGCCAGCTTGCGCACTACCTTGCCTACCATGGAGAAAGGGGGAAACAGTCACAGAAACCCCAGATCTTTCCAGGCAAGAGACAAGGCATCCACTGCCAGGGCCAGAGGATCCTGAGACAGAGATACAAAGGTTGGGAGCTTGTGACTGTGCTGAGAGGCAAAGAGATCCACCTCCGGAGTCCCCCACTTGTGACACAGGGCCCGAAATACCCTGTGGTTGAGAGACCATTCCCCTCGGCGAGAGAATCCCCTGCTCAGGGAGTCCGCCTTCGTGTTCTCCACTCCCGGAATGTACACTGCCGAGATGCAAGGAACATTGCTCTCCGCCCATGTCAGAATCAGAGAGACTTCCCTGAGGGCACTCCTGCTGCGAGTCCCTCCTTGGTGATTGATGTAAGCTAGCGCAGTACGATTGTCTGATCGAACCTGAACCGGTAAACCCTGTAGGTGAAGTGTCAGACGCGACAGAACCAAGCGGATAGCTCTGAGCTCCAAGACATTGATGGGGGTGTGAGCCTCCTGAGGACCCCACAACCCCTGGAACTGGGTAGTCGCAAGGACCCGAGGGAATTACGCTGGTAAGCAACCCGGGATGCCCTTTAAGTCCCAACTGGGAGGATTTATAAGTGCCCCAAATTTCTGCTAGGGACCCTAGGACCGGGAGAACCCCCTTTTAAGCAAGGCACAGGGAGTCCTCTTGAAAGACACAAAGGAGTGGCCATCAGCACATGCACACACACATATATATGTATACATGTATATATAATATATATATCATCATAAATCAAAGAAAAATGAAAAGGGACTAGTGCTGTCCCCAGTCAGAATGGGGCACATGGTTAAGTCAGTTACACAAAAGGGGGAGCCCGGGAGGGCACTCACGTGTCTTGTACAATGGTTGCCACCGCTCAGCAGCTCAGAGAAGGAGAGTGAGAAAGGGAGAAGAAGGGGTGGGCCAGCGCGGATCGTGCGCCACGCCTGGCCCCGCAATTGGCTCCAAAACAGAAGGGGGGCGGGCCGTGGCAGCGCACGAGCGCCCGGCCCCGCCCCCTAAACACCGCAGCCTGAGGGGAAGAAGCTCCCCTCAGCAGAGCAAAAAACGGCGTGCTAATGTGAAGCACCAAGCACACACACACACACATTCACACCTGAATGACAGGAAGGAAAAAGGAAAAGTCCGCCCCCCCCCTGGAGGGTTAACAGAGGGACTCGGAAGGGGGATAATCCCGCACCAAGTATGGTGTAAGGGATATATATGCATTGAGGGACAGGGCATCCCAAACCAGGATCACCAACCCGGATTCTGCCTACCCCTTTATATGGGGTCTCACGGGGGAGCATGGCTCCCTGAACACCTATTAAGGTGATTCCTACCCTCACCCGGAACTGCAGCCAAGGCTGGGAGGCTAATATTGGGCTTAATGTATAAAGGTCCGGGCAGAAATAGGGCAAAAAATGGCCGGGCGTAAGCCCGGCTTACCTGCAAGGAAGAGAAGCAGACATCTTTTGACTTGCTCGCCGTCCTGCAGAGAAGGAACTGGGGAATGTGTGGAAGGTCCCAGGTATTTATGGACCAGGAGGGGCTTCTTTTTTGCTTTCATCTCTGCAGAAGTTCGCCCTCTACTGGACCATAACCCATATGTCATGAATAGTGGAAGCGGGGTGTGTGACATACTTGGAATATACACGTTACAGGTAATTACAGAAATGTACAGTTGCGTTAGAATACCTTAAACAGTTGAGGTCTAGTGATGCAGAGCAGCCACAGGGGGAGAGCAGTGCCTGTGAGAACCCTGGAATCTCTTCCACATGTACACATGACCCCTGAGAAGACAAGTGTTCCCAGGTGGTTGCCTGGCATTTAACCCTCAGCTGGACACTCCCAACCTACCCCAACCCTACTTCCACACCTAGCCAGGATAATCTCCAGGAGCTGTTTTGAGTCATATCTTTTGCTGGGAAGGTCATAGGGCCAGACACTGATGTGTCGCATCTGGTGGGTCCTAAGATGGGGGGTTGGAATGGATCAGAACCAGAGATCTCCATATTTAAGGTTCTATGTTAGTTACAGAGATGGGGCAATTATGTGTGGTTGAATCTGGGTCTCCTGGTTCTGTCTACATATTTGGCTTGTTGAATGGCAAACCAGTATTTCTTGATAAAGTGTTGGAGTATGTATTTAAGAGAGATCTCTTTCAAGTTTTCTGGCCATGTAATTCCAATCCAGGTGGCCAGACTGGTTCCACTCTTTGTGAGGGTGTTAGGGGAACCAGCGGGGGGTCTTTGAAATGGGGGCTGCCTTTGTGTACAGTTATTTCTTGACCAATTGACGATTCCCTCAGCCAAATGGCTAATCCCCAGAAAAGTGCTTTCTATTCGCTACAGATAACACTGTATCATGGCCTGAAAAATCATAGAAGGTCCTCTTTAAGCACTCCTGTATTGTTTTTCCTTTGTGTTCCATATTAAACATAATGGGGGCATTGAGGGGTTGGTGTACAGCTACACAAAGCCACTTCCGTAATTATGATGATCACTTCATGCACATAACCTTGATCATCCTATCTTCCCAGCACGTCAGATACAGAAAGCGCCTGTTCCAGCTGATATAATGATGCCCCAATTTCATTAGCCATAATAAACACTGTTTATCTGAAATATTTCTCAATTGCACTGCTATTACCTAATTTGCAAATGAATGGTAATTTACATTCGCACACTTACTCTGCAATTATTGTCGATCCGCAATGTCATTTTGTAACCTTTGTTTGCTTACGCAGAATTAACATTTTTATTCACACGTACATACTGTAGACTGGCTTTTAAAAATTCCGTATTGTGAGTACTCACCTCTAAAACGGGTATTATGAGTGTGCCATACACTCCACTTCGATCTTCATGACATGTGGGGTAATCGCCAGTAGAGGGCGAACTTCTGCAGAGATGAATATGCAAAAAAGAAAGCCCCTCCCGGTCCATATAAACCTGGGACCTCCCACCAATTTCCCAGTGTAAAAAAGCAGTAAGGGGACCAGGAAGAACCAATTATAACCTTAACAATCAAAACCAATGGTTCACCATATAAAAGCCCCAGAATACCTGAAAAAAAGGGGTGGGGCGAAGTGGAGTGTATGGCACACTCATAATACCCGTTTTAAAGGTGAGTACTCACAAAACGGTATAATTCTAAGTGTGCCATACACTCCACTTCGATCTTCATGACATGTGGGACATCCAATAGCAGTGTCCGTCAGAAACAGTAAAGAATGTACCAACTAAAACCACTGCAGCTTGCAGAACCTTGCGGCCAAAAACAGCATCCACTGAAGCCCGCACATCAACCTTGTAAAACTTGGAAAAAGTATGAACGGAAGACCAAGTAGCAGCCTTACAAACTTGTTCAACAGAAGCCTGGTGCTGAAAAGCCCAGGACGCACCAACTGCACGAGTAGAGTGCGCAGCGACCCTAAAAGGAGGAGTCCTCTCCTTAGCAGAGTAGGCCCCAACAATGGCCTGACGAACCCATTTGCTAATCGTAGACTTAGTAGGCGCCAAACCTTTCCTGGGCCCGCAGGGCACCACGAAAAAAGCGTCCGTCTTGCGGAAGGAAGAAGTAGTCACCAAATAGTACTTCACACAGCGAACAACATCCAAATTGTGCAGAACCCTCTCCTTGTCATTGTTAGGCTTAGGACACAAGGAAGGAAGAACAATATCCTGATTGAGGTGGAAAGCAGACACCACCTTAGGAAGGAAATCCGGCTTAAAACGAAAAACCACCTTATCCTGGTGTCTCTCAAAATAAGGGGCCTGAATCGACAGAGCCGCCAACTCAGAGACACGCCAAACAGAGGTAATAGCCACCAAGAAGGCAAACTTCTGAGTGAGAACCGAAAGAGCAATATCCTGTAACGGCTCAAAAGGAGGACCCTGCAAAGCCGAAAGAACCAAATTCAAATCCCAAACAGGAACCACAGCCTTCCGAGGGGGCCGCACATGCGCGACCCCTTGGAAAAAGGTCTTAACCAGTGGGTGTAAGGCAAAAGACCTCTGGAAGAAAACCGACAGAGCAGAAAACCTGTCCCTTCAAAGTACTACGCTGGAACCCAAGATCCAGATTATGCTGAAGAAACTCCAAAATCCTGGGTATCGAAAACACCCTGCAAGACAAGGCCCTTGCCTCACACCAATCAATATAGGACCTCCAAGTCCTATAGTAAATGCCAGAAGAGGACTGCCTCCTAGCCCTAATCAAGGTCTGAACAATAGCCTCAGACAAACCTTCCTCTTTCAAGATGAAGGTTTCAGCCACCAAGCCGTCAAAGCCAGCGTTTGTAAATTGGGGTAAAGTAGATGACCCTGAGATAGCAGATCCGGCAACAAGGGAAGCCGGTACTGATCTACGGCCAACCTTACGACGTCTGCGTACCAAACCCTTCTTGGCCACCTTGGAGTCACCAGAATCGCCGGTGCCCCTTCTAGAACCAGTTTGTGAACTACCTTGCCCAGCATGGAGATGGGTGGAAACAGGTACAGAAAACCCATCTCCTTCCAAGCCAGTGACAAGGCATCCACTGCCAGAGACAGAGGATCCTGAAAAAGAGACACAAAGGCCGGAAGTTTGTTATTGTGCCTCGAGGCAAAGAGATCCACCTCCGGAGTCCCCCACTTGCGGCAAAGATCCAGAAAAAACCCAGGGTTGAGAGACCACTCTCCTTGGCGAGAGGGTCCCCTGCTCAAGGAATCCGCCTTCGTGTTCTCCACTCCCAGAATGTAGACTGCCGAAATGCAAGGAACATTGCTCTCTGCCCAGCGCAGGATCAGAGAGACTTCCCTGAGAGAACTCCTGCTGCGAGTCCCTCCTTGGTGATTGATGTAAGCTACCGCTGTTCGGTTGTCCGAACGAACCTGAACCGGTAGACCCCGTAAATGTGAGGTCAGCCAAGCCAGAACCAGTCGGATGGCTCTGAGCTCCAAGACATTGATGGGAGTGTGAGCCTCCTGAGGACCCCACACCCCGCTGAACTGATGACTTTTCCAATAACCTCCCCAGCCCGACAGGCTGGCATCCGTGGTAACCGTCTCCCAACAAGGGACCAGAAAGGATCTGCCCTTCAACAGATTGCTCGATTCCAGCCACCACCGAAGGGACACCTGTCCCAATGCGTCAATAGGTGAAGTTGAAGAGATCTCATGTGAAACTGTGCAAACGGCACCGCCTCGAAGGAGGATACCATCAAGCCCACCAGTTTCATCCCGTCAGATAGAGGGACAAGAAATGGCCAGAAGAAGGCGGATCAGACCCTGAATCCCCTGCACCTTGGTCTGGGGCAGAAACACTCTGGCCCGAAGGGTATCCAGGTTCATGCCCAGAAATGAAATCACACGAGACGGGGAGAAAGAAGACTTGGTACGGTTGATCACCCACCCGAACCTCTCCAAGGTCGACACCACCTGGTGGGTGTCCAGCTCCGCCTGATGGAGGGAAGAAGCTGAGATCAACAGGTCGTCCTGATAAGGCACAATGCGAATGCCCTGAGCTCTGAGCAGAGCTATTATTCCCGCCAAGACCTTGGTGAAGACCCTCGACGCCGAGGTCAGATCGAAGGGAAGAGCTACAAACTGATAATGTTGATCCTCCACCGCAAACCGGAGGAATCTCCGATGTGCCTGAAAAATCGGAACATGCAGATACGCATCCTTGATGTCTATGGATGTCATAAAATCCCCTTGGCGAAGGGAATTGATAGCCGAGCGCAGAGTCTCCATGCGGAACTTTTTGGCTCTGATAAACCTGTTGAGAACCTTGAGATCTAGAATGAGTCTCACCGAACCCTCCTTTTTGGGAACCGTGAAGAGTAGTAACCCCTGCCTCTCTCCGACGGAGGCACCGGGCATATAACTCGCATGTCCAGAAGGTTTTTTACTGCTAACAGGAGCCCCTGTGCAGCCTGAGGGTCCGAGGGCACCCGAGACCTTAAGAATCTTGGGGGCGGCCAGAACTCGAACTCCAGTTTGTACCTGGACGAGACCACTTCCAAGATCCAATTGTCTGTGACCTCCCGGGCCCAGACCTGGAAGAAGAGCCGCAGCCGTCCCCCCACCCTTGCGAGTGAGGGCGCCCCTTCATTGCTGAGCCAGTTTAACGGCAGGCTTGGGCTTGGAACCCCAGGCAGCCGCGGGATGTGCCCGACCTCTGCCTCTGTTTCAGGACGAGCCCCTGACACCAGAGAAGGCCAAACCCATAGCCGCTCTGGCCCCTCGAAAGGAAGGAGTGAACGAGCCAGCCCCCCGAAAGGGGCGGCGCTGTTTCCTCCGCTGAGGTAACTTACCTCCTATAGCAACAGCATCCAATTTATCTCCAAACAGCCGCGAACCAAAGAAGGGAAGAGCTGTGAGCAACTTCTTGGCCCCAACGTCCGCTGTCCACTGGCGGAGCCAGACCAATCTGCGCATAGCCACCAGTAAGGCTGAAGTCCTACTATACACGACAATAGAATCTTCCATCGCAGCCATGACAAAATCCATGAACAATTCGCATCTCTTAAGGATAGCGAACTCAGCGCCAGCTGGATCAAACTGAGCGTTATTCAGCCAGTCTCTGATAAGAGACCTGGTAGCGAGCGACACCAGGGCAGATGCACTAACAGGCCGCAGGGCCGAGCCCACGTTGGCAAATGCGTGGCACGCCATCTGATCAAGGCGCTTATCCTCGCCATCCTTAAGGGAAGTGGCGTCAGGGGTGTTCAGCACAGAAGAGTTGGTCAAACCTAAAACTGGCGAGTCGACCTCGGGAGGAGAAGACTAGCGCTTAACCGCCTCCACCGGAAAAGGATACTTCTTATCCCATCCCTGAGGAACACCCGGAAGCCGACTGAGCCTCTCCTATTCTCTAAGGATAAGCGCATCAAAGTGTCCCTGGGTAGGGAATTCCAGACGGGGCTTGTGGGCCCCAAAAAATTCCCCCTTCTTGAGAGGAGGCGCCTCAGGCGGTTCAATATCCAACACCTCCAATAAATGTGACAAAACAGTGGCCGTATCTACGGCATCCCCCAGCGCCTGCCCGACATCGGCATTCCCAGACCTGATACAGATTCCTGATACAATTTCCCCTCCTCTAACGGGGAATAATCTGACAAATCAGCGGAATCATCAACATCCCACAAGGGCTGAGCCGACGACAAAAGTCTCTTTTTAGCCTGGGCCTTCTTGCCCACCGTGCTAGCAATAATTTTCTCGATGCTGGCCAACCTAGCCCAAACATCAGAGAGCGACTCCCCACTGGCACCAATGTCACTTGGGGTACGGATAAGGTGGGGAGGGGAAGGCGATGAAGCGGGAGGAGCCGACCCAGAAGGCTGGGTACCAGACTGCCGCGTTATGGCCTTTTGTGCGCATGGTATACAGATCAGCACATTCTCCCCACTAAGGGATACCCCACACATGGCCCGGATTGTCCCAGAGGGAGCCCAAGCCCAGTATCCTGCGGAGTCTCCATATGGCGAATTTTTGTGGTCAGTCGCAAGACTGCAGGGAATTTACGCCTAAGCAACCCGGGATGCCCCTTAAAAGTCCCGGTGGGAGGATTTGTGAACAAATTTACACTAGGGACCCCAGGACCAGGAGGAACCCCTTAATATGCACATATACAATGCAATCTGTAACACACAAAACAGGCAACATAAGTGCAATCCTACATATATATGGCAATAACACATACCTAATTGTATATGTATATAAATATATATATATATGTGTATATAAATATATATATATATATATATATATATATATATATATATATATATATATAGCTGTATCCCAGCCAGACATGCGTAACCAACACAAAAGAGAAAAGACACACACACATGCCCATTTTGTGAGTACTCACCTGTAAAATGGTTATTACGAGTATGTCACACACCCCACTTCCAAAGATACATGACACTTGGGAAACCGGCCTGTAGAGGGCGATCTTGCAGAGATGACATGGAAAAAGGAGCCCCTCCTGGTCCATAAGTACCGGGTTCCTCCCACTATTCCTCAGTCTTATTTAAAAGCAGTGAGAACCAGGAAGAGCCAATTATATTCAATAATAATCACCATATAAAGGATCCCTAGAACAAAAAGGGTGGGGGAAGTGGGGTGTGTGACATACTCGTAATAACCATTTTACAGTTGAGTACTCACAAAATGGTATTATTCCTAGTATGTCACACACCCCACTTCCAAAGATACATGACACTTGGGACATCCAATAGCAGTGTCTATAATGGGTGTGGATCCCCAAGGAATAATGCATAACTTAAATTACTGCAGCTTGCAGAATTTTGCGGCCAAAAGCAGCATCCGCTGAGGCCCGCACATCAACCTTGTAAAACTTAGAAAAAGTATGCACAGAAGACCAAGTTGCAGCCTTGCAAACTTGTTCAACAGAAGCCTGGTGCTGAAAAGCCCAAGAAGCTCCAATAGCACGAGTAGAATGAGCAGTGACACGAAAAGGGGGAACCTTCCCCTTAGCCATATAGGCCCCAATGATGGCCTGACGTATCCACCTACTAAGGGAAGATTTGGCAGGAGCAAAACCCTTCTTGGGCCCAGAAGGCACAACAAAAAAGGCATCTGTCTTGCGGAAGGCCGAGGTAGTAACTAAATAATACTTAACACAACGAACTACATCCAAAGAATGTAAGACCCTTTCCTTGTAGTTACCAGGTTTAGGACACAAGGAAGGAAGAACTATATCCTGATTTAGGTGGAAAGCAGACACCACCTTAGGAAGGAAATTCGGTTTAAAATGGAAAACAACCTTATCTTGATGCCTCTCAAAATAAGGGGCTAGAATAGACAAAGCCGTCAGTTCAGAAACTCTCTAGCGTAGAGATCACCATCCTGGTGTCCAACTCTGATTGTTCGAGGGAGGAGGCCGCGATAAGAAGATCGTCTAGAAAAGGAACAATGCGGATGCCCTGGACCCTGAATATAGCCATCACTCCTGCCAGCATCTTGGTAAAGACTCTTGGGGCCGAGGTAAGGCCGAATGGCAGGGCCACAAATTGATAATGCTGGTCTTCTATCGAGAACCTGAGAAATCTCTGGTGATCCGGAAAATAGGAATGTGCAAATAAGCATCCTTGATGATCGCAGAGACTCCATGCGGAATCTTCTGAGACTGAAGTCTCCTTAGGTCTAGGATAGGCCGAATAGAGCCGTCCTTCTTGGGTACCGTGAATAGGTTGGAGTAAAACCCAAACCGCTTTCCGTCGGAGGCACTAGGCCGATAACAGCCATGTTTAACAGATTCGCTACTGCTGCCCGCAGTCCCTGCGCAATTGCCGGATCTGACGGCATCCGGGACATGAAAAATCTGGGAGGAGGCCAGGACTCAAATTCCAGTTTGTAACCGGAAGAAACTACTTCCAGAACCCAATTTTCCTCCAAATAGGCGCAATCCCACAAACAGAAGCGCTGTAAGCGATTTCTTGGCTACACTGCAGCAACCATACTGACCGCCGAATGGCGATTAACAAGGCAGAGGTTCTGCTGCACATGAGCAGAGTATCATCTAAAGCAGAAAGTACAAAAGATGCAAACATCTCACAACGCTTAAGAGCGGCGTACTCATCAGAGGCCGGATCAAGCCCTGAGTAATTCATTAGGTCTCTCACAACAGACCTAATAGCCACCGACATAAGCGCCGAAGCGCCAACAGGCCACAAGGCCGAGCCTACACTGGAAAAAGCGTGGCACGCCATTTGATCAATACGTTTGTCCTCTCCATCCTTGAGTGTAGTGGAGTCAGGAAGTACAGGGGCATCCACCTCAGGAGGTGATGACCGACGTTTAACCATATCAGCTGGAAAGGGATATTTTTTGTCCCAGCCCAAGGGAATGCCATGAAGCCACGCAGGCTTCTCCAATTCTTTAAAAATAATATCATCAAAATGTTTTTGATTTGGAAATTCCAAACGAGGTTTAGAGGCTCCAAAGAATTCCCCTCTCTTGAGAGGGACTACTTCAGGAGGAGTAATAACAAAAACCTCAAATAACTGGGCAAGAGCTTTTGGGGAACCACAACACTCTCTTCACCCTGCTCACTTTCAGTACCAACAAATTGCTGTTTGAAACATCTGAATCCTCATATAATTCCCGACCAATCAGACCAATCAAGCAATTTGCAATTGTCCAAGACGGCATGAGTCAAATGCTTTCTTTTAGCTGAGGCCTTCTTAGCCACAGAGGTAGACATAAATCCTTCAAGATGAGCCAATCTGGCACATAAATCAGAAAGCGACTCACCACCCATGACAATATCACTGGGGGTACGGACAAGACACGGCGGAGTAGGAGAAGAGGCAGGAGCCGCAGACCCTGAAGCCTGGGTGCCAGTTTGCTGCATAATGGTTAATTGTGCACAAGGGACGCAAGAACTGCGTTATCCCAAACAAGGGATGCCCCACACCCAAAACATTGCCGAGTCTGTGCAGAGGGAATTGCATGTCCGTTATCCTGGGATGCCTCCATATCGTGTTTAGTATTATCCTATAATTGATTATAGTCGCCAAGTATATATGGGATTTACACAATTGCTACCTGGGATGCCCCTTTAAATAGTCCCAAGTGGGAGGATTGAAACACAAATGGACCCCCAAATAAGGCTTAATGGCTTTTTTTTTCATTTTTTTTTTTTTTTTTTTATATAAGGACCAGGAGAAACCCCTTTTTAAATAAGGAGTTTCTACCTACAGAGAAAACGAAAAAAAAACACCAAATGCACACAATATAAATAAATGACAGAAAAAAACTCCCTTCAGCCAAGCTGAAGGGTACTCACAGCCCATGCAATAAGCTCACATCATGAGGTAAGGCCACAGGAAGCAGGAAGTCAAACAGAGCACACCAGGTGCTCTCTGAATAAAAGCATGCCTAAGCCCCGCCCACTTCAGGATCACATGGCCAAAAATGGAGGGAAAATTCAAATCTGAACACAGCCGGAAAACAAAGAGCTTTAATAGGTAAGCAAAAAATGCTGCCTAGACAGAGATAGGAAAATCTAAATAAAACATTTCCTATTAAATAGTATAGTAAAACATACATAATAAAAATAAGAAATAAAGACTTACCGTATGTACTCATGTATAAGTCGACCCGAATATAAGCTGAGGCACCTAATTTTACCACAAAAAACTGGAAAAGTTATTGACTCGAGTATAAGCCTAGGGTGGGAAATGCAGCAGCTACCGGTAAATTTCAAAAATAAACTAAAGACTGTGACAGCAGAGACAAATGACGCTTGCTTTATCTAAATGATGCTAAGTGATCACAAATATGATAAATAAGGTGGAGGAGCAACACTGATGGGGCCCACTGACCTTCTGGGCCCAGTGTGGTTGCACCTCCTGCACCCCCTCTAGTTATGCTCCTTTATATGCCCCCCCTATCCCTGGGGCATCCCACTTGTGTGAAATGCTGCTGGTGCAAGGAGCGACTGGCATCCCCGGCTGCTGCACGCTCACTAGCTCTGCCTATATGAATGGCTGGCACAGCCGGAGGGAGCAGGCAAAGGGATGCGAGTCTGGGCGAGAGACTGCACATGGAGTAAAGGAGAAATCTAGCAGCACTGGGGGCTTCACACACAGGGTAAATACCAAATCTGGGTGTTTCACCGCAGAACACATTGAATGTACTGCTTTTGTACTGGACCTCGGCTTGCCCATTTAGTTGCTGCCCTGAACTGGAGTCATGGTTAAACAATATGCTGGTAGGTGTGGGTTGCTCAGGGGAGTTTTTCAGCCCACTTTTGGGCTGAAAAAAGCCGCCTCGGCTTATACTCGAGTCAGAAGGGAGGAAGGAGAGTGAGGAGGAGGGCTTATTAACCCCTGAGCTACCCATGCCTAGCAGCGTAGCGTTGTGACTGTCATTCTGACTCGAGTATAAGCCGAGGCGGCTTTTTTCAGCCCAAAAAGTGGGCTGAAAAACTCGGCTTATACTCGAGTATATACGGCATTTTATATATCTCTTTTTTTTGTGCATGGTGACAAATAAGCCCAGATAACGCCCACCCCCCCCCTTCCCCCCTCCTTTTTACCCAGCAGGGTTAAAGGAGAACTAAGAGGAGAGGATAGAAAGGCACCCATAAGGCACAAGGGGATTAAAAAGGGACAGGGGCATCCCATGCCGGGAACACCAACCCAGAAGCCGCCTACCCACATTTAGGTCTCACGGAGGAGTAATACTCCTGTATACACCAGAAGGCGTATGTATCTACCTTTGCCTGAACCACACAGCCAGGGCTGGGAGGCATACAGTATAACCAAAACAGGTTTAAAGAGTTTCAGACAGAAATAGAGAAAAAAAGGGCCGGGAGCAAACCCGGCTACCTGCAGCTTGAAGGAGAGTCATCTTCTGAATGCTTCGCCGACTGCAGAGACGAAAAGACTAAGGAATAGTGGGAGGAACCCAGTACTTATGGACCAGGAGGGGCTCCTTTTTTCCATGTCATCTCTGCAAGATCGCCCTCTACAGGCCGGGTTCCCAAGTGTCATGAATATCGGGAAGTGGGGGGTGTGACATACTAGGAATAAGTCGATTTTAAAATGACAATGCATTATTATAATTATTTCTGTTTAGGATGGTAAACTTAACAGCTAGACTTCAATTTTAAATGAGAAAATTTAAACCGGACCTTCAGCATCATTTAATAATTTTAATGTGGGCAATTTGTATGTAAAGAGTGGGGGAAACATACAAGATAGGCTATTTTTCACGGTTTAAACATGCCTGGGATAAGCACCCATTTATCCTAAGATAAAGAGTACATACAGTATACACATAAGGGCAGACTAAATGGACCATATGATCTCCTTTTGCCGTCAACCTTCTATGTTTCTGTTTCAAGTTCCCAGGTCATTCAACTGAACCACCTATAACAGATTAAATTAATATGGGGTGGAGTATGTTTTTAAGTAACAATTATTTCAGTAGGCTACCAAACATAACGGTCATCATAAACCTCATATTTGCAGATTATCATTATCATCGAGAATCAAAGATCTTATCGCTAAACAGTAAACAGCAAAGACACAATTAAACAACTTGCTAGCGACAAAATACTTCAGTAGGTTGTCAGTCAGAAACACTGAACTGAGAACTGCGCTTTAATTAAATCTGAGACTGTTTCCAATTAGTTAGTCTAGAGCACCATGGGCTTCATGCTGGCTATGACTCAGTGAGCTGACTCATAGCACACAAAACTTTTTTTCTAACAGAAAAAGAAATATCCAAGAGCTGGCGAGGATGCAATATCAAAAAGAAAGTTCACCGACCTGCTGTTATTTTTAGATGACCATATGGAATAAATGGAATACTATGAGCAAGTGAGTATATGCAGCTTTAGAAAAAGTTTCCCAGCTTTACAGTAAAGGAAAACTTTGGATATAGAGTAGAGCAAATAACACACAATCTTAGCTTCAGGTCCTCCCTACTTTGCTGGTGGAAGAATTTCCATCTCTTTCCATTAAAGAACATCATGATCACTAAGGAAATGGCTCTTTGGCCGTAAAAGTAAACTTCTAAATTGCTTCATCACCACCCCAATACTGATTCCTCAGAAGCTCCCATGTGGATTCACCAGTCCTACATGGCCTTGCAAACACTTTTTATGGTCAAAAGCTCAACAAGACCAAATTATACCCACTGGGCCCCCCTATCTTTTTCTATCCTGCTAGTTCCTGTTTTGGCTAGAGAGACTTCATGTTCATGAAAGATTTCGCTTATCCAGATTTTAAAAAATATTATAAAATGTTAACCTTATTACTTTGCTGTGGTCTGATCAAACAGAAAAACATGCTTAGGCTAGTGACTAAACTGACAAGAGACCATTAACCCTTTAGGTGGCAAGCACGTAACACCTATGGGCTCGCTTGTCCGAGCATTAAGTGCCAAGCACGTAGGTGTTACATGCTTGACATTCCCCCCCGCTAGTTAAAAAACAAATTAAAAAAAATACTCACCTGACCCCTCTATCGATCCAGCCGGGTCTCCGACCCCCCTGGGGGCTCGGATGGCTCCTGGAGAACCCCCGGAATAGCGACCCCCCCGCCGCTTCGGCAGCGGCTGCTGCTAACTGTAAAAAAAAACATTACATTTACTCACCTGCGCCCGCGATGCCTCCCACCGGGTCTCCTCTTCACTGGAGGGGGGGGGGGGGGGGGCGCCGATCACCCCCCAGACTCTTCCGTGGTGCAGAGAGGGGGCGAGAAATCGCCCTCTCCCGCACTTCCTGGTTCGCGGCTGCTCACCCCCAAGGAGCGGGGCCGGGTGAGGTCACTATGACCGGCAGGCTTTTCTAACCCTCACCCGAGACGATCAGTCTTGCTGGGTGCTCGGAGGAGAGAGGTTGGAGGTGGGGAGAGGGCTGTGATCCCTTGCGCCCCCTTCCCAGCCTCCCTCCACCGAGCACCCAGCAGCTGTCATCGGGGATCACCGGGGGACAGAGAAGGATGAGTAAAGAAAAAAAAAATGTCATTTTTTGTTATTATGTGTGTGTTTATTTTTACATTTAACCCTTTGTGTACTGGTAAGAGACCCCTATACCAGTCTACAAGGCTGGGGGCTGGCAAGTCACCTGCGGCTAGCGGGTGACTTGCCATTACCCCCCAGTTACCTGCCTCCCCAAAGCCCAGGGGGGGACAGAAGAGCCCGGGCCGACAGGGCTTGTAGCTGGCAGGGCAGGGGGCCACAAAAGCTGGCCCCTGCGCCCTGTTCTACAAGCCCTCATAGCTGTTCCCGGGCTGGCTATGATGGGTAAGGGGGACCCCATGTCATTTTTTTTTTAAGGGTTTTTAACCGTGAAAATTCAAAAAAATTGGGTCTCCCTCCCTGGGAGGGGGGACCCTATGTCCTTTTTTTTTTAATTAACCCCTTCTGTTCCATCGCCAAGCAGCTATAAAAGGCTTCCAGCAGCAGCAGGAGAGCAGTAGCCAGAGTGATCAGCGTGGGACACAGTGGACACAGTGCCCTGGGATGGATGGGAGGTAAGTATTAAAAAAAAAAAAAAAAAAAAAAAATATTTTTTCTCCTTGTGCCTGTGTTTATTTTACACTTAACCCCTTGTGAACTGGTAAGGGATCCATGAGACCCCTATACCAGTTTACAAGGCTGGGGGCTGGCAAGTCCCCTGCGGCTAGCGGGTCACTTGCCATTAACCCCCGGCACCCCCAACTACCTGCCTCCCCAAAGCCCAGGGGGGAGGGGGCAGAAGAGCTGGGGCATGGAAGCTAAGTGGGCTTGTAGCTGGCAGGTCGGGGGGCCACTAAAGCTGGCCCCTGCACCCTGTTCTACAACCCCTGCATAGCTGGTCCCAGGCTGGGTATGCTGGGTAGGGGGGACCCCATGTCATTTTTTTGTTTTTTTAAGGGTTTTTTAACCCTTAAAATTAAAAAAAATGGGGTTTCTCCCCCTGGGAGGGGGGACCCTATGTATTTTTTTTTTAAATTAACCCCTTATGTTTATAGTGTGGATATTAGTTGTATTTTAATTGTAAATGTTATAAAGTGCTCTTTTCAGTTTGTGGGGTCTCCTGGGCAAGAATGGGGGGCTACCGATGTGGTACCGTTGTAATCAGAAGAAATGGGGCTTTAACATGCAATATGGTTTTCTCTAATAAAGTAAATGCTTTATTTACAATAAAGGAGTCAATTGTCTAAAAAACAATTATTTTTGTGGGGTTTTTTTACGCAAAAATGTTTAAAAAGTAGAAAAATTACAAACAAGACATTTCATGTTAAAGCCTAAACTCTATGGCAAAAAAAATATATCTATAATTTTCCTGGAAATTCTTCCAAAAATCACGGTTAAACATGGTGCAAAATGAAAAAATTTAAAATAGGCGGGCAATAAAAGGGTTAATAGTACCTATGCATGTGGGGTATTTTTCTGCTCGGGGGACCTTGCACTTTCAGATTTAGCTTGTTTTTTCTTGTTTGCATATTGATTTTTTAAGAAACTGTTTTTATTCAGCTTTTTTATAATTATTTTAAGGGAAACCCTTTGCAACCTAAGAATTCTTCAAGGGATTACTTCTAAAACGATGAGCCCACTACAACAAGCTGGGTATGCTTAGAAAGCTTAACATATGCTCTTTCAGGGAACATATGGTTTGTGGGGGGGTATTCCCAATGTAAAGGGTTGTTTTGGTAGAAAAAGTGCAAGGTGCGCACTTTGTCTGCAGGGCTGAAATTTTCAAGTAAAACTACCCTTATGCACATGCTGTACTTTGGGGTGTTTTACAACTCTTCCCTTGACAGTAGCTATGCATGTTGGGTATCGTTCTGTTCGAGGGACCTTGCTTTTTCAGATTGGGCTTGTTTTTTCTTGTTTTCAAGAAACTTTTTAGGAAAATGAGTTTGATTCTGCTTTTTTATTATTTTTTAGTGAAACTCTGTGCAACCAAAGAATTGAAGAATTACTTCCAGAAAACTGCACTCATGTTAACAAGCCTGGTATGTCTAGAAAGCTTGAGGTGTGTACTTCCAGAGAATATATAGTTTGTCTTAGTATTATGTAAAGGGTTGTTTTTCTTGAAAAACTGCAAGGTGCGCATAGCACTTAGAATATTTGTATTTTATCTGAAAATCTCCTAAAGCGCTGTTTCAGTTTGGGGGAGTCTCCTGGGCAGGAAAGGGTGAAATTAGGATTTCACACGCAATAAGATTTTATTGACAAACTTACTTTTTTTTATTACAAAAACAATACAAATTGTAAAAAAAATGTTTTTTTTTTTTATTTTGTTTGCACATATTTCACCCCAAAATATTCAGAATACACCTAAAAAATTACAAACAAGACATTTCATGTTAAAGCCAAAACTCTGCTGTAAGAAACAATATATCATTTCCCTGGGAAATCCCTGGAAATCCCTTCAAAATTCACAGTTGAATATGTGGAACGCAAAATAGTGCAAAATGTTTTGGCAACAGAGAGTGACAAAATCTCCAGGTAGGCTGGCACTTAAAGGGTTAAGACTCAAATCTATGCACATGTTTACAGATACTACTAGATAATTCAGTAACATATCCATTGGTTTCACTGAAACAAAAAGTAGTCTCAATAACACATAGATAGTTCAGAATCTAAATTGTCAAGGAAGTAATAGTTATGTCAAGGAAGTAATAGTTATTCTCGCATCAGAACTCGAGATTTAACAATTATGTGCCCTGTGCCCACTTTTGGCTTTGCAATGAAAATCAGAACAGGTTGGATAATAGCTTAACACAACACGGTGGTCACAAGCCTGTCAAATTGACAGCCCTCTCATATTGTAATTGGTCAGGGGCCATTTTCTTTGGCCACGGAGGCCTCTTTATTGTCGAGGATCCCTAAACCTGTAAAAGAAGCAGGCCTGGTGCCACCATGACATCCAGTGAAAACCAATATACACAGGAATCCAAGTGCACTCTCAGTATTTAGCTAGGTTATATTCTTCCTTGCTATAGTTTGTATCGTTGTATAAGGTTCAACACGGAAGAGTGCAGTATTCTGAGAGCAAACCCAATGGTCCTACCTGGTGTCCCTCCATCCTGATGGGTGTGGGTTTTCTTTTACCTTGAAACAAACCTACTAGAGATGTTAGCCCAGAAGTCTGATCTACATTTTCTTCTGCCACAAATCATGGTGGGTGCCTAATAGGGGAGTACAAAGGCAAAGCAGTAACCCAAATCCAAAACCATGCCTGAATATAAACTGAATATTCATTCAAAATTCTGCTGCTATTTTCCTGACATACCTACAACTACATGCTTAATTGGCTCTGGGTACCTACAGTATATTTCTAAACCTAACTGTCTTCACAGTTATGATTCAGCCCCTGGCAGAGGCACAGAGGTGATAGAGCTCAGGGAGTCATATATTAGGATGGGTGAAACCTTCCCCTCCTGCTAGGACTATAAAAAACAAGATGACTCAGTCTGAATAGCCTGCCGGCTCCCTGATTAGAGGTCCATTGTGTTACATTATTTAAGCCAAATAGCAATCCATTTAACTTAATTGTTTCAACCATAATCAGCCGTGATACAGTCAAGCCTACTATTGGAATTTGGATGGCTTGCAGTGCAAAGTGATGTGTGGATCATGCTGTGGGAAGGGAAAGACTGCGGGAAGGGAAAGACTGTAAAGATTGTCTCCTCTCTGGCATTGTGTCTCCCATGAAATGGGGGCTTGACTATAGTTGAACTGGCAGTGGAGGTTGTTCTGACTGCCAGCAACCAGCATTACGCAATGTCACACAAGAGCAGCATTGACCAGTCCTACTTTTCTGACCCTGGACAAGCTTGGATGTTTTTCAAGCAGTGTATATAATTGAGACCTCATTTTGCAATGAAGCATGGTAATAAAAAAAAAATACATTTTTTCTACTTACCTTGTAAAATGGTTTTCCCTTTGTTGTCAATACAGGACACCGAGCAATCACAAATGGGTTAACTAGTAGCTGGAAGGCAGGACTAGAGCAGGATTGAGCTGTAATTCCTATCATGTGCAGCTATAAGGGCCAGCCTTTCCAGTACAAAGCAGTCGAGACCAGCATATGAGAGGAATACCGCATGACAAAAATACAATTCTGTGAAATACTCACCTGTAGAATTGGTATTATACGTATACAGTACGTCCTGCTCCAGATATAATACTTACACTTGGGTTATCATCCGCCAGATGGCGCTGTGCACTGCAGACATGCAAAAACAGGCTCCTCCCGGCCCTTCATATACCGAGGGACCTCCCACAAATCCCCAGCATTGAAAAGCAGTGAACCAGAAGCCGGGAGAAATTAACCACCAAAAAACAACTGGTAATGATAACGATTATATCAATCATAACAATCACCATACAGGGGATCCAGAAGAATGCAAAAACCAGGGTGGGGTGGAGCAGGACGTACTGTATACGTATAATACCAATTCTACAGGTGAGTATTTCACAGAATTGTATTATTCTAAGTATACAGTACGTCCTGCTCCAGATATAATACTTACACTTGGGACATCCAATAGCAGTGTCCATAAAGTAGGGTGGGATCCCCAACAAAAAGGCACAGCAGACAGAAAAGGCACTGTCACCTGCAACCTTGCTACCAAGAGCGACATGAGCAAAAGCTCTAAGTGTCAACAATTTAAAATCCCTTGAAAAGGTACTAACAAAAAACAAGTAGCGGCATAGCAAACTTGTTCAACAAAACCTGGCGCTGAAGGCAAAAAAATACGAAGGCACCAGTAGAATCAGAATAAGGTGAGAAGAAACTCTTCCCCTTAAAGGAATAGGCTAGAGTAACAGCCTGACAAGATTAACAGTAGTCCAGGAAAAAAGCCAAACTGTCCCTAGGACCAGAAGGGACAACCATCCAAGTAAAGGCTAGACCAAGGGCCGCTTAGCCCTTGGAAGCAGACGAGATCAGGCACATACAGAGGTAGGTGTCCACAAACCCCAAGGGGCATCAGCCCCCTAAGGGACAAGAGACAATCCAGGAAAAAATTCCAGCACCTGATGAGGGAAAGTAGATCCCCTTGCCTCAGCGTTACTAAGAATAATAGCACAGAAGAAAGACAATGTCTAAAATACCTGAGCCTAAGACACCACCATAGGCAGAAGGTCCGGCGTAAAGCAGAACACCACCTTATCCTGGAGCATATCAAAGGAACGAGGGCTAGCTAAACAGAGTTGCCCGCTCCGACACACGCCTGACTGAAGTAACAGTCCCAGAAGGACAACTTGAATGGTAAAAGACAGCCAGACAGCCTCTTGGATCGATCCAAAGGAACACCCCGCAAGGCAAACTGAATAAAAATTCAAATCCCAACAGGGACCATAGAATTAAGTGGGAAACGCAGTGAGCAACCCCCAAAGAATGCTTAGCCAAGGAAAGTAAGCAAAAGACTTCTACAGGTAGGCGGACAGGGCAGAACCTGACCCTTCAGAGTACTGAATTGGAGAGCCAACTCCAAGCCATATTGTAACAACTCTAGAGCCCTGGGAACAGAGAACGCCCAACAGGGAAGAGACCTAGACTCACACCAATCCATATGGGTATGCCATACCTCATGAGGGATGGAAGAAGAAGAAGAAGCTTGCTCTTAGGCTTCCAATAGTTACGAACACAGAGAGGAGGAGCAAGTCTCCATAAAGACGGAAGAATCAGCAGTCAGGCCGGCTAGGCCAAAGACTGTAGATTAGGGTGACGTAAAGGAGGCCCTGAGCGAACAGGGCGACACCCCTAGCAGAGCGTACAGATCTACCACCCTCGGTATCACTTCTGCGAATCCACACTCCACTAGCCCCCCCAGGCGCCACCAGTATCAATGGTCCCCCTATCAGAGCAATTCTGCTCAGAACCCCGCCTAGCAGAGGGAACGGGGATAAGACATACAGACCAGAATGTCCTGTCATAACGTTACAAAGCATCATGACCACGGCCAGAGGATCCAGGGGCAGGTAAACGAGGGGGGAGAGCTTGGAATAGTGACGGGGCACCAAACAGATCCTCGCTGGCTGAACCTCATAGTGACACAAGGATTAGCACATCCTATCGCAGAGGGACCTCCACCAGGGCGAATATCACTGATAAGCAGGAAACATTATCCTCCACTCGGATCAGGAACATATACCTTCCTGAGGGACCATCCTGCTCAAGCATCTTTCTGATGAGGGTTCTGGCGGCCACTGCAGTGATGGCCGCGGCACAGACCGGGCGCCGCGCCGTTCCTGCGCAAGTTAAGGCGTGGGAAGCCAGCTTATCCATGCGCCGGTCATCGGCATCCCAACGATCGGTGCATCTACCACAGGGGGCGATGACCAACAATTAACCATCTCAGGGGGGAAAGGGTATTTCCAATCCCAGTCCCCTGGGGCTCCTGGAAGTTTACTCGAGTACAAGAGCCTGGAAGTGAGCCTGCTCTAGAAATTCCAAGCGCGGTGTCGCTGTATGGAAACGCTCCCCTCTCGGCTTGGGAGCCACGTTAGGGAGAGAGATAGACAGGGCCTTAAAGATCCTAATCAACAAACCAATGGTGTCAAACTGGTTCCAGTCTTTGTGGCCAGAATCGTCATGACTCCTCGGCTCCTCATCAAAGGAGCCTGAGTCAGAGAACAGCCCTCCTTCATCAGAAGGGGTACAGGCACGCGGAGTAGTGAACTCCTCCGATCCCATAGCAAGGGCAGAAGCAGGGGGCATCGAGGACTGCTTCTTACCAGGGCCCAAGCGCTTTGTCAACCCCGTAATAATCTGGTCAGCCGTAGGCAGTCTGGAAGACGCAGCCGGCAGCAACTCCCCACTCGTGCGACTCAGCAGAAGTGAGATTTAAGCCTGGGGAAATAGGAGTTTTGAAGCGAGGTGCAGCCACTGGCAATCCTGGTTGCAGGACCAGTACTCGCTCGGCACACGGTGCGCAGACCTGTGTCCTGTCAGCATCAGCGTGGGGATAGCCACACGTTATACACAGCCGGTCTTGTCCCGGAGGGACCCCGGTCACATAATTCTGAGATGCCTCCATACGGTGATTATCAATGCAATAATGTCAGTAGGGATTTATGCAATAGACAACCCTGGATGTCCCAAAGACCCGATAGGAATGTGGGAGAATTTTTTGTAAGCCCGCTACAATTTATGTTAGGCCGGGAGAAGCCACAGGAGTCTTTAACGTCTGAAAGACATAAGGGGAATAAAAGGTGTCAGGGTCATGCGCAGCTAGAAAAAGTACTAATGATGAAATCACCCGCGAGGGCACTTACAGACCAGGGGAGGAGAAGGACCGCTAACACGCGTGCGCGCGAAGATCAACAAAATGGCGCCAACCGAACCTCGAAGGGCGGGCCTAATCTGGGCGTGACGCGGAGCGCGCCACGCCAGATCCCCGCCTCCCCCAAAGAGTGCAAAGCCTTCAAGGCTTGACAATCCAAGCATAGGATATGCTAGTAAAAGCATCTGCTAATGGATACTCGTAGTCTGACGACGCCGCCATCAGTACAGTATTGTTTAATAAAAAAAATGAGAAGGCAAAGACGGCGGCGGCCAAAGTAGAAAGAGCAAGCAGCGCAGCTCTGACACCCAGATGCCAGACAAGGCGAAACTACGGCCATAAGCGTGACAGTACAGTACACTGAGACCGCCAAACACACACACACACACACACACCACCCCCCTTCATTCTTTTCCCCCGAATGCGGGGGGAAACAAGGGAGGATGGCGACCCTATACACAGGGCCCACCACTACACGGGGCATGGGGAAATAATGCGGGAGGGACATCCACTAGATGCTCACCATCAGCCTAAACCGCCTACCCTTTGGTGGGGGACTGCGATGGAGCATGGCTCCGTTAAGCACACATGGTGCTGCCTACCTTCACCCGACCAGCGCAGCCCAGGCTGGGAGGCACATCACAAGGAGAACGGGTGGGAATAGTCCAACAGGGCCGCAGGCTGTAATAGCCCCGCTCACCTGCGAGAGAGTGATACTTCATGTCTTCGCAGTCAGCACTGCAGAGAAAATGGGGATTTGTGGGAGGTCCCTCGGTATATGAAGGGCCGGGAGGAGCCTGTTTTTGTCATCTGGCGGAGGATAACCCAAGTGTAAGTATTATATCTGGAGCAGGACGTACTGTATACTTAGAATAGAAGGCTGGAAAATCAACAACCATGGACAACTTGTCAAAGGAACGAAAAATAAAATTCTGTGAAACTCACCTGTAGAATTGTTTTTGAATATATCCAGTCCAGGTCATCCCAGAAGTGATGACAATTGGGTATTCCACCGCTAGGTGGCGCTCGACTGCAAGATCAAAAGCTGTCGCTCCTCCCGGCCCCCTATAAAGCAGGTGCCTCACTATGATTCCTCAGTGGTTAAACAGCAGTAAGAAAAGAAACAGGCCGGGAGGCCAAGAAACCATGTTATTTCACATAGCTTCAGCATGTACTCTCTCCAACAAAAACCTAAGGACAACGGTCCAATATAAAAATGGTAATCACCATAACAGGAAAACAGAGATAATGAAAAAACAAGGGCGGGGTGGGACGACCTGGACTGGATATATTCAAAAACAATTCTACAGGTGAGTTTCACAGAATTGTATTTTTCACTATATCCAGTCCAGGTCATCCCAGAAGTGATGACAATTGGGACATCCAAAAGCAGTGTCCATTAGATCAGGATCCCCAGTGCGGAACAGCATGTAGTTCGTTTCACTACCACCTGAAGCACTTTTCGGCCAAAGACAGCATCAACTGAGGCCTTAATATCAACCTTGTAAAACTTGGTAAAAGGTATGAACTGAAGACCAAGTGGCGGCCTTAAAAACTTGTACAACAGATGCCTGGTGCTGAAAAGCCCAGGAAGCACCAATAGCTGTAGTAGAATGAGCTGTAATTCGAAAAGGGGGTTCCTTCCCCTTGGCAGAATATGCTTGCACCACCACCTGTCTGATCCACTTACTGAGAGTGGACTTGGCTGGAGGCAAGCCCTTCCTAGAACACTCTGTGAGGACAAAGAGCAAATCCGATTTCCTGAAGGATTCAGTCGCAACCAGGTAGTAATTAATGGCTCTGACCACATCCAAGGCATGGAGGGTCCTTTCCTTAGAATTAGTCAGTGCTGAACACAGAGAAGGCAAGACAATCTCCTCGTTAAGGTGAGAGGGAGAAACGACCTTAGGCAAAAAATCAGATTTAAAGTGAAACACCACCTTATCCTTATGCCGCTCAAAGTAAAGAGGCTTCATACAAAGCGCGGCCAGCTCTGACACGCGACGCACCGAGGTGATCGCTACTAAAAAGACCACCTCTAGGGTCAAAATAGACAATGCTCAAAGGGGGGGGGGGGGCTGTACAGCAGAAAGCACCAAATTAAAGTCCCACACCGGTAGTACAGGCTTACGCGGTGGACGTACATGGGTAACTCATTGGAAAAAAGTCTTGATCAGTTTATGATTGGCAAAGGCTCTTTGGAAAAGGATGGCCGAGGCCGAGACCTGGCCCTTGAGGCTGCTCAGCTGGAGACCCAAGTCTAAGCCGTGTTGTAAAAACTCCAAGATCCTAGATATGGAGAGAGTGCGACAAGGGAGACTCTTGGATTCACACCAAGCAATGTAGGCATGCCAAACCCTGTAATATATCATGGAAGAAGACTTCTTCCGTTCCTGAATCATGGTATGCACAACCATGGGTGACAGCCCCTTTTCCATCAGGACTGAGGTTTCAATAGCCAGGCCGTAAAAGCTAGCGTCTGTAAATTGGGGTGCCGCAGCGACCCCTGTGCGAGAAGCCCTGGGGCGTCGGGCATGATGTAGCGATCCACTGACATCTGAACTATGTCCGCAAACCAAATCGCCAGCGAGGAGCCACCAGGACGGTTGGTACCCCTTCCTGGGCTATCTTGCGCAGCACTCGGCCTAGGAGTGGAAACGGAGGAAATGCATAAAGGAGCCTGAACTCCGTCCAAGGAATTGCCAGAGCGTCCATGGCAAAGGCCAGAGGATCTCTTGACAGGGAGACGAACCCTGGGAGCTTGTGATTGTGTCTGGGCGCAAACAGGTCCACATCTGGCTGACCCCAGCGGAGACACAGGGCGTGAAAGATCTTGTTGCTGGGAGACCATTCCCCCATTCCCCCTCAGGGAGTCTGCCTCCTGGTTCTCTACGCCGGGGATATAAACCGCCGAGATGCCGGGAACATTCTCCTCTGCCCAAGTCAGAATCTGGGTCACCTCCTTGAGGGCTGGCTTGCTCCGAGTCCCGCCCTGGTGATTGATGTAGGCGACAGCCGTCTGATTGTCCAAGCGAACCTGAATCGCAAGACCCCTTAAATGGGGAGTCAAGTGAAGAAGCACCAACCGGATCGCTCTCAACTCCAGGAGATTTATGGGCAAGTGGTTCTCCTGTGGACCCCACTGACCCTGGATCTCGTGCATCTGCCAAACAACTCTCCAGCCGGTCAGACTGGCATCCGTGGTAACTATCTCCCACAGGGGAGTCAGAAAGGACTTGCCCACCAACAGGTTTCCGGGGTCCAGCCACCACAAGAGGGACTGTCTGGCCAGAGGAGACAGGGAAAATTCCTGTTCCAGCGGCTCCTGCATCCGGTCCCAGCCGGTCAACAGGTTCAATTGAAGAGGTCTCATGTGGAACTGGGCGAAGGGCACTGCCTCGAAGCATGACACCATCAGGCCCACCACCTTTATCCCCAGACGGATCGAAGGTCGCTGACAAGACAGAAAGGCTTGCACCTGCGTCTGAAGCCCCACCACCTTCTGCTGTGGCAGGAGTACCTTGACCTGAGAGGTGTCTAACGTCATGCCCAGGAAGGACCTCACCGTTGAGGGAGTGATCGAAGACTTGGGGCAATTGATTACCAATCCGAACTCCTCGAGAGTGGATAACACCGTCCGGGTGTCACTCTCGGCCTGCTGAAGGGACTGAGCCGCAATCAGTAAATTGTCCAGATAAGGCAGCACACGAACACCCTGATTCCTCAGAATAGCCATGATGCCCGCCAGCAGCTTGGTGAAAACCCGGGGGGCTGAGGATTTCCCGAATGGCAGGGCCACAAACTGGTAATGCTGGTCCTCCAGAGCAAATATCAGGAACCTCTGATGTCCCTGGAATATCGGAATGTGCAAATAGGCATCCCTGATGTCCACCGTGGTCATGAAGTCGCCGGGCCGAAGCGAGCTCACCGCTGACCGTAAGGTCTCCATGCGAAAATGCCTGACTCTTACAAACCTCTTGAGACCCTTCAGGTCCAGGATAGGTCTTAACGTTTCGTCCTTCTTGGGAACCGTGAAGAGGTTGGAGTAAAAACCTTGACCCTGCTCCTGACGAGGCACAGGGCAAATCACCCCTGACCGCAGGAGGTGCTGCACGGCCATTCTCAGGCCCTGTGCCTTCACTGGGTTCTGGGATATGCGAGACTGAAGAAATCTTGAGGGCGGCCTGACTGCCAGCTCTGTTTTGTAACCGGAGGACACCACCTCCTGAATCCACCGATCCGAGGCGCGCTGTCTCCAGATATGAGCAAATAAAAGAAGCCGTCCCCCCACCCGGATGGGTAAGGGCGCCTCCTCATGCCTGAGGAGCCTTGGCAGGGGGCTTGGACTTGGATCCCCAGGAGGGATTGGATCGGCCGCGGGACCTACCTTGTCCCCAGGAATCTCTGTGGCCACCTGAAAATGAAGAGCCTCTTCCTCCACGAAAGGAGCGATAGGCAGAAGAACCCCGAACGGGCCGCGCAGGCTTCCGTCGCTGAGGGAGTCTACCATCCTTAATCAGGAGGTCCAGACGCTCCCCGAACAACCTGTGCCATACGAAGGGGATACTAGTGAGCGAATTCTTGCCCGCGGCATCAGCCGACCATTGCCGCAACCAGAGCGACAAAGCGCATTGCCGCAAGTAGGGCCGAAACCCTGGCACCGAGCCGGACACCATCGTCCATGGCAGAGACAACAAAGGCAATAAAATCTATGCAAGTTTTGAGGTCTTTATACTCCTCCGCCCGCTTGCGAGACTTAGCAATATCCACAAGACGTCTCACGTTTTTTCTGATGGCTAAGGAGACAATAGCCGGAATAGGCTATAGGTGGAACCAAGCACCAGCAAAGGTGAAGGCATGACAAACTAACTGATCCATACGCCTGCCAGCTGGATCACACAAGGAAGCAGTATCGGGTGATGGCATAATCGTAGTGTTGGATAACCCTGACACAGGGGAATCCACTTCGGGGGGGACGGGACCATAGGCGGACCAGCTCCTCAGGGAAGGAATACCGCCTGTCCAGGCCCTTAGGCACAGACGTTAGGCCTTTCCCACTCCTTGAAGATCATATTAGAAAAATGGGCATGCTCAAGAAAGACTCTGTCTCTCAGGCCGAAATAAATCACCCTGCTTCCTCTTAGCCGCTTTAAGAGGGACTATATGCAACGTCTCAAACACTGAAGCCAGCAACTTCTTCGTATCATCAGGGAGCCACATATCCTCGCCCAAGGAAGAGCCAGGCCTGCTGTCATAGCCGGCAGAATAATCCACTGTGGAAAAGAACTCGCCTTCCTCCATGGAGCCCAGACCTCCAAAAAGATCATCATCATTATCCAAGCAAACAGGCTCGATGTGCCGCTTCTTACTCGTGGCCTTCCTAGGAGCTGTGCGAGAGATCTGTCTCTCAAGGCTGGCCACCCAGTATGCCAAATCAACTTGCTGGCTTCCCCCTCGCTGGGGACTGAGTGCAGCAGCGGGGGCTCTGGAGAGGCCGCAGGCAATAAAGGGCTAGGGGCAGATACGCCCGCCTGATCATGCTCCAAAAAGACGCTCCTGGCGCAAATGACACAAACCAGAGGACTGGCACTGCACATGGGGCAGAGCTTCACCCGCCCAGATGGGGCCCCTAGCTCACTATACCCAGAAGCCTCCATTATGGTGATTAGAGTAATGGTATGCAGGTTACAAGGCACTGACGGCCCAAACCTAATAAGCCCTCAGAATTAATCCCTCTTTGTGATCCCTCTTAATAGGGAGAGGGCGCGGAGGGAGGGGGGGGGGTCGGTGACCGGGAGGAAACACAACCCTTAATCTATCAAGGGGCCCACCTAGAAGACACAAGCAGAAAAAGCCATAAGTATCCCACAGCACATTCACAATACAACACAACCATAAGATGTTTAACAAGAGGGACTCACAACACCGACAGCGAAGGCAGCTCGGAGGGCGACCAGACAGCGTGCAGGGGAAAAAAGGCAGGCAAGATGGCGCAGATCAGGCAACTCGACGCGCTCCTCGAGGGGCGGGCCGCATCGCAATGACGCTTTTCGCCGGCGCGAAAAGAGCGCCCGCCCCCAAGATGGAGGGGGAAGCCCAGAGGAGACGCAGGGCAGCTCAAGGAGGGGACCCCACACCAGCTGTGCAGCGAGCGCGCATGTGCGCACCACCGCAGCAGAGACCGCGGCCTCAGAAAAGCACCTCTGCCGAGCCGCGCCCCCCGCAGCACAGCAGCCAAGATGGAGGGGAGAGAGGAGCAGGAGCCTAAAGGGAGCGAGGGAGGTAAGTAGCCAAAACACAGTGCATATCCAGCTCATTAAGGGACTCCGCAGAGTCACAAGATGTCAGTGTAGTAAAAAGAAAGTCCATCAAGTCCACGGGAACAGTGGAAATAAGGTCGCAGCGGCCGACGGGCTAGGAGGCCCCGCTCAGCTGCAGTATCCAGGAGAGAGTATCCAACGATCTTCAGCAGCAGACTGCAAGATGAACACTGGGGAATCATAGTGAGACACCTGCTTTATAGGGGGCCGGGAGGAGCGACAGCTTTTGATCTTGCAGTCGAGCGCCACCTAGTGGTGGAATACCCACTTGTCATCACTTCTGGGACGAACTGGACTAGATAAAGTGAAAATAGGCATAGTTGCCATACTCTTGGCCATGTGCGGTGTCCCTGTATGTACCCTTTACATGGTAAGTAGAAAAATTATCATACAGGGACACTGAGCAATCACGAATGTGATGTACAGACCAGTCCCAAAGGGGTGGGAATAATCCCACAGCATACAAAACATGTGACTGTGCCAGAGCGCCATATTAATCTGGTGAAGAATGCAGGAGTCAGGCCCTGGTCAGATGCCGCCACCTACAGCAACTTTCTTCCGAACATCAGATCCTACAATGCTTAGACCTCCACAAAGGAGGTAAAAGTGTGAGGCCCAGAATAGGCCCGAGACACAGATTGCCTTATCCAGCGATTAATGGTGGGCCTGGTGGCCGCCAGATCCTTCTTGGGTCCCACGTTTCTACGCACAGAAGCTGTGCACTACATCGAGTGAGGCTTCCGCCATCAGCTCAAAGGAAGTCCTCTGCAAGGCGGAGATGACTAAATTGAGGTCCCAAGATGGTGCAGGCGCCTTATGAGGAAGGCGAACATGTGCCGTCCACTGCATAAAGGTGGGGACCAAGGAGTTCTCTGCAATAGGGCATTGAAAGAGAATACATATCCTTGAGGGTGCTCAACTGCAACCCCTGATCTAGATCTTTCTGCAAGAAGTCCAAAATGCAAGAGACAGAGAAGCATCAAGGAGAATGCTTGTGTGACTCGCACCAGGCAAAGTAGGTCTGCCATGTCCAATAATAGATTCTGGCTGAGGAAGTCTTCCTGGCTCAAATCAAGGTGATAATTACTTGTGGAAAGAGCCCTCTATCCAGCAGCACATTAGACTCAATCGCCACACCAAACAAGTGACTGAGAACAAGGGGCAGCAATGGCCCTTGTGACAACAGATCCAGCCTACCTGGAAAGCCAGAATGGAGGATCGTCGGCCAGTCTGACAACGTCCGTGAACCAAGTTTGCCTTGGCCAGTAAGGCACAACCAGAATGGTTGTAACACCTTCCAGTAATTATCTTCTTGATCAGCCATGGAAGCAGAAAGTGTGGCGAGGAGGCATATACCAGCCAGAATTGCGTTCATAAGGTCACCACGGCATCCATCGCAAAGACTACAGGGTCCCAGGAGAGAGTCACAAACTTTCCTTACCTTCCTGCCTGGACGCAAACAGGTCCACCTCAGGAATCTGTCTCAAATCATCAAAAACACCTCAGATTGGAGAGCCCACACATCCCTGGCTGACGTTCCCCTGGCTGAGGAAGTCTGCCCGAACGTTGACTGCCCCTGGGATGTGCACAGCAGAAATACACAAAACATTTTGTTCCACCCACATGATGATCCTGGCCGCTTCCTAGAATGCCCTCTTGATTCTGGTGATAAATATATCCAACAGCTGTCTAACTGGATTCTGATCGGGACCAATGGGATAGACACAGTAAAAACTGCCTTGAATTAGAGAACACTGATGGGCAGGTGGTTCACTATGCCCTGATGCCCACTGAACCAGGAGGAGGGAGCATCCCTGGCTAAGGGACAGAGAATGGAGCCATCAATTGAGGACCAGTGAGGACCAAACCTCCATCCATCATTAACCCCAGGAGCTACATAAAGTGACGCACACTGAGTTGTGGATTTAAACACAGGGTCACCAAACACTGCTGTAACCTCTGGAGCTTAGGTTGAGTAAGTTTACCCTGGCCTGTGCTAGGCGTATCCTCAGTAAAATACTTTTCTTCCTTCCATGAAGACTAGAGCAGAACTGAGAAAATTTCCGGTGGGCCAACCCTAATACCTGCACCTGGTAAGAATTATAGCTCACTCCTGCTCCAGTCCCACTTTCCGGCTACTAGTTAACCCATTCGAGATTGCTCAGTGTCCCTGTTTGGACAACCTGACAGGGAAATATGGGACTACTCCCATTGAATATACATCTATTCACCTTAAGAGAACCTGAATGTTTCTACTGACTAAAGGTAAATCCCTGCAGTTTAAAAGTGTCAAAGTTATTTAAACCAATCTTGTATCTAACTGCTGCAAGAATTCCTTGCCTAAATATGTACATATATACTTGGCTCCTTTATTATACCTTGGGGCCTATCTACATAAATAGCCCTAACCACATTACTGCTGCTTCTTATAAAAGATCTACAGTAGATCTGTAGCACACATACAATGTACAGTTGCATGCAAAATATGAATGGTTAAGCAAGTTGAATCTACAAAAGATGTAATTGATAAAGTGGGATTTTGACTATCCCAGCTTTTGATCCATGCCCCAGGACCATCCCGCACTGGAATGCCTCACTGTGTAAAACATCACAGAAGGTCTATAGAAACTCACCTTTCCCCAGCCCTACGGCACATGTGCTTTTGTCCAATCATAGCCATTTGCCGTGCATATGCAATGCTCGGCAATCAGCTCTGTTATCTTGCAGGGCTCAGCAACCTGGAGCAAGAGTGGCCACATCCCCAGCAGCATGTGCACTCCCGTCCCAAAGAATGGCTGGGGGTGAGAGTGTGCTCACAGCCCAAAGATGCAGCCACCTGTTGTTTACATCGCCAAGGAAACCAGAGAGCAGGTGAGTTTTGTTGTGCACTGGGGAGGATTTTAAACAGTGGAGCATCCTGATCTTTTAGATTCCATGGCTGGCAATACCGGGTTTTGGTTCAAGGTGACAGCTTTCCCACATTTTTAGCAATATCAGTTGTGACATGTGAAACAATATGGTAATGCATTTTATCATACTCTGACGCACAAAACAATGTTTTTAACGTTTCCAGATCTCTTCTACACATTCCTAATGTTGGTGCATACTGGTCGGACTCATCTGGGTACAAATACAGCTTTTTCTCTACTCACAAGTGGTCCATTCGAGGTCTGGGGACTGTGGGGGCCAATACAGCACCTCTACGTCATTGTCATTGTGGGTTGTTGTCCTGATGGAACACTATGTCGTCCTTTTCATACCCATAGTACTCAAGTGTTGAACTTATTAAGTTGAACTTCTAGGATACTAACATATAGCTCAGCCTTGAGACCACAGTTGATCCTGGTCAATTATCTAATGCCTTTGGCTGTGACAACTCCTTCGATGTCCCCTTTTTCCTTCATCCAGGCCCATTTGCATTCATCATACTTGTCTAATGTGCATTGCACAATGCTTGCATGGACTTCTGTGATCTCACTATTACAAAGCATAAGAGCCACCTCCACTGCCATGTTTGTCTTGCCAGAACCAATAGATTGTTGACGTCCATCTCTTGGCTTTGGAATGGATAGACATACTTCATTTCGTATTCTTCTATCTGTCATGCTACTTACATGTTCAAGTTTAACAATTTTCTTTTGAAGATCTGGATATTAAAGATCTTTTCTATTGAAGAGCTGGACAATGCGGTTTATCATGGCTGCTTCTCAATTCGAATTAGTGACCTTTCACTTGGGAATCAACCTTCAAACTCACTGAGTTATAAGGGAATGTGATAACAGGTTGTTATTTGTAGTATACAAGATTTTTTCACCTCCAGGAGCAAAACAGTAACAATTCTGTTACATGACAATGAACTACATAACTAACCATGGTAAATAGTTGTCCAACTTATGTATGAGATAGCAAAAAATGATTGTCTCGAAAATGATGGTAGTCTCATGTTCAAAGCTGTATGGGAGGAGGTAAGGCACAAATGGTGCCCAAAACCACCAACATTACAATGTCGCACAATCCACTGCATTGATAACTAGTAAGTAAATGTGTAATAGTACATAAAGGAGACCAATAAGCAAACAACTAAGAGATAAAAACATACACAAAGTTGGGGCCTGCTACAATACATTTTAATACTGAAAGGTATACAAAATGTAACCGTGATCACAAAGGGTATTGCAACTTTCCCCTCCCCGGAAATGGGCATTTTCTGCCCCGGGCAGAGAATTTTCCTTTTGGCCGCAAACGGGGGAAACGCCACGCACATGAAATTCACATGACTGGCATTTAACGGCTGGAAAGGCAATCAAGTTAATTACATGTGTTTGGTGTTTAAAGGGTTAATAGCTTTTTGTTTTGATTATTTTGAGGCTTATATGTGGCACCATCCGTTTGTGTGTGAGGAATCTTCTGCCAGGACTTAGAATACATCATGCTTCCCTCTACTTTGCTATATTCATTCATACAAGTTTCTCTGAGGGTTTAGGCCTCTTCATGGTGTCCCTTAACTGTCTTATACTTACTCTGGCCTTCACTGTGTGTATTACATTTTTTTTCTACTGAATGTTTCTTTTATCTGCCTAGACAGAGTGTTTATTTATTTTCATGGTATGGGTTAGGCCTTTTTTTCATCGTACCTGTGAACCTGCATTATGCATTGCAAATTGTAGAGGTACTCAGTAATGTTCAGTGGCCTGCGACCTACTAATTTGGTAACATTCAGAATGTGTGAGAAATACTATATTTCATCCCTGATGCCTGGTCCCCTCTAAATTCTATGTTTGTAGCAAATGTTACCCTGTTCCTTTAGCAAATAGGTGGCAATTCTCACCCAAATCCTGTTCTCAGGATGCTCGCACCCCGGATCGCCTGGATCCAAAGACGGTCCCTGTGGCATTTTACAGTTCTGGCTGAGGTGCACCCGCAAGGTCTGACCCACAAATTGCCATGCAGACAGCAGCCTCTTTTCCCACATGCTCTCGTCAGATGGCTGGTGCTGGCACAAAACTAGTAATAAGCGGACCGCTATACGCCCTAACCTCAAGCCAGATACAGAATCAGAACAAGCCCACCAAGCTGCATCTGTGCATACTTCCTATTCCCATACCTAACTTAGATCCATCTGAGATCTCCATCTTTGGCCTCTGACCTTCCATTTAGAATATATCACCCAAAAATTGGCCCGGCATTTACAAAGCTGCAAGCAAAATGGGAGGGAGGAACTCCTCCTTTCTGAGGGCAGAGGGGAAATGTGGGTACCAGTATAAAAGCAATCCTGAGGCTGGGCACGAGGTTCATCTTCTCAGGTCACTGGTACATGTAAGGAGATGTCCCAGGTTCCTGCAGGCTGCTTTATGCCCCGGAGGCAGCCCTGCCCAACAACTCATCTGAACGCATTAAGGTACTGTAATTTCTGATCACTGTTTGTAATCTACTTACCTGTGACCTGCACTCTACTCTCAGACCTATATATGTAATATTTCCATAATATCTTATACTTGTAATTACTGCCTTGTATGCGATTTCCGCATTAAAATATATATTTCACTTGACCTGACTTCCATACTTAACCAAAATTAGGATTTAGGAAAGCGTGTTGGGCGATTCTAGAGGCTGTGTAGTCAGCAAGGCTAACGTTGTACGCTGTTCCTCGCACCCGCCTTGGGTAGACTTAGTTGGAACTGCTTGCTATAGGGTACTTCACATAAAAAGATTGAGAACCACTGCTAAAGAAGACATTGCTGACAAATCAGAGTTGTTCGCCTTTGTGTCTACAGTATGTACCTCTTCCATGTAATACCGGCGTCAGTCCTTCAAATTGCCCATGTAAGAATGAGAAACCATACAGTTTTTTTCCCTTTAAAATAATAGTCCAGCCAAGTAACTGATTAGTGGTTGTCTGTCACCCGTCCACTTACTGGAACGTCAGATCGAGTCCCTTGTGCCACCCTTGCGCGGGTTCCTGCTACTCGAGAGCTCCTGCTTTGCCATTCTGGGGGAAGGGGGTATAGTCGCTGGTCCTGCAGAAAACAGTTGCCCTGCATTGAGCTGCCAGCGGCTGTGCTTGGTGGCTAATGTGCAGTAAGCAGCCACCGATTGACATCACTGCACCCACCCATCTGTGTAGCGACAAAAAAGGCTTGCCAAGGCATGGGGAGCCCCCCACTGCTGCCAATAGCTAATAAGCCGGCCCTGTGGACTGTCGGGCCAAAGACTGAAAAGCCTCCTGGACCATACATAACCCAAAAGTTGGTGGAGACCCCTTTTGCAAAGCAAGTGGTGGAGGCCCCAGGGCGCACACCCCTTGTGCCCTCCTCATTATCCGGCCCTGTTCACACATTGCGCAGCTTTGAAGTATGTGCTGTGGCTTTTAAACTCCTTGGGTCATCAGATGGTGCACCCAATCTAATATGCCTTCCACTGCTTTGTCAGAAAAGATCAGTACAATGAGATTTGCAGTGGCGTAACCAAATAAGAGTGGGCCCTAGCTTGAACAAGAAATAGGCCCCATCATGGATCATATAGTAACTTTTTTCCAGTCATTTTTAAGATATATATATATATATATATATATATATATATATATATATATATAGTGGTAAAGTGTATGGGAAAGTGCTGGATGGTGTCTATTTATCCCTTGCTTTCCTCAATCAGGCACGATCCATGCCGGGTTTACAGGACCCCATTCCACATTCCCATTCCTCTACGGGTTTTCCCCTAATCCCAGTTCTCACACAGGTGATGAGGCTAATTGCAAGGAAGCCTAATAAAAGGAGCCGCTGAGGTTTCCAGTTGGCTGTTGGACAGCCTGGGATGAGGAGCCTGGGCTTTGCTGCTAACAATACTGAATTGCAGCCAAAGGACTTTTTGTGTCATCTGATCTTGGAACCTGTGGATTAACAGCCTGGACTTGTATGTCCTGAAAGAGGACCTGTTATAACAAGGACTTACAGAACGCTGTATTATCCTACCCTGGACTTTGCTAGAGCTGGTGAGATAACCGCTTGCTGTACTGCATTGTATGCTGCAACCTTCTCTCAAGTTAAGAGATTTTGGCTGTTGGAATTTTATTTTCAATAAAATGCTTATGATTTTAATAAGAACTGTCTACAGAGTCATTGCCGTTGGCCCCAGATCCTGACTATATATATATATGACTAAAGACTGAAATAGTGGAGACAAACTGGAAAAGCAACATAGAAGAGCCACAATGTTGAACCTACCATGTTATGGGCTTTGACATGCCTGCTACATCTATACTGAACCTGTGTTTTTTTTGTTCCTCGATCCCCTGGGAATCCCAATTTAGGATGCCCCACTTTGTGAAACCCCCCAGAGCATCCAGTTAAACTCAACTCTTCCTGGTCCTAGGGCTCATGTAAAGGCTCTTGTCCAAAAAGAGCCATTTGCCGTGCATATTAAAGTGGACCAACACCCTCCCATGATCAGCCGGGAATCTATAAGATTCCTGGACCGATCAGACCCCTGACTGCGGGGCACCCCGAAACCCCCATAAACCCCTAAATCCCTACCTTATCCACGATCCAGCGGCGCCTCCCGCGCATCCCTCTAGCAGGACGCGCACCCGCGCCGGCCGTTTGTGAATGCCCGCGCGGGCCCTGTAAGGGTGACGCGCGGGAGGCGGCGGCGGGCGAGCTCTCTTGTCCGTCGCTGCCTCCCGCTTGTCCGTCAGTGGGGATTGGCAGCGGCGGTCACGTGGGAGCGAGGAGAGGTGAGTTTTTCGGGGTTTCACACAGCGGGGCACCCCCGATCGGGGTCCCCGCCGAAGTGGACCAAAACCCAGGATAAATGTTCGGCGTCAGAGATCTCGAGTAACCGCATTCCCAGATGTGGACACAAAACCTGCTCCAACCTGGATGGCTGGGGCAGGTGTGCTCACAGCCCAAAGATGCAGCTGCCCGGTTGGCGAGGAAGCCAGAAAGCAGGTGAGTTTTGTGGCTCCCCAGGGGAAAGGTCAGTGATGGGCCTTGGATTCCAGATCCGGCCCTGCTGGGTTTCATTCCGCTTTAAATTGATCCTATACTTTAAATGAAAGGAAATTCCCCCAGCGCTGCAAAATCATCAGTCAAGGTTCTAGCAGTGCAAAGCTGCATCTGTCAAGACAGCGACACGGGGCTTCCGGATCAGCTCCAGAGTGGAGCTGGTGACATTTTTATTTCATTATGGTAATCTGGATCAGCTGTCAGGAGGAGAGATGGGTGGGGTTTTATTATTGACATTATGGGGGTCCCCTTTAAGGGTAGGGATGAGACACAAAGAAGCATGGGAATTCCCACCTAATGTGACGTCACAAAGGGCTGTATACACATATATATTCAGCCCATGTTTTGTAACTTGCCTATGCTTCGTTGCCTGGCAAGAATATGAAGGCTGACTGAATGAAGCTTTGCTGCTTGGTTTGTTAAGTCTTCAAGTTTCAGCTTCCTGACAGCTGAAACTCTCTTCACCTTTCTGTGTGTCTGGTGTGCAATGTACGTCACTCGCCAAGGAGATGGGACAGACGTTCCAAGTTCAGCTCTGAGTGGGCTGAATACGCAGTACTAAAACAGCAAAGCAGAGCTTCTTTCAAATGTGGCTTCCCTCGGTTTATAAATTGACAATAAATAGACTTTTTTTTTTCTATAGTGTGTGGGTGTCTTTGTGAAAAGATAGATATTTTCCTGTTTTTTTTTGTCTGGCCTGATTTGAAAACACAGTTTGTGCTGGTGCTTACATACCTACAAAATTATTCCCAAGAATAGATATTAAAGCCTATATAGACAGTTTATATATAAGTATTCTGTGCATAATATTCACAAGGGGCCATCAAAAATAAATAAAAAATGAATTAAAGATCCATAAAAAAAGAGCTTCCGATGCAGGGGTAAAATCAGAACAGAACCACATTTATAACTAGTCCATGCATTTCAAACTGTACACTGTGTTCACAGTGCAAGCAGGGTCATCAGCACCATTGGATGGGTGAGAGGAGGGGGCAGAAATTTATCCTTGAACTCGTAGCTCAATTTTTGCCAAGAGATTTCCCTGTATTAGGCGAAAAATATAAAATATAAAAAATATAAAATATAATCAGTAAAATTATAACTTCAAAAATATGATCAGCCACAGTGCCCTTATGTTGGATTCTACAAGGAGCAAATCTCAAACTGCCTTAAAGTCCACTTTCATAGAATTTTTCTACAGGCCTCAAATCATGGCTGCCTGAGGGGCAAACAACTCCCCAGCCTACCTTCTCCCCTCTCCACTCTTCTGTAACCCAGGTATCAGACAATAAGCACCACATTTTGGGGATCCTGGGATTTGAAACAGCGATCATCAGTGCAACTCCCCGGTCTACCTACACCCACTACTGCACTGGCGATCGAACTTCCACAACCCAGGTATCTGAAACCTGAGGTGTATAAAGCTAAGTCAAGGGGCATATAAACAATATCGGGCAGCTCATTTTAAACTAGGTGTCACATTTTGGGGATCTTGGGATGTGGAAGAGAAATTTTTAGTGTAACTCACCTGCCTACCTACACCCACTCCTGCACTGGCAATCGCTCTTCCACAACCCAGGTATCTGAAACTAGGCGCCGCATTTTGGGGTTCCTGCTTACCAGAGGTGTACAGGTGCATATACAGCTCAGGCAAGGGGAACATATGCAATATTGCGCAGCTTGTTCTGGCCTCATACACTACACATGGCCACCTATTGACACTGGCTATCGGCTTCGAAGCTGAGAGCAAGCTCCCACCTAGTCCACATATGAGCATCCACCATTAGTGGTGTGCCCTGAAGCATATTTCACAACTAGTTCCAAGTGCAGAATTTTTATATATGCTAAGAAGAATTACACCCGAATTAAGATCATGAAACCCCTCTCTCTCACCAATAGGTATGCTACAGCTTTTCTCTTGATGCCTCCTTTGAAACGGATTGATGCAGATTTCTCTATCTGCAGTGATCCTGCTTTATTCATTCTAAATCTGGGTATGCTACAGATCTTGAGGCATCCTCTAAAAATATCATTTTGTGAATACTCACCTGTAAAATGGGTATTATAAGTATGTCACACACCCCGCTTCAAGACATTCATTACACTTGGGTATACTGACCTGTAGATGGCGATCTTGCAGAGATGATAACAAAAAAAAGGCCAGACCCTTCCGGCCCATAAATACCTGGGACCTCCCACTCATTCCCCAGTATTAAAGATAGCAGTAAGACCAAGGGACCAGGAAAGCCAATAAAAACTAACAAAGATTCACCATATAAAGGATCCAGAATACAAAAGGGCAGGGTGAAGCGGAGTGTGTGACATTTTACAGGTGAGTATTCACAAAATGGTATTATTCTAAGTATGTCACACACACCGCTTCAAGACATTCATTACACTTGGGACATCCAATAGCAGTGTCCATAAAGGGCGGGGATCCAAAAAAACAAGGCACAAACTTAAACCACTGCAGCTTGCAGAACTTTGCGGCCAAAAACAGCATCCGCTGAGGCCCGAACATCAACCAAGTAGCAGCCTTACAAACCTGCTAGTGCTGGAAGGCACAGGACACCCCAACAGCACGAGTAGAATGAGCAGTAACACGAAAAGGGGGAAACTTCCCCTTAGCAGAATAGGCCCCAACAATGGCCTGGCGAATCCAGTTACTAATGGAAAACTTGGCGGGAGCCAAACCTTTCCTAGGCCAGAGGGCACCACAAAAAGGGCGTCAGTCCATCGAAAAGGAGAAGTAGCCACCAAGTAGTACTTCACACAGCGAACCACATCCAAAGAATGCAAAACCCTCTCCTTGTCATTGCTGGGCTTAGGACACAAGGAGGGAAGAACAATATCCTGATTCAAATGAAAAGCAGAGACCACCTTAGGAAGGAAATCTGGTTTGAAGCGGAAAACAACCTTGTCCTGATGCCTCTCAAAGTAAGGAGCCTTAATAGACAAGGCTGCCCACTCCGCAACACGTCGAACGGAAGTGATGGCAACCAGAAAAACAACCTTCTGAGTAAGCGTAGAAAGTGCAATATCCTGCAAAGGTTCAAAAGGAGGACCCTGCAAGGCAGACAAAACCAAATTCAAATCCCAAACTGGGAGCAAAGGCTTCCTAGGAGGCTGCACATGCGTAACCCCCTGGAAAAAGGTCTTAACCAGAGGATGAAGAGCAAAAGACTTTTGAAAGAAAACCACCAGGGCAGAAACCCCTTCAGCGTACTAAGCTGCAAACCTTGGTCCAGACCATGTTGCAGAAATTCCAAGACCCTAGGGACAGAAAACGCCCTGCAAGGCAAGGCCCTGACCTCACACCAATCAATTTAAGACCTCCAATTCCTATAATAGATGGCAGAGGAAGACCTTCCTCCCTCAAGATTGAGGTTTCAGCAACCATGCCGTCAAAGCCAGCGTTGGTAAATTGGGGTAGAGTAGTGGACCCTGAGTGAGCAGATCTGGCAGAAGGGGAAGGTCTAACTGATCCTCTGCCAACCTTACCACGTCTGCGAACCAAACCTGTCTTGGCCACCTTGGAGCCACCAGGATTGCTGATGCGCCCTCTAGGGCCAGCTTGCGCACCACTCTGCCCACCATGGGAAACGGAGGGAACAGGTACAGAAACCCCAGATCCCTCCAGTTCAGAGACATGGCATCCACTGCCAGAGCCAGCGGATCCCGTGAGAGAGACACAAATGCCGGAAGCTTGTGATTGTGACGAGAGGCAAAGAGGTCCACCTCCGGAGTCCCCCACCGGTGGCAAAGCGACCGAAAGACCTTGGGGCTGAGTGACCATTTCCCCCGGCGAGACGACCCCCTGCTCAGGGAGTCCGCCTCCGTGTTCTCCACTCCCGGAATGTACACCGCCGAGATGCATGGGACATTGCGATCTGCCCAATCCAGGATCAAAGACACTTCCCTGAGGGCACGCCTGCTGTGAGTCCCTCCCTGGTGATTGATGTAGGCGACCGCCGTCCGATTGTCCGACCGAACTTGAACCGGTAGGCCCCGCAACTGATGAGTCAAGTGAGCCAGAACCAACCCGATGGCTCTCAACTCCAGAACATTGATGGGATCGTGAGCCTCCAGAGGCCCCCACAGTCCCTGAAACTGAAGATCCTTCCAAAATCCCCCCCCCCAACCTGACAGGCTGGCGTCCGTGGTGACCGTCTCCCAACGAGGGGTCAGAAAGGATCTGCCTCTCATCAGATTGCTTGGTTTCAGCCACCACCGAAGGGAACGCCGCACCCGGGGAGACATCAGAAAAGACTGATCCAATGACAGCGGGGGCCCGACCCAAGCCGCCAAGAGATGAAGCTGGAGCGTCCTTGTGTGAAACTGTGCAAAGGGAACCGCCTAGAACGACGCCACCATCAATCCCACCAGTCGCATCCCTAGCCGGATGGATGGGCGGGGGATGGATAGGAGATGCTGAGTCAATTCCTGAATCAGAAGAACCTTGGCTCGAGGGAGAAACACTCTGGCCTGAGAAGTATCCAGCGACATTCCCAGGAACTCCACCACCCTGGAGGGAGTGAGGCAGGACTTGGGATAGTTGATCACCCAACCGAAACTCTCCAGAGTGGACACCACAGTCCTGGTATCCATCTGCGCTTGACTTAGGGAAGACGCCATGACGAGCAGATCGTCCAGATAGGGCACGATGCGGATACCCCTGGCTCTGAGGATGGCCATCACTCCTGCCAACACCTTGGTAAAAACCCTTGGAGCCGAGGTAAGGCCAAACGGAAGAGCCACAAACTGAAAATGCCGATTGTCCACGCCAAACCTGAGGAATCCCTGGTGTGCCAGAAATATTGGAATATGCAGGTAAGCATCCTTGATGTCTATGGACGTCATGAAGTCCCCCTGACGAAGTGAATGGATGGCTGAGCGTAGAGTTTCCATACGGAACTTCCGGGGACGGACAAACCTGTTGAGCAACTTCAGATCCAGAATAGGACGAATGGAACCGTCCTCCTTGGGCACCGTGAACAAATTGGAATAAAAGCCCAGGCCCCGGTCTGAAAGGGGCACCGGACAGATGACAACCATGTCCGCGAGACTTGCTACTGCCGCCCGAAGCCCCTGGGCAGCCAGAGGATCTGACGGCACCCGGGACCTGAAGAATCTGGGAGGGGGCTGGAACTCGAACTCCAGCTTGTAACCGGAAGACACCACTTCCTGAATCCACCTGTCCGAGACCTCCTGGACCCAGACCTGGGAGAAGAGTTGCAACCGTCCCCCCACCCGCAAGGGTGAGGGCACCCCCTCATTGCTGAGCCGATTTGGCAGCGGCTCTAGGCTTGGAGCCCCAACTGTGTCCTGGACGGGCCGACCCCTGCCCCTAGGCCAGGAATCACCTCTGGACGAAGGGAAGGCCGAACCCCTGCCAACTCTAGCCCCACGAAAGGACTGAGAGAAGGAAGCCGCCGAAGGGCGACGCTGCTTCTTACGTTGAGGTAACCTACCTCCCTTTGCCACCGAATCCAATTTTTCTCCAAAGAGCCGCAATCCCACAAAGGGAAGGGCCGTGAGCGACTTTTTGGACACAAAATCAGCAGCCCACTGACGTAACCAAACCGACCGGCGGATAGCCACAAGCAGGGCCGTAGCTCTGCTACACATCACCAATGTGTCATCCAGGGCGGACAGCACGAAGGACAAAAATAACTCACAGCGCATAAGGTCGGCATACTCCTCACTAGCCGGGTCAAGCCCGGAAGAGGTCAATAATCCTCTAACAACTGACCTGGCAGCTACCAATACAAGCGCAGAAGCACAAACCGGCCGCAAGGCCGATCCAACACTGGCAAGACCATGACAAGCCATCTGGTCAATGCGTTTATCCTCACCATCCTTGAGGGTGGAATGGAGGAATGAGGAGCTGGACAACCCCAAAACAGGAGCATCCACCTCGGGGGGGGGGGGGGGGGGGGGGGGAGACGACCAGTGCTTCACTGTGTCCGCCGGAAAGGGATATTTCTTGTCCCAACCCGGTGGGACACCCGGAAGCCGCGTCGGCCTCTCCCATTCCTTGCGAATGATACCATCAAAATGCTTTTGATAAGGAAATTCCAAGCAGGGCTTCGTCTCTTCAAAGAACTCCCCCTTCAGCGGAGGAGCCGCCTCGGGGGGGAGAAATAGCCAGGACCTCAAACACCTGAACCAGGACCCTGGATGTATCAGAGGAATCCCCCTGGCCTTGCTCGGTATCAGCGCCCACAAACTGCTGATCGTCGGAGTCATCAGACCCGTCATACAGCTCCCCTTCCTCACGCGGGGAGCAATCAGACCAATCCAGGGAGTCAAAGTCCTCCCTATCAAAGGCCTGCGCAGCCGAATACAAATGTTTCCTCTTTGCCGTGGCCTTTTTGTCGACGGCACCAGAAAACAATTTTATCAAGATTGGCCAATCTGGCACACACCTCAGATCGCGACTCCCCGCTAATGACCACATCACACGCACGTGTCAGGCGAGGGGGGACGGGGAGGAGACAGGCGGAGCAGAACCAGATGCCTGAGATCCGGTCTGCCGCGTAATAGACCGCTGCGCACAGGGTACACACAGAAATAGATCATCACCCAAAAGGGATACCCCCCACCCCAAACACAGCCTGGATTGCCCCGAGGGGGGCACAAGCCCAGTATCCGGGGAAGCCTCCATATGGTGATTTTTTAGTACTATATATAGTATATACAATTAAATGTGTACAATGCTCTTTTTATTTTTGGGAATTACGCAATAATGCAACCCGGGATGCCCCTTTAAGTCCCGAGTGGGAGGATTTTAAGCCAGCTAAAAATTAACCAGGGACCTGGACTGGGAGAACCCCCCTTTAATATGATCAATGGTCCACCTGAAACACAAGAACACAAGCACACACTCAGACCATGTAGCACTCTTAGCGCGCCGGAGGTCGGCGCCGCGGAACCTCCGGCGCCATGAAAGTGAATGTAAAGCACACACATGTAAAACACACAGACGCACACACACATAAAAGACAGGAATCCATAAGGGACCCCCCCCCCTAAGGGTACCTGGGAGAGGGGGAATCCATGCCAGGGAAGGGCCAAGGGACGGGGCATCCCAAACCGGGATCACCAACCGGGATAGCTGCCTACCCCTTGTTATGGGGCTTAACGGCTCCTAAGCACCAGGGGTTCCAACTACCTTTGCCCGGACCAGCAGCCTAGGCTGGGAGGCAGGGAATATTAAACAAGGGGATCCGGGCAGAAATAAAAGAATAAAAAGTGTCCGGGAGTCATCCCGGCTACCTGCAAGGAGGAGACATCATCTTCTGACTTGCTCGCCTCTGCAGAGATGGAAAACTGGGAGGGTCTGACCTTTTTTTGTTATCATCTCTGCAAGATCGCCATCTACAGGTCAGTATACCCAAGTGTAATGAATGTCTTGAAGCAGGGTGTGTGACATACTTAGAATACACTGTTTGTAATTTTAACTTAACTGATCATTGTTAAGTGTAGACATGATATAATGCTATAGATATAGTCTCCCTGTTTCTTACCATTCATGTCTTTTTACAACCCCTCTACTTGTTTATATTATCTTTCCACTGTGATCAGTGAGACCTTGTGCTTAACAATACCCAATGTGTAACCTCACCCCGACCCAATCTATTAACAGCAAAAGGCCACTCTTCTATCCTTATCCTCCTTGACCTATCCTCTGCTTTTGACACTGCTGACCATCCTTTTCTACTCAAGATTATGACATCTCTGGGAATTCAGGCCCGTGCATTTTCATGGCTTTCCTCTTACCTTTCTGATCGCACACTAAGTTTGTCCCACTCAAACGTGGTTTCCTCTTCTCAGTCTGGTCTTGGACAACTCATAAAGCTCATTTGGCTTCTACCTCTCTAGCCCAGATCTCTCTTCTCTCCTATCCTGTGTTCCTGACTGTCTGACAGCTATCTAATCATTCATGTCATCTCGCTCCCTCAAACTAAACATGGACAAGACTGAGTTTGTTGTTTTCTCACCATCAAACTCTTCTACTGCCTCCACACCAACTATGTCAATAATCTCACAATTACTGCAACTCCCCAAGCATGATGCCTTGGTGTTATAGTGGACTCCTCTCCCTCATTCACACCTCACATTCAATCCCTTGCCAGGCCCTGCCATCTACAAACTCAAAAACATCCCTGGAATCCACCCCTTCCTCTCACCTGATACAACTAAAATACTAGTGCATGCCCTGATCATCTACAGACTAGATTACTGCAACACTCTTCTTTGTGGTCTACCAGGAAACAGACTGGCACCTCTCTCTATTCTCAACTCTGCTGCTCGACTCATTAATCTCTCCTCTCACTTCTCTAATGCTGATCCTCTATGTCAGTCCCTTCACTGTCTGCCAATATCTGAGAGAATTCAATTAAAAAACTAACCATAACATACAATCAGGCTCCTACCTACGTCCAGGACTTCAAATGCATTGCCCCATTGCTATGGAATGCCCTCCCTCATACAATTTGCCACTCCCCAAGCCTTCAAACCTTTAAAGGTGCCCCCAAAACCCACCTATTCAAGCATATCACTTGGCCTAAGACAGCCCAAGCCACTTCAGATCACTAGAAAATTATACTAAAGTATATACAACTTGTGACCTACCTTTTGTCTCCACCCTTACCTTTTAGATTGTAAGCCTGCATGATTACAAGCCATGTATCGTAAGTTAGTTGTTTCACATTGTACAGCACTTTATAAATAATATTATAAAAATAATAGTAACCTAAGAAGCCACAGACACTGGTGCTGATAGCTTCAACCACATTGTGACCGGAGTCCCCACAGCCCATGAATCCCCTCAACCTCTAGCTTCATAACCTGAAACCTGATCCCTCTGTGAATGTGGCTGTCAGTGGTCACACTGTAGGTCTCTTGACCGGTGGCCATTCGTGGGGCCATATTTTGCGGTGGGATTTTGGTTCAGATGAGTGAAACCAGCAGTTTGCTGGCCGAAAGGTACCACGTTCTCCCTCTTGATCGGATTTTGTTGGGAGATTGTAGTTCAAATTAGTAAAACTGGGGGCTGTGGATATTCATGTGTGGGGGCAGAAGTAATCTGAATGCCCCACATCATTGTCACAATGCAGTCTAGCACCTATTTTTGCATAAAATGTATGTTGGACCCCTTTAAATACTCAGGAGCTAAGAGTGACTCGTTATCTTAAGCCTTTTTTTGCTAGAAAGAGTGTTATGACGCTGATCTGTGTCACAAATGTTCATTTTTGACCAAGGTGCTGTTAGGACACTCTGGAGGGAGAGGGAGTCTTTAGTCAGCCTTGTTAGCATAGGAGCTAAGCTTAACTGTAATTGACTCAGGTGACTCATGGAAAATGTTCTCCATTCTGCTAGGCCCACTTATTATCCTTTGATCACATGCATACAGCAAACCCTTTTTTGTCTCAGAGAATAAAAGTCAAGTACTGTGTGCCAAGTGTTAGGTGGCTGCTGGTAAACAGTGTGTGGGCATTTCTATTCTCCCCATGTGTGTGTGTGTGTGGTAGTTAAAATACAATTCTGTGAAACTCACCTGTAGAATCACCATAACAGGCAACAAGAGATAATGAAACAACGGTGGGGTGGGACGACTTGGACTGGATACATTCAAAAACAATTCTACAGGTGAGTTTCACAGAATTGTATTTTTCACTATATCCAGTCCAGGTCGTCCCAGAAGTAATGACATGTGGGACATCCAAAAGCAGTGTCCATTAGGGCGGGATCCCCAGTGTGGAAGAGCATGTAGTTCATTTCACTACTGCCTGGAGCACCTTTCGGCCAAAGACAGCATCAGCTGAGGCCCTAACATCAACCTTGTAAAACTTGGTAAAGGTATGAACTGAAGATGGCGGCCTTGCAACAACAGATGCCTGGTGCTGAAAAGCCCAAGAGGCACCAATAGCTCTGGTAGAATGAGCTGAGATCCGAAAAGGGGGTCCTTCCCCTTGGCAGAATATGCTTGCACCACCGCCTGTCTGATCCACTTACTAAGAGTGGACTTGGCTGGTGGCAAGCCCTTCCTAGAACCTTCTGTTAGGACAAAAAGCAAATCCGATATCCTGAAGGATTCAGTCGCAACCAGGTAATACTTAATGGCTCTGACCACATCCAAGGCATGGAGGGTCCTTTCCTGGACCCAAGGAAGGCAAGACCACTTCCTCATTAAGATGAAAGGGAGAAACGACCTTAGGCAAAAAATCAGGTTTAAAGCGAAAAACCACCTTATCCTTATGCAGCTCAAAATAAGAAGGCTTCATACAAAGTGCGGCCAGTTCTGACACGCGAAGCACCGAAGGTGATCGCTACCAAAAAAAAAAAACACCTTGAGGGTCAAAATAGGCAATGCAGCATCGCACAAAGGCTCAAAGGGAGGACCCTGGAGAGCAGAAAGTACCAAATTCAAGTCCCACACTGGTAATACAGGCTTACGCAGTGAATGTACATGGGTGACTCCCTGGAAAAAAGTCTTGATCAATCTATGACTGGCAAAGGATCTCTGGAAAAAGATGGCCAAGGCCGAGACCTGGCCCTTGAGGGTGCTCAGCTGGAGACCCAAGTCTAAACCGTGTTGTAAAAACTCCAAGATCCTAGAGATAGAGAATGTGCGACAAGGGAGAATCTTGGATTCACACCAATCAATGTAGGCGTGCCAAACTCTGTAATGTATCATGGAAGAAGACTTCTTCCGTGCCTGAATGGAATGGTATGCACAACCGTGGCTGACAGCCCCTTTTCCATCAGGATTAAGGTCTCAATAGCCAGGCCGTCAAAGCCAGCGTCTGTAAATTGGGGTGCCGCAGCGACCCGTGTGAGAAGCCCTGGGTCATTGGGCATGATGTAGCGATCCACTGACATCTGAACTATGTCCGCAAACCAACTCCTTCTCGGCCAACGAGGAGCCACTAGGATGGTTGAAACCCCTTCCTGGGCTATCTTGCGCAGCACTCGTCCCAGGAGTGGAAAAAGGGGGGAATGCATAAAAGAGCCTGAACTCCGTCAAAGGAATTGCCAGAGCGTCTTTGGCAAAGGCCAGAGCATCTCTTCCGACAGGAGTCCATTTGCTGTTGACCTTTTTTAGGATGTGGCCCAGTAGAGGCAGTGGTGGGAACATGTACAGCAGGCTGTACACTGACCAGCGGATGGCCAGTGAGCTAAGCGCTGCGGCCAGGGGGTCTCGCACCTTGGACACAAACCTCTGGACCTTCCGGTTGTGTCAAGATGCAAAGAGGTCCGCCAAGAGAGACCTCTTTGCATCTTGACACAGATGGGTATCCAACGTCATTCCCAGGTAAGTTGCCATCCTGGAGGGGCTCACCTGGGACTTGGAGTACTTGATAACCTATCCGAAGAGTTCCAGCGTGGACAGCCCATCCTGACATCTTGCAGCACTTCTGGCAGTGATGGCGCCCTGATGAGCAAGTTGTCGAGGTATAGGGTGATGTGCAAAATGCAACTAGCGCTGGTGACCAGGGAAAACTGTGATTTGCAGATAAGCATCATTGGCCAGAAAATCCCCCCTCAGATGACGGAGATCCAGAAGCGCCCGAACAGTTCTGTCTTTCTTGGCGATGATGAAGAGTATAAAGTAGAAGCCAGAGCCCTGCTCTGATGGCGGCACAGGTACTACAACTCCCCGGTCCAGCAGGAGATTTATTGCTGTTTCGCGAGCCACCACCCTTTCTCCTATGCGGGAAGGCTTGGACGCCTGTTCCAAAACTTGATCTTGTACCCTGAAAAGGCAACTTCCTGGACAGAGGCATTGGATATACAATCCCTCCACACTGGTGTGTAGCGCAGCAAGCCATCCCCCCACCCAGTCGGATGAGGGGGCCCCGGAAACCTTGAGGGGGATTGGGCCTGTTGCCCCATGGGGACGTAGGCTTCCCTTGTGGCTTTCTCTACCCCGAATCATCCTTGCGGTGTCTGGAGTCAATAGATCCGCCAAACCTCTAGAAGGGACGAAAATTGTCCGATTTCCAAAACAAGGTTCTCAGTTTCTGCTTCTGCGGGAGCCTAGTTGATTACCCTAGTGGCCTTCGTGACCAGGTCACCCAGAGGTTCACCTAAAAGACAACCCCCAAATGGGGAGGGCAGTAAGCATCTTTTTGGAGGCATCAGCTCACTGCTTTAGCCAGACCATGTGTCACAAAGTGACTAACTAGGCCAGACCCCTTAGCTACCAGGCGCAACATGTCATCCATTGCTGGGACAATGTACTTGAAAATCTCCATAGCAAGGGAGTTCAGGCGAAGCACAGGGGACTGTGAGATCCCATTCTTTAAACGATGTTGCGTTTCATACAGTCACTCTTGACCTTGGCTGCCAGGGACGTGGTGCAAGCCAGACGCAAAGCCGACTCAACCATGGAGAACGTATGCCAAGCAAGTTGGTTCATCCACTTACCCACTGGATCTCTCAAGGCAGAACTATCCGAAATAGGGATCAGGGTATGCTGAGTTCTACCACTCCTTTTCCACCACCCTGTCAAAATGGGTCTGTGAAACACCTGCTTGGCCTTTGGCACTTGTAAGTCTCACTCCAACACTTCTGCCATGGCAGAGAGTTAGCCAGATGCAGGACCTCCAAAATTGCCTTTATGAGCTCATCAACTTGATCCATCGCGTGAACCGAAGGGGTGATAGGAGAATGTGAGGAGTCGGACCCTTCTCCGCTGCTGGACAACACTTCCACCTCTGACCAACCGAAACTGGAGCCGTCAAAGCTGGAATCCTCAGAGGACTTTGCCTGAACGTGCTTGGGCTTAGCAGTAGCCTTCCTGCTTGGTTGGATGCAGAACGACCTGGGATGCCCCAGGGGATCAAGGTTACCAACCATACTGTTTTTCAGTTTTGTGTTTCCAGTTTAAGGAGATGAAGTGGTGGCTAGCCATCCTGCAGCAGGCCTGGGGGAAAAAAAGCATCTGAATATCACCTCCTGGACTACCATTCAAAGAGATCAGGATGGCACACCTCGGCCACTGGTCTAGGGCACATGCGTCGAACTCTGGCCCACAATGCCATCAGATTTGGCCCATGAGCCCTGCTCCCCCTTTCCACGCTGTTATCTATGAGTGACAGAGCTGGAGCGCACACTTGCTGCCCATCGCTGTTTAGTCCCGAGAGGCTAATTCACAAACCCACCCGGTGGCCGGATTGCACTGCTAGATTGCAGGCGAGGTTTTGGGATGGGGCTTAAAAAAAAAAATCACCCTTATGATAAAACACCGTCCTTATGTTAATGTAGTAGAGAAGAACCAATCCCAGTGGTTGGCAAATGCCAACCAGGCTGAGCTGGCTGCTGTCTCCCTTTACACAGGATGACACCAAGCCTGCTCAGCCTGCCAGTGACTGTGAAAAGTGACTGCTTGAGGTAAAGAGTGGTAGAGAACCTGATCCCATGCCATTATGGAAAGTGCTATACTGCATAAGGAGGATCAATCACATATCTGGCTGGCCCTGGAGCCTAAAAGACTTTAGGGCTGGCCAATTAAAGTAAACCACTACCCGGGGCATCCCAAATCAAACCCCCTGGATCGCCGGTAAAACATACCCAACTGTCGATCCAACTGCGCATGTGTGGGCCCTGGCTGCGCACCACTATACCGGCATGGGCATGCCCCAGTTTGAGCATAGCGAGGGATGTGGACAGTGGCACACTTGGCTCAATTCAGCCCTTAACCAACAAGTTTGTCAGCTAAGACTAAGAAAAGCCGAATGGAGATGAGTGCCCTGATTGATTGCACGCATGCTCTGTTGGATAGACATTTTTGTTCAATAAATATAATGCTTGGCCCGCAGCTCTCTCCAAGTTTTTAACTTCAGCCCAAACATCACTAGAACCAAAAGATATCCGACTATATCCAAGTCTTGGTATGGACATATTTACCCCCAGTCCACATCAACATTTGCTTAAATTTACAAAAATTAATATGTTGGCACAAAGAGAGGAATACGCAAGAAAAAAAAGTGAGGAAAAAATGTTCTGGTAAATATTTACAAATGTGGACTAACTGGAACACAAATATCTCTAAAAAAAGCATAGAAATGGTGGTATAATAAAAACATCACTTGTGGTTGGATGCTGCTTATTCTAGAATTGTTTCAGTTTACAAACTACTAAAATTGGAAAAAATGATACAACTGTAATAATACCAAAGAGTTTACATGGTCGCTCTAAATGAAATGCAAATGTACACATTTGTATAAAGGTCAATGAACTACCCCATTGGGATAGTTCTTACAATTAGGAATATATTTAATAAGCTATTACACTTATATTGGTCCCACAGGGACATCCTGGCTGCCAGGCTTACTGGCAATTATTGGAGCTTCTTTAGTGTCAGCTAGGTGAATGTTCTATACTTTATATGCTACACACGAGGGGATGCACAATCACCTGTATTCGGAACAGTACAGATCATGGCATACAAATACATTTAAGGGTTGCATCATCGCAGGAAAGCACCAGGGAGCAATACGCCACAATTCGAACAGTAGACTGCTTCCCGTCAGTGTTTTTATGACCACTGGACAAAGGCTTTAGTAACATAAAAAAAAGAAAAAGTTTGTTTTGAAGCACTGGGCTGGGGATAGAAGGTGATGAAATACAATATCTGGGTACAGAATCACTTTAAATAGCAATTCTACTTTCAATGGCATTTTAAAAGTTTCCACTCTAGTGAGACAATATGATGTGCTATGTGCTCAAGATGCTAAGCTTATCTATTGTATTTTTTTATTTTCTATGTGTTTGCAACTCCATGTTATAAAAGTCAGTTGTCCCTAGCATCAACGAGGGGAAGTCAACAAGTTTAACCCCATTTGCATGATTTCAGTCTATGCAGATAGGGGGAATGACAGGCTTGTGTTCCAAAAGCTAAAGGGTTACTGCCAGTGTTCTCAGCTGGAGAGGTGATTGCTGCTGATTTGTTCAGCCAAAGCTGCTAATGAGCTCACCTGTTATAGGGGAAGAATTCTGGGATTTGTAAATCCCACTACTGGATTTTTTTCTATTTCCTTGGACAGTTAGAGAGTTATTTTGCAAAATGTAAAGTTTAGTTCTAGGTTTTCAGTGAGCTGCTGGAGAATTATATTTTGTTTAATTAAAGATCTTAAAAACCTGTTTCTTTTTACCTACCCTCCAGGGCAAACCATTTTGGGATGTCCTGCTATGTGAAACCCCCAGGATTGCCCAAAGAAGTCACCTTTTCCAGGGCTATTACAGGGTTTTTGCTGCCTGCAGCTGCATCCCTAGCTTTCCTCTAGCTTTAGCTGAAGCAAGCTCCAGTGCCCAGCCATAAAGGATTTAGATTAATTGGTGAAGGTTTTGGTCGGCTTTTAAGGTTATTTGTTTTTTTATAGGAAACAACAGCCTGATATTCCAACAGAGATATGACGAGTTACAGCGACCACCTTAAAGAGACAGAAGATGCAGAAAATGGGATAGAGGGGAGATGTCTGTGAATGTCTAATAGTGGATCAAAAAAGACCCCTTAAAGTGGAACAAAACCTAGAATTCTGACTGTCCCAGGTTTTGTTCCATGCCCCAGGGCTGAATTGGGATGCCCAGCTGTGTGAAACCCCCCCTCCCACAACCACCTGTAAAACCAAGGGGAGGGGGACACAGTGGGGCATCACAATTTGGAAGGCAGCAGGCTACAGTGGGTTTTGTTCCACTTTAAATGGAAGAAACCTTTCAAAATCCTGCATTACAGAGAGAAGGGAAGTAAGTGGGGTTGTATTACTTGCTGCCACGCTGTATTCCCTTGATAGTTTGGCGCTGTATGATGGCGTAAGCTGATCACTTATTGCGCTGCCATTATGTATACACGTCAGTCATTTTAAGCTGAAGCATGCTTATTTTACTTATTTTATTTAATATAAGCGGTTTTTCTGCATATTTTAAATTCTGAAGTCCTGATGACATGACCCAAGCAGGTCTGTGCATTTGACCAACATTGGAGGTACTTGGCATCATCGGGGCTCCAGCATGTTAACATAACATGTACAGCACCTGTGATTTAGCCATGTGGACTGCTTCTTTAACCCTTTAACCGCCAGCCTACCTGGAGTTTTTGTCACCCTTTGTTGCCAGACCATTTTGCACTATCTTGCACTCCCCTTGTTCAACTGTGATTTTTGAAGGGATTTCCATGGATTTCCCAGGAAAATTATATGTTTTTTTCAGCAGAGTCTGGGCTTTAACATGAAATGTCTTGTTTGTCATTTTTCAAGTGTATTCTTAATATTTTGGGGTGAAATATGTGCAAAAAAATAAAAAAAAATCTATTTTTTACAATTTGTAGTTTTTTTTTGTAATAAAAAATGTAAGTTTGTCAATAAAATGGGAATATAGAGTATATATACTCTATACGCAGAATATAACTAAGTGCTTTAATAATGGGAACCACTCCAAAATACATGCCATTAGACTTGCAATTCTGACTTGTCTGTAATCACTTAATGCTCTGGAGCAGCTGCCCCGCACCTCCAGGTAATTTATCCTATACCTTCGGTATATACAATGTTGTTTGCTAGTTTTGTTGGGTGATAATGTTATGGAATGGACAAAGAGTATTAATCATCACCTTTTTTGATTAGACTATTGCGGTTAAACGGAAATATACAAAGACTTAGCAGACACTGAGGAAGCTAACAAACAGCGAAACTAGTCTGTTCTGCAAGGCTGAGTCTATTTTATACTTTTTTTCTTTTTGCCATGAATTGTTATTTACCTTAAACTTTGCCCATTATTGTAATGTACAAGCAATGGTCTTTTAAAAATTGTTACTCGGTCTGTGCTTCGGCCGGAGCACAGATCCATTAAAGGCACACGGCCTTCCAAACCAATGTAACTGTTTTAATAACAATAAAGTGTTTTCTATTACATTATACTAGTACAGTCCATCATGTACAATCGAGGCGTGGTCATTATGCTATGAGCCCTGTTCATATACTTAACTAACTGGGGAGAGGGTCTACTATACCCCAAGTAGGGATTTTTTCTTTCTCTAACAAAAGAGGGCCATCAAGAATTAACATTAGACCAGCCACTGGATTTGTCCATTTCCCACTAAGATCTGCAGGTGGTTCATTTTATATCGGTTAAGGTGGTGGGTCAAGCAAACCTGGGTGAAACCCCAGTCATATGGGTGGACCCAAATATTTCAGTTTTGTCAATAAAATCTTATTGCGTGTGAAATCTCAATTTCTCCCAGTTACAACGGTACCACATATGTATAGGTAGACACCCTTTCCAGCCCAGGAGACTCCCTCAAACTGAAACAGCACTTTAAGAGATTTTTAGATCAAATACAGCTATGCTAAGCGCTATGTGCACCTTGCAGTTTTTTAATAAAAACAACCCTTTACATTTGAAATACCCCCAACACACTATATATTCTCTGGAAATACACACTTCAAGCTTTCTAGGCGTACCAGGCTTGTTGATGTTGCCACAGTTTTCTGGAAGTTCTCCCTCAATGTATTCTTTGGTTACACAGAGCTTCCCTAAAAAAGGATAAAAAAAAACAGGATCAAAGCCACATTTTCCTAAAAAAAACTATATGCAAACAAGAAAAAACAAGTTAATCTGAAAAGCAACATCCACCGAACAGAACGATACCCAACATGCATAGGTACTGTCAAAAGAAGAGTTGCCAAACACCAAAAAGTAAAGCATGTGCACAATGGTAATTTTGCTTGAAAATTTCAACTCTGCAGACAAAGTGTGCACCTTGCGCTTTTTCTGCCAAAAAAAACCTTTACATTTGGAATACCCCCCACAAACCATACATTCCTGAAAGTACACATGATAAGCTTTCTAAGCGTACCCAGCATGTTGTAGTGGGCCATCTTTCTGAAAGTAATCCCTCAAAGAATTCTTTGGTCGCACAGGGTTTCCTTAAAAAATGTATAATAAAGCAGAATAAAAAATGAGTTTTCCTAAAATATCAATATGCAAACAAAAAAAATCTGAAAGCGCAAGGTCCCCCGAGCAGAACGATACCCAACATGCATAGGTTCTATTAACCCTTTTAACTGCCAGCCTACTTGAGGTTTTGTCACCCTCTCTTGACGGATCATTTTTCACCATTTTGCACTATGCTCAACTGTGATTTTTGCAGGAATTTCCAGGAAAATTATATATTTTATTTTTGCGGCAAAGTTTAAGCTTTAACATGAAATGTCTTGTTTGTAATTTTTTTACTGTTTTTTAAATATTTTTTAGTAAATTAAACAAAAAAAATATTTTTTTAGAAAATTGTCTCCTTTATTTCAAATAAAACCTTTTTTTTTTTTTTTTTTTTAAAGAAAACCATATTGCATGTGAAAGCCCCATTTCTCCCGATTACAACGGTACCACATATGTATCGGTAGCCCCCAATTACTGTTCAGAAGACCCCCCAAACTAAAAAAAAAAACATTTTATAACATGTAAAAATAAAATACAACTACAATCCACACTAAAAAGGGTTAAATCAAGAAATAAAATTGGTGTGGGGTTCCCCTTCCAAGGGTGGGGGGGGGGGGGTTTAATCCCCATTTTTTTTAAATTTTAAGGGTTAAAAAACCCTTAAAAATTCCCATAAAAAAGGACATGGGGTCCCCCCTACCCAGCATAACCAGCCCGGGGATCAGCTATGCAGGGCTTGTAGAACAGGGCGCAGGGGCCAGCTTTGGTGGCCCCCCACCCTGCCAGGTATAAGCCCGCACCTCCTAAATCAGCCCGGGCCCTTCTGCCCCCCCTGGGCTTCGGGGAGGCAGGTAATAGGGGGGCCGGGGTTAATGGCAAATCACCCACTCGCCGCAGGTGACTTGACAGCCCCCCAGCCTTGTGAACTGGTACAGGGGTCTCATGGACTCCTTACAGGTTCACAATGGGTTAAAGTGGACCAACACCCAGGGCTGATCGGCCTGGGAATCTATAAGATTCCCAGACTGTTCTATTTCCTCCCCCCGGGGCATCCAGAATCAGGATGCCCCTCTGTGTGACACCCCACGGAACACCCGCTACCACTTACTTGAATCCCGGTCCTACGGCGCATGCGCGGGCCGCATTCCCGCTATCCCTAGTAGGGTGCGTGCCCGCGCTGGCTATTTACGCTCCCTGTTAGAGGGAAGTGGGGGAGGCACCCGCTAGCGCGCTCAGAGCGGCTGAGCTTAGACGTCCATAACTCAGCGGCTCTGAGCGCGCTGATTGGACGAGCGGCCGTAGGACCCGGGTGAGGTGAGTTATTGTGGGTGATGGGGGGTTCACGCATCGGGGCATCCCCGATCGGGATGCCCCGGGGGAAAGGACCAATACCCAGGGAGGGGGACCCCATTTTTTTTTTTTTGGGTATTTTAAGGGTTAAAAACCCTTAAAAATCCCCCCAAAAATTACGTAGGGTCCCCCCTACCCAGAGTTTCTGACCCGGACCAGCTATGGGGGCTTGGAGAACAGGGCGCAGAGGCCAGCGCTGGTGGCCCCTGGCCCTGCAGGCTACTAGCCCACATAGCCATAGTGGCCTGGGCCCTTCTGCCCCCCCCCCCCTGGCCTTTGGGGAGGCAGGTAATGGGGGCTGGGGGTTTTGGCAAGTCACCCGCTCGCCGCAGGTGACTTGCCATACCCAGAGCCTTGTGAGCTGGTATAGGGTCTTATAGACCCCTTACCAGCTCACAAAGGGTTAACTGAAAAAAAGACAGACACAAAATGATTTTATTAAAAAAAAAAAAAAAAAAAAATTACTGTACTTACCTCCGATTGTAAGCTCTTGTCCCTCGCCGCTCTGATGACAGATGACGGTGATCGGCATCCAGAGAAGGGGGAGGCAGGAGATCAGAGGATCTCCTGCCACCTCCTTCCCCGGCACCGATCACTGGCATCTGACAGCTGAGAGAGCTGAAGCCGGTGATTGGGACCGGGATGACGTCATAGCCCCGCCCCCAAAAGGCCCCCAGGTGAAGAGGAGGGTCGGCGGGAGCCAGCACACACAGAGGTAAGTAAATGTCAGTTTTTTTTTTTTTTACAGGAAAAGCCGGAGGCAGCTGAAACGGGGGGCACCCTATTCCGGGCCCTCCCCTGCAGCCGGAAGAGGTCCGATGAACGATCGGAGACCACCATCTTGAAGAGGAGACCCGGCTGAAACCCGGTCAGGTAAGTGACTTTTTAAAAACTTTTTTTACTATTAGTGGGGAAAGTCAGGCACGTAAAATTTACGTGGCTGGCGGTTAACTGCAGGGGAGGCAGCCACGTAAATTTTACGTGGCTGGCGTTTAAAGGGTTAAAGTAAAAGTCCACTTTTGTAAACATTTGTTCTTCTAGTTAGTTTGTAATTAGAATATCCCCTTACCCGACCGCCATTCCCCCCGCCAGCGTTTGTCCTGAAAACAATGGGCACCTACGTGCACCAGGGACGTATGTGTACAATGGTGCCCATCGTTTTCAATGGGAACCAGCCTATCTCTAAAGCAGAGCTCCCGACTTCACAAACCAGGGCTGCATGAGCATCTGCCAGCTGGAGTTCGGAGGCGCATCTCGCGGCTTCACAAACCAGGGTTGCAGGGGCATGATCAGCGGTATGGGAGCGGCAGTCAGGGATCTTCTAGCTATCACTAGCACTTCCAGCCCTGGGGTCTTTTGGAAAAGTGTTTTTTTTTCTTTGAAGAGATATCTAAGATGAGGTTCCCGGGCACAAAGCTGGTTTGCCCTGCCTGTAAATGGACACAATGCACAGAAAATTTCTGTGACAGTCATAGGACCTACCTGTCCTTCTTTAGGGCACAAGCAGCTGATAACTTCATTAACCATTACAGGTAAATGCAGGGGTTTTCCACACTGTGCTTCAGAACTCTGGTGTGTATGTTGAAACCTCATCAGCTGCATAAAAGAGCATTTGTACATTTTGTACTTTCTAATAATCCCGATCCTTCGAATGGAATTCATATTTCTGTAGAAAGCTAAAAGAAAACAAAAATAAATGATTATAATCATTTAACTAACAACAAAAAAAAGATTGTTTCTTTGTTATAAAAAATGTCCCCACTACTCACCAATAAAGCAGAACTATAGTTAAAAGGGATTGGGCTTTTTCCCTATTAGCAAAACAAGCCCAGAGCCCTAATAAGAAAACAAACATACCTGCACACTTTATAAGATGTCCACCCCCCCCCCTCCACCCGACTGTCACGCTCCAGGTACCACAATTAACCACTTGGACAACTCCAGCTCTCTTGGTAAGGACCTCAACCCCCAATTTCCGCAGCCAGCTTCACCTATAGGAGCCCCCGCTTGCCGAGACGCAGAACACGCCTGCTCGGGATCGGTTGCCCCCAGGACTTTATGGCTCAAAGGATGAAACCTTACGGTACAGAGGACTCGAGAGCCCGCGGCTGGAAGTGGAATTGGGTAGCCTGTATATGAGCGTAAGGTGGAAGTCCAAGGACAGGCTGGAGGTTGGTAACAGGAGACCTGAGGAGGCGACAGAACAATAGCAATAGACAGATCGTGGTCTAGGTTCGAGGCAAGGGTCGGCAGCAGGAGTGGAGATCGAGGATGGTCAAAGGCAAGCAAGGGTCGGCAACAGGAGTGGAGATCGAGGATGGTCAAACAGGCAAAGGTCGGCAACTGGAATGGAGATCGAGGATGGTCAAACAGGCAAAGGTCGGCAACTGGAATGGAGATCGAGGATGGTCAAACAGGCAAAGGTCGGCAACTGGAATGGAGATCGAGGATGGTCAAACAGGCAAAGGTCGGCAACTGGAGTCAGGATCAATATCAGGGATAAACAACTACTAGGGTCTAGGCGCTATAACAGGCAATGACCAACTGGCTGAAAAGGGATTAAATAGGAAGCAGGTATGATTGGACCAGGGGAGAGAGCCTGATGATTGGTGCAACTAGAACCTTACATCTAATAGGATAACACAGGGCGTACCGCCCAGGAGTCTAAAAGGCTGATAGTGACATATGAGGAAGACAGCGTCCTGAGAACCAGAAGGAGATTGGCCAGCAATAATAAAACCCAGCCCCAACCCCACACCTGTAGTTTAATTAATTCTTCCTCCGGCGGCCGCGATGAGAGCAGCGCCGCCGGAGGGTATAAGTGTGACGTGCTCGCGCACGTGCGCGAGCACCAGAGCTAGAGCCGGGGCCGCCGGCTGTCACAGGAAGAGGCGCGCGCGCCAGGCGGAAGAGAGGCCCCCGCCCGCTGCGGCTGCCGAACAGACAGCCGTGCGGCGGGACGGGGAACGCCGCAGGAACGGGGCACAGGTAAGTGGATACTGACATTACCCCCCCCCCCCCCCCTTCACGAGGGGCCTCCGGACCCTCACCAGGCTTTTCCGGATTGTCACGGTGAAATTTCTTTACCAGAGCCCTGGCATGAACATCCCTAGAGGAAACCCAGCACCTCTCCTCAGGACCATAACCAACCCAATCAATTAAATACTGTATCGTATTATGAATTCTACGAGAATCCAAAATCTTGCTTACTTCATATTCTTGCACATTATTTACTAAAACCAGAGGAGGACCAACAGGAGGGGAGTTTTTAGCAGGCTTCAACAGTGAAACATGAAATGAATCGGAGATCTTCATAGTAGGAGGGAGCCGAACCTTATAAGTAACATTATTAAATTTCCTGATAATGGGGTAAGGGCCAATAAATTTAGGACCCAATTTATAAGAAGGCTGGCGGAGAGCAATGTTTCTAGTGGAAACCCAAACAAGGTCTCCACACTGAAAGATAGGTTCTTGGGATCTACGACGATCAGCAAATTTTTTATACTTAGCGCGCATAGTTACTAAATTTTCCTGGACGCGTGCCCAAACATCTTTCCTTTTCTGAAGCCAACACCGGAAAATCAGAAGGTGCTGCAGAAATAGAGGAAGCTTTAGGATTCTTTCCATAATTACAAAAGAAAGGGGATATTTTTGTACTGTCACTCGGCGCATTATTATATGCAAATTCGGCAAAGTCAATAAATTCCGACCACTGCTCCTGAGTGTCAGAGATGTAACATCTTAAATATTGTTCTAAGCTTTGATTTGTTCTTTCAGTCTGCCCATTAGACTGGGGATAATATGCGGAGGATAAAGAAACCTGAATCCCCAAGCGTGAACAAAAATTTTTCCAAAATCGTGATATAAACTGCACACCCCGATCGGAAACAATATTTACTGGAATACCATGAAGCCGAAAAATATGTGAGATGAATAAGCGCGAAAGTTCAGGAGCCGAGGGTAGCTTGGGTAAAGCAATGAAATGAGCCATCTTACTGAATCTATCGACGACTACCCAAATCACAGTGTTTCCATGCGAAAGAGGTAAATCAACAATAAAGTCCATCGAAATGTGAGACCATGGTTCTTTAGGGATCTCAAGCGGAATCAGATAACCACTAGGGGCCTTGTGTACCCCTTTACTTCGTGCACAAACGGAACGTGCGTCGATAAGGGTAGTGATATCACGTCTCATAGAATGCCACCATACGTGGCGCCGGGCTAAAATAAAAGTCTTACGAACTCCCAGGTGCCCAGCAGTTTTTGCGTCGTGGAATTCGCGGATAACATCAGAACGCAAATGCGGCGGTACAAATTGACATCCTATAGGTGCATTTACAGGCGATTCATCTTGGAACGGCGCCAAAACATTAGAGAGATCAGGGAGCAAGGCCCCGACTACACAACCAGCAGGTAAGATAGGCTCACCAGTATCTCCCCGATCCTTACATTCACCAAACATGCACGACAGAGCATTGGCTTTAGTATTTTTTACGCCCGGCTTAAAGGTAATAATAAAATTGAAACGCGAAAAAAACAATGCCCAACGGGCCTGTCGAGAATTCAACCTCTTGGCGGCGCCTATATACTCGAGATTTTTGTGATCGGTATATACAGTGATAGGATGTAAGGAACCCTCCAACCAATGACGCCATTCATCAAATGCCAGTTTAATAGCCAATAGTTCCCTATTGCCGACATCATAATTTTGTTCTGCGGTATTAAACTTCCAAGAAAAATAGGCACATGGATGCATACGTTCAGGAGATCCAGAGAATTGCGATAAAACAGCTCCAACACCTAATTCAGACGCGCCAACTTCAATAACAAAAGGTTTGTTGACATCGGGGTGCACTAAAACTGGCGCCGAAGTAAAAGCCTGTTTTAGGACACAAAAGGCTTCAATAGCTGATGGTGACCAGTTAACAGTGAACGCGGCTTTGCGGGTGAGATTGGTGAGAGGCGCAACGATACTAGAGAAACCCTTGATAAAACGTCGATAGAAATTAGCAAATCCTAAAAAGCGTTGTAATTCTTTTAAGGATTTGGGTTGTACCCAATCCCGAACTGCCGAAACTTTTCCCCCATCCATCTCCAACCCCTGACTAGAAATAATATACCCCAAGAAGGGAACGGAGGCGACCTCAAACATACACTTAGAGATTTTAGCATATAAATTATTTTCTCTCAATTTCTGAAGGACCAGTTTTACATGTTGCCTGTGTTCGGAAAGGTTCTTGGAGTAAATGAGGATGTCATCCAAATAAACCACTACGAAAGTACCCAAATAATCACGAAACACGTCATTAACAAAGTCTTGAAAGACCGCAGGAGCATTGCAAAGGCCAAAAGGCATGACTAAATATTCATAATGACCATCTTTAACTTTGAACGCCGTTTTCCATTCATCCCCTTGCCGAATACGGATCAGGTTGTAGGCCCCCTTTAGATCTAGTTTAGAAAAAATTCGAGCCCCCACTACCTGATTAAATAAGTCACCTATTAAGGGAAGAGGATAACGATTTTTAACGGTGATCTTATTCAAGGCTCTATAATCTATGCAAGGCCTTAAACCCCCATCCTTCTTCTCAACAAAAAAGAAGCCGGCACCCGCCGGTGATGTTGACGGACGGATAAAGCCTTTACTCAGATTTTCCGAAATATATTCTTTCATAGCCTGCTCTTCTGCTCGATTCAGATTATAAATTTTACCCCTAGGAGGAATAGTTCCAGGGAGTAAGTCGATGGGACAGTCATAGGGTCTGTGTGGGGGAAGTTTATCAGCGGATCGCTCAGAAAAGACATCTGCCCAATCTGTATAAGGCAGAGGCAGTTCTTGGGGCAAAATCTGCACACTCCTGAGGACAGTGAAGAAGCAATGTGACCTGCAGAAATTACTCCACTTAACCAGATCACCAGACTGCCAATTAAATATGGGGTTATGGAGCTTTAGCCATGGGTATCCCAAAACTACTGGTGTTTCCGGACAATCGAACACCAGGAATTCTATATGTTCAGAATGAGATGAGCCAGCCACCAATCTGAGAGGAGGGGTCTTGTGACTGACCGGTCCTCCCTGGATAGCCTTCCCATTTATGGACAAAACCTGGAGAGACTTTTCAAGGGGTACCAGAGGAACCCCCAGGATGGAGATTATGCTCCGATCCAGGAAGTTACCTGCAGCTCCACTATCGACAAAGGCAGATACTGCCTGTCTGGAAAGACCCCAGAAAAGCTCCGTAGGGATTGACATCTTATCATGATGAGAGTAATGCTTCAACCCACCTAGATCAGTACCCTCTTCCTGATCTAGGCGAGAAAGTTTCCCGCCGGATACCCCTTATTTGGACAGGACCTGGCAAAATGTCCTGGGGACCCACAATAGAGGCAAAGACCCAAAGACCGTCTCCGTTGTTTCTCGTCCTGAGAAAGACGGGCTCTGCCAACTTGCATTGGCTCCTCTTGAGAGGGGGAGGAGGTGTTTACCCCACCAGGAGTTGAAGGGTTGGGAGTTTGTGAAGGTCTAAAGGGAGTGGTAACCCTAACCCTTTCCCTGGCTCTCTCCCTAAGACGTCTATCGATCCTGATGGAGACCTACATGAGTTGATCCAAATCTTTTGGAGTGGGAAAATTGACCAATGCATCTTTAATATTTTCAGAAAGCCCCATACGGAATTGGCTACATAGGGCTGGATCATTCCAAGTAGACTCCACTGCCCAGCGCCGGAACTCAGCGCTGTAGTCCTCGGCGGAATTCCGACCCTGCTTCAGGGCCCGAAGCCTGTTTTCCGCCGTGGACTGACGATCTGGATCCGCATACAACACTCCCATAGCTGAAAAAAAGGATGTAACGGAGTGTAAGGCAGGATCTTCAGGAAGCAAGCTGAAAGCCCATGACTGAGGATCTCCTTGTAACAGAGAGATAATTAAACCCACCCGTTGGGTTTCTGTGCCAGAAGATAAAGGCCGCAGCCTAAAATAAAGTTCACATGAATTCTTGAAGTTCGAAAAACCGGCCCGGTCTCCAAAGAACTTTTCAGGTAAAGGAACCTTAGGTTCAGGAATATGAGGTGGTACAGCGGGTGTTGTAATCTGGCGGGTTTCTTGATTGGCCACTCTCTGGGCAAGTTGATTAATAGCGGTGGCCATCGCCTGAACTTGCTGTACCAGGTCTTCCATATTAATTTTGTTGGCCTGTTATAATGTCACGCTTCAGGTACCACAATTAACCACTTGGACAACTCCAGCTCTCTTGGTAAGGACCGCAACCCCCAATCTCCGCAGCCAGCTTCACCTATAGGAGCCCCCGCTTGCCGAGACGCAGAACACGTCTGCTCGGGATCGGTTGCCCCCAGGACTTTATGGCTCAAAGGATGAAACCTTACGGTACAGAGGACTGGAGAGCCCGCGGCTGGAAGTGGAATTGGGTAGCCCGTATATGAGCGTAAGGTGGAAGTCCAAGGACATGCTGGAGGTTGGTAACAGGAGACCTGAGGAGGCGACAGAACAATAGCAATAGACAGATCGTGGTCTAGGTTCGAGGCAAGGGTCGGCAGCAGGAGTGGAGATCGAGGATGGTCAAAGGCAAGCAAGGGTCGGCAACAGGAGTGGAGATCGAGGATGGTCAAACAGGCAAAGGTCGGCAACTGGAATGGAGATCAAGGATGGTCAAACAGGCAAAGGTCGGCAACAGGAGTGGAGATCGAGAATGGTCAAACAGGCAAAGGTCGGCAACTGGAATGGAGATCGAGGATGGTCAAACAGGCAAAGGTCGGCAACTGGAGTCAGGATCAATATCAGGGATAAACAACTACTAGGGTCTAGGCGCTATAACAGGCAATGACCAACTGGCTGAAAAGGGATTAAATAGGAAGCAGGTATGATTGGACCAGGGGAGAGAGCCTGATGATTGGTGCAACTAGAACCTTACATCTAATAGGATAACACAGGGCGTACCGCCCAGGAGTCTAAAAGGCTGATAGTGACATATGAGGAAGACCGCGTCCTGAGAACCAGAAGGAGATTGGCCAGCAATAATAAAACCCAGCCCCAACCCCACACCTGTAGTTTAATTAATTCTTCCTCCAGCGGCCGCGCTGAGAGCAGTGCCGCCGGAGGGTATAAGTGTGACGTGCTCGCACACATGCCCGAGCACGAGAACTAGAGCCGGGGCCGCCGGCTGTCACAGGAAGAGGCGCGCGCGTCAGGCGGAAGAGAGGCCCCCGCCCGCTGCGGCTGCCGAACAGACAGCCGTGCGGCGGGACGGGGAACGCCGCAGGAACGGGGCACAGGTAAGTGGATACTGACACCGACATTCAGGTCCTGCTTCTATCCTGTCCTGCTCGCCACATCTTTATTTTCTGCCAGGCTCCAGAGCCTTGCATGCGCAGTAGCCTTCTTTCTGTGTGCGAGTGAGCCTGCAACATTTAAGTCTGCCCAGGCCAGCGCATCACCACGGAGGCCCATCTGGATGGATGGTTGGTTGAGTGATGGTGAATCAGAGGACACAGCTGGCACTGCACTGGCCGGTCACGCCCAGCTCCCTCCTCCAGTGACAGACCATAACGTAGTTATACTAAAGGCAAGCTCAACTGTTGTCCCATTGTCTCAGTCTACATGCTGCACTGTCCTAAACTTCAATCCATTTTCAAAAAGACCCGTTAGTTCCTAAGTTATCTTTAAAAGTATTAGAGCATTGGAGGTGCAGATAAAAAAATTAAGAAAAACAGTGGGTGTGGCAACAGCGATGTGATGTTAGCACACTGTGATGAGCGTGAGAGGAGGGTAGGGTTTCAGAGCTGCAGAGAGAGGCAGCTAATCTGGGCAGGGAGTGGGGGGGTGTTTCCGTTCTGGGTCCACTGAAGGTTGATTGATGGACTAGGTCAGCAGGGTGGGGACTGAAATCTGAATGAAGAAGGGATTTTCCTAAACTAAGGAGATTTTCCTAACTAAGGAGACAGACAGAGGAGAAAGCACAATTCTCGAGCCACTCAATGAAAGGTAAGCTATTGATATTCATTTTTAAATTTTTGACTTGTCAATCACTTTAAGAATATGTAAAAACAAAATGCAAAATCTGCCCGCACTGACAGAGGAAAGGGGAGGAGAGAGGCAAGATTTTAGCTGAAAAGAGCCAAGGTGGTCTCCGTGGCGGGGCCAGAACATGTAAAGCGTTGACGCTAGGCAGCGGGGGTCCAATCGCAAAAACAACCAGCAAGTAAAATGGCGTTCCGCTTTAACCTTAAAAAATGTATATGTAACCTTCAAAAAATAAGGGGTATTTACTGTGGCCGGGTTTATTTTCAATACTTAGTGGATGATTAATACCTCACTCTTACCACCAGCTCCTCCCTATAAAATAAATTAACCCCTCACTAAACTCTCAAAATTATTTTTTAAATATTTGCCATTTTTTTTGGCAAAAAGAAGTTTAGTGCCCAACTTAAAGGTCTTTTTCTCTGGGCATGTGGAGAATGCAGCATTTCTTATTTATTCTGAAAGCATGGGTCAATGTGGTATCCGTAGGAGACTGTGGACACTTTAAACCTGAGGCCCTAGCAATGATAGCCAGTTAAAAAGCAGCAGTAAAACGCTCAACCAAAAAAGAATGACCCAACTTGGAAAAAGAATGAAATAATTCAATTTAGGGCAGCCAAGACTTTAACCCTTTAAATGCCAGCCAACTATTTTGCTCTATATGTGCTTACTGTGATTTTTAAAGGAATGCCTAGGGATTTTCCCAGCAAATTATAAATTGTTTTTTGGGCTGAATTTGGGCTTTAATGTGAAATGTCTTGTTAAAATGTCTTGTAAAATGTAAGTTTCTCAATAAAATTGCGTGTAAAAATGCCATTCCTCCCAGTTACAACAGTACCACTGATGGTTCGGTAGCCCCTGCCCAGGACACACCACAAACTGAAAAGAGAGCTTTAGGAGATTTTCAAAGAAAATACAACTACTATGTGCACCTTACAGTCTTTTAAGAAAAACAACCCTTTACATTTAAGATAGCCCCACAAACTATATATTCTCAGAAAGTACACAGCACAAGCTCTTTAGGCGTACCAGGCTTTACATGGGTGCAGTTTTCTGGACATAAGGAATTCACTGGTTGCACAGGGTTTCCAAAAATAAAAACCAAATTTTCCTAAAATATCAATATATAAGCAGAAAAAAAAAAGCTACATCTTGAAAGCATGGGGTCCTCCGAAAAGAACAATACACAACATGTATAGGTTCTTTTAACCCTCTATTGGCAGCCTACTCTCAATTCTGTCACCCTCTGTTGACAGGCCATTTCTCCCCAGTTTGCGCTATGTATGTTTAGCTGTTTGCGGGTTTAGCTGATTTTTGCAGGGAATTCCAGGGTTAACCAGGAAAATTATAGTTTTTTTTCCCCGAAAGAGTTGGAACTTTAATATGAAATGTCTCATTTGTATTTCTGTACGTGCTTTCAACATTTTGTATAAAAATAAAAAATATATATATTTCTTAAAGTGGACCAACACCCAGGATTTTGACTATCCTGGGTCTTGGTCCACTTCGGTGGGGCACCCCCGATCGGGGTGCCCCGCTGTGTGAAACCCCCCCGAACCCTCCGAAAAACTCACCTCTCCCCGCGCCGACGGACAAGCCGCGGACAAGCAGCTCCTCCGCCGCCGCCGCCTCCCGCGCGTCACTCTTGACGCGCGTGTGCCCGTGGCGGCCATTCATAGACGGCCGGCGCGGGCACGTCTAGAGGGGCGCGAGGGAGGCGGCGGCGGTAAGGAGTTTAGGGTGTTTGGGGGGGTTCTAGGCCCTCTCCTGTCAGTGGAAGACCCCTGGGTTGAATCAGCTGCCCCCTGGGTGAAGAGAAGACCAGGCCAGGTGGATCGCGCGGAGGGGAGTTTATATTTGTTTTTACTTTTTTTTATTAATGGAAATGTAAGCTGTGTAAGTCTCGGGTAGCTGGCACTAAAAGAGTTGGGGGGAGCTGCATCCTCCACATTGCCAGAGGAGAATACCTTTACATTGACCTTTACATTTAACCTTTTTTTCTGGGGCATGTGGAGGACTCAGCATTTCTTCTTTAAACGTATAGGAAGTCCCAAGCAGTAATAAGTATGGTGGGAATGCGCTAGTAAATTAACCATAGTTTTTTTTTGTAACTATAGTTCACAACATCTTTCTGTCCAACACCTCATCAGCCACACTGTCACTTCTATGAAAATACATAAAATTATGGACCAAGGACAAGTGCACTGGTACCCCGATATAACTCGAATTCTGATACAATATGGTCCAACCTTGGGCCCCAACATTGAGAAATGCTCTGTCTATGTTGTCTTTGTTCAGTATAACATGGCTATAATACAGTCTCCTTTACAGGTAGCAAACAACATCGCTATACTGAGATAGCAGTGCTTTTTAGACCACTCTATAGAGGCTTGATGCCGATTGACCCAAGAAGGTCAACAGATCAGATGGAATGTACTGACCACCGAAGGTGGCTTTTTGTCTCTGGCCAAGTTAGACTTGAGAAAGGACATTCAGATCCATTTGCTGCCATATTTTGGAGGGGCGAAAAAAAGTCTAATTCCTCTATGAATGTATTACTCCTGAACAATGAACTACGTCTACACTAATAACTTATTTTGGAAATGAGAAGGTGGTACCACACTTTCTTTCACTAAAATGTAAGTAACATGTAAAGACGGTCACCAACTTTCAATGGAAGCCATGGCCACAAAAGGGGTACCTTTTGAGACAAGCTCAATAGTAAAAACAAAATTCTCTCCTCTCATCCAATCTGTAGGGATCAGGAGCCAGGAGAGGTCAACATGTGTAACTATAAGATTAAAAAAAACCTACTGGAAAACTATTTCCTGATAAATAACCATAAACATAAGCAAACAGGAGTATAACTTCTCATCCATTTCCCTACTTGAAAAGAAACTAGAACAAATATGATTGCACACCTGACAAATATGATTGATATGCAAGTAAAAAGTCTGAATTTATTTAAATACAATATATCAAGCTAAAGTGGTAAATTCAGGTCCGCTTTAAGGGTCACAATATAACACGAGGGTGAGGGAGAGGGTAAGTACAGTTATACAGTCAGGGTATATTTACATACTATATACACTATATACAAAAAAGAAGGCGATGGGTTCTGAATACTGAGTCTATGAGGCCATCTGGAGCTGGTTATGGTGATGACAGTATCAGGAATTGATTGATATGGAATGATCTCAAGGAGCAAAAATGCAGAGTTCAGTCACTTCTTGCTAATGTGCAAGATTTTGCAAATGGAGGATATCAAGAAAGGTTGAGCAATACCTTGAGAATATTGTTTTCAGCCACTTGTCAAAGTGAAAGTCTTCCCTTGCTGAGGAGTTACAGGAAAGTCCACTGGGTCCAACAAGCGCTGCTGCTGTTGCAAATGGCTACATGCACGCTGACACGTGTTTTGTTTTTTGTAGTTCAAACCTTTGTCAGAGCGTTTCAAGATGCTTTGTGGTTCCCGAGGAGGATGCGGTGCCTGTCTGTTGTCCTCCCTGAGTTTAAAAAGCCCTAATGGCGCCAATCCCCCGGGCCGGCCCTGGTGACGTGAGAATGACGCGAACGCTGTTCACGTCATTTCGCATCACTTTCGGTGACCGGCGTCCCCACCCGGCGCCAGCCAAACTGCGGTTGGAATATTGCCAGCCGCAAGATGGCGACGCGCAGGGCGCCTGTCACGTCGGAATCTAGCGGAACGATGCTAGGTGAGTAAAGTAGAAGACTGGGGATTCTCATGAAGGGGAATGCGCTCCATCTAGAAAAAAATAAACATAACAAGCATTAGCTTGGAGTAAATAGACAGGCTTATTGACCTACAATAAAGATTACAGCACTTTGTGACATTGCAGACGGACTTGTCTTATCCTACAGGACGATGTTAGTATAGATGGTGCAGCATATACAGTAATGCTTAGAGCTACATAAACAATATAGGGGAGGAATATTAAAAGGAATCTCTACCTATAAGTGAAAATGGGTAAATATATACCTCCCAGAACCACATGATAACATCCCATTGCATGAAATTAGTAGAAAGTAAATTGTCAAGATCCACAATATGGTTTAAGGTGGATCTACAACAATATGTATGATTTAAGGTGGAACTATAACAATATATAGTAAAGCATTGCTAAATAGGAAAAGTTAGGTACACTATCAGAATGACTCATATGGGTTGATTTAGAAAAAGGGGGGTATAAAGGTTATGTATAATAGGGGGAGTAATTGTAATCCTGGATGGCCATGTGGATCCTAGAAATGTTGTTGGGTATGAGGCATTAGAGGTACATAGGGGTGAGGGACTCATCTGTGATCTGTGATATCTAGACAAGAAAGACTGAAATACACTGGCACGTCAAGTATACCTGTAATTAGGGATATTTTATATATATATGCACGTGCAGTCCCTGCTTCTGTGAATCATACTGAGCTATGAAAGAGAGATTACATTTTGACAGTTATAACCTGAGCAACACATGAAGTAAAGAGCCAATTACAAGAATGGGGACAAATCACACTCTTCATTCATGCCTGTGGGATGTCTCGTATTGAGTTCATAAATCCAGAACAGTTCCCTTCTGGATAGACGATTAGCCAGATCGCCTCCCCTCTTGTGGGGGTATACTTTTTCTATTACAAGAAACCGTAATTGGGACACCTGATGGTTAGCTTCTGCAAAATGCCTAGCAACTGGTGAATCAAAATTAAAGCGGCGAATATTGCTGCGATGTTCACTGATGCAAGTTTTGATTTCTCTTTGCGTTTGTCCCACATAGCTACACCGAATGACTGAATTGCATTGTGCACAGCTACCACATGCAAACATCCCAATTGGTTTCGGAAGGGTGCCTAGCCAATCACTGCTCAGGGGTATGATGGTTTTATGAGATGTATCCACTTGTATTAGTGTGTCTTTGATGTTTTTGGAGCGTTTGTAGGTAAACATGGGTGGATCCCTGAATACCTCTGTCAACTTCTCATCACACGTTAAGATGCCCCAGTGTTTATGCATGATAGATTTGACTGCATTGCTTTGTTTGTTGTACGTTAAAATGTATGGAATACGATTAGATGGTTGTTTGGGTTTGTACCGTAGAAGTGAAGCTCTATCAAGTGTTGAAGCCTTCTGGAGGGCCCTATTGATTGTGGAGTTTGAGTACCCGCGTCTGCTGAAGTCCTGTGCCATCGCCCCTGCCTGTTCCTGAAAGGTGGCATCATTATCAATTATTCTCCTCAGGCGAACAAACTGGCAATAGGGTAGGCCGTCTGAGTTTTTTAGGGTGGAAGCTGGTGGCGTGGAGGTTGGTTTTGCGGTCTGTGGGTTTGGTGTATAAGTTTGTATGTAGGGAGTTTTCAGAAAGGCTCACCCAGATGTCTAAGAAATGTACCTGGGATGCATCTGCTTCCATAGAAAATTATATTGTGGGCCAGGTGTGGTCAAGGTCATCTTTAAAGGCTGATAGGGTGTCATTATTGCCTGTCCAAAGGAAGAAGATATCGTCAATATATCTATATCAAATTAGCGCATATTGTACATAAAGAGGATGTGAGTATACTACCATTCTTTCAAATTCTGCCATGAACAAATTGGCGTAAGCTGGCGCAACATTGGACCCCATGGCCGTCCCTTACTTTTGTAGATAGAATGTGCCATTGTAGCAAAAATAATTCTGTCAGAATAATCTTGAGTAGGTCCATGCAAAAAGATTTGTAGGAGGGCGACAGAGATGTCGAGTTTATTTTTTTCTAGATTGAGCGCATTCCCCTTCATGAGAATCCCCCGTCTTCTACTTTATTCACCTAGCATCGTTCCGCTAGATTCCAACGTGACAGGCGCCCCGCCATCTTGAGGCTGGCAATATGCCGACCGCAGTTTGGCTGGTGCCGGGTCGGGACACCGGTCACCGGAAGAAACGCGAAATGACGCGAACAACGTTAGCGTCATTCTCGCGTCACCAGGGCCGGCCCGGGGCACCATTAGGGCTTTTTAAACTCAGCTAGGGAGGACAACAGACAGGCACCGCATCCTCCTCGGGAACCACAAAGCATCTTGAAATGCTCTGACGAAGGTTTGAACTACAAAAACCGAAACACGTGTCTGCGTATATGTAGCCATTTGCAACAGCAGCAGTGCTTGTTGGACCCAGTGGACTTTCCTGTAACTCCTCAGCAAAGGAAGACTTTCACTTTGACAAGTGCCTCAAATATTCTCAAGGTATTGCTCAACCTTTCTTGATATCTTCCATTTGCAAAATCTTGCACATTAGCACGAAGTGACTGAACTCTGCATTTTTGCTCCTTGAGATCATTCCATATCAATCAATTCCTGATACTGTCATCACCATAACCAGCTCCAGATGGCCTCATAGACTCAGTATTCAGGACCCATCGCCTTCTTTTTTGTATATAGTGTATATAGTATGTAAATATACCCTGACTGTATAAGTGTACTTACCCTCTCCCTCACCCGCGTGTTATATTGTGACCCTTCAAGCGGACCTGAATTTACCATTTTAGCTTGATATATTGTATATAAATAAATTCAGACTTTTTACTTGCATATCAATCATATTTGTCAGGTGTGCATTCATATTTGTTCTCGATGGTTGGGAGACTCTTTGTCTCAATTTTATGAAATTGCAGCCACATAGTACTATATTGTGATTATTTAGATTAGACTAACAACAAGTGTGCTAACCAGTTCTTTCTAATTTTCGTACTTGAAAAGAAAAGCATTAGTGACCCGTCAAGCGTTATATGGAGTCTTAGGTCTAAGATTCCAAGGCTGCTTTGCTGTAAGGAAAAACTGCCTGTTTTGTCCTTTAACCCCAGATGATGTCAACTGAAGTGGGTGGCCCTTTAATCGCATTCCCTGAAAAATAATTCCAAGAGTTTTACACCTCTGTAAGCAAGCTAGATTATAGATTACCTGGAGACCAAGTCACCGGAACAACCCATATAGCCATGGAGACCATATGGAAACAATGGCATAGTCTTCGCTCTAGTTGGCATAATGGTAGCGTAGTTAGTTGACTCAAATTGCCAACCCAAATGTATGAGGAGGAATGGTTGAATACAATGTTCCCCAAGACCACTTAATCGTAAAGTGGACCAAAACCCGGGATTGGCTAATAATAAATAATAAACCACTATGTGCATTTGTAATAGCTCCCATAAACTATATATTTACACCTCAAGCTTTCTAGGCATACCAAACCCTCAAGGAATTCACTGGTTGCACAAGATTTGACTAAAAAAGCAATAAAAAAGCAGAAAACATTCAAACAAGAAATAACAAGCTACATCTGAAACTGCAAGGTCCCCTAAACAGAAAAATACCCGTAACATTCACTTTTTATGATTTTGTCACCCTCAGTCGCAGGCAATTTTTCATGACTTTGCTCTATATAGGTTTAATTTTTGCAGGAATATCCAGGAAAAATACCATTCTGTGATTACTCACCTGTAGAATGGATATTATAAGTATGCATCACCCCCTGCTTCGGAATAGAATAATCACTTTTGGGTTATAGTCCACAAGAGGGCGCTTTTCTGCAGAGATGGCAAAAAAGAAGCCCCTCCCAGTCCATAAATACCTGGGACCAGGAGAAGCCAATAATTAAAATTAAAAACATGAACAAGGAAAACATTCACTATATAGAGGATCCAAGATACAACTCAGGGTGGGATGAAGCAGGGTGTGATGCATACTTATCCATTCTACAGGTGAGTAATCACAGAATGGTATTATTCCAAGTATGCATCACACCCTGCTTCGGAATAGAATAATCACTTCTGGGACATCCAATAGCAGTGTCCAACAATGGGTGGGGATCCAAAAGGCAATAATGCACAAATCAAACCACTGCAGCTTGCAGAACATTGCGGCCAAAAACAACTACCGCTGAGGCCCGAACATCAACCTTGCAAAACTTGGAAAAGGTATGAACAGAAGACCAAGTAGCAGCCTTACAAATTTGTTCAACAGAGGCCTGGTGCTGAAAGGCCCAAGAAGCCCCAACAGCACGCGTAGAATGAGCAATGATCCGGAAAGGGGGATCCCTCCCCTTGGCAGAATAGGCCCTAACAACGGCCTGACGAATCCATTTGCTAATGGTAAACTTGACGGGCGCCAGAATGGTGCGGTAGCCACCAGATAGTATTTCACACATCTAACGACATCCAGAGAGTGCAAGGCCCTCTCCTTGTTGTTGCTAGGATTAGGACACAAGGAAGGAAGCACACAGTCCTAATTAAGGTGAAAGGCAGAGACAACCTTAGGCAAGAAGTCAGGTTTAAATCGACAAACCACCTTGCCCTGGTGTCTCTCAAAGAAGGAGGCATGAATGGACAGAGCCGCCAACTCATCGAACAGAGGTGATAGCCTCCAAGAATGCAACTTACAAGGTGAGAATGGACAGTGCAGCCTCATGCACTGGCTCAAATGGAGGACCCTGAAGGGCAGACAGTACCAAATTCAATCCCAAACCGGCAACATGGGTTTGCGAGGAGGACGCACACGAGTGACCCCCTGGAAAAGTCTTAATCAAAGGGTGAAGAGCGAAAAACCTCTGAAAGAAAAAACCGCCAGAGCGGAAACATGCCCTTGCAGAGTGCTGAGTTGAAAACCCATGTCCAGACCATGTTGAAGTAACTCCAAAATCCGAGGGATGGAAGAACACCCGACAAGGAAGGGCCCTAGCCTCACACCAGTTGATGTAGGTCTGCCAGGTCGTATAGTAATTACTAGAGGAAAATTTCTTCCTAGTCCTGACCAGAGTCTGAACAACCTCTTCAGACAGACCCTTTTCTTTTAGGATGGGGGTTTCAGCAGCCACGCCGTCAAAGCCAGCGTTTGTAAATTGGGGTAACAGAGCTGACCTTGTGTGAGCAGATCCGGAACCAGAGGCAGCATGTACTGAAGGACCGCCAGCTGCACGATGTCTGCGAACCACACCTGTCTTGGCCACTTTGTGGCCACCAAAATTGCCGGCACACCCTTGTGAACCAGCTTGTGTACCACCTTGCCCACCATGGGCAAAGGAGCAAACAGATACAGGAGACTGAGCCCCCACCAAGTCAGCGACATGGCATCCACTGCCAGCGCCAGAGGATCCTGGGACAGACACACAAATGCTGGGAGTTTGTGATCGTGACGAGAGGCGAACAGATCCACCTCCGGCATCCCCCACCTGTGACAGAGGGATAGAAAGACCTCCTTGCTGAGGGACCATTTCCCTCGGCGAGAGGCCCCCCTGCTCAGGGAGTCCGCTTCCAAGTTCTCAACATTGCTCTCAGCCCATGAAAGAATCAGAAACACCACCCGGAGGGCACTCTTACTGCGAGTCCCTCCTTGGTGATTGATGTAAGTGACCGCAGTCCGGTTGTCGGAGCGAACCTGAACCAGTAGGCCCTGAAGGTGAGGCAGGGGACACATGTCCCAGGCCAATAGGAGATGGAGCTGAAGAAGCCTAATGTGACTAGAGCAAAAGGCACTGCCTTGAAGCAAGTCACCATCAGTCCCACCAGTCTCATCCCTTGCCGGATGGACAGATGAGGGTTTGTCAGGACAAGACGAATCAATGCTTGAAGATCGTCCACCTTCTGCTGAGGTAACAAAATCCTGGCCTGAATGGTATCCAGTGTCATGCCCAGGAAGAAAGCCACCCATGATGGGGAGAATAAGGACTTGGGGTAATTGATCACCCACCCGAACCTTTTCCAGTGTTGCCACCACCGTCCGGGTGTCCAGCTCCTCCTGATGAAGCGAGGGAGACGTAATGAGCAGGTCATCCAGATAAGGAGGAATGCGAATGCCTCGGGTTCTGAGAAGGGCCACCACACCCGCCAACACCTTGGTGAACACCCTGTGTGCACAGGTGAATCCAAACGGGAGAGTCACGAATCGGTAGTACTGCTCCCCTAAGGCAACCTGAGGACCCGCTGGTGTCCTGGAAGGACCGGCACATGAAAGTAAGCGTCTTTGATATCTATTGATGCCATGGAGTCCCCCAGGCGTCGGGAGCTGAAAGCGGAGCGCAGCATCTCCATGCGAGACCGTTTAGTTCTGATGAACCGGTCGAGAATTTCCAAAACCAGAATGGGTCTGATGGAACCATCTCTTTTGGGGACCATAAAGAGATTGGAATAGTAACACTGACCTCTCTCCCTGGGGGGAACCCGACAAACGACCCCCATGGCCGGACGGCCTTGTACCGCCGTCAACGGGCCCTAAACTGCCCAGGGACCCGAAGGAACCCATGAAGAACATTTGGGAGGAGGAGAAAAGGGCAGCAGCCGCCCCCCCCCCCCCCCAGAGGGGAGAAGGCGCCCCCTCAATAATGAGCGGGCTAGCAGGGGATTTAGTCCTGGCGCTCCAGAAAGATCCGAGTCGGGCACGACCACAGCCTTTGCCCCGGAATCCCCCTTGTCCCGCAAAGGTACCGCTCTGCCTGACCCAGGCTCGTGAAGGAGGTAGTGAAGGACCCTGACCCCCAAAAGGGTGGTGGCTGCTTTTAAGATGGCGTAACTTACCACCCTTAGCCAGAGCTCCACCGTCGTCAACAGGCGCAACCCAACAAGGGGAGCACAGCGCCGACTGGCTGGATGATTGCCCACGCACACTTACATTTAAAGAGGTGTCCATGGGGGAACAAAGATGGCAACACCCTGAGGAAGTGATCTCTCACGCAACGCGTCGGTGTTCAGGAACGGGCCCCTGCAGGTGTTTTGGACCCATGATTTGGTGGTAGTATTATATTTAACTTTGCTTCACTTTTGTGAGCCATGTATTATATTTCATATGCCATGGTGTATCGGTATGACAGCACCCTGTGAACACTCTTTGCACTTGCACTCTTCTTAAATTATTTTCTACAGGGCTCTTTTGCTCTGTCTCAGCACTATTTCTTGTAGTTTAAATCTCTGTTATCACGATCCTCTGATCGTTCACTCTATATTAATTGTGTGCACGTTCTTTTATATAGTTCAAACCATACACACATGGCATATCCTAATAGTATTAATGTATATTTAAATTGTGCTTGGTGGTAGTCCTATTGTATATACCCCCCTGCAGGGCCCGCTCCCTTTTGTATCTGTGTGTATATATATGTACATACATTTTATTGTGTTTTTAAATGTCTGATGTGCTTCATTATGTGTCATTGAATCAATAAATTTTTGATATTAGAATATTGTGTGCGGCCTGACTATATGGTGAGACAATTACCATCCAGCACTGGTGGATGACTCCTTTTTGAGCGCCCCCTCAATAATGAGCGGGCTAGCAGGGGATTTAGTCCTGGCGCTCCAGAAAGATCCGAGTCGGGCACGACCACAGCCTTTGCCCCGGAATCCCCCTTGTCCCGCAAAGGTACCGCTCTGCCTGACCCAGGCTCGTGAAGGAGGTAGTGAAGGACCCTGACCCCCAAAAGGGTGGTGGCTGCTTTTAAGATGGCGTAACTTACCACCCTTAGCCAGAGCTCCACCGTCGTCAACAGGCGCAACCCAACAAGGGGAAGCCCCATGAACGCCTCCTGACAGCTTTGTCAGCTGCCGACAGGCGCCACAAGACCGAGCGACTGGCATTAGACCCCCCCAGCCGAGGGCAACAACACCTCCACCTAATGTCGACAAGGACAGAGAGGACATAGGAGATAATTAGCTCACATAGCGACACTCTAAATCCAGCACCAGCAGAATCCTATGGGAGCCTTAAGGCGACCCCTAAATAAGGTCCAAATAGCCCCGGCCGTATTAGTGAAGACCACTACCGGGCGCCAGGCCCCCAGACAAGGGCACGGAAGGCCCATTAGTCAATACGTCAGTCCTCACTATCCATCAATTAATGGAATGAGGGAATGCACCACAGACGCAATATACAACCCCAGGATGGGGGTATCCACCTAGTGGAAAAATTGTCCAAAACTAGACCAAAACGCAGGGAAGGGATACCTCCTATCCCACCCCTTAGGCCAAGTGTCGGTTCTGGTAACGCCAACCGTGGTGGCGGTACAAACAATTTTTCCCTGCTGCATAGGAGTCGCAGCAAGCTAAAGTAAGGGGTATAAGGAGACGTCAGCATCCCACTGCTCTGAGGTGTAATCAGTGCCACCATGGCAGGCTGATCATCGGAGGGAGTATCAGAATAATATCTCTTAACAAAAGGGGTGTACAGACATACAATAATATAGGTCATGATGTTAACGTACAGGCCGGCGCATCGAGCGCCATGTGCCAACAATCAGCTAGAGCCCTCCGGCTGCAAGGCTATCAATCAACTCAGTGTTGCCCAGTCTAGCGCAAACATCAATTGCGACTCCCCACTAGTGTTAAGTCACTAGAGGTCATACCCAGGTGCGGGGGCGTGAGCGATGAGACCAGCCGAGCTGATCCGGCCACACGGGCCCAGAGTGCCGCGCCAGCTCCTGCTGCGCACAAGGTATACAATCTAGCACATTATTACCCACAAGGGATGCCCCGCATACCACACACAGCCAGGGTTGCCCCGAGGCACACACAGCATCCTGGGAAGCCTCCATAAAGTGATTTTTGGTAGCCGCAATGACCAATGGGAATTACGCCGTATAGCTACCTGGGATGCCCCTTAAATGTCCGTCGTTAGTGGGAGGATTTAATATAAATGTATATAAGGCAATATATGACAAGGCTGTATGCCCCCTTAAAATGAGGGAAGAAGCCACAGGACCAGGGGAAGCGCTAAAATGGGAAGTCCCCCGGAAGACACAATAACCATCACCCGCATAATTAATAAATACATATATACAATTATAATACAATGCATCCCCCAGGCCACCACATAAAATACATCAGTATATAAACGGCCCACACCATGGGTGACAAGATGGCGACCAGAGGGAGACAATGAAGAGTGAGAGAGAGAGCAGAGGGGGCGGGCCGTCTGCACAGCGCTAGGCCCCTCCCCTCCAAGCGCGGGGAAAAAACAAGTGGTCGAGCTCCCCTTCAGTGCAGTGTGGGAGCCCGGCCTCGACATCCAAACTAAGATCAAAAGGGGCGGGCCTCCTGAGTAGCACGCGAGTGCTAGGCCATGCCCTCTTTTGAATTGGATGGACCAACCAGACAGCCGCGCTCCCCAGTAAAGCGGGAGCCGGCCAACATCAAAACTAGAACAAGAGGGAGAGAAGGGGGCGGGCCTGCAAAGCAGCGCGTCGAGCGCTAGGCCACGCCCCTTCCCCTCAGAAAAAGACAACCAGCCAAGCTCCCCGCCATGCGGGAGCCGACTGCGAAGTGACCGGCCCGCCGCTGCCGCCATGGAGGGTGCGCGGCCCGAAAGAGAAAAGAGGAGAGGAAAAAAACAGCACTGGACGGCGCCAGCTCCAAGTAAAACACACACACACATTAATAAACAAATATATAATACATAATATCCATACCGCCCCCCCAATAACCGGGAACAGGGAGGTTGGGGGGAAGCTGATGGCTACATTCGGTTATGTAGTGAGGGCTTCAAAACGGACAGGGCATCCCAAGTCAGGATCACCAAACCTGACAACCGCCTACCCCTTGTGGGGGATTTGCGGTGGAGCATAGCTCCTAGTCAAAACACCCCTAAAGGTGTTACTTACCCTCACCCGGACCCTGCAGCCATAGCTGGGAGGCTTAATGACACTTTTTTAAAAAAAAGGTCCGGGTGGAAATAGAACAAAAGGGGGGCCGGGTGTTACCCGGCTTACCTGAAAAGGAGAGAGAGAGCCATCATCTTGACTGTCGTCGCCTTCTGCAAAGACTATACTGGGGAATGTGTGGGAGGTCCCAGGTATTTATGGACTGGGAGGGGCTTCTTTTTTTGCCATCTCTGCAGAAAAGTGCCCTCTTGTGGACTATAACCCAGAAGTAATTATTCTATTCCGAAGCAGGGTGTGATGCATACTTGGAATATTATATTTTTTTTTCAGCAAGAATTGGACTTTAACATGAAATTACTTTTTGGGTATTTTGTCAGTACTTTCACAATATTTCTGGGTGAAATATGTATATATTTTTAACATTTTGTCACATTTTTAAAAAAATGTAAGTTTTTTAAGTCACAAAAAATATTGTGTGTAAAAGCCCCATTTCTCCCGATACAATGGTATCACATTTGTATCAGTAGACAGCAACTCCTGCCCAGGAGAAAGCTCAAACTCAAGAGAGCGTTTTATGAAATTTTGTAAAAATGCTGTGGGGACACCCTTCCCATTGGGGGTCGGTAGACCAGCCAGGGCAGGGCGGTCCCTAGTCCTGAAGGCTACTAGCCCGCATTGCTCATATGGTCCGCATGCTCTGCCCCCCCCCATTCCCCCCCCCCCCCCCCCCCCCCTCTGGCTTTGGGGATGCAGGAAATGGGGCTGGAGAATAATGGCAAATCACCCCCTTACTGGCAGGTGACTTTCCAGCCCCACCTTCCCTGTGAACTGGTATAGGGGTCACAAGGAAACCTTACCAGTTCACAAAGGGATATATGTAAAAGAAACACACACACTGAATATAGTCCTTTGTTTTTTTTCTACTTGCCGATGCTACTGTCATTGATATTCGGAAGTGATTGGCGGAAGCCAAGTGCAGGGGCAGAGGATGGGAGTCCCCTGCACCCACTGATCACCTTCGGCTTCAGCTTCAACTCCCGGTGCTGGGAGAGGCCTATTCTACCAGCATATTATGCCCTGCTGAAGAGACGGGGGATCAGATCCCCCCCCATCCAGACACGTCATTGTACAGCACTGAAGCCAGGACCAGGCAAGTTTTTTTTTTTTTTTTAAACCCTCCATGTCCTGCGTCTGCACGGGGGGGCCATCACAAATTTGACAATCAGGTCACTTTATAGTGGTAGTGGTGTATGTCTTATCCAGCTTAATCAATATAGGAGGTTAACTTCAATTTCTGTGACCTTGTAAACCAGGAGTAGGGAGGTATGTGGGCATCCATGTATGTCTAGCCCAGCATTCTCTTATAGACAAAAAGCAACTAGGAGTTTAACTGCAAACACAAACCAATAATAAGCAGGTTAGAACTGAGACACAAAAAAGCAGCTTATAAATTACCAAAGAAAAGTTAACAGCAGAAATTCAATTATACATTTACACTTAGGATTTAACAGAAGACAATGAGTCATCCTTCTCTTTCATTTGAGAATATGTAGCTAGGGGATATGCACTTTTTTATTGTAAAGCAACATAAGAAGATGGTAATAAAATATAATTATCATTAACCCTCAGAGGTTAGCTACTAATAAATCTCTTCTTACATAACACTAAAGGTTTACAGTCTGTATAGTACATGTGAAAACATAAACAAAAATATAATCATTACTGTCATTTGTAAATTATATCATTCAATAATCAATATCATCTTGTACCCACTGGATGCTAAAATACATGTCTGTGAATTTTCACCTGTAGCATTGATTTATCTTATTTTCCACTCCAGGTCAGCACAGGCATGATACTCCTTATTTAGAACATAAAACATAGTTATTGAAATACAACTTAAAGAAGGGGTGCTTAACCTTTTGAAGAGTATGAGCCTTATAATGGATTTGAAAACTGGTCGCGGGCCACAATGAATAGGTTTTGAATTACATTTTTTTTATTTTTTTTCTAAAAATCCCCACATGCTGAATTGCCTCACCTCTCCAAATATATGGCTACCATATTTATAGCCCATCCCCCCATGAATCCCAAATCTTAACTGTATTTCCAATGCCACAACCCATCTAAATGCCAAGCAGTGCAAAACATACACATAAATATAGGGAAAAAAATCTCTAAACACACTATGTAACTTCACAAGATGCAGAGTGGCCTTAGTTACCTAACATTGTAAAATAATTTAAGGCCTCGCAAATTGCCTAACTAGCCCCCATGCATTCTACTCTTAAACCCCCATTGTGGGTTTTCTTGGAGCCCCCCATTTGGTCTCCTACCCCAGTCAATGCCTTGCTCTGGACGGACCCACCCCTCAGGCCCAGAACGCTTAGCCCCTTAATGAGACACCCCCTCAGAAATATTTTGCTACCCTGATGTCTCCTCATACTCCACTGGTAAATCTGTGGGATAACCCAAACTTCCAAGCTGGTTTGCAGAATAAACTTGCCTTAAAATGGTGGTGGGATCATGGGATAGTAAAGATATTCGAAAGAGAAATGTGATATCCCCCAAAGGGAATATTTTCGGTATCTCCTATTAAGACACTGGTTGCTGCCCCTAACTAAATTGAGCTCTTCTTTTCAAAGATGGTCATTCTTTGAGGAGGCATGTATTAAGGACCCATTCTGAAGGGGTATTATGTCAATGTTGTACTCTGCTCTAAATGATTCCCCTGGGCAAACTATTTATAGATATGTCGGGAACTGGGAGAAAGAACTGGGCCCTTGTCAATCCGATAAGGGGTGGGCAGAGATATAGACAGCTGCCTCAAAATGTTCTATAAATGTACTAACAATAGAAACAGCTTACAAGATATCATTTCACTGGTACTTAGTTCCAAGTCGCCTTGGAAAGATGTTTAATGGACAGGTGAGTACATGTTTTGGAGGTTGAAGTGTTAAGGGTGACTTTATCTTTACTTGGTGGACTTGCCCAGTGCTGGCTCCTTTCTGAAATTAAGACTATAGGATGGCTAACAAGATATTTCAAACTAACATTTAAAAGGACCCCTGGGTGTCTCTTTTACATTGCAAAGCCCTACAAAGCAAACCATGGCTAGGGCATGGAAAAAGCAGTTCACCCGACTGTCAGAAGTATCAGTCAGAAAAAAATGTTTGTTTTTTTTTATAATAAATGAAAGGCTAGTATCCTTCGTGATTCCTGAAAAAAATCCTGGTGACATGGGCGCTCTAGAAACAATATGTTTGGCCTGATATGGCTCCATCTATATTGAACTGACAGTATTTGGTTTAGGGCAGAGTGCGATACCCTCCCTATACCCTCCTCTTTCCTTCCCAATTGTATCTCTAGCTCTCTTTCTCCTGTGTATCCTTTTTCTTTATTCTGATCCTCTTTCTTAAAATTCCAAACCTTTTGGCTTTCTATTTTGGTTGTCATGAAGTACAAGTCATGAAGTCATGAAGTACAGTTTAGGTTGTTTCTTATTACTAAAAATGTTGTAGTAAAGGTGTATAGTTACAGAATTTGACATAATCCTTAGGTGAGAAAAGTATAAAACATCACTCTGGTGGCATTAATTGCTCCTCTACTCTTACTGTTTCCTGGAACTACACTAATGTTATCAGGTTTGAACCATATTTGAAGTCTAGACCGTCATTACATATATGCCTCCCCTTCACGGGCTGGCTGCTTTGACTGTGAGTTGATCATGCCTGTATTACTGCTCATAAAAAGAAATATTAATATAGAAAGAGAAAAAAACTCATCTTGTTATCGTGCCAGAGATGTCACCAAGGGGTGGTGTTGCCCTCCTCAACCTCAACATGTTCCTCCAAGCCATCACTACTACCTCTATTTGCAATGGGCCCCTCCTATATCACTCTCCTTGCAATCTCTCACCATTGAGCCTCTATTTACCATTACACGCCAGTTTTATTTAACCCTCCCACTTTCCCCACAGCAGGTCAGGGGCCACATCAGACTGCTTAAGCACGTGACCTAAAGTAACATTCCAAGCAAAGCGTTAAATTAGCTTCCTACTTTTCACATGCTGGCTGTCAGGGGTGGCATTTTTTATTCACCAGCAATTTGCATTCCCCGAATTCACATTGGAGAGGACTGTCACACTAAAGAATGTAGAGATAACTCATCATCTGCTGCTGAGGAGGCCAAGCAGAAGGGGGGGGGGGGGGGAGATCACTAGGTCTTACAAAGAAATATAAAGCAGGCTCAATAAAAGATGCAGCCCCCTCAAATTCAAGATTGAGAACTCAGAAAACAGGCTATTTTATCCACAATTTGGCTAGTCCCTAATACTCCTACTCCATTTATTGCAATGGAAGGGAAGTGCTGAAGACAGGTGTGCTGAACCTGCTTTGGGATGACACCTCTATTGCAATGAATGGAGCAGGCTTGTGAGGTCGTAAACAAGGCTCCATGGACACCCCCATGAGAGACCACTGGCACTGGGGATTCCCCGCCATTGGTAATAATTCATACCAAAAAGCATTTAATAAATTTCACTACTTACCAGGCAGTCCCTGTATCCTTTCCTCTATCTCAGTATAGTATACCAGCAATGCCAGGGGCCGCCCGGGTGGCTTTTGGGGGAGGGGGGGTACACCTAAAATTTTAGTCATATAGTAAAAAAAAAAAAAAAAAAAAAAAAAAAGGGCTCGATCGACCCTAATGTGTTACTAGCAAGGAACGGAAAGTTTTAAGGCGCTTATCAGTCAGCGGGCGCTGTCTCTGGCCCCGCCGTTGTCATCGCTGCCGGTAAAAGACAGCGATAGCAGCGGCAAGGCCGGGACACAGCCCGCCGCTGCTTCTTACCGCCGTTTCTGTGAATCGGGTGGGCGTGGCCTGCGCCGACGCTGTTGCGCCGCAGGCCACACCCACCCGACTCACGGAGCAGGGCGCTTGTCAGCGGAGCGGTGTCAGCGGACAGGTGAGTTTTACTTTTTTTTTTTTTTCTACTTATGCCGACTGAAAATAGGGGGAGGGGGGATGCCACACTGCCAATGGGGGGAGGGGGGATGCCACACTGCCAATGGGGGGAGAGGGCGATGCCACACTGCCAATGGGGGGAGAAGGGGATGCCACACTGCCAATGGGGGGAGAGGGCGATGCCACACTGCCAATGGGGGAGAGGGGGATGCCACACTGCCAATGGGGGAGAGGGGGATGCCACACTGCCAATGGGGGGAGAGGGCGATGCCACACTGCCAATGGGGGGAGAAGGGGATGCCACACTGCCAATGGGAGGAGAGGGGGTTGCCACACTGCCAATGGGGGAGAGGGGGATGCCACGCAGCCTATACTAATGGGGGGAAAGGGGGATGCCACACAGCCTATACTAATGGGGGATAATGGGGGAGGGGGATGCCACACTGCCAATGGGAATGGGGGGATGCCACACTGCCAATGGGAATGGGGGGATGCCACAAAGCTAATGGGAATGGGGGGTGGGGGATGCCACACTGCCAATGGGAATGGGGGGAGGGGGATGCCACACTGCCAATGGGAATGGGGGGAGGGGGGTGCCACACTGCCAATGGGAATGGGGGGAGGGGGGTGCCACACTGCCAATGGGAATGGGGGGAGAGGGATGCCACACTGCCTATGGGAATGGGGGGGGAGGGATGCCACACTGCATATGGGAATGGGGGGAGGGGGATGCCACACTGCCTATGGGAATGTGGGGAGGGGGATGCCACAAAGCCAATGGGAATGGGGGGAGAGGGATGCCACACTGCCAATGGGAATGGGGGGAGGGGGATGCCACACTGCCTATGGGAATGGGGGGAGGGGGATGCCACACAGCCAATGGGAATGGGGGGAGAGGGATGCCACACAGCCAATGGGAATGGGGGGAGAGGGATGCCACACTGCCAATGGGAATGGGGAGAGAGGGATGCCACACTGCCAATGGGAATGGGGGAGGAGGATGCCACACTGCCTATGCGAATGGGAGGAGGGGGGATGCCACACAGCCTATCATAATGGGGGGATGGGATGTCACACTGCCTATGGGAATGGGGGAGCACACTGCCTATATGGGGAATAGGAGGGGGGAATGCCACACTGCTTATGATAATGGGGTGCACACTGCCTATATGGGAATGGGAGGGGGGATGCCACACTGTCACACTGGGTATATGGGGAATGGGACGGGGGAGAATGCCACACTGCCTATATGGGGAATGGGATGGGGGAATGCCACACTGGGTATATGCGGAACGGGATGGGGGATGCCACACTGGGTATACGGGGAATGGGATGGGGGCATGCTACACTGTCTATGGAATGGGGGCATCCCACACGGCCTATGGGAATGGGATAGGGGCATGCCACACTTTAATGGTGTGTTTTTGGTTTAAAATATTTTTTTTCTTATCCCCCCCCCCCCATCTGAGGAGTCCAAACCCATCTGGTGTACATGGTTCTGGGTCCAGGGTCTCCATAACATGGTTCCAGAGCGAGCTACACTGATGGGGGACCCATGTATGGATGCATCTGGACCTCTAGGTCCGAAATATGTATTTGGCTTCTAGCTAGGGTGAACGGAGGCCCAGAAATTCCCAGTAATGTGCTGGTGCCGGACCGACTGGGAGACCCCTGTAAAGTCTGTGGGCTGAAAGCAAGATCCCCACATAAGGTGATCTACAGATCAGACCTTCCAACTATGGTGGCCGCAGGTGAAAAATGTTGCTGGGATTTTCCTTGATGCTGTGCCCCCTGCAGTGCAGTGTGTTTGTTAATCTCCTTAAAGCGAACCTTCACTCTGAATAAGAGCATATCTTATATGTTTCCCACACCCTGTACATACAGATTGCTCACATTAAAAATCATCCTACCTGCATCTACTGCATGTTATTTGCTGTTAAACATCCAAGATGGCGGCTCATGGGACATCAGCCAGCCTGCAAACAGTCTTCTGACTGTGTCGCTCTGAATTCTGGGATTGCTGTACTTTCCCTGACCCCAGCTCTGCTCTGTCTGTGCAAGGCTCAGATATAACCTGCCCCCCTGCACTTTATCCCGCTCTCCTTTCCTCAGTATGTGATGCTTCTGAGGCAAGATGGCGGCGTCCGTATCCTAGAGTCCAGAACAGAGTTGCAGCCCAGTGGGGGAAAGAATAATAAGTAAGTGACTAAAAACTTCAAATATATTCATTTTAGATGCTGGGGAATAGTCATTTTAGGGTTTAGGCTTTTCATTAACCCTTTAAGTGCCAGCCTACCTGGAGTTTTTGTCACGCTTTGTTGCCAGACCATGTTGCACTATTTTGCGCTCCCCATGTTCAAATGTGATTTTTGAAGGGATTTCCAGGGATTTCAGCTCTGCAGACAAAGTGTGCACCTTGCGATTTTTCAACCAAAACAACCCTTTACATTTGGAATATCCCCCATAAACCATATATTCCCTGAAAGTACACACGTTAAGCTTTCTAAGCGTACCCAGCTTGTTCTAGTGGACTCATCTTTCTGGAATTATTACCTCAAAGAATTCTTTGTTTGCGCAGGGTTTCCCTAAAAAATTTTAAAAAAAGCTGAATAAAAAACACCTTTTCCTAAAATATAAATATGCAAACAAGAAAAAACAAGCTAAGTCTGAAAGCGCAAGGTCCCCCGAACAGAACAATACCCAACATGCATAGGTACTATTAACCCTTTTAATTGCCAGCCTACTTGAGATTTTGTCACCCTCTGTTGACAGGCCATTTTTCCCCATTTTGTGCCATGTTTTGCGCCATGTTTTGCGCCATTTTGCTGGAACTTTCAGGAAAATTATATATATATTTTTTTGCAGCAGAGTTTAGGCTTTAACATGAAATATTTTGTTTGTAAATTTTTTTTTTTTTTACAATATTATTAAGTAAAATAAATAAATAAATAAATAAATAATTTTTTTAGAAAATTGACTCCTTTATTTTAAATAAAAAATGTATTTTATTAAGGAAAAGCATATTGCATGTGAAAGCCCCATTTCTACCGATTAGAACGGTACCACATATTTATCGGTAGCCCCCCGTTCCTGCCCAGGAGACCCCCCTAACTGAAACAAGTACTTTATAACATTCACAAATAAAATACAAATACCATCCACACTACAAAGGGTTAAATCGAGAAAAAAAATGACATAGGGTCCCCCCTCCCAGGGGGGGCGGACCCCATTTTTTTTTTTTTTTTTTTAGGGTTAAAAACCCTTAAAAAAAAAAAAAAAAATTGACGTGGGGTCCCCCTTACCCACAGTAACCAGCCCGGGACCAGCTATGGGGGCTTGTAGGCACAGAGTGGGGGGGGCCAGCTTTTGTGGCCCCCCCACCCTGCAGCCTACGAGCCCACATAGCTTATGTGGGCCCAGGCTCTTCTGCCCCCCCCTGGCCTTTGGGGAGGCAGGTAATGAGGGTGCCGGGGGTTAATGGCAAGCCACCCGCTAGCGCAGGTGGCTTGCCATCCCCCCAGCCTTGTGAACTGGTATAGGGGTCATGGACCCCTTACCAGTTCACAAGGGGTTAAAAGTAAAAAATCACACTGACACAGAGAAAAAAAATCTTTATTTTTTTTTTTTTTACTGTACTCACCTCCGATCCGGCGTCCCTCGCCGCTGTCCCGCGCCGCTGTCATGTTGCTGACAGATGCCGGTAGTGATCGGAGCAGGGCGGGTGACAGGCGAGGGGGCTCCGATCGGAGCCTCCTCGGCTGACATCCGCCCTGCTCCGATCACCACCGGCATCTGACAGATGCCGGAGCTCGGAGGGGGTACAGGAGGAGCGGGATGACGTCATCCCGCTCCTCCCACAATGGGTGGAGCTAAGCGGCGGCGGCCATCGCCGCCATTACAAGAGGTGAGGACCCGGAAGAGGGTCCTCACCTGAAGACTGCGCAGCCCAGGGGGGGGATCGGACCCCTCCCTGGTGAAGAGGAGACCCGGACAGAAGGCTCGGGCGCGGAGGTGAGTAAATGACAGTTTTATTTAATTTTTTTTTTACAACGGCGAGTCAGCGCTGGAAACGGGGGTGGGGGGGGCTGGGGGGGGGCGGCTGGTTTCGGGCCCCCCCCTGAAGACGGAGGAGGACGGGGGGGGGGGCGATCGGATGCCCCCCCCAGGAAGAGGGGACCCCAAGCTTCACAGGGATACCAGAGGTAAGTGTTTTTTTTTTCTATCTTTTAACTGTTTGGGGGAAATGCCAGGCACGTAGTTTCTACGTGCTTGGCACTTAACGGTAAGAGAAGCAACCACGTAGAAACTACGTGCTTGGCATTTAAAGGGTTAAATCATGGTGAAGGTCCAGTTTAAAGCTGGGCTGTGAGTATTTAAGAAGGTTTTTTTTTTTTTATGAAAAGGGGACCTGGATCTGTCAGCAATAAAACATTTTTTTCCCATATTCCTCACAATTACATTAGATAATATGCAGCCAAAGGCATGTGGTGGGAGAATATTTACCTTAGTTTAACTAATAATACAATTCTGTGAAACTCACCTGTAGAATTGTTTTTGAATATATACAGTCCAGGTCGTCCCAGAAGTGATGACAGTTGGGTAATCCAACTGGCCCCTGACTGCAGGATCAAAAGCTGTAGCTCCTCCCGGCCCCCTATAAAAACAGGTGTCTCTCTCTGATTCCCCAGTGGTTAAACAGCAGTAAGAAGGAGACAGGCCGGGAGACCAAGAAACCATGTTATTTCACATAGCTTCAGCATGTACTCTCTCCAACAAAAACCTATAGACAACGGTCCAATATAAAAATGGCAATCACCATAACAGCCAAACAGAGATAACAAAAAAACAAGGGCGGGGTGGGACGACCTGGACTGGATATATTCAAAAACAATTCTACAGGTGAGTTTCACAGAATTGTATTTTTCACTATATCCAGTCCAGGTTGTCCCAGAACTGATGACAGTTGGGACATCCAAAAGCAGTGTCCAAATAGGGCGGGATCCCCAGTGCGGAACAGCATGTAGTTCAATTCACTACCGCCTGAAGCACCTTTCGGCCAAAGACAGCATCAGCTGAGGCCCTAACATCAACCGTGTAAAACATGGTAAAGGTATGAACAGAAGACCAAGTGGCGGCCTTACAAACAGATGCCTGGTGCTGAAAAGCCCAGGAAGCACCAATAGCTCTAGTAGAATGAGCTGTAATACAAAAAGGGGGGTTCTTCCCCTTGCCAGAATATGCTTGCACCACTGCCTGCCTGATCCACTTACTGAGCGTGGACTTGGCAGGTGGCAAACCCTTCCTAGAGCCCTCTGTCAGGACAAAGAGCAAATCCGATTTCCTGAAGGGTTCAATTGCAAACAAGTAATACTTAATGGCTCTGACCACATCCAAGGCATGGAGGGTCCTTTCCTTAGAACTAGAGGGCAAGACCACTTTCTCATTAAGATGAAAGGGAGAAACGACCTTAGGCAAAAAAATCAGGTTTAAAGCGAAACGCCACCTTATCTTTATGCCGCTCAAAGTAAGGATGCTTCATACAAAGCGCTGCCAGTTCTGACACGAGACGCTACCAAAAAGACCACCTAAGGGTCAAGATAGACAATGCAGCATCACACAAAGGCTCAAAGGGGGGGCCCTGTAGAGCAGAAAGCACCAAATTCAAGTCCCACACCGGTAGTACAGGCTTACGCGGTGGACGTACAAGGGTAACTCCTTGGAAAAAAGTCTTGATCAGTCTATGATTGGCAAAGGCTCTTTGGAAAAGGATGGCCGAGGCCGAGACCTGGCCCTTGAGGGTGCTAAGCTGGAGACCCAAGTCTAAGCCGTGTTGTAAAAACTCCAAAATCCTAGAGATAGAAAAAGTGCGGCAAGGGAAACTCTTGGACTCGCACCAGGCAATGTAGGCACGCCAAACGCGGTAGTATATCATGGAGGAAGACTTCTTCTGCACCTGAATCATGGTCTGAACCACCGTGGCAGACAGCCCCTACTTCGTCAGGATTGAGGTTTTAATAGCCAGGCAGTCAAAGCCAGCTTCTGTAAATTGGGGTGCCTCAGCGACCCCTGCGTGAGAAGCCCTAGGTCGTCGGGCATGACGTAGTGATCAACTGACATCTGAATTATGTCCGCGAACCAACTCCGCTTCGGCGAGGAGCCACCAGGATGGTTGGTACCCCCTCCTGGGCTATCTTGCGCAGCACTCGGCCCAGGAGCGGAAACGGAGGGAATGCATAAAGGAGCCTGAACTCCGTCCAAGGATTTGGCAGAGCGTCTGTGGGAAAGGCCAGAGGATTCCTTGACAGGGATACGAATCTCGGGAGCTTGTGATTGTGTCTGGACGCAAATAGGTCCACGTCCGGCTGACCCCAGCGGAGACACAGAGCATGAAAGATCTTGTTGCTGAGGGACCATTCCCTCAGGCGTGAGGCACTCCTGCTCAGTAGGTGGGCCTCCTGGTTCTCTACCCCAGGAGAGTTAACCGCAGAGATGCAGGGAACATTCTCCTCTGCCCAAGTTAGAATCAGGGTGACCTCCTTGAGGGCTCGCTTGCTCCGAGTCCCGCCTTGGTGATTTATGTAGGCAACCGCCGTCTGATTGTCCGAGCAGACCTGGATCGCGCGACCCCGTAAATGGGGAGTCAAGTGAAGAAGCACCAACCGGATCGCTCTCAATTCCATCCAGTCCGATCCCAACTGATTCAATTGAAGAGGTCTCATGTGGAAATGAGCAAAGGGCACTGCCTCGAAGCATGACACCATAAGGCCCACCAGTTTCATCCCCAGACGGACAGATGGAAGTTGACAAGACAGCAAGGCCTGCACCTGCGTCTGAAGACCCATCACTTTCTGTTGTGGTAGAAAAACCTTGACCTGAGACGTGTCCAGCGTCATGCCTAGAAAAGAACTCATCATGGAGGGAGTGATGGAAGACTTGGGGTAATTGACTACCCAACCGAAATCCTCGAGAGTGGACAACACTGTCCGGGTGTCGCTCTCGGCCTGATGAAGAGACTGAGCTGCAATCAGCAAATCATCCAGATAAGGCAGCACACGGATGACCTGGATTCTCAGGAGAGCCATGATGCCCGCCAGCACCTTGGTGAACACACGGGGGGCTGAGGATATCCCGAATGGTAAAGCCACAAACTGGCAATGCTGATCCTCCAGCTCAAACCTCATAAACTTCTGATGCCCCTGGAATATCGGAATGTGAAGATAAGCATCCTTGATGTCCACCGAGGTCAAGAAGTCGCGGGGTCGAAGCGAGCTCACCACAGAAATGTCTGACCCTGACAAACCTGTTGAGACCCTTCAGGCCCAAGATGGGTCTCAGCATTCCGTCCTTCTTGGGCACCGTGAACAGATTGGAGTAAAAGCCCTGACCCCGTTCCAGGCGAGGCACGGGACGAATCACACCTGACAGCAGAAGTTGTTGGACAGCCAACTGCAGATCTTGAGCCATCACCGGGCTCTGGGACACCCGAGACTGAAGAAATCTTGAGGGCGGCCGGGCTGCATCTTGTAACCGCCTGAATCCACCTCCCGAATCCACCGATCCGAGACGCGCTGTCTCCAGAGGTGAGCAAATAGCAGAAGCTGTCCCCCCACCCGGATGGGTGAGGGCGCCTCCTCATGCCTGAGGGGGCTTGGCAGAGGGCTTGGACTTGGATCCCCAGGAGGGATTGGGTCGTCCACGGGACCTACCTCGTTCACAGGAGTCTCTGCGGGAACCTGAAAATGAAGAGCCTCTTCCTCCTCGAAAGGAGCGATGAGCAGATGAACCCCGAAAAGGGCAGTGCAGGCCTTCGTCGCTGAGGGAGTCTTCTGTCCTTGACCAGGAGGTCAGACGCTCCCCAAACAGCCTGTGACCCACAAGGGGGATACTAGTGAGCGACTTTTTAGCCGCTGCATCAGCCGACCACTGCCGCAACCAGAGTGAGCGGCGAAGAGCGACTAACAGGGCCGAGACCCTGGCACCGAGCCGGACGCTATCATCCATGGCAGAGACCACGAAGGCAATAAAATCCACGCAAGCCTTGAGGTCCTTGTACTCCTCAGCCCACTTGCGAGACCTGGCAATATTCACAAGGTGTCTCACCTTCTTTCTAATGGCCAGGGAGACAATAGCCGCGGCACAGACAGGGCAGAACCAAGCACCAGCAAAGGTGAAGGCATGTCAGACCAGCTGATCCATGCGTTTGTCAGCTGGGTCACGTAAGGAAGCAGTATCGGGTGAAGGCATGATCGTAGTGTTGGACAGCCCCGACACGGGGAAATCCACCTTGGGAGGACGGGACCACAGCCGGCCAGCTCCTCCGCGAAGGGATACCGCCTGTCCAGGCCCTTAGGCACCCACGGTAATCTATTAGGCCTTTCCCATTCCTTGAGTATCATGTCAGAAAACTGGGCCTGTTCAGGAAAGACTTGCCTCTGTCTCTCTGGCCAAAACAAGTCACCCTGCTTCCTTTTAGCCGCTCTAAGGGGGACAATATGCAGCATCTCAAAAACCGCAGTCAGCAACCGCTCCGTATCATCAGGGAGCCAGGTATCCTCATCCGAGGAAGAAGCGGGCCCGCTGTCCAGACCAGCAGAACGCCCCAAAAGATGGCGGAAGGCCCTGGGGAGCAGGAGGCCCACAGGGGGGCCCAGCAGGAGAGCCGGCCAGAGCATGCGCGCACCCAGCGGCAGAGACCGCACCTCCAGCGATCTCCTCCTGTGCAGTGCCGCCACCCCCCCTCCCTCAGCGCATGGAGGAGAGGGGAAGGAGCAGAGCGACGAGGGAGCAAGGAGGGTAAGTAAGTGATGTGAGGTAAAAACACACAGAGCGCACCAAGCACTAAAGGTGACAAAGTCCAGTCAGAAAGTCAGCACCAAGCACAAACACGAATAAAGCTTGTGGGGCAGGGAGGGCATAAGTGGTCCCCCCCCCCATAATAGGCTCACCATCAGCCTATGGCCGGCTACCCTTTAGGCGGGGTCTGCGGCCCAGATCCAAGTGCTGTCGACCCCAGCGTTCATCCTACCTTCATCGACCCGGTCAGCCGAAGCTGGGAGGCAGAAGTGGGTCCACGGGAATGGTGGCAATAAGAATGCAGCGGCCGACAGGCCAGGAGGCCCCGCTCAGCTGCAGTATCCAGGAGAGAGTATCCATGCGATCCTCATGCAGCAAGACTGCAGGAAGAACACTGGGGAATCATAGAGAGACACCTGTTTTTATAGGGGGCCGGGAGGAGCCCTAGCGGTGGATTACCCAACTGCCATTACTTCTGGGACGACCTGGACTGGATATAGTGAAAATATATATATTATATATATATATATATATATATTATATATATATATTTTTCATATCATTCTGCTCATTACATAGTGTTAACTTGTTTCGCTGTAATATGCTTTAATGAATTATATCCAAGTGGTAGGTCTGCCTAGTCTGCTGCTACACCAGACTACTGCCATCACAGATTCACACTTGTTAGTGTTGTTTGGGACAAGGACAGTTACAAGGTGCGCAACTAATGGGGGAAAAAAAGCAAACAGCCAGCTGAACATCTTTCTGCAAACAACACGAAAATACACCAAAACACAGGATAATTAAATTGAATAATTGGTTTGGTGCAGTAAGTGCGAGTAAGGTGAGGCAATACAAGTGCGGATTTCTAGCTCCGTTAATGAGAGGAAGGTGGCTGGTTGAGCTATAAATTGATATATGGGGGTGGTATATGCAGTATAATGCACAGCAACTAATAGTCCTCTGACTGGTGTTATCACCTAACCTAGAGTAAAAATACATGTACATACTGTAAATAAGAAAAAATACGTGTGCACAAATGAAGAATTCAAAGCAACTCAATCTGTGGCTGGTGAGACGGTAAAAAACAAACTGGCTTTAAAAACATATTAGTGTTAAATATCTTTGAAAACGGGGTGAGCTTGCCAAGACTCGGAAAGCAGGGAAAAAATCCTAGTTAGACTCACTGGTAACAATATTTCTATGAGCCTTTTGGGATGGCCACAGAAAGAGAGAGGCAACACAAACTGGGACAGGTTTAAAAGCCCTACCCCTTCCCCCCAGTCCTCAATATTGGGCAAGAAAATATTAAACCATAGGAACAAAGAAAATATTTAAAAGGGGGGGTCGTAAGGGCTGGCCTGAAAGACTCGAAATACCATTACGTTAAGTCTAACAGAGATTTTCCCATCGTCCTTCAGGGCAGACACAGAAAAGATAATCAAGAAATTAAGATTCTAAGGGTGGAATACCGCATGTAGTTCATTTCTAGCATGGCTTATTTGTCTGATAAAAGGTTTCAATGGGAGTTCTTATGGAAGGAGTGGGGCATAAATCTGGCCTGTATATTACATAGCTATAGTGGCTTTTTAGAAGCAGATAGTCCCCTATTCCTTTCTGAATAGGAAACAAACAGGTTATGAAAACTTGAAGTGTGTTAAAATAAATTTTTTTTTTCCTGAAAACTAAAGACACAGAGGACAGGATAACTAACTCTTGTGTGCGAGGAAGAGACTTCTGTTTTAGGCAGATAAAGGGGACCTGGGCTTAAAAGAAAACATAATTTAGGAGGATCGAACAATAGGGATCTCTGAACAGGACTGTAAATACCAAACCTCCTAGATAGGGAAGCGGCCCTCAACCAGAAACTAGATTCAAGTGTTAAGAGGTTATCTAAAGTTGAGGGCCCTTTAGGAACAATAAATCCAAGGTGACAATCTACAAGCCACCGGGATTTTGTGGGATAGACAAATCTGATGGGGAACAAATTCAGACCTTTGACTAACAAGAGTGATAAGTCTGAAGCCTGAGTGTTTAAAATATTTACAGCTATACCTAACTCTAATTCCTTATGCAGAAATCCAAGGAACGCCAAAATAGAATTTCTGCTTGTAGTTGTCTTCCTGCTCGTTGGAAAACTCATAGACCAGATTCTGAAAGGCTACATATGTGATACCTCCCTGGTGATTCAGATATGCCACTTATCTACATGGTAATCTAACTGACTCAGTGAGTAAGCAACTGCTGCTCTTTGTAGTTTGATGATTCAATCATAAACTCTGCCAAACTATGCCACTGGATGTGGCTAGAGTCAGATGTGCTTCCACACCCAAGCACTGGAATCCATTGCGATAACTTGGACCTCTTGAGTACTAGAGAATCCAACCACCACTTCAGGCTTACCCTGACTGCTTGGGAAAGCAGTGGTGTTGCCCAATGGGAGTGATCCCATGTCTGTAGAGAAAAAAGGCTTTAGCTGCTAGTAGTGAATTCACAGCAAGGTAATCGCCAGGATGTTGTAGGACCAGGGACGTAACTAAAGGGGGGTGCAGAGGTTGTGGCCACGCTGGGGCCCATAAAGTCAGGGGGCCCCATGATTGATTCTCTGCCTTAGTTCTTATATTTGTGTTTATATCTCATACAGAAATATGAGCATCATCTTTGTCTCCAATTTAGCTAAAATAACAGTCAAAAATGACTTAAACCAGACCAACACAACAAAGAGTGCTCATATGCCCCCTTCCCGGGGTAATTTAGATTGCTGCACATAAAAATTAATTTATCTTTTTCTAACTCCTACTTTAGCAAATTTTAGAAACAAAATGGCAGCTCGTGCATTTGCAGGCCACCTGAACAGGTGCTGCTGGGCTTTCTGTTACAGTGCATTGTCAGTTATGTTAGTTGAATCCAGGCAGAAGCATGGCTCAGATGCTGGGAAAGAAAGCTCCAAAATGGGCACTAACTTCCTTTTCCAACTATTCTAGTCTGTTGTTCTAGTTGAAGTTATGCCACTGCCCTGGACCATCAAGATCCACCATGCAAGGTAAACCAATGGCGAAGTCTTCTATTGTATGCTATGATATAGCCCAGAAGTATGCACTCTCTGGATGGAAACAAGTTCCTGAGTGAGACCAAGAGACATTGATTCTCTGGCAAGGTCTCCTCTGTTCTGGCTAATAAACTAAGGTCATCTAGGTAAGGAAAATCCTCGACCTCCGACAGCCCATCGCCCTGGCTAGAATCTTCTTAAAGTGGACCATCACCCTCGGGTGATCGGCCCGGGAATCTTATAGATCACCTCCCTCCCCGCGGGACATCCGAGATCGGGATGTCCCGCGGGGTGAAACCCCCCCAAAACCCCCAAACCCCCTTACCTTAGCCTCCCTCGCGCCCCTCTAGGCGTGCGTCAAGAGGTACGCGCGGGAGGCGGCGGCGGAGGAACCACGGACAAGCGGCTGTCAAATCCCTTGTCTGTCGGCGCTGGGAGAGGTGAGTTTTTAGGGTGATCGGGGGGGTTTCACACAGCGGGGCACCCCGATCGGGGGTGCCCCACCGAAGTGGACCAAGACCCAGGATAGTCAAAATCCTGGGTGTTGGTCCACTTTAAACAGGGCAGAGGATATCCCAAAAGGGAGTGGCCCCAGGCGGTCTCTCATCCAAGTACCGACGGGGCCCGACCCTGCTTAGCTTCCGAGATCAAATGACATTAGGCACATTCAGGGTGGTGTGGCCATAGGCTGCAAAAGGCACGTGTATGTATGTGCTCCCACAAACATACAGGGTCTCTAAGATTATAATCAATCAGAAGGTTGCCCTGCTTTTAGTGGGGACTGCACTCCTTTGGATAACTGGCACTGGGGCGAAACCCTGGATTACAAAATGGGCTTGGTCTGCGACATCCACTGCTTATTTGGAGGATCTAGGTAGGGTAGCTTCTAATTCAAAATCAAACATAGGACCTCCTTTAGAAAAGGAAAACACCTACATTTTATACATAACGAAAGAACCCCTAAGATTGATAAACTAAGCTTCTAGCTATCTAGGCATACTCTAAAACTAGAGAGGGTTTAAAAATGACAATAATGATACATGGCATGCCCTCTAGTTACTAATTACCCACAATTTTGGGCAAATAACACACTAGGTCCAGACTTGAGTTCCAAGTGACCGATGGTGGCCAAGAGGTTTTATTGGTTGGGTGAGTCACACCATGCTAAGCCTGTGCATACCAGCCCTATGACCCTGAAAGGTTTCCAGTCAAAGAGAACATGCAAGCTGTGGCCCCCACTATCCTGCGTTTTGATCCCTGCCCCAATTTCGGGCATCGCCATTTGTGACCCCCCCCACTCCCTAGGGTATCCCATGTACGATGGCAAGCAGGTAACAGATGTGCACTTAAGCTTGTCTCCTAATGGACGAACTGCAAATTTTACACACGTGTAGTTATTAAACCAGGAACATTACCCATATTTCACAAAATGGCTGGTGTTCCTAACGCGGGGGGGGCATCCCATTAAACCAAAGAACTCTTAACTTGCTCCTTGGTCCCCTGGTGAAATCAAGCCCTGCAGCTGTGCATGCAACGTAGGACCAAGGGAGGGTGAGTGAGATCGGGCGATCTGGGGAGTTTCACACAGCGGGGCATTCCCGATCAGGGTGCAAGGACTAAAACCCAGGATAGCCAAAATCCTGGGTTTTGGTCTACTTTAAGGAAAAGAAGGGGCAAACTTTGCAGCTCTTCTAACGCAGCGACAGTGCGCTGCAGGAAATGGAGGAGAGGCACATGGGACAGACTTCAGGTGAGATCCTGCCTGCCTTATTATTGCCATGACCTGGACAGGCCCTTAAATAGCATTAGCTGTCAGTCAGTGCATTGCTCCAATAAAGGAATGATGGCGTAAATGTGGTTTATTTCCGCATTGGCATCTGATACCTCTAGTATATTATATGTAATAAACAGCAACTATATCAAGTAATGGCTTATGAATGATGCATTGTGCTCTGCCCAAGCCTGAATTATTCATCTCTCATCATAGGTTTTATATTGCATTAAAAGGTGCGACTTGCCTTTTTTCAGTTAAGCCGCAGAGGCAACAACAATCCATTGAGAAATAAGGGCAAAGCTATTTGGTTTTTCAAAAGCATGCTATAAAAAATATTTAAAGCACAACGGTCATGTGATCCTGGAATTTTATTGCGGCTTTCCTGCAAACTACATAGATAGCGATGGAAAAGAAAGCTCTACCAGGGCCGGCGTCAGCACTGGGCTTAGCAGGGCAGGTGCCGGGGCCCCTGCGCCTTGGAAGGGCCCATCTCATATGGTGTGCATGTGACACACGTCTTTCCAATGGTGAGCAGCTCATTTCCTTTCCCGAGGCTGCTCCTATGTAGGATGCAGAGGCGTACAATAGCCAGAACTGGGCATCAGCCAGAGGCCTTTGAAAGATTAGGACCGATTCAGCCCCAGATGAGAAAACTGCCATTCCCTTTCAATGTTTACCCTGTAACTGATTCAGCATCAGGTGAAAAATTACAGCAGGTTGCTGAATCACTCACCAAGTAGACAATGAAAGGGAATAGTTTTCTCTCCTAAAAAAGCAGTAGAGCTTTCTTGGCTGGTGCAGAATTGACCCAATTGTTTGTTTTTTTCTCGCTCACTTTCATTTGGTGCTTTTTTTTCTTTTATTTTCTTTATTTCTTTGTTGTTCATTCTTTTCTTTCTGCCTTTCTCGTGCCTTGCTTAACCACCGTGCATACTATGCAAATGCATGGGGCCCCCGTCTGGCAGGGTCAGATCAGTGGCAATTTTTCATTTACAAATAAATTAATAAATACTGGCACCCAGCAGTAGTTTGGCGTGCGGCAGCAGATAGGAAGCCACTATACACGTAAGTGGGCAAGCTGCTGCAGAATCAGGGGCCAGCTCCATTCAGTGACATCACAGCAGCTAGTGAGCAGAATAGTGCAGAGCGGCCACTGGTTGCATCCCCGCTCACCTCTAGCTGGAGGCATGCCCAGGCCGGCCAATCACAAATAGCTGCATAGGGTATTGCGTCTAGCTAAAGGCTGTGACCTGCATGTGCCATTGGTGAGTGGGTGCAGCGATTTAATGGGGTTTCACACAGTGGGGCATCCTAGTTTGGGATGACACAGGGAGTAGAAATTGGATCGGCCATATGAGCAATTCCCTATGCCACAGGCGGACAATGCCAGGATGCCCCTCTGTGTGAGTTCGATTGCACTTACACAGCGCGCATGATCAGCCGTGACTTCATCCCCGACAAGCTGCATTAACAATGTATTTCGCTATACAAAATTTGTCTTTCGTTAGATTTTCACTTTCCCGGGTTTTGTTCCATTTCCCAGGGGCATCCCAATTGTAACCCCCCCTCCCCAGAAAGCTCTAAACTACTCACCCCTTCCATATTCCAAAGGCGCATATGCAGGCGCTCAGCCACTCATTTCTTTCTTTTGGCAAACAGCTTTCATTGACTTTAATGGGGAATAAGTGCTGCTGCATCCACAGCCATGCACACGCTCCAGCCCCAGCATATTTGAACGAGAGCCGTTTGCCAAATGACACAGTCCTAGCCCGTGCATGTGCCGTTGGAGCGGGGAAAGGTGGGCGTTTATGGGTGAACTGGGGGGGGGGGGTTCACACAGCGGGGGATCCCGAGGAAAAGCCAATGGTCCCTAAAGGCTTTTAGATTCCAGGCCAGCTGCTGCTGGGTTTTGTTCTGCTTTAAATTTTACCAAATCCAGGATTTTAACTATCCTAGATTTTGGTCCTTTCCCCCAGGGCACCCTGATCGGGGATGCCCCACTGTGTGAAACCCCCCAGATCGCCGATGCCAACTCACCTCTTCCCAGTCCTATGGCGCATGTGTGGCCGCATCCCCTGCTACCCTGTAACAGAGAGCCTGCCATTTGTAAATGGCCAGCGTGGACACGCACCCTGCTAGAGGGATAGTGGGGATGCGGCTCGCGCATGCGCCGGTGGACTGGGAAACAAGGTAAGCGTATGGGGGGGTTGGGGGTTTCACAACAATTTTGGATGCCCCGGGGAGAGGGAATTGATTGGCCCTGGAATCTTATAGATTGTCGAGTCGATCACAGTGGGTTTTGGTGCACTTTAAAGAGGAACATCACACCTTTTCTGATGTAAAAATCTCTCTCCCACTGCCTTTTGGATGTCAGCATAATGCCGCCATCCGGCAGTATTCCTGCCCCCCCCCCCCAGCCATTGCTGATGTAAGGCTGCAGTTTTAACCCTTTGCGGTCTGATCTTCATAACTCCTGTGCCTCTCATTCAATCCTGCGAGATCTGCGCTGAGTGTCACTGCAGCCTATGCAATGACACTGTGCATAAGCAAGATGGCGCTGCCCAGTGGAAGACGCGGGACTGAAGGATGCTGGAGTGTGATGCCACCAGAGCGGTAAGTCTTAAACTGCTATATATTTTTTTTTTATTCAAAGGGGGGCCAAGCAAGCCAGGTTTGGGGGAGTTTTTATTAACTCCCCAATACCTCTAAGGTTCAGCTGAAGAAGCTGATTGGGGAGCCGCGCCTGCGCCGTGGGAATGCCAGCCTAAATATATAGTGGCCAGGCCAGTGCATTCCAAATAGAGATGCAAAATCCTGGGATAGTGGAAATCCCAGGTTTTGGCAGACGTAGGGCGCTGATTGGACAAGAGCCCGCACATGCACTGTGGGAAGGGCAGAAATATTAGTTGAGTGGGCGATATAGGGGGGTTTCACACAGCAAATCAGGATGTCTGGGGACAAGGACCTTTCACCAGGAGAGGGACAATGATGGTGACAGGTCCACTTTAAAGCAAACAAAACAGCATGCACAGAAATAAACATTGCAGGCAAAACACAAGAGGTGTCCTTGGGATTTCTATGGGATTCAATGGCGTTCTGTCACATACACACATACTGCAGTATGAGGCGAGCTGCTGAGCCATCACATCCATGGCGGCCCAGTACAGACCCCTCACTGACACTAACACACACAGCAAACACTTACTAACACTTATCGCTGCACAACAGGAAGTAGCAGACATGTGCTGCTGCATGGAGAGCTCCCGGCTAATCCTTCCCAACACAACTGGCGCCCTGCACATATGGTTCCCCCCCGTCTCTGCCTGTACAGAGCGGGTATTGCTGTGTGATAGAGCAGGCGCCATAATCAACGCTTACTGAAGAAATCATGGCCGGCCTTTGGGGTTTGCAAACTGTGCGGTCCCACAGAGCACCATGCTGATGTCTCTGGGAAGGGCGCCAGGTGCCACCATTCTGATGCTTCTTTATCCTTTGTTTTGCTTTCTATTACCTTTCCCTGTCTTTTTTCTCTTTCTCTCTGTCAGTTTCTCCTTTATATCATCCCTCCTCATTCTCTTTTCTATATGTGTTAGTTCTTGTCTTTTTTTAAAGTGGACCAAAATCCATGCCCCAACGGCCATGACATCTATAAGATTCCAGGGCCCCTGGATTCCCTCCCCCCTGGGGCATCCAAAATCGGGATGCCCCATCGTGAGAAACCCATTGGGTCACCCGGAAACTCGCCACCTTCCCCAGTCCAAAGGCTTGTGAGTGAGCTGCTTCCACATCCCAGCTATCCCTTTAGCAGGGTGCGTGCCCGGGCCAGGCATTTATGTATGGCCGGCGCAAGCACACTCCCTGTTAGAGGGTAGCAAGGATGCGATGCTTGGATCCGTTCACCCTAGACAAGCAGATCCGAACGTGCTGATTGGACGAGCAGGCTGCACATGCACCATAGGACCGGGGAAGGGTGAGTGAGATTGGGCGACCTGAGGGGTTTCACACAGCACGATCGATCGGGGTGCCCCAGGTGTAAGGACCAAAACCAGGGGTAAGGACCAAAACCCAGGATAGTCAAAATCCTGGGCTTTGGTCCAATTTAAACCCCACTCCTTCTCCTTTTACATTTTCATGTCTCTTCTGCATTCTATTTATCCCTTTCTATTGTCGCCTTCCACCCCCCCCCCCCCCCCCCCCCTCAGGGCATCCAGATTCATTGCATGCACAAGCAGAAGCTGCTCCCTGCTATACCTTTAGCAAGGGGCATGCCGTGAATGGCCGGCTAGCCGAGTGCTAAGACGAGTTACCGCCAGCACAGTCGAGTGCGCTAATTGGATGGAAAGCTGTGCCGTAGGACCAGGGAATGGTGAGTTAGACTGGGGGGGGGGGGGGTTTCACACAACGGGGCATACCACATCGGGGGGGCCCGAGAATTAGGACCAAAGCCTGGGATAGGGTTTTGGTCTACTTCTCTGAGTCCTACTCTCTTTTTCGTATCTTTTTCTCCCCTTCATTACTATATTTCCTCACCTCTCTCCTCTCTCTTTTCTACCTTCAGTTCTTTTTTTTTTTTTTTTTCTGTGCACCTTTTTCTTTTTTTCCATGTGCTATTCACTCCAGCACAGGGGGACATTGCACCTAGTACCGGCTTTGGAAGAAATAACCCCTCCAGCCCGCAAGTCTTCTAACACCTGCTTCAAACCTGCCATGGAGAACCTGTGTATTTGTTATCAGCCCCCACCGATTTATAAATGATTACAGGTCTGCTAAGTAACAGACATGCATGGTGATTTGGGATACCCACTGCCTGAATATGCAGCATGTAGCCTGCTAGCTAGATATGCACCAATATGCCTACATTCAGTAAACTTGCCTTAAAGCAGGTCAAAAGCGAGACCCTGAAATCTAAAAGATTCCAAGCCCGGCTGCTAGCCTGTCTCCGGGGCATCCTACACCAGATGCCCTGCTATGTGAAACCCCCCTCGGGATGCCAGTAAACTTACCTGATCCCGGCGCATCTCTAGGTTTCCTGTGGCCATGCGCACTCCCGCACCCAGCCTTTCTAAATTGCTGGGCACAGGAGCATTCGCGCACAGCGAGCCATGGATGCGGCCAGCTGGCTGCACCTTGTCGCTGTGGCACCTCCAAGATCAGCCAATCAGCGATCTCAAAGGTGCCGCCGGGCGTGGTTTTGGCAGTGGAGAAAAATGGTTTTCTTTGAAAGGCGGCCCACCGCCGATCCAATAGCAGTGCCCGGCTGCTTGGGGGGGGCCCCCCTGAAGGATGAGCGATAACCCCATAAATGAGTTTCCGTCTGTTTTGAAGCAGAACAAAGCCCGGGATTTTGACTACCCTGGGTTTTGTTCCCCCCCCCCCCCCCCCAGTCCTAAAATAAGTTTTGTTTCTCATCTTTCATCTTGATTTGAGATACACCGATGTGCCTAAAACAAAGGAATTCTTACTTCACCAGCAATCCCATGGAGCATGCGCAGGCCCTTCTCCAATCTGCTAAAAGAGTAAAGTTTCACCTCTTGTTGTGCTGTGCTCTGTGATAAGAGTGGCAGGGCTGAGTGATACCAGCACACTGTGGGCATAGCATTGGTGTGTGCTGAGCGTGGCTAACAGTGTGGAGGGCTCCATTCTAGCCTATCACTAACAGACTGGGTGTCAGGATCAGGGGGGAAGAGAAAGAAGAAATTCCCCCTTTCAGTAACCAAAGCTAAAAGACAGCATGGGACCGATACTGCATCAGGTAAGCGGTCAGACAAATTATTTTGACTGGTCTAGTCAGTCCTTTCATAACGGCGAGTGTGCTGATGTCATCTCACTCCGTCGGTATAAAAGGCCCCTTCCTGCAGCAGGAGTTAGAGTCGGAAGCCAGGAACAGGGCAGAAAAACACAGACCCTTTGCCCCACCGTTTCCAAGTACCGCTGGTCACTCCTGCATGCTATCCAGTGATGAAAGGTAAGTAAACAAAATAATAAAGGACTTTTTGGTTTTCACTTAACCATTTGTAATGGGTCCTTGAGACTTGTATACCAGTTCAAAGAGCAGGAAGAGACTGCAAGTCACCTAGGACCCAGTAGGGTATCCCAAAGTGGGATGCCCAGGGTTGGTAAGGAATAAAACCTAGGGTAGTCAAAATCCTGGGCTTTGTTCCTCCACCTGCTATATTTTAAGCAGTATGCACGCGATAGGCTAGAATGGAGCCCTCCACACTGTTAGCCACGCTCAGCTCACACCAATGCTATGCCCACAGTGTGCTGGTATCACTCAGCCCTGCCACTCTTATCACAGCACAACGGTGGAACTTTACTCTTTAAAAAGCGGATTGGAGAAGGGCCTGCGCATGCTCCATGGGATTGCTGGTGAAGTAAGAATTATTGGCTTTCTTTTGTTTTAGGCACAGCGGTGTATCTCAAATCAAGATGAAGAGAAACAAAACTTATTTTAGAACTGGATGTCCAGTCCTGCCCTCTGGTGTGTGTGTGTGGGGGGGGGGGGCATTACAAAATAAAAAACAACTTGCCTCACCTTGAATCCCACGCTGTCATCAGCGCTTGGTAGCCACACAGAGGCTGCACAGAACAGTCTTTCCCACTATGTGTGTGCACCCACCCATTCAAGATGGCTGCACCTAGGGCCAGAAACATTGGGGGAACAACGATGGATTCCAGGTAAGAGAGTCTATTTTTTTTCTTTATTGCATGGCATGGCCTGCTTCGGTATTCATAACAGTTGAGTTATTCTGCCACAAGGTGGCGCAGTGGTACTGCAGAAAGCTGTGGCATCTCCCGCCCCCTATAAAAACGAGATCAACCATAGAGTTCCCAGTGTTTCCTCTGCAGTGGAACTGCAAAGTTAGAAGATGTGTCTCTCTCTCTTGCGCAGGTGAGCGAGACAACTAAGCCTGCGGCCCTGCAAGTCTATTTCCATCCGTTTCTGGACCCTCACTGCCTCCCAGCATTGGATGACAGATCGGGTGAGGGTAGAAGAGCACTAGGGTCAAGTGCTCCTGGAGCGATGCTCCAAGCCGCAGACCCTGTTACACATAGAGTAGCTGGCCGTAGGCTTTATGGTGGGCCTACTAGGGATGCTGAGTGGTTTCAGAGGGGGTAAGTGTTTTGGGGACTGCGTCCCCTTATTTTCCTTCAGGGGACCTGCCCCTTCTGGCCTGGTTACTCGCCGCTGCCTTCTCTCTCTCCCTCCCCCCCCCCCCTCTGACTTTGTTCCGGGGGCGGGTGGCAGAGGCGAGTGGTATAACTTGCGGTGTTTTGGCCGTTTACAGTGTGTTTTTTGGCCGCCGCGACATTTTGTACTGCGCTCCGCGGCTCTATAACCTGTGGCGTTTTTGCTTTGTCATGGTTTTTGCGCTCTTCGGGGGGGAGGGGCCGGGGATGACGCGTATCGCATCGTCCCCCCAACCGCCCCCCCCCCCGGGGTACCTCTACCGGCGCCATTTTGAGTTCGCTGCGTGTCTGGATTTCTCGCTTCTGGGATGCAGCGCTGTTTCCTCCGGTGTGTCGCTTCATCCTGCGGTCTGTGCCTTGGTGACCCTGCGTGTCGCTGGTCCGTGAGTCCCCCTTGGGGTTTTTTTTATTGGTCTCGTGGGGCATGTGCTGCGGGATGCTCGTGTAATTTTTACTTATGTCTTTCAGGCGGGATACCAGTGGGTTGTGGTTTCTCCTGGCTCTGCTCCTTCCTCCCCCTCATCCCCCCACCCATTTTTGCTTAGCTGGGGGCAACCCGTGGGAGGGAATCCCGGGTGGCTTTTGTATTAGCCTTTACCCAGCGCTGGCCTATTGCGCCTGTGGTAATCACCATATGGAGGCTTCTGGGGATAGCATGCTCGGGGGTCCTTCGGGGCAATCCCGGCTGTGTTCCATGTGCGGGGTATCCCCTATCAGCAATGATGTCACGGTGTGCGTGCCGTGCGCTCAAAGCGCTCCAGCTTGGTTTGCCTGCATCGCTTCCCAGCTCTGCGCCCCCTTCGGCATCACCTACCCCCCCACTGCTACAATTAGCTCCCAGTGAGGGGGATGCTAGCAGGGGGTCACAGTCTGATCTGGCACTTCGTGTGGCCAACATTGAGAAGCAGCTAGGAAGGCCTCTGGCAAGAAGTGGCACCTGACTTCCACTCCCTCACGCTATACAGAGGAGTATGAGGAATTTGAAGTCACTACTGGATGTTATTCCCGTGAGGAAGGGGAATTGCTCCAGGACTCTGACTCCTCTGGGGACCAGCAGGAGGGTTGTGATAGTGACCCTGAATCTGGAGAGGATTCATGGTATCCTGAGGACACTGATAATTTGTTGTCTCACATTTTTCAAATTTTACACATTGCTGCCCCTGTGGAGGCTAAAAGGAAACATGGTGAGCTGTTTCATCCTAGTAAACAGTGTCTGGAGTTCCCTGAGCAGGGACATTTCACCACTATGGTGCTTAAAGAATAGGAACGTCCTAACAGGCTGCCCGCTATGCCCAAGGGTTTGGATAAGAGATATCCCTTTCCTGCTGATCTTGTTAAAGTGGGCCAACACCCACGGGTGATTGGCCCGGGAATCTATAAGATTCCTGGGCCGATCACCTCCCTCTCCGCGGGACATCCGAGATCGGGATGTCCCGCGGGGTGAAACCCCCCCCAAACCCCCTTACCTTCGGCGGCGGCCGGCCGCCGGCGCCTCCCTCGCGCCCCTCTAGACGTGCGCCGTCTGTGAATGGCCGGCGCGGGCGCGCGCGCGTCAAGAGGGACGCGCGGGAGGAGGCGGCGGAGGAGCCGCTTGTCCGGGACTGTCAGATTGCTTGTCCGTCGGCGCGGGGAGAGGTGAGTTTTTCGGGTGATCGGGGGGGGTTTCACACAGCAGGGCACCCCGATCGGGGGTGCCCCACCGAAGTGGACCAAGACCCAGGATAGTCAAAATCCTGGGTGTTGGTCCACTTTAAGAGGTGGTCATTTCCCCCTGAAGTGGACGCTCCCGTGCTAGGCTTGTCCTAATACTTCGGTCATGCCTTCACCTGGCACTACCACTCTGAGGGACAGTGAGGACCGGCGCATGGATCAGTTGGCCTACCATGCCTTTACCTGTGTGGGGGCTGCATTGCGCCCGGCCTGTGCGGCTGCCATTACAGCTATTGCCCTTAAGAAACTGCACAAGCGTCTCCTAGATGGCGCTACGGATCGTAGCGGGGGGGGGGGGGGAGGAGTATAGGACTCTCAGGTTTGCTCAGATTTTGTGGCCTTTATCCTTACTGCTATGGATGATGCTGTGCGGCTGAGCGGTAGGGCCTCTGCGCTCTTGGTGGCTATGCGCCGCTCTGTTTGGTTACGTCAGTGGGCAGCTGCTGCTAAGAAAGCTCTCACTGGACTCCCCTTCGCAGGGCTGCGGCTATTTGGGGAGCACCTTGATGTTCTAGCCAAGGATGGCAGGCTACCTCTGCGTAGGAGGCAGTCTTGGCCCCGAGGGTCCTCTGTCCCCCTCCCTTCCTTTCGTGCTCCCAGAGGAGGCCGTGGCTCCCTCCTCTCTAGTGGCCGCAGAGATTTTTGGGGCCGTGGCAGATCCCGAGGTCGTCCCGGTCTCTCCTGGAGTTCCAAGCCCAAACCCTCTCCCAAGCCCCCTCAGGCATGAAGGGGCGCCCTCACCCATCTGGGTGGGGGGACGGCTTCGGGTCTTTGCTCACGTCTGGAGGCTTCACGTCTCAGAACGGTGGATTCAGGAAGTAGTGTCCTCTGGTTACAAGTTAGAGTTTGCAGCCTGGCCGCCCCCAAGATTCATCAGATCCCGGATGTATTTAACCCCCTGTCTGCTCAAGGGTTGCTTCTGGCGGTTCAATGCCCCAAAAAGAATGGCTCTCTGAGGCCCAATTCTGGACCTGAAGGGCCTCAACAAATTTGTCAGATTCAAGCATTTTCGTATGGAGATGCTACGCTCTGCTGTCAGTACCCTTCACCCGGGCGACTTCATGACCACTGTGGACATCAGATGCGTATCTTCATGTGCCTATCTTCCCAGGTCATCAGAGATTTCTAAGGTTCGAGCTGCAGGATCAGCATTACCAGTTTGTGGCTCTTCCCTTGGGTATCACCTCAGCGCCTCGGGTGTTCACCAAGGTACTGGTGGGGGTGATGGCTCTGCTAAGGAACCAGGGCATACGCATCATTCCTTACCTGGACAACATCCTGATTGTGGCCAAGTCCTTTCCTCAAGCCGAGTAGGACATTCAGATGGTGACATCCACTCTAGAATCCTTCGGCTGGGTGATCAACTATCCTAAGTCTTCTCAGTCCCCATCCTTGGTGAGGTCCTTTCTGGGCATGACTCTGGATACCTCTCGGGTCAAGGTGTTCCTTCCTCAGCAGAAGGTGAGGGGTCTTCAGATGCAGGCTCGGGCTTGCTATCGTGTCCTCATCGCTCCATCCGTCAGGGGATGCAGTTGGTGGGCCTGATGGAGTCCTGCTTCGAGGCAGTCCCCTTTGCTCAGTTTCACATGAGACCTCTTCAGTTGCACCTCTTGTCAGTTTGGGATCGGGACCTTGTGTCCCTGGATCAGGAATTTGCTGTCTCCTCTGGCCAGACAGTCCCTCTCGTGGTGGCTGGTCTCAAGGAACCTTCTGGGGGGCAGGACCTTCCTGCCCCCGTACTGGGAGACGGTCACCACAGATGCCAGTTTGACCGGTTGGGGAGGCTTCTGGAAATCCCTGAAGTTCCAGGGTCGGTGGGGCCCACAAGAGGCCCATGCTTCCATCAACGTCCTGGAACTGAGGGCGATCAAGTTGGTTCTTTCTCGCCTAACCACTCACCTTCAGGGTCGGGCTGTTCAGATCTGCTCAGACAACCAGACGGCGGTTGCCTACATCAACATCAGGAGGGACTCGGAGCAAGCGAGCCTTCAAGGAAGTGTCTCTGTTACTGTCTTGGGCGGAACAGAATGTCCCCTGCATCTCAGCGGTATACATTCCGGGGATGGAGAACCAAGTGGCGGACTCCCTGAGCAGGGGGACGTCTCGTCTGGGGGAATGGTCCCTCAACTACCAGGTGTTTCTCTCCCTGTGTCACCGCTGGGGTCAGCCGGATGTGGACCTGTGTGCACAATCACAAACTTCCCAGGTTTGTCTCCCTGTCACAGGATCCTCTGGCCTTCGCCACAGATGCACTGGCAATGCCTTGGACGGAGTTTCGGCTTCCCTATGTGTTCCCTCTACTGGGCAGGGTCATGCGCAAGATTGCCCAGGAGGGGGTGTCAGCCATCCTGGTGGCCCCCTGTTGGCCAAGAAGGGTGTGGTTCGCAGATGTCGTGCAGTTGGCAGTAGACCAGTACATCTTGCCCAGGGATCCAGATCTTCTCACTCAGGGACGGCTACGCCATCCCAATTTACAAAAGCTGGCTTTAACGGCTTGGCTGCTGAAACCTACATCTTGACAGAAATGGGATTGGCTGCCTCTGTTGTGGATACCATGATTCGGGCTAGGAAGAAGTCTTCGTCCTTTATCTATTATAGGGTCTGGCTTGCTTACATTGCCTGGTGTGAGTGTCTTCCCTGTCGGGTTTTTTCCATTCCCAGGATTCAGGAATTTTTGCAACATGGTTTGGATTCTGGCCTTCAACTAAGTACCCGCAAGGGCCATGTTTCAGCTCTGGCAATTTTTTTTCCAAAGATCCCTTGCCAACCATCGGTTGGTTAAAACTTTTCAGGGTGTTACTCATGTGCGTCCACCTAGTAAGCCTATGCTACCAGTCTGGGGCTTGAATCTGGTGTTGTCTGCTCTGCAGGGTCCTCCCTTTGAGCCTATCCGTGGGGCTGCTTTGCCCATTCTGACTCTTGAGGTAGCCTTTTTGGCGGCTTTTACTTCTGTAAGGCTAGTTTCTGAGCTGGCGGCGCTTTCCATCAAACGTCCTTATTTTGAGAGGCATCAGGATAAGGTGGTGTTTTCGGCTTAAGCCGGATTTCTTGCCTAAGGTGGTGTCTGCCTTTCATCTCAATCAGGACATTGTCTTGCCTTCATTGTGTCCTAATCCTGCTAATTCCAAGGAGCGGACACTGCATTCTCTGGATGTGGTCAGGGCTCTGAAGTTTTATTTGGTCGCTACTGAGCCTTTCAGGAAATCTGATGCTCTTTTTGTTCTCACTTCTGGACCTAGGAAGGGTTTGCCTCCGGCTAAATCCACTATTAGCAAGTGGATCCGTCAGGCGGTGCTTCAAGCCTATTCTGCTAAAGGGAAGGAACCTCCCTTTAGAATTACTGCTCATTCAACTTGTGCTATTGGTGCTTCTTGGGTTTTTCAGCACCAAGCTTCTGTTGAACAAGTTTGCAAGGCCGCTATTTGGTCTTCTGTTCATACTTTTTCCAAGTTTTACAAGGTTGATGCCTCAGCGGATGCTGCTTTTGGACGCAAGGTGCTTCAGGCGGTAGTGACTTGAACTGCCGGCTGTTACTCATTGGGGATCCAACCCTACTTTTGGACACTGCTTTTGGATGTCCCAACTGTTATGAATACCGAAGCAGGCCGTGCCATGCAATAAAGAAAAAATCAATTCTGTGAGTACTCGCCTGTAGAATTGTTTTTGTTCTTGCATGGCACGTCCTTCTTCGACCCGCCCTGGTTATCGTTATTCTTTTTTACATTTATTCTCTCCCGGCTTCTTGTCTCACTGCTTGTCTACGCTGGGAACTCTATGGTTGAGCCTGTTTTTATAGGGGGCCGGGAGATGCCACTGCACCACCTTGTGGCAGAATAACCCAACTGTTATGAATACCAAAGCAGGCCGTGCCATGCAAGAACAAAAACAATTCTACAGGTGAGTACTCACAGAATTGCTTTTTTTCTTACCGGGAGACTGGACATCCTCTTTAATTTCTGTTGTGTCGCCAAACAAAAAAGGGTTGTAAGTCACTAGGATTATGACTATCCTGGTGATTGGTTCCTACCCCAGTAGCATCCTGATGTAGGATGCCCCCCCCCCGTGTGAAGCCCCCAAGATCTCCCGCTTTCAATCTTTCTACTGCCCCAACGGCGCATGCGCTTATCCAATCACTGCTGTATGCCACACATACTAATGATGGTTTAAACTTGGCTTGAGCATCGGCATAGGTGTGGCTCACCTGTGGAGTGCATGCTCCCGAGCGCCTCACGTATCTGCTGAATGGCTGGGAGCATGAAGCACACACAGCTACAGGGAAGCCCGGGGATGTGGATGCTGGCGAAGGCAGCATCATATGACCCGCCGAGATCAGGTAAGATTACCAGCGCCCCAGGGGGTTTCACACAGCGGAGCATCCGGTATAGGAGCTAGCAGCCAGCCCTGTTTAGATTCCATGACAGCCGCGGGGGGGGGGGTGCATAGTGCAGCGGATGCACACTCATCAGGGTGGCTGAAGCAACAATAGCAGCTGATAGGCTCTGTATTGGCCCCTAGCCCTGCTTCATAGCTAGGGGAGGGGGGACTTGAAAAACGGGCAGTCTGGCAGGACCAAAATTAAAGAGGAGCACCGGGGGAGGTTTAAACCTGCTGTCCCCCCTCCAGGCACTTTTTACTCACCTCACCGGGGGATCCATCTTCTGGGTCCCTCAGATTCTGGGCGACCTTCCAACAGGCGGTGCCACCTTGCATCCCATCAGGCACTGCATGTAGCCCCTGATCTCGTGCCTGTGCAGTGCCCGCTAATAGGATGCAATGGAGCTGCCCAAAATCCTGCGAGACTTCGCTGACTTTGAAGAGCACGGCTAATGTCGTGCTGTCATTTACAGATGGTTAAGCTGGCGGGGGGCAGAGAATAGGCCCTAAAGCAGCCGGATGTCATCACAGCAGGTATCGGCGACATCCAAAAGGTAAGTAGAGGCCGATGGGAGGGGGGGAATCTGCCCCTTTTTATTTTAGGTCCAATGTTCCTCTTTAAGGCAATAAGCCCAATGGTAAACTGGCAAAGGACTGCCACACTAAAGGGCACACCTGCCACCCAAATTCAAGCTTGAAATAAACACACTTTCGCCTTAAAATAAATAAGCAATCTAGTTTTGGCATTCTGACAACTCATTAAAAAAGTAACATGGGTAGGTGTAAGTTAATTAGTTGCTGTAGCTGCTGGCAGCACAGAGGTTAAACAGGTCTGAAAAATAAAGTCTGATCCTGTGTACACATCCATTAATCATTTTCAGGCTATCCCTGATGACTCCTTTAGGAAGAAAGATTTGCATTAGAAAGACATGCTTGGCCCCCGCCACTTCTCCCCAGGGATGCGCAGGCGATATTTGTCTATGAAAGCCATCGCTGCTGCTGCAGTCATGTCATCAGCCAGACGCAGCCCACACACCAGCAGGTTCAATGCTAAGAAAAGTCAGCGTTCGGGATCCCCCTGTTACTGCAAAATTCCATCCTCCTCATCCTTTACCATTAAACTCAACTAAAAACAACGTCACAGCACAATGATTTCCCCTAAGACACTTGTCAAAAAATAAGTATCTTATAAGTTGTGGGACAGACAGCAAACAATAGATTTAATTACAGATGTCGCTTCCCTCTTCAGGTCTGGCCTTAAGAGACATCAGGATGGTGCCCCCCCCCCCCCCCCCCCCCCAAAAAAAAAAAAAAAAAAAAAAAAAAATACATATATGCTCTCTCAGATCACACTAGAGATAGATAGAGGGAAAGTGTGAGACGAAGGGTACCGGGAAAGTGGGAAAAAAGAGGAAGATGGCGGGCATGTGAAAAGGAATAAGGGGGTAGAAAAAAAGGATACAGAGAAAATGTAGGTGGAATAGAGAGAAAGAAGGGGCAATGTGGAAATGGAGAACAGTGGAGGAAATGTGAAAAAAGGGAGGCAGAGAAGGGTGGAAGAAAGAGAACAATGGAGGGAATGTAGAAAAGAGAGAACCAATAGGCAAGATGAGTGGACAATGTAACCAGGCAGCAGGAAATTCAAGCAGGATGCTTAGCTGCATAGCTTGAGACATCACCAGTAGAGGAGGGAGGTTGTGATACAGCTGTATAGATCTGGTGATGAGGCCACAGCTAGAATACTGTGTGCGGTTCTAGAGACCTCACCTACAAAAAAAAACATGAAAATGGAACAAGTTTAAAGGTGGGCAACAGGACTTAAAGCGGAACAAAACCCACCAGCGGCCAGCCTGGAATCTAAAAGATTCCAGGGCCAGCCACTGTTTTTTCTCCGATTTGGGATGCTGTGTGAAATATCCCAAAATGGCGCATGTGTGCGCTCTCGTCTAATGAAAGCCTCCTGCTAGGCGGTCATTCAGTAGGTGGCTCTCATAGTTTACAATGGGGAGTGTGGGCTGCTGCATCCCCGATGTGTGTGCGCTCCTACCCCAGCCATTCAGATTCATGCTAGGACGGGAGCACCCGCAGGGCCCGGGATGCAGCAGTTCCCACCCCCTATTTGAATGAGAGCTGTCTGCTGAATGACCTAGTCACAGCGGACAGCTCTCATTGGACTAGAGCTCATGCATGCGCCGTGGCAAGGCCTTCCCGGTGTTTCACACAGCAGGGCATCCCGCTTCAGGATGCCCCATGGGGGCACAGAACAAAACCCACCTGGGGGGTTTCATACATTGGGGAATCCCACATCGGGGTACCCTGGGGGCAAGGACTAAAACCCGGAATAGTCAAAATCAGAGATTTTGATCCACTTTAAAGAACTTAATTTGTACAGTCTGGAGGGAGAGAGAGGCCATGATTGGGCCTTTAAATATGTCAAAGGATTGAATAAGGTTCAGGAGGGAAGTGTTTTTAAAAGAAGAAACTTAATGATAGAACAAGGGGACACAACCTGAAGCTAGTCAAAGGAAGATCAGGAGCAACGTCAGGAAAATGTTTCTCGCAGATAGTTGAAAAATAAAACAGTAAGTGAATATGAACATGCCTGGGATAAGCCTCCATCTATCCTAAGCTAAAGAACACATACAGTATACACATAAGGGCAGACAAGATTGACCATATGGTCTCCTTCTGCCATCAACCTTCTATGTCTATGGTGCAGGCTGTTTTGAATCCCCCCCAGTGCCTCAAGAAGTGGGGCAGGTAATAGGGTGGTAGTACTGGCAAGTCATCCACCAGTCCCGCTGGCCCCATTACCCTGTGAACTAGTGCCAGTCCACCCACAGTAGTAAATAGGGAAATGAACACCACACCAAAACCTTTAATAGTGGAATGGAAACTACTTTCTGCTCTGTGTCTTCCACATCCCCCGCTGGGCAGCATCATCATCACCCTGACCGGGGTCAGGGACTTCTTGGTCCATCGGTGTGGTAATCTGATGGTGGCCCGGCGTCTAATGCAGATGCTGCATCTCTTCAAAAGGGGGGTACACAGGTCTCCTCCTTCCATCCTGGCTTTCAGCTAGGAGTAATGCTTGGGCAGGAAAGCTTTTATAGTTCAAAAGCAGAGCCTTTCAGTACCCCTGCACTCTATGTGACTACGTATGTCACTGGAGGGAAGGGGCATGGAGGGGTACCCTAGGAAACCTATCAGGATCCTTGAGGTATGCTTGATTTAGGCGACAAATTTATGGAGAAGCAATGGTACATGGCATTTTGCTGGATTTCAGACCGCCTAGACTACTGCAACCCTCTCCTCCTGTGGTCTACCAGCAAACAGACTGGCAATCTTTTCCAAACTCTGCTGCTCACCTTATCCACCTCTGCTCTCGCTTCTCTAGTGCTGACCCTCTGGTCAGTCCCTCCACTGGCTGACAATATCTGAAAGAATCCAGTTTGACTCCGGAACTACCTTTCCAGGCCGCTGCTTAGAGGAGTTTTTGGTCTAGGATTGGCAGTTTGGGAGATTTGCTATCCCTGAACTTGGCGGGTGGAGGGGCTGCAAAGCTGGGATGGATGGGAGGAGGCCTGTAGGAAGCACCCAGTGAGTGAGGTGGTGGCTCAGAGAGAGAGAAGCATTCAGCCCTGGGGGGGGGGGTTCTGGCTTGGGATTTTGAGAATCTTGTTGTAGGGAGCACCCTGTACTTGGGGCAGTGGGGGTGCACCCAGTAAACGGGAGACACAAGGGGGCTACTAGAAGCACCCAGCAGAGTGCAGTGGAGTAAAGGGGGGATCTGGGGGGGGGGGGGTGAAAAGCAAGACCTTAGCGGGAGGAGGGGGTTGGGTGCTCCCTGTAGTCCTGTACATGTGCATGCTTGCCTGCAAACCTGAATGGTCGCTGACAGACAAAGGGAATAAGTATCCACCGTGCAGGAACCCTGAAGGGTGAGTATAATAGCTTGTTTTCAGGTATCCTGCTTATTTTTACACAGAGGAGCATCCCAAATCAAAAGGCCCAGGGAGGATAGGCAGATCTAAAGTTATATTCTACTTTAGATCCACTTCAAAACAGACCAATAGGCTAATTTCACACAACATCACCCTTCCAATCAACGCAAAATTGCTGCACATAGTAACCTATAGGATAGGGGTGCATAACGCTTTTTGGTCCAAGGGGAGCCTTGTCCTACTGTTCCACTGTCCTATAAAATCTAAGTGGGAAAAGTGTGAACCGTTAACTGCAGATAAGCTGTAAATTGAAATAAAATATTCTTTAATGTATATGTATATATGCAGAAATGGGCAGAGGTGAAGTGGGCAGGAATAGGGCAAGTTAGCAGAGGTGAGGTGGGAAGTGGTGAGCAGAGGTTGGTAAAGGTGAGATGGGTAGATATGAAAAGAAGTGGGTAGAGGTGAGGTGAGGCAGAGTTTAGGAGAACAGAGGTGATGTGAGAACAACTGGGCCTGGCTGAGGCGGGAAACGTGAGGTGAAGTGAGTAGAAGTAGTAAGAGTCGAGGTGGGCAGGGGTAAGGCAGGAAAAATTAAAGCAGAGAAGATATGGGTAGACGTGAGTCAGCAACAGCTTAAACTTGACCTTCAGCATCATTTACTGAAAAGCCCAAACCCTTAAAAAACGAATCTCCAGCATCTAAAATTATTATATCTTACGTTTTTAGTCACTTATTATTCTTTTCCCCACTGGGCTGCATCTGTGTTCAGGACTCTAGGATACGGGCACCGCCATCTTGCCTCAGAAGCATCACATACTGAGGAGAGGGGGGCAGGTTATAGTTGTGCTTTGCACAGATAGAGCAGAGCTGGGGTCAGGAAAAGGACAGCAACCCCAGAAGAAAAGGTGATGTGAGAGGAGACTAGAAGAGGTAAAGTGAGCAGTAGTAGTAAGAGTGGGTAGAGGTGGGTAGAATTAAAAAGAGGTGAGATGGGGAGAGGGTAGGGGAGAGGCGAAAAAAACCGAGGTGGGTTAAGATGAGGTTGGAAGAGGTGAGAAGATTAGAGTTGAAGCAGTGGGCAGAAGTAAGCATAGTTGGAAGAGGTGAGGTGGAAAAAGGAAGCAGGCGTGGGGGGCTAAGGTGAGACAAGGAAGCCGTGAGGTGGGAAGAAGTAAGTAGGGTCAGGCTGGAAAATGTGATGTGGGTTGAGATGTGGTCAAAAGTGGTGAGCAGAGGTAATCGGATGTGAGTTCAGCAAAGGTGGGTAGATGTAGGCAAAAGTACTGAGTACATAGTGGGCCGCAGACTGCGCGTCCCTTCTTTAAGCCTTTTCACAGAAGCAAAAGTCAAAGCGCTTGCAGATCATGTATTCGATAGGAAATGACTAGCACACTGTGGTTGCCTTGGTGTAGTACAGATTGCTGTGTAAAAAACCCTGGTTTGAGCTGTATACTCATTGATCCCGCATCCTTGGGGTGGAGGGGCTGCAATGCTGAGATGGATGGGAGGAGGCCTGCAGGAAGCACCCAGTAAGTGAGGTGGTGGCTGGGACAATGGTCATGAAGGGGCTGCAAGAAGTACCCAGCAGTTAGGGGTGATGAAGGTGCTGGGACCTTATGGGGGAGAGAGAAGCATCCAACACTGGGGGGGGGGGGGGGCTAGCTTGGGATATTGAGAAGGTTGTTGCAGGGAGCACCCTGCACTTGGGGCAGTGGGGGAGCACCCAGTAGATGGGAGAAACAAGGGGGGCTACTAGAAGCACCCAGCAGAAGGGGCTAGTAAATTGGTGAAGTGAAGGAGGTGAAAAGCAAGAACTTAGCGGGAGGAGGAGGAGGTTGGTTGGTGCCTGTAGTCCTGTATTCCAAAACATTGGCCAATCTAGCATGATGTGAGCAGGTGTGTGATGGCAGGCAAACATGTGCGTGCGTGCCTGCAAACCTGAATGGTCGCCGGCAGACAAAGTGGCCCCATTATCCATAGTTCAGGAACCCTGAAAGGTAAGTATTATAGCTTGTTTTCAGGCATCCTGCTTCACATTGGCAAAAGTCAAAGTGCTTGCAGAACATATGTGCTAGCAAATTCCATAGGAAAACGCTAGTGCACTGTGGTTGCCCTGGTGTAGTACAGATTGCTGAGCTGGACCATTCCCTATTCCTGGGGCATCCCAAATCTGTGTAAAAACTCTGGTTTGAGCTGTATACTTACTGATCCTGCAGAGGCATAGCTACTGCTCCTCTGGCTCATGTGTACTCCCATTTAGATAGGCCTTCAAGTGGGCATCCTGGCATAGGGAATTGTCCAAGAATGGTCCATATGGCTGTCCAACTTCCTGTGGCATCTCAAACTAGGGTGCCCCACTGGGTGAAACCCCAATAAAATCAGCGCACCCACCACTGGAGCTGAGTGCATTGATTCAGTAGCAGACGGCTCACGTGTACAGTGGCTTCCTATTTGCTGCACACTCTGCATCGTGTTACACGACCCCTCACTCGCTGATTGCCGTTGTTTATTTTATAAAAAAGTTGCCACTGATCCGACCCTGCCATGCATTTGCGTAGTATACATGGGGGTTAAAGTGGACCAAAACCCAAGATTTTGACTATCCTGGGTTTTAGTCCTTTCCCCCCGGCATCCCGATCGGGGGTGCCCTGCTGTGTGAAACCCCCCCAGATCACCTAAGGCAACTCACGTCTTCCCGCATGAGCTCGTCAAATCAGCACGCTCAGCACTGGTGTGGGCACGCTCCCTGTTAGACGGAAGCGGGGGATGCGGCCGTCAGCGCACTCGGAGCCGCTGCTCTTAGATGAAGTCTGAGACGCCGCAACGTCAATCGCTCCGAATTAGCTAATGGCCGCATCCCCCGCTTCCCTCTAACAGGGAGCGTGCCCACACTGCCATTCACAAATGCCTGGTGCGGGCACATGCCCTGCTAGAGGGATAGCGGGGATGCGTCCGTGGCTTGCGCATGTGTCGCTGGACCGGGAAACTAGGTCAGTAAATGGGGTGATCTGGGGGGTTTCCCACAGCGGGGCATTCCAATTTTGGATCCCCCGGTGAGAGGGAATCGATCGACCCGGGAATCTTTCGGCGTGGGTTTTGGTCCACTTTAAACTGGACCTTCACCATGATTTATTGAAAAGCCCAAACCCTTAAAAAACTATTCCCCAGCATCTAAAGTTAATATATTTTAAGTTTTTAGTCACTTATTCTTTCCCCCACTGGGCTGCAACTCTGTTCAGGACTCTAGGATATGGGCGCCGCCATCTTGACTCAGAAGCATCACACTTACTGAGGAGAGTGGAATAAAGTGCAGGGGGGCGGTTATAGCTGTGCTTTGCTCAGACAGAGCAGAGCTAGGGTCAGGAAAAGGTCAGCAATCCCAAAATGCAGAGCAGCACAGTCAGGAGGCACTTCCTGTTTGCAGGCTGCCTGCATGTTCCATAAGCCGCCATCTTGGATGTTTAAAGGCTCATAACATGCAGTAGATGCAGGTAGGGTGATTTTTAATGTGAGCAATCTGTATGTACAGGGTGTGGGAAACATAAGATAGACTCTTATTCAGAGTGAAGGTCCACTTTAAAGCGGACCTTCACTCTGAATAAGAGTCTATCAGGCAGCCTGCAAACAGGAAGTGCCTCCTGACTGTGCTGCTCTGCATTCTGGGACTGCTGAGCTTTACCTGACCCCCAGCTCTGCTCTGTCTGAGCAAAGCACAGCTATAACGCGCCCCCCTGTACCGTATCCCACTCTCCTCTCCTCAGTAAATGTGATGCTTCTGAGTCAAGATGGCGGCGCCCGTATCCTAAATTCCTGAACACAGTTGCAGCCCAGTGGGGGAAAGAATAATAAGTTAGTGACTAAAAATGTAAAATATATTAATTTTAGATGCTGGGGAACCGTTTTTTAAGAGTTTGGGCTTTTCATTAAATCATGCTGAAGGTCCGGTTTAAGTACACCACTGATTGGGCCATTCAATTTCTCTTGTTGTTTGTCTCTAAATGTCTGGAAATATCCCCTGCTGCAGTTTTCCTCGCTAAACCCCATTGGTTAACAGTGGAGTGGGACTGGGAGTCTGAGCTTGACATCACCAAAGTGGTTCTAACCCCGCTCCACCCTATACAGCCTATTATTCGCCGGAAACATGAATAGTCCAATCCGAATGTAGAATCCCGCTGCAGAGGCATTCCTGCAAAAACATCGGCGGGGAACAGAAGCTCCGCAGCCAGCTAAATCTCCAGCCCGTTAGGACGTGGGAAACACGGCAGGAGATGGGTTAATAAGCACGCCGAGGGTTTCCCAGCCGTCAACAAGTGACGTCACGCGGCGTGCAGCGTTGCCTACCAGCTGACATAGAGGGCGGGGCGAGGTTCCATCGTACGTCACGCACGGTTCCGACCAATGGGAAGGCGCTGAGACAGAAGCGCTGTAGTTTGAATTTGATAGCGGGGAGCCGGAGCTGTGTCCGGGGAACGGCGGCGCATGAGGCACCGGAGGCGGCCAGGTCAGTGCACACGTACCGGAAACGCCGGGCTGTGTCAGCGTGTTCGCCATTAGGGACAGGCAGCTCCGGCGCCTCACACTGACATGTCAGTTATTGTCCTCCATTCCCAGAATCCCCCGCTGCAGGAATGGACGCCCTGCTCTCCCCTCATTAGCTGTTGCTGCAGCCCTCCTACAGCTAATATATACAATCTAGAGGTACCTATGCATATACAGTACTGTGCATACCTCAGTTATGTCCTGCTACACTGCAATACATGCCAACACACAGCTTTATGGCCCTTAGGCTCTGTTCACTCCTCTCCATTGCGTTAAAGTGGAACAGAACCACTGAGATAAGCCCGGGAATCTATACTCTCTCCCCCGGGGCATCTAAAATTGCTGCCCCAGGCCCGTTGTGTGAAACGCCCCAGGTTGCCCCATACACTTACATTGTTTCCCGGTCCAACAGCGCATGTGCAAGGTGCATCCCCACTATCTCTCTAGCAGGGCGCGTGCCTGCGCCAGGCATTTGTGAATGGGCAATGTGGGCATGCTCCCTGTTAGAGGGAAGCGGGGGATGCGGCCGCCAGCGCACTCGGACACGCTGGCCTTAGATGAAGGCTTAGACGACATGATGTCAGCGTCTCCGAGCGCACCGATTGGACGAGTGGCTGCGCGTGCGCCGTAGGTCCGCAAAGAGGTGAGTTGGCATCAGCGATCTGGGGGGTTTCACACAGCGGGCACCCCGGTCAGGGTGCTCAGAGGGAAAGCACCAAAAGCCAGAATAGTCAAAATCCTGGGTTTTGGTCCACTTTAAATCCGAACAAAACCCTCCAGTGGCTGGCCTGGAATCTAAAAGTTCATTCCGAATTGGGATGCTTCACTGTGTGAAACCCCCACTGTAGGCCTCCCAAAACTCTCCTCGCCATGCCCTGATGACACATGCATGGGCTTTCGTCCAATGAGAGCCGCCTGCTATGACTGTTGATTGGGCCACTTTAATGTCCCCTTTGAATTTGTTTCTTTTGCACATGCACTTTGTGATCCTCCAAGTTTTGTATAGGCTCTACTCACTCCTTTCCATTGTGTTAAAGTGGACCAACACCCACCCGTGATCGGCCCGGGAATCTATAAGATTCCCGGGCCGATCACCTCCCTCCCCGCGGGACATCCAAGATCGGGATGTCCCGCGGGGTGAAACCCCCCCAAACCCCCTAAACTCCTTACCTTAGTTTCGGCGGCGGCCGGCCGCCGCCGCCTCCCTCGCGCCCCTCTAGTCGTGCGCGCGCGCCCGCGCCGGCCGTCTGTGAATGGCCGGCGCGGGCACGCGCGCGTCAACAGGGACGCGCGGGAGGCGGCGGCGGAGGAGCCGCTTGTCCGCGGCTTGTCCGTCGCCGCTGACAGAGGTGGGTTCGGGGGGGTTTCACACAGCGGGGCACCCCGATCGGGGGTGCCCCACCGAAGTGGACCAAGACCCAGGATAGTCAAAATCCTGGGTGTTGGTCCACTTTAAAGCAGAACAATACCCAGCGGCTGGCCTGGAATCTAAAAGATCAGCCCGAATGGGAAAGCCCCCAAAAACTCACCTCGCCATGCTCCGACGATGCATGCATGGCCTTTCATCCAATGAGAGCTGCCTGCTATGACTACGTCACTCGGCAGATGGCTCTCATTGTTTACACTGGGGAGCAGGTGCTGCTGCATCTTATAGATTCCAGGGCTGTGCGTTTTGGTTGTCTTTAACCCTAATCCACATGCTTTGTCCAATTAGGCTAATGAAACAAAAAAAAGGTCTTGTCCCAGTTCTCTACTTGCTCCCACCTAGGAGATTGGTGCTGCAATCCTAGATTCCTGGTCTTCAGATTTTGCCACCTTTACACTGCATAAGCAGTGCCACTGTGGGGGGAAAATTGGGATCCTACATAAAACCACCGCCCCCCCCCCCACCCTGGGGCATCCAGAATCGGGATGCCCTCCTGTTTGAAACCCCCCAGGTTGGCCTGTATACTCTCCTTCTACCATGGTCCAATGCTACATGCACGAGCAGTGACTACACTCCCACTATCGACCTGGGGGGGGGGGTTCACTCAGCGGGGCATCCTGGGATAGTCAAATCCCTGGGTTTTGGGCCACTTTAAGGGCTACAGTGCCCCCCCCATCATCTGCTTAAAGTGGACCAACACCGAGAGGAAATCTATAAGATTCCCGGGCCGATCACCTCCCCACCCCGCGGGACATCCGAGATCGGGATGTTCCGCGGGGTGAAACCCCCCCAGACACCCCAAATCGCTTACCTGATCTTCGGCGGCGGCCGGCCGCCTCCCTCGCGCCCCTGTAGGCGCGCGCGCGCGCCGAAAGTGACGCGAGGGAGGCGGCGGCGGCAGCCGCTTGGACGTTCCTGATCCCCGCCTGGACGTTGGCGGGGATTGGACCGTCCAGTCACGTGGGAGCGGGGACAGGTAAGATTTTGGGGCTTTCTGGGGGGTTTCACACAGCGGGCACCCCCGATCGGTGGACCAAAAACCCAGGATAGTCAAAATCCTGGGTGTTGGTCCACTTTAAAGCTTCTGGGAATTGCCCCGCAGTTGCTGCCGATCCGGTTAGAAGGATTTATGCATGCTTACAGGTAATACAGATTTCCATAGGGGAAGTATCTCATATACGTTTTTCTCATTTATTTGACCTAAGTTGTGTTATTTTTCATGTTGCTTCCCAAGTATATTGCACTTCAGTAGTATTATTTATAGTTGGTACAAAATATGTGAGAAATATAATATTTTCAACCATGTGCAATAAGCTACATTGAAACAAATTGATGAGAGCAGCTGAGCTCTCCTATTATAAAGTGCAAATGCTGAAATGGCAGTGCAATACCAGTAATCATACAAAAGTATGACTGAGTAAAATACTAAAATACTATTCACCTATAACAAATATATTTTGTCACATTTATATTTATTGTATCTTTTCTGTAATGGATAGGATTAGTATCTAGGATATGTGTAACATTATGAATATAGATTTGTTTCTGATGTGATATTCCCAGTATGAAGGTGAGAAAGTCTCTGATTTATTTTTATCAGAGCAATAGGGCTGCTGGTGTAATGGGCAGAAACCTGTTGCAACACTACAAGTAGGAAGGATTAGAACCCTGTAAGAGGAATAGCCCTGATGGTGGTAGAAATCTATCAGATGCAGTTTTTGGGCCCATTACATCATGGAACCACATGATGACAGTGTTGCCTAAGAAATGGGTCTCTTAGATTAAAGGAGGCTGAGGTATTTCTTTAGGTTAAACCGGACCTTCACCATGATTTAATGAAAAGCCCAAACTCTTAAAAAACAATTCCTCAGCATCTAAAATTAATATATTTTACATGTTTAGTCACTAATTTATTATACTTTCCCCCACTGGGCTGCAACTCTGTTCGGGAATTTAGGATACGGGCGCCGCCATCTTGACTCAGAAGCATCACACTTACTGAGGAGAGGAGAGTGGGATAAGGTACAGGGGGGGCGGGTTATACCTGTGCTTTGCTCAGACAGAGCAGAGCTGGGGTCAGGGAAAGGTCAGCAGTCCCAGAATGCAGAGCAGCACAGTCACTTCCTGTTTGCAGGCACTTCCTGTTTGCAGGCTGCCTGCAAAAATGGCAGCTTCCATAAGCCGCCATCTTGGATGTTTAAAGGCTTATAAAATGCAGTAGATGCAGGTAGGATGATTTTTAATGTGAGCAATCTGTATGTACAGGGTGTGGGAAACATATAAGATAGACTCTTATTTAGAGTGAAGGTCCGCTTTAAGTAAACAAGGCCTTGACCAGATGGCATTGGCAACATTAGCTGTCCAGCCATTGGCCGAGCTTTGCAACTGTTGGTGTAAGTGGAAACCTTACAGAGGTTATATAAAGGGAAGACCAACCCTTCTAGAGAGTTTTTAGTTCTTAGTTCTGTTCTTCTTGGTTCTATGCTGTAGTAGATTAATGTAGTGACGAGCGAAGAGGGAATGCTGCTGTGATTTGCTGGATTGTATTACTGGACTTTGCTGTATGATACCCAGGATGGATGCATCAAATAAAAGCCAAGTAGATTCACCAAAGAGTGCCGTTTCTGGATGCAAGCAGCTATTGTAGAAGTAAGTGCACCTCCACCCACACATGTCCGCACCAAAATGGGATACCCTACCCTAGGTCCAAGAATCCCCCTCGCTCCCCAGGTGCGTGCCCCCGGCCAGGAACGCGCCGGCTACACTACCTATTGGTGCAATTGTCTATATTAATTTATGTAGTAGAGTCACTAAAATAAAGATTTATATTTTTACTATATATTTTGTGCTGTGCCCATTTGTGAAAGGTTTTCTTGTGCCTGTGTGGAAGTTTATAGTTATTGGTGTGGCACAGACCTAGGAGCATGTACATGATTTTGATTTAGGCTGTGCCTGCTGCTCCTTTTTTGTATTTTTTTTTTTTTCTACAGGTAAGAATGTTACATTAGGCGTATCTGTATGTTGTAACTGCAGTGCAGAAACTCAAACATTTGATGACGCATTACATTCTGTCTAACATTGGTATTAAAAGTGTGTTTCTCTTTCATCTTGCCAGATTTAAACCTTCAGTGTTTCAGCCATGGCTACCTGCAACGACGATGTCTGCAGCCACGTAAGAGTGGTGGTCCGAGTCCGTCCGCCAAATGAAAAAGAGAAGCTAGCCAATTCCACCTGTGTTGTCCAAGTGGTCGATCAACATATTCTGGTATTTGATCCTAAAGCGGAAGAAGTCAATTTTTTCCATGGCCGTGGCAATCGGGACGTCACTAAAAAGAAAAACAAAGACCTTAAATTTGTGTTTGACTGCGTCTTCGATGACAACTCTACTCAGCTGGAGGTTTTTGAACAGACCACAAAGATTGTTCTGGATGGCGTGCTGAATGGATATAACTGCACTGGTAGGTGTCGCCGATCCAAGCTCTGCACTTCTTGTCCTCGATATTTTCCTCCATACAATAGTTTAACTCGTAATATGGCTCCGTTGCACCCACATCAACCACACTTTATAATGCCTTGAATAAGTAGTCATACCCCTTGAACTTTTCAACATCCCAGCCACAAACTTAAATGTACAAAAAAAATATTTTGCTAAAATACCCCCTACCTATCACCCCATTATAGACAGTGTGCAGAATTCCCCCCAATCGCACCATTAGAGACCCCACATAACAGGCAGAGTGCGACCACGACACATTACAGGCAGTGTGCGGCCAAGTTCACAGCAAGCCGGTTCCAGTTTCTGGGTGGGCGTGGCCTGTGACTCCTGCTAGCGTCATTAGATATCTACGGAATGTATGTTTTTATGTGATAGGGCAACATAAACTAACAAGTATTTGTGAAGCAAAAATAACACGATAAATGCTTGTCCACTTAAAAATTATAAAAAATAGAATTGTGGCGTGCATATGTAAACAGCCCCCTTGAGTTGAGGTGATACTTTGTAGGACCACCTACGGGTTGAGATGCCCGTCTCAATTAGGTGGTGATGTACAATTTTGCGGATGTGATTATGACATTTAAAGACCTGCCCTTTGCAGAAGGAATGGTAGATTCATGTTGTAGAGACACGATTCGATTAAAGCAGACAAACCCCCGGTTTTAAACCTCTAAAGAACAGCAGCTTGTCTTACATAAAGTGGCTCCCAGCCCAGACATCCTGATTGGCTGCCTCTCTCTGCAGCTCTGAAACCCTGTCCTCTTCTCTCTCATTAGTGTTCTTACATCACATCACTGTTGCCACACCTACTGTGTCTTTTTTTCTATGAATCTCCAATGCTCTAATACTTTTGCGTGCAAAAGAAACCAATTCAAAAGGTGACATTAATGTGGACCAATCACCAGGGTTTTGAACTATCCTGGTAATTGGTCCCTTCTCCCGGGGGCATCATGATATGGTATAGGATGCTAGGGCAGGCTAGTGGCCGGTCCTGGAATCTTTAGATTCCAACCCAGCCACAGGGGGGATTGGTCCACTTAAGTGGATACTCATCCAGTCAGGAGTAAATGTGGCAAGAGGTCACATGATACTCAAAGTATGTTTGTTGTGTATAATGTTATTGCATCTATTGTTACATGACACTGACTATTTGTTACATGTGTATACTTAAATACTCTTAATTTGTTTACAATGTCTTCACACCGACAGTGGATACATTCTGCATTCCCCTGATTGTGTTTAACCTTGTATTTAGTGTAAGCTGATGAATGTATTCATTATTGCAAAAAAAAAAAAAAAAAAAAAAAAAAAAAAAAAAAAAAAAAAAAATATATATATATATATATATATATATATATATATATATATATATCAATCAATCAGTTTTTGGCTGCACTTATGGGGGGATTATATGCCCACTTGGGGGGGGGGGGGGTCACACTGTAATGGGGTGATTGGGGGGGGATTTTGCACACTGTCTGTAATGGGGTGATTAGTGGGAGGTTCTGCACACTGCCTGTAATGGTGGATTCTGCACACTGCCTGTAATGGTGGATTCTGCACACTGTCTGTAATGGGGTGATTGGGGGGGATTCTGCACACTGTCTGTAATGGGGTGATTGGGGGGGGGTGATTCTGCACAGTTTCTGTAATGGGGTGATTGGGGAGGTATTCTGCACTGTCTTTAATGGGGTGATTGGGGGAGGGGTTCTGCAAACTGTCTGTAATGGAGTGATTGGGGGGGATTCTGCACACTGTCTGTAATGGGGTGATTGGGGAGGGTTCTGCACACTCTCTGTAATGGGGTGATTGAGGGGGGGTTCTGCACACTGTCTGTAATGTGGTGATTGGGGGGAATTCTGAACTTTAATGGAGTGATTGGGGGATTATGCCCAATGTGGAGTGATTGGGGGGGATGTTACGTACTTCCTGTAATGGGGTGATTGGGGGGGGGGGGGTTTCTGCATACTGTCTGTAATGGGGTGATTGGGGGGGGGGTACTGCAAGCTGCCTGTAATAGGGTGATTGGGGGAGATTTTGCACACTGAAATGGGGTGACTGGGGTGGGTCTGCTCACTATTTGGTTCAGAATATATATATTTTTTTTTCCTCCTCTAATTTCTGTGTGTGTCTTATGGACAGGTGCGTCTTAAAGAATAAGACCATCCATCCGGCGGGTGAGCGCACAAGACAAAGCAGTGTTTCATGTGAAGCAGGATTTTTTGCCCAATGTGGTTCCCCCCCCCCCCCCCTTCTTAGTCAGGAGATAGTGCTATCCTCCTTGTGTCCACACTCCATTCGGCATAAGGAGCAACTCCTGCATTCCCTCGAGTGTATTACTTGGCCACTACTCAAGGGACGGATGTCTTGTTCCTGATCCCAGAAGGACCAAGGAGGAGCCTGGTGGCTGTTAGCAGATGCCTCAGGCAGGTGGTCATACAAGCTTACACCTGCAAGGGAAGGAGGCGGCCCTCCAGTTCACTGCTCATTACTTGGGCTTTCCAACACCAGGCGTCGGAACAGGTCTGCAAGGCAGCGACCTGGTTGTCTCTACACACCGTCACCAAGTTTTACAGACTTAATGTCAAGGCATCTGCCGATGCAGCTCTGGTGTGTAAGGTGTTGATGTTTGAGGCTTGAGGTGTCTGTGCCATTGTTCTTGGTTAGGATGACGCAGTCGGTTGTTGGCTGTTCTTTCACAGACCCACCCTTATTGGGGGTACAGCTTTGGTGCGTCCCATGCATTGCTAATGATGGTGCCTCGGAATGAAAGGGGGCGAGAGGAAATTTACCGGTGTGTGCACAAATTTCCCTTTTCCTGCTGAATTCTAAATAATGTAAGAAATTCTTCATTTTTCAAGTTTTTTCCTGTAGAGTGAATTTGATGTACTTATGTTAGCTGTACGTAGTGATACCTCTCCTAAGTAATTGTGTGTTTGTGTGTGTATAATGTATAATATATATATATATATAATATATGTGTGACAGCGCTGCATACATACATTGCAGTAAGGCGGGCCACTGACCTAGCCATGCAGGGTATTAAGGAAACACACCCATTGCCCACCACAATACAGACCATAGCACAGATTCAGCCCTGGGCGAGAATTTTTTTTTTTCCGATAACACTTTCTCGCATCTCTTCAGTTCAGCCTGTTTAACTTCTTCCAGTGGTCTAGTAGCCATAGCTGGAAATGTTATTACATGCCAGGAAGGCATCCAGGCCACTTTTGAACGTTTTTACTGTATCCTTCATTGCTACTTCCGCTGGCAGCGCGTTCCATAGTCTTACTGCTCTTACAGAGAAGAATCCCCTCCTATGTCTGTGGACAAAGCATCTTTCCTCTAATCCTAGTGGATGCCCTTGGCTTTATGGTTACACTCCGTGTTACAAATAGATTGTGGGACAGATCTTTGTATTAACCCCGACTATATTTATACATAGTTAGTAGATCACCCCTCAGACATCCTTTTGTTTCTAAACTAAATAAACCTAACTTTGACAATCTTTCAGGGTACTCCTCCCTGAAATGTTGTTCTTAAGCACAGGTGCCCTGAATCGTACACCGTATTCCATATGGGATCTGATCAATGACTTGTACGGGGGTAAAATGATGCTATGGTCATGAGCACCTATGCCCCTCTTGATGCACCCATGATCCTGTTTGCTTTGGCAGCTGCTTTCTGGCATTGATTACTACAGTTGAGCCTATTGTCAATTAAAACCCCTAGGTCCTTTTCCATTGTTGTTTTATCAAGTGTTTGTTTATTTAGTGTCTAATCATGATACAGATTTATCCTTCCCATGTGCATAACCTTACATTTATCTGTGTTAAATTTCATTTGCCACTTAACTGCCCATGCTTCCAATTTTATATAAATCTGTTAGACGCTGCCTGCTGTCCTCTTTTGATTTACTTACTTTACACAGCTTAGTATCATCTGCAAAGATTGAGACTTTACTGTTTAATCCATACCCAATGTCATTTTATATATGAGAATTGGTCCCAGAACTGACCCCTGTGGTACTCTGCTAGTAAAGTTGACCCAATCTGTGAGTATACCATTGACCATATGACCAATATTCAGCTGAACTTTTTTTTTTTTTTTTTTTTTTTTTGGGGGGGGGGGGGGGGGCTTTTCAGTTGGTGCAAGAACCAGGAAACCCCTATACCAGTTCACAGGGTAAGGGGCCACCCTGTCACCTAATGGCCTTGGCGGGCAACATGGCAGTACCCTGTCCAATTGACTGCAGCCCTTTTGGAGACACCAGGATTGCGGAAGAGCCTGCTGCACATAAGTATAGGTACGGGGTTCTTCCAGGGGTGCCCACGGTACCCCTTGAAGAGCCCTAAATCCAATACAAAAGCCCATAAGGGCTGGTAAACCGTCAGGTCCAGGGGCTGGTCGCCATGGCCTCGGATTCCTTGGTCACCAGCCCTTATGCCCGATGTCCCTGCTTCAATCACCATGTCTACCAATCCTAAATTCTGTGATTTAAAAGGCGCAGAAGCTCCCTAGCAGGAGATTTTCAACCACATCCACTTGCCCATTTCAGGTAGAAAATGCATCCAGGCCTCATTCGTGGTAATGATCACCTTTTTACAATCAGAAAAAGTGGCATTGGTCAAGTACCTGGCTCCATGGATGGCCCCTTATGGACCACTGACTTGTGGGATGATGCATTATCCAACTTACTACTACCCAAATGATGTAGCCTTAGGATTGATTAATGCTGAACTGAAATGCTGATTTAATTTTTTTTTTTTCTTCTTTTTATTAGTTTTAGCTTATGGGGCTACAGGAGCAGGAAAGACCCACACCATGCTGGGTTCCCCAGGACAACCAGGAGTGATGTATCTTACCATGATGGATCTCTACAACAGAATGGAAAACCTGAAGGATGAAAAGATCTGCAATGTGGCGGTTTCTTACTTGGAGGTTTGTAGCTTCTTCTATATTTGCTTTGTTTTTTTTATCTAAAGAGAGGTATGTAGTGGGCACACATGTGTTTATGCAAACCGGCCTCAATGGCTCTGGTTAAATCCAAAGCTCAAATAATAATGGTGTGTGTGTTTGTGTCTCTGCTTCGATGCCTAAGGGTTTTATTTGGTGTAGAAAATTTGTTTATGACAAAGCTATTGTCGTTGTGATTGCTTGGCTTTAAAGAGGAACATTGGAGGCCCTGGAGTCTTTAAAGTTCCACTCCTGTGTGAACACCCCCCCCCCCCCCCCCACCCCGATCGCCAGTTTCACTCGCCTTCTCCTGCAGCTTTCGCCACATCTGTGTGCTCCGGTCACATCCCTGCTCACCTCTAGCCATGCCAGCGCCTTTCTCAGTGGGTGCCGCGGGCACGCCACGGCTGCAAGGTGTGTGGGGGATGCGGCTGGCGGCCCTGAAAGGAGTCAAGTGACGGCAAGCTCACTGATTGGCTGAGTGCGCCGTGGGAGCTGAAGGAAGGTGAGTGAAACGGGGCGACCTGGGGGTATACACAGTGGGGCATCCCAATTCGGCATGCTGCAGCACAGGGGAACAACACAAGGGAAAGTGAAATTCCTGTGTGTTCCTCTTTTTTAAGAATAGCTTGCGTTTGGCTTTAGTCCCTATTTTAGTAGCGGCAAACTTTCCTCTTCCAGGTGGGAAGGGATACTACCGTCCTGGGGGACTACCGGAAATTCCATTACCCATAAGCTAATTGGGGTTATTCTAAGTATGTCACACACCCTGCTTCAAGACAATCATTACATGTGGGTATACTGACCTGTAGATGGCGATCTTGCAGAGATAATAAAAAAGGGTAAGACCCTCCTGGCCCATAAATACCTGGAACCTCCCACTCATTCCCCAGTCTTTCATCTCTGCAGAGGCGAGCAAGTCAGAAGATGATGTCTCCTCCTTGCAGGTAGCCGGGATGACTCCCAGCCTTCTATTCTTCTATTTCTGCCCAGATCCCCTGATTTAAATTACTTACCTCCCAGCCTAGGCTGCTGGTCCGGGCAAAGGTAGTTGGCACTCCAGGTGCTTAGGAGCCGTGAGACCCCATAACAAGGGGTAGGCAGCTATCCGGGTTGGTGATCCCGGTTTGGGATGCCCCGTCCCTTGGCCCTACCCTGGCATGGATTCCCCCTCTCCCGGATACCCTTAGAGGGGGGGGGTCCCATGGATTCATCACGTTTATTTTGTATGTATGGTGCTTTAACATGTGTGTGTGTTTTACTTTTAGGCTGGCGCCGGCGTGCGGCAATGGCGGCGGTGAGCGCCCATGAGGGCTTCTTCTCAGGGCGGGGGGGCGGGGCCGGGCGCTCGCGCGCCTACGGCCCGCCCCCGTACTGCGGGCGCCGTTCTCAGGTCCCGGCGTCTGGCCATCAGATGCACCTGTTATTAACTCATTATGCATTGACTGAGCGTGTGTTTTTTGTTTGTGTGTTCCAGGTGGACCATTGATCCTATTAAAGGGGGGTTGTCCAGGTCCCTGGTTAAAATTTAGTTGGCTTAAAATCCTCCCACTCGGGACTTAAAGGGGCATCCCGGGTTGCATCACTGCGTAATTCCCTCGGAGCATTATATATATATATATATATATTATTTTAAAAATCACCATATGGAGGCTTCCCCGGATACTGGGCTTGTGCCCCCCTCAGGGCAATCCAGGCTGTGTTTGGGGTGTGGGGTATCCCTTTTGGGGGATGATGTATTTCTATGTGTACCCTGTGCGCAGCGGTCTATTACGTGGCAGACCGGATCTCAGGCGTCCGGTTCTGCTCCGCCAGTCTCCTCTCAGTCTCCCCCTCACTTGACACGTACCCCGTGTGATGTGGTCATTGGCGGGAAGTCGCAATCCGAGGTGTGTGCCAGATTGGCCAATCTTGAAAAATTGTTTTCCAGTGCCGTTGCTAAAAAGGCCACGGCAAAGAGAAAACATTTGTATACGGCTGCGCATGGCCTTGATAGGGAGGATTTTGACTCCCTGGATTGGTCTGATTGTTCCCCGCGTGAGGAAGGGGAGTTGTATGAGGAGTCTGACTCCGATGATCAGCAGTTTGTGGGCGCTGATACCGAGCAGGGCCAGGGGGACTCCTTGGATACCCCTAGGGTCCTAGCTCATATGTTTGAGGTCCTGGCTATTTCTCCCCCGAGGCGGCTCCTCCGCTGAAGGGGGAGTTCTTTGAAGTGACTAAGCCGCGCTTGGAATTTCCTTATCAAAAGCATTTTGATGGTATCCTTCTCAAGGAATGGGAGAGTCCCCACCGGGTTGGGACACTAAGTATCCCTTTCCGGCGGACGCGGTGAAGCACTGGTCCCCCCCCCCCCCCCCCCCCCCCGAGGTGGATGCTCCTGTTTTGGGGTTGTCTAGCTCCTCAGTCCTCCATTCTCCGGAGTGCACTACTCTCAAGGATGGTGAGGATAAACACATTGACCAGATGGCTTGTCATGGTTTTGCCAGTGTTGGATCGGCCTTGCGGCCGGTTTGTGCTTCTGCGCTTTTATTGGTAGCTGCCAGGTCGGTTTTTAGAGGACTGTTGACCTCTTCCGGGCTTGACCCGGCTAGTGAGGAATTTGCCAACCTTAAGCGCTGTGAGTTATTTTTGTTTTTTGTGCTGTCCGCCTTGGACGACACTTTGGTGATGTGTAGCAGAGCTGCGGCCCTGCTTGGTTACGCCAGTGGGCGGCTGTGGTTGTGTCCGAAAAGTCGCTTACGGCCCTCCCATTTGTGGGGTTGCGGCTTTTTGGAGAGCGATTGGATTTGGTGGCAAACTGAGGTAAGTTACCTCAGCGTAAAAAGCAGCGTCGCCCCTTTCGGGGGGCGGCTTCCTTCTCTCAGTCCTTTCGTGGGGCTAGAGTCGGCAGGGGTTCGGCTTTCCCCTCGGCCAGAGGTGATTCCTGGAACAGGGGCAGGGGTCGGGCCCGTCCAGGACACAGTTGGGGCTCCAAGCCTAGAGCCGCTGCCAAGGCGGCTCAGCAATGAGGGGGCGCCCTCACCCTTGCGGGTGGGGGGGGGGGGGGCGGCTGCAACTCTTCTCCCAGGTCTGGGTCCAAGAGGTCTCGGACAGGTGGATTCAGGAAGTGGTGTCTTCCGGTTACAAGCTGGAGTTCGAGTTCCGGCCCCCTCACAGATTCTTCAGTTCTCGGGTGCCGTCAGATCCTCTGGCCACCCAGGGGCTTCGGGCGGCAGTAGCAAGTCTCTTGGACATGGCTGTCATCTGTCCGGTGCCTCGCTTAGACCGGGGCCTGGGCTTCTATTCCAATTTGTTCACGGTGCCCAAGAAGGACTGGTCCGTTCGTCCCATTCTGGATCTGAAGCTGCTCAACAGGTTCGTTCGTCCCCGGAGGTTCCGTATGGAAACTCTGCGCTCAGCCATCCATTCACTTCGTCAGGGGGACTTCATGACGTCCATAGACATCAAGTATGCTTACCTGCATATTCCAATATTTCCAGCACACCAGAGATTCCTCAGGTTTGTCGTGGACAATCGACATTTTCAGTTTGTGGCTCTTCCGTTTGGCCTTACCGCAGCTCCAAGGTTCTTTACCAAGGTGTTGGCAGGAGTGATGGCCATCCTCAGAGCCAGGGGTATGCGCATCGTGCCCTATCTGGACGATCTTCTCATCATGACGTCTTCCCTCAGTCAGGCGCAGCTGGATACCGAGAACGTGGTGTCCACTCTGGAGAGCTTCGGTTAGGTGATCAACTATCCCAAGTCCTGCCTTACTCCCTCCAGGGTGGTGGAGTTCCTGGGAATGTCTCTGGATACTTCTCAGGCAAGGGTGTTTCTTCCCCGAGCCAAGGTTCTTCTGATTCAGGAATTCACTCAGCGTCTCCTATCCATCCCCCGCCCGTCCATCCGGCTAGGGATGCGACTGGTGGGATTGATGGTGGCGTTGTTTGAGGTGGTTCCCTTTGCCCAGTTTCACACAAGGACGCTCCAGCTCCAGATCTTTTGGCGGCCTGGGATGTGTCCCCGCTGTCATTGGATCTGTCTTTTCGGATGTCCCCCCGGGTGCGGCGTTCCCTTCGGTGGTGGCTGAAACCGAGCAATCTGACGAGGGGCAGATCCTTTCTGACCCCTCGTTGGGAGACGGTCACCACGGATGCCAGCCTGTCAGGTTGGGGGGGATTTTGGAAGGATCTTCAGTTTCAGGGGCTGTGGGGGCCTCAGGAGGCTCACAATCCCATCAATGTTCTGGAGCTGAGAGCCATCAGGTTGGTTCTGGCTCACTTGACTCATCAGTTGCAGGGCCTACCGGTTCAAGTTCGGTCGGACAATCGGACGGCGGTCGCCTACATCAATCACCAGGGAGGCGTGCCCTCAGGGAAGTGTCTTTGATCCTGGATTGGGCAGAGGGCAATGTCCCATGCATCTCAGCAGTGTACATTCCGGGAGTGGAGAACATGCTGGGGGGAATGGTCACTCTGCCCCAAGGTGTTTCGGTCGCTTTGCCACCGGCGGGGGACTCCGGAGGTGGACCTCTTTGCCTCTCGTCACAATCACAAGCTTCCGGCATTTGTGTCTCTCTCGCGGGATCCGCTGGCTCTGGCGGCGGATGCCATGTCTCTGAACTGGGGGGATCTGGGGTTTCTATACCTGTTCCCTCCGTTTCCCATGGTGGGCAAAGTGGTGCGCAAGCTAGCCCTGGAGGGCGTGTCAGCAATTCTGGTGGCTCCAAGGTGGCCAAGACAGGTTTGGTTCACAGACGTGGTAAGGTTGGCAGAGGATCAGTTAGCTCTGCCCCTTCTGCCGGATCTACTCACTCAGGGTCCACTGTTCTACCCCAATTTACCAACGCTGGCTTTGACGGCGTGGTTGCTGAAACCTCCATCTTGAAGGAGGAAGGTCTTTCTGATGCTGTCATTCAGACTCTGGTTAGGACTAGAAAGAAGTCTTCCTCTGCCATTTACTATAGGATTTGGAGGTCTTATATTGATTGGTGTGAGGTCAGGGCCTTGCCTTGCAGGGCGTTTTCTATCCCTAGGATCTTGGAATTTTTGCAACATGGTCTGGACCTAGGTTTGAAGCTTAGTACGTTGAAAGGGCATGTTTCTGCCCTGGCGGTTTTCTTTCAAAAGTCTTTTGCTCTTTATTCTCTGGTTAAGACCTTTTTCCGGGGGTTTACGCATGTGCGGCCTCCTAAGAAGCCTTTGCTCCCAGTTTGGGATTTGAATTTGGTTTTGTCTGCCTTGCAGGGTCCTCCTTTTGAACCTTTGCAGGATATTGCACTTTCTACGCTTACGCAGAAGGTTGTTTTTCTGGTTGCCATCACTTCTGTTCGGCGTGTTTCGGAGTTGGCAGCCTTGTCTATTAAGGCCCCTTACTTTGAGAGGCATCAGGACAAGGTTGTTTTCCGCTTCAAGACAGATTTCCTTCCTAAGGTGGTCTCTGCTTTTCATCTTAATCAGGATATTGTTCTTCCCTCCTTGTGTCCTAAGCCTAGCAATGACAAGGAGAGGGTTTTGCATTCTTTGGATGTGGTTCGCTGTGTGAAGTACTATTTGGTGGCTACTTCTCCTTTTCGTAGGACTGACGCCCTTTTTGTGGTGCCCTCTGGGCCTAGGAAGGGTTAGGCTCCTGCCAAGTCTTCCATTAGTAAATGGATTCGCCAGGCCATTGTTGGGGCCTATTCGGCTAAGGCAGTAGTCCTCAAACTTCCTCCTCAAGGGCCGAGACAGGCCAGGTTTTGCAGCTCTCTATGCTGATGCACAGATGTAATAATTAGGGCTATAGGTCTGTCTGAGCACCAGTTAATTCACCTGTGGAATAGCGTGGAGAGCTGCAAAACCTGGCCTGCCTCGGCCCTTGAGGAGGAAGTTTGAGGACTACTGGGCTAAGGGGAAGATTCCCCCTTTTCGTGTTACTGCTCATTCTACTCGTGCTGTTGGGGCGTCCTGGGCCTTCCAGCACCAGGCTTCTGTTGAGCAGGTTTGTAAGGCTGCTACTTGGTCTTCGGTTCACACTTTTTCCAAGTTTTACAAGGTTGATGTTCGGGCCTCAGCGGATGCTGTTTTTGGCCGCAAAGTTCTGCAAGCTGCAGTGGTTTAAAGTGGACCAACACCCAGGATTTTGACTATCCTGGGTATTGGTCCACTTCCCCGGGGCACCCCGATTTGGGGTGCCCCGCTGCCTGAAACCCCCCCAAACACCCCGAAAACTCACCTCTCCAAGTGTCGACGGACAAGGGATCGCGCCCGCCGCCTCCCGCGCGTCACTCTTGACGTGTGCGCGCCGGCCATTCAGATATGGCCGGCGTGGGCGCGCGCACGTCTAGAGGAGCGCGAGAGAGGCGGCGGCAGCAGCGGCTGGAGAGGTAAGGATTTTTCGGGGTTTTGGGGGGGTTACACCCCGCGGGACATCCCGATCTCGGATGTCCCGCGGTGTGTGACTTGATCGGCCCGGGAATCTTATAGATTCCCGGGCCGATCACCCCTGGGTGTTGGCCCACTTTAAGTTTGTGCCTTGTTGCCTTGTTTTTTGGATCCCCACCTTTTTGGACACTGCTATTGGATCTCCCACATGTAATGATTGTCTTGAAGCGGGGTGTGTGACATACTTAGAATAATACCATTTTGTGGATACTCACCTGTAAAATGGGTATTTTAAGTATGTCACATACCCCGCTTCACCCTGCCCTTTTGTATTCTGGATCCTTTATATGGTGAACCTTTGTTTCTTAATTGGCTTTCCTGGTCCCTTTCTCTTACTGCTATCTTTTTACTGGGGAATGAGTGGGAGGTCCCAGGTATTTATGGGTCGGGAGGGTCATACCTTTTTTTATCATCTCTGCAAGATCGCCATCTACAGGTCAGTATACCCACATGTAATGATTGTCTTGAAGCGGGGTGTGTGACATACTTATAATACCCATTTTACAGGTGAAAATTGTATTTTCTTGCCCATTTATTCTTCGATTTACAAACTGAAAACCGTTTAGGCCATTGCCAGTTGTAGCCCAAAAGATTGAGGTAACAATTGGCTTTGCCTGTAATATCACTTTTTAATAGCACTTTCATGGGTATTTTACATCCATAATGACAATGTTTCTGGAAGCTGTTCAGTTGTTTTGACAAAATTTGCACCCTTACGAGCAAAAATGACACCATTTGGATCTCCACATAGCCCACTCGATAGCTCTGCTGCTGCACTAATTTATCACCTGTGCATCTATGTTGAGATCCATAAAACATGACCTGTCTGTTGGAGGAGACCACATGAGAAGTCCTTGGCTCTCTAATCTATTAAAAATGTTGGTCTTCCTATAGTGGAATTGGTGAGATGTGAGCTCCTCTAGCTAGATCAAAACAGACCAATTCAGATTGTAGCTTGTGTGCTTGAGGCTTAAAGCGGAACAAAACCCATGATTTTGACTCTTATCTTTGTTTTGTTCCATGCCTCAGGGGCATCCCAATGTTAGATCCCCCCCCCCAGATCGGCAATAATGGCTTACCTCGGTCTAATGCAACTTAAGTGAGCTTGCATCCAACTGGGTCTGTTTTCTGTGCCTATGTGATTCGCCAAACAACTGATAGTCTGCACTGGGTAGTGCAGGCAGGTGTATTCCCAGCAGCGCGCCCACACAGCCCAATGATGTGCCGCACTCTCCATTACAAAATATCAGAGACATAGGCACAGCAAACAGTTATGATTGGACGAGAGCCTGCACATGTGCCATTGCACTGGGTAAGCTCTTTCTTCCAATCTGGGGCGTTTCACACTGGGGGGGGGGGTCAAGGCCACCTGCTGGCCCAGAGATCTTGTGTGTAAACCTCAACACTGTTATGTAACGCTGAGATTTTAAAACAAAAAAGTGACTGCTTACGGAGTGTAGTGAGAATCGGATGGAGGCATCCCAAGGACATTGGCTAGATACCCCAAAACTTCTCAAGACTTAAATGACGTACACAACAAAATAGTACTACTAGGACCCAAACATCTATCTTCCAAAGAACCCTGCCTTGCGGGAAATCATTACTGCCTGTTACCCTTTTTTAGATGTTAGAAATGTTACAGCCATTTCTTTATATTAGTTCTACAGTCACACAAATAAAACTTAACTTTGCTTTTATGACCTAATGGGTAGACATTACTGGGGCACTGGATTCCACTGCTACTACCTGCTTGACTCCTGGAACTTTCTTGTGCACATTTTTTGTGTAGAACTTAACTACATGGATCTGTGTGTACAACCTTTAAGGAAGAACTCTGGTCATTATAGATGCATAGGGATTAGACTAAAATGCAGGGCTAAAAGAATCACTGGTGTTTTGAGCATGATTGACAACCACCTATGTTCTTTGCAAAATCTAGTGCCATTGGTATCCTCTGTTGAGACTTTTGTATGTGTTTAATCAGGTAGATCTTTTGTTTGTTGTCACTGTCTCCCAAGCTATGGTGGCACTTCTCAACGTTGGTGTTTGTTTAAGGGAAGAGGCTTCTGTGGTAGATCCTGAAATGCAATGCGTTGTACTGTTGAATGTCATGGCATGCTTGTTCTTGCAGCTCCTTGAAAGCTAGGTTTAGGGGGTCTGATAAAAGAATCTGCGCAAATGTAATACACATATGCACGTAGGGGTAATAATTGTTACCCCATCACAAAACTCCCTCTAGTAGCCAGCGGTCACACAGGCTGGCAAACCAGTAGATGAAGAGGAAAATGTGTAAGTGCCACTGGCTTTTCTCGGCCTTCCAGTTTCTCCCGACATCTGTTATCTGGATGCCCCCCTGCTGCCTAGGTGGAGGGAGTGTTTTAACCTGTTAATCTGTTTCTCCACTGTCGAGCTGCCACGCCCACTCAAAAAAAAAGGGTTTTGTTCCGCTTTAAGCACTTGTTCTGGTTGGGAAAGTATTTCTTCACCAAAAAATTTTGTAAAAAAATATATTAAAAAAAATATAAAAAAAATATATATATTGCTAGTCTACTGCATCTATTGCATGTTTATCTATTGGGAAATGTTTTCTCTCAAGATATGGTGCTGAATAAACCCTATAGTGGGCAGATGAGACACAGTGTGAACACAAAGTCCACTGTTATTTGTGTATGATATTGTAATGTTCTTGTGCTACCTGTTCTTTGCTATGAGCTGTACCATGATGAAAGCTGTAAATTAGGGACTGCAACTTTGTGTTACCGCAAAAAAAAAAAATATTGGAACATAGAATCTATTGCGATCTTTGCTTCTGGAGGTGGTGGTCTAACAAAGCATGTGTCTGGTCTGTAAGGAGTTGCTCTGCAAATCTGCTCCTTGGAATGCTTATTTTGTATTCTGAACCATTGTTCCTCACTTTGCGTAGGTGTACAATGAGCAAATCCGTGACCTTCTCTCAAACTCCGGTCCTCTTGCTGTGCGAGAGGATGCTCAGAAAGGAGTAGTTGTGCAAGGATTAACGCTGCATCAGGTATGTATTCAGAGATACTAGATAAACCCCTATTAATCTCTGCCACATGTCTAAACCCCCTCTTAATGTATTTATTTGGCACTTATGTATTCCACACTGCTTTGAAGGTAATTAGTGCCACAAAATTATACAGAGCGTGATGCATAGTGCTTGACAGACGCACTGGCTGCTGTAAGTATTAGCCCGGGTATTGATAAATCTCATTGTTCTATTGCTGTGTAATATCATGAATCTTAATAAGTAAAGGAGCAGACAAGAAAGCTGGTTAATATCTTGACCTCCCCTATGCACAGAAAAATGTATAAATTCATTTTGTCCCCAAAGGTCAGTCATGTGATGCAGGGCTCTTCAAACATTTGCCAAATGCTGACTTCGGTTGTTGAGTGACAGTCCCTGGAATCTGATCTGATCCCATCACACACTGTCATGCTGCCTTTTAGTGATTCCTCAACTTAAAGTAGCAGATACAGACTTTGCAATGGTGACCTAGGCTGGTTTAAAGCAGACCTTCAGCATCATTTAATGAAAAGCTCAAACCCTTGAAAAAGTATTTCCCTAACATCTAAAATTAATATATTTAGCGTTTTTAGTCACTTTTTATTCTTCACTCGCCTGCAACTCTGTTCAGCATTCTAGGATACGGGTGCCGCCATCATCAGTAGCATCACATACTGAGGAGAGGGGTCAAACGTGCAGGAGAGCAGGGATATAGCTGTGCTTTGCACAAACAGAGCAGAGCTGGGGTCAGGAAAAGGACAGAAATCCCAGAATGCAGAGCAGCACAGTAAGAATACACTTCCTGTTTTCAGGCAGCCTGCACCTCCATGGGCCACCATCTAGGATGTTTAAAGTCTCAGAAAATGCAGTAGATCCAAGTAGGATGATTTTTAATGTGGGCAATCCGTATGTACAGGGCAGGGGAAACACATAAGATAGGCTCTTATTTAGGGTGAAGGTCCCGTTTAAGTGAAAGTCCAGTATAGTAATCACCCCCCACCCACCTGGCACTGAGGTGGGGATAGGTAACAAGTAGGAGAAAAAAAACTCGTACTTAACCCGGATCTTGCGCAGTTCTTCCAGCACTTGAATGCAGCCATCTTGGGCATGCCGCACAGAACAGAATCCCCTGTAGCCCCAACTGCCTATCGGAGTAGTCTTGGTGTTCTTCCTAGTGGAAGCCCCAGACCTGCAGCAAATGACATAAGGACCGTGGGGAACCCAGTCTTAATGCCTAGTGTTATGGCTAGTAGTTTCAAAAAGGGGGGTACCACATGTTATATATTTTTTCTTTTTTGAGCTGCAGTGGCTGGGGTACTGCAATAACCTTTATTTATGAACATTCTTTATTGATGGACAGTCTTACAGCCTGCCTATTATGCTGATACTAGGCACAATACATGCTTGCATTACAGCACCCAGTTCACACCTCAATATCTCTGCCACTTCTTTGTCCATTTTAAAGAGGAATATTTCAGGTATTAGGGAGTTAATAAAAAAATAATACAAAAAACTCCCCAAACCTGGCTTGCCCCTGTGGTTTCACTTTATACAACTTTTGACTTACCTGTCTGGTCGAATCGCGCTCCAGCATCCCTCAGTCCCACACATCTTGTTGTCCCGTCATGCCCTGCGCCCCTAGATCTGGCACAGTGTCATTGCATATTGCATTCTCTTTACCTGGGAATTCCCCGCCCTGTGAACCCCCCTCCCCATTCACCTGATAAGATTACCTTTCCATCGAGCCCCAAAGTGCATGCGCAGCTGGCGGCAGCAGTCATCGCTTGCATCCTATTCAGCTGTGCACCCCCACTGCAACTGAATACCTGTGCGTGGCCGCTCACAGCCGAAGAATGCAAGGAAGTGCACATTAATATGCATGGCTGGAGAAGCAGATTGGATAAGACGCACCTGTGCCGTGGGCTCGAGGAAAGGTAAAAAGTCTGGCAGGGTTTCACAAGACTTTTACTTCTTCTACCCCACAGTATGGGGATATCCTGATTTGTGATGCCCTGCTGCATTTTCCTTGCCGCAAGTCTGTGAGTGGTAACTTACCACTCCAACGTTTTGAAGAAGGTTGTCAGTCTGCCATGCTATTTGACCACTTGCAACCAATCTGGTGCATCGGGTAGGCGTGCTTCCCTCCAGACGGTGAATCTGATTGGTTGATGGCAGTCAAAAAATGTCTACCAACCCAATCGCACAAAGGGCATATACAGGGGTGCCTGGTCCCTGGGTGTGTCAGGGGGAGACGCAGTAGGGCATGTTGAATCGGGATGCCTCTATCTTGCTGTGGTAGAGCAAGTAAAGTCTTTTGTGACTTGCTTTTTAAAAAGATGTCACTGTAAATGACGTGTTTGCTGCAGTGCCCTATGGGGACTAGCAGCAGTTAGGACAAGCAATAAGCAGCACATATTTGTATATCTTTAGCGCTAGTATTTGTTTTCTTATTCACTTTTCGCAGCCAAAATCTGCTGGGGAGATTTTGCAGTTGCTTGACTATGGTAACAAGAACCGAACACAACATCCCACAGATATGAACGCTACCTCCTCACGATCTCATGCTGTGTTTCAGGTAGGTGTAATAACTATAGATCAGTTTGCTGTTCTCGCTTGTTGAAATTTGAGTAAAACTCTAGTGGTGGATTTTTCTTCATTTTATGATTCTGTGGCATGTACATTATTGGCTACTTCTAGGAGCAAGTTTAGCCTCCAAAACCTTTACCCTTAGGGCCACAGTGTTCTCCGCTCTATAAATAAGAATACACATCCACTTTGTTGCCCAAAGTTGGGCTGTTTATTTTTCCCCCTCCAAGGAAGTGGTACTGCCTTGTTCTGGCCAGCCCATTGACCTGTTGGTAATCAGTAGGGCTTTTCAGTAGTGCATAGAACCATGCCCACTGGGCTAGGTAACACTATTGGATGCCAGAGGGCTGTTTAGGGTTGGAAAAATTATGGGGGGCCAACCATCTTGTTTCTTAACCCCTATGCTATGTTCTGGGCAGCTAACAAATGTTGGTGGAAGCAAAAGGAATTTGTTATACAGAGCCTCTTAGGATGTGATTTGAATAGAAGTTCCCCTAAAATTTTTGATTGGCCAGCATAGGCACGCCCACAGCTAGAGGCAAACTGGGAGGCGGCCAAAAACACTTTAACCTTAGGGCCGCTGTGTCCTCCGCCCAAAGTTGGCCTGTTTATTCTCCCCCCTCCAAGGCAGTGGAACTGCCCTGTTCTGGCCAGCCAAGTGACCTGTTAGTAAACTGTAGGGTTTTCCAGTAGTGCATGGCGCCATGCCCACCAGGCTAGGTAAAACCATTGGATGCCAGAGGGCAATGTCAGCTATCCTGTTTAGGGTTGGAAAAATGATAGGGGTCAACCATCTTGTTTCTTAACCCCTATGCTTTGCCCTGGGCAGCTAACAAATGTTGGAGGAAGCAAAAGGAATTTGTTATACAGAGCCTCTAAGGAAATTATCTGAATAGAAGTTCCCCTAAAACTTCTTATTCTAAGTATGTCACACACCCCGCTTCAAAACATTCATTACACTTGGGTATACTGACCTGTAGATGGCGATCTTGCAGAGATAACAAAAAAAGTCAGACCCTCCCGGCCCATAAATACCTGGGATCTCCCACTCATTACCCAGTCTTTCATCTCTGCAGAGGCGATCAAGTCATAAGATGTTTCCTCCTTGCAGGTAGCCGGGATGACTCCCGGCCACTTTTATTCTTCTATTTCTGCCCGGATCCCCTTGTTTTTATATTCCCTGCCTCCCAGCCACACTGCTGGCCCGGGCAAAGGTAGTTGGCACCCCTGGTGCTTAGGAGCCGTGAGACCCCATAACAAGGGGTAGGCGGCTATCCGGGTTGGTGATCCCGGTTTGGGATGCCCCATCCCTTGGCCCTTCCCTGGCATGGATTCCGCCCCTGGCACAAACTGGAGTTGGAGTTCGAGTTCCGGCTCCCTCCCAGATTCTTCAGTTCTCGGGTGCCGTCAGATCCTCTGGCCGCCCAGGGGCTGCGGGCGGCAGTAGCAAGTCTCTTGGACATGGCTGTTATCTGCCCGGTGCCTCACTCAGACCGGGGCCTGGGCTTCTATTCCATTTTGTTCACAGTGCCCAAGAAGGACGGATCCGTTCGTCCCATTCTGGATCTGAAGTTGCTCAACAGGTTTGTTCGTCCCCGGAAGTTCCGTATGGAATCTTTGCGCTCAGTCATCCACTCATTGCGTCAGGGCGACTTCATGACGTCCATAGGCATCAAGGATGCTTACCTGCATATTCCAATTTCCGGCACACCAGAGATTCCTCAGGTTTGTCTTGGACATTCCACATTTTCAGTTTGTGGCTCTTCCGTTTTGCCTTACTTCGGCTCCAAGGGTTTTTACCAAGGCGTTGGCAGGAGTGATGGCCATCCTCAGAGCCAGGGTTACCCGCATCGTGCCCTATCTGGACGCTCTTCTCATCTTGGTGTCTTCCCTCAGTCAGGCGCAGCTGGATGCCAGGAATGTGGTGTCCACTCTGGAGAGTTTCGGTTGGGTGATCAACTATCCCAAGTCCTGCCTGGCTCCCTCCAGGGTGGTGGAGTTTCTGGGAATGTCGCTGGATATTTCTCAGGCCAGGGTGTTTCTCTCCCGGGCCAAGGTTCTTCTGATTCGGGAATTGACTCAGTGTCTTCTATCCATTGCCCGTCCGTCCATCCGGCTAGGGATGCGACTCGTGGGATTGATGGTGGTGTCGTTCGAGGCGGTTCCCTTTGCCCAGTATCTCACAAGGACGCTCCAGCTCCATCTCTTGGCAGCCTGGGATGGGTCCCCGCTGTCATTGGATCAGTCTTTTCTGATGTCCCCCCGGGTGCGGCGTTCACTTCGGTGGTGGCTAAAACCAAGCAATCTGACGAGGGGCAGATCCCCCCCCTCGTTGGGAGACGGTCACCACGGATGCCAGCCTGTCAGGTTGGGGGGGGATTCTGGAAGGATCTTCAGTTTTAGGGACTGTGGGGGCCTCTAGAGGCTCACGATCCCATCAATGTTCTGGGGTTGAGAGCCATCAGGCTGGTTCTGGCTCACTTGACTCTTCAGTTGCGGGGCCTACCGGTCCAAGTTCGGTCGGACGGCGGTCGCCTACATCAATCACCAGGTGAGGGACTCGAAGCAGGCGTGCCCTCAGGGAAGTGTCCTTGATCCTTGCCCGGGCAGAGAGCGATGTCCCATGCATCTCGGCGGTGTTCGTTCCGGGAGTGGAGAACATGGAGGCGGACTCCCTGAGCAGGGGGTCATCTCGCCGGGGGGGGGGGGGGGGGGGGGGGGGGGGAAGGGTCGCTCTGCCCCAAGGTGTTTCGGTCGCTTTGCCAACGATGGGGGGTCTCCGGTGGTGGCCCCCTTTGCCTCTCGTCACAATCACAAGCCTCCGGCATTTGTGTCTCTCTCGTGGGATCCACAGGCTCTGGCGGTGGATGCCATGTCTCTGAACTGGAGGGATCTGGGGTTTCTGTACCTGTTCCCTCAGTTTCCCATGGTGGGCTGAGTGGTGCGCAAGCTGGCCCTAGAGGGCACGTCGGCAATCCTTGTGGCTCCAAGGTGGCCAAGACAGGTGTGGTTCGCAGACGTGGTAAGGTTGGCGGAGGATCAGTTAGTCCTGCCCCTTCTGCTGAATCTGCTCACTCAGGGGCCGCTGCTCTACCCCAGTTTACTAACGCTGGCCTTGACGGCGTGGTTGCTGAAACCTCCATCTTGAGGGATGAAGGTCTTTCTGATGCTGTCATTCAGACTCTGGTTAGGGCTAGGAAGCAGTCTTCCTCTGCCATCTATTATAGGACTTGGAGGTCTTATATTGATTGGTGTGAGGTCAGGGCCTTGCCTTGCAAGGGCGTTCTCTATCCCTGGGGTTTTTGGAATTTCTGCAACATGGTCTTGACCAAGGTTTGCAGCTTAGTACGCTGAAGGGGTAGGTTTCTGCCCTGGCGGTTTTCTTTCAAAAGTCTTTTGCTCTTCATCCTCTGGTTAAGACCTTTTTTTCCAGGGGTTTACACCTGTGTGGCCTCCTAGGAAGCTTTTGCTCCCAGTTTGTGATTTGAATTTGGTTTTGTCTGCCTTGCAGGGTCCTCCTTTTGACCCTTTGCAGGATATTGCAATTTCTACGTTTACGCAGAAGGTTGTTTTTCTGGTTGCCATCATCTCCGTTCAATGTGTTTCTGAGTTGGCAGCCTTGTCTATTAAGGCTCCTTATTTTGTGAGGCATCAGGACAAGATTGTTTTCCACTTCAAACCAGATTTCCTTCCTAAGGTGGTCTCTGTTTTTCTTTTGAATCAGGATATTGTTCTTCCCTCCTTGTGTCCTAAGCCCAGCAATGACAAGGAGAGGGTTTTGCATTCTTTGGATGTGGTTCGCTGTGTGAAGTACTATTTGGTGGCTACTTCTCCTTTTCGTAGGACTGATGCCCTTTTTTTGTGGTGCTCTCTGGGCCTAGGAAGGGTTTGGCACCTGCCAAGTCTTCCATTAGTAAATGGATTCGCCAGGCCATTGTTGGGGCCTATTCTGCCCAGGGGTAGGTTCCCCCTTTTCGTGTTACTGCTCGTTCTACTCGTGCTGTTGGGGCGTCCTGGGCCTTCCGGCACCAGGCTTCTGTTGAGCAGGTTGTAAGGCTGCTACTTGGTCTTCGGTTTTACAAGGTTGATGTTCGGGCCTCAGCAGATGCTGTTTTTGGCCGTAAAGTTCTGCAAGCTAAAGTGGTTTAAGTTTGTGCCTTGTTTTTTGGATCCCCGCCCTTTATGGACACTACTATTGGATGTCCCAAGTGTAATGAATGTTTTGAAGCGGGGTGTGTGACATTCATAGAATAATACCATTTTGTGAATACTCACCTGTAAAATGGGTATTATAAGTATGTCACACACCCCGCTTCACCCTGCCCTTTTATATTTTGGATCCTTTATATGGTGAACCTTTGTTGGTTTTAATTGGCTTTCCTGGTCCCTTGATCTTACTGCTATCTTTATACTGGGTAATGAGTGGGAGGTCCCAGGTATTTATGGGCTGGGAGGGTCTGACTTTTTTTGTTATCATCTCTGCAAGATCGCCATCTACAGGTCAGTATACCCAAGTGTAATGAATGTTTTGAAGCGGGGTGTGTGACATACTTATAATACCCATTTTACAGGTGAGTATTCACAAAATGGTATTTTCTCTTTCTGTGAAACCCCCCTGGATCGCTCAATCCACTCTTTCATGACCCTGTGACACATCACAGCATACCCCCTAGCTAGGTGCACACCTGCTCCAGGCCTTTTTCATTGGCTAGCGCAGGCACGCCCACAGCTAGAGGCAAGCTGGGAGGCGGCCAGAAGTGCTTGCTGCATTCAGATTGGCTGAGTGGCCCCCACAGGGCCAAATGTTAAAGGGATTGTCCAGCCAAACAATAAACAACGTTAATTACCATTTGTCCATTGTAGCTCCAACGCCTGGACCTGCCGGAGTACAATTTACTGCCACTTACAGCAGACATGTACAGGTCTGTTTTTCATTACAAAAGAGGTTCAGAGGCAGGTTTACACACCCCCTGATTGCAACTGAATAGAGTGGGCGCCCTGTGGGTGTAAACCCAACATGTGATTGGTTGCCTTCTTTGACCGTAGAGGACCAATGGGGTGCTTGATTTATGATCTCGGTAAGTTGTATAACAGCTGTTCTGGGCAGGTTAGCTGTGCTGGACATGAGTATTGCCACTTATTTTTTTTTGGAACAAAATGCAGAATTTTCACTCTCCCTGCTTTTGTTCTTCATCCTGGGCGCATCCCAGTTTGGGGTGCCAAGCTATGTTAACCTCCCAAGAACTTTCACTGTGTTTGCGGCCCAAGCAATCCCACACCGTTTGTGCAAGCTCTCTGTTAACCAGCATTCTATGACATGACTATTAATGAGTGCCATAGAATGCTGAATGGAAGGGGAGTGGCAGGCATCCCCACAATCGCTCCCTTTCAGCTGTGCATACCCACACTGGCCATTCAGATAGGCCTGACACAGGAGCGTACAGGAGCACACTGCAGCCAAAGTGACACTGGAGATGTAGCCTGCATGTAGCCTGCATATGTGCAGTGGTATTTCGGGGGTTTAACACATCAAGACATCCCAAATTGGGAGACCACAGGCACTAGAGTCTTATAAATTCTAGGTCAGTGGGTGCTCCTTTTAAATGTTTGCCTATACCTGCTTAATAAACTCTATTGGCCTTTCCCAGTCACATGAGTTGTGGGAGCATGGTACTGATGTTGTTTTGCTAATTTTCAGATTTTGGTGTAGCCATGCAATATTGTTCTCACAAAGTTCCCTGCGGTTAACTAAACACACTTATGTTTACTGAGCTTTCCTCCCTTTTTGTTGGTTTTTTGTTTGTGGAACTAGGATTTCTCGGAAGGTAGCACAGGAGAATTCACAATGGATATGACGCCCCTCTCAAAGATGAGCCTTTATGTAAACAACTAATAAAATATGTTCGTTCTTAGATATACCTGAGGCAACAAGACAAAAGTGCAAGTATTAATCAAAATGTCCGGATTGCAAAAATGAGCCTCATTGATCTGGCTGGTTCAGAACGAGCGAGTGCTACAAATGCTAAAGGAGAACGCTTGCGAGAGGGCACCAACATCAACCGCTCCTTGTTGGCTCTTGGAAATGTAATCAATGCCCTGGCAGATCCGAAGGTAAATTGCAATAATTTTGGTAAACTTGTGATTTTTTTATTATTATTAAGCTTCCATACCCAGTTGAGGGTCTTTAGGGGTATGTGGCTCTGAACTTTTACTTGTAGAACTGTACCATGGTAATACTTTACTTTCTGAGATGGTCTGTCTGGGATAGACTCCCTATTGAGGAAAGTTGGTCTGGTATTGGCCGCCTGTTGGGGGAACGTCTGCCTTGGATAGGGTCACCTGTTGGGGAAACGTTTGCCTTGGATAGGGTCGCCTGTTGGGGGAACGTCTGCCTTGGATAGGGTCGCCTGTTGGGGGAACGTCTGCCTTGGATAGGGTCGCCTGTTGGGGGAACATCTGCCTTGGATAGGGCCGCCTGTTGGGGGCACATCTGCCTTGGATAGGGCCGCCTGTTGGGGGATATTCTGCCTTGATAGGGCTGCCTGTTGGGGGATAATCTGCCTTGATAGGGCCGCCTGTTGGGGGAACGTCTGCCTTGGATAGGGTCGCCTGTTGGGGGAACATCTGCCTTGGATAGGGTCGCCTGTTGGGGGAACGTCTGCCTTGGATAGGCTGCCTGTTGGGGGATAATCTGTCTTGGATAGGGCCACCTGTTGGGGGATAATCTGTCTTGGATAGGGCTGCCTGTTGGGGGATAATCTGCCTTGATAGGGCCGCCTGTTGAGGAATAATCTGCCTTGATAGGGCCCCCGGTTGGGGGGAACGTCTGTCTTGGATACAGCCGCCTTTTGGGGGAACGTCTGCCTTGGATAGTCTGCCTGTTTCCGGAAAAATGAAATAGTTGGTAATGGCCATAACACTTCTACATTTTCCTAATAAAAGCCCCAAAGACAGGCAGGAAGTTTGTTTTTGAAGGTGTTGCGGTCTCAATTTTTCTTGAAAAGCATCAGCCGGCATCTAGACTGAATCGATTCCAAGTATTAAAGTTCATTATAGTAAACACGTTTTTCTCCCTCGTCATGAAATGTAAAAGCCACCAGGGGGCACCATTCACTTGCCCTGCCCCCATGTATATCCATGTTCATCTCTTATAATGTATTCCAGATGTGGTTGTTTGGCAGGCCCAGAATGTTTGGTATACGGTCTAGTTTCACAGATGCCTTTTTTTTTTTATTTCTTTTCTTTCTCCCTGAAAGCTTCAAAGTGTGCCAAACTTCCAGTGGGCAATTTGCAGTGATTTCAAGTAGACGTTATTTAAACTGGTTATAATTTTGCACTTAAAGAATATACTTGGCATGTTTTTTGTGATTGTATAACTACCAGAAAATGACCTGAACTATATCTAAATGCACTCATTCCACGTGCTCTGCGTCAGATCACTGTAGTCTCTTTTTGGCTGTCTAAAGTTAAGCACGGAAGTTGCCTTTCCTGTGAATCATTATTTGTGGAATTCAGGGAATGCATTTTAATGGGCTTTTAAAATGAAAATGAAACAAAGTGGAAGCCCAGTTATCCATCGCACTGCAATTTCCCAATTTAAAGCTACTGCTACTTAAAGCTACTGTTTTGCCATGTTTACCATCCTGAAATGGCAGAATTTTATTCTTTATACTATCTGTATTATGAATGTAGTAACTTTTTCAGGACATCCCCCCCCTTTTTTTTTCTTGTCTATGTAGTGTGGGCGTAGACATATTAGCCCCATTGCTACAGTCATTAAATTGGAGATGCACAAAGTTAAAGGAGGTGTATTGCGAAATCGTGTTATATTAAAAGCCCATACAAACACATCATGTAATGAGGAGGAGTCACTTATACACCCAAACAGAATAAAACTCTGCATGAGATTTATGAGTGTATCGGGATGACATAGCCTGTCCCCTCTGATTCCTCTTCCCTCCAATAAAAAGAAACAAGCCTGGCTGGGTATTTCTTGATGTTGGGTGTATAAGTGACCCCCCCATCCTCCCGCCATCTAGCTTATTTATATGGATTTTTATCATTGGGCCATTTTTCACGATAGTGCTCCTTTAGGGCCACCTGCATCTGTGTACTTCTACCCATTTCATTCTATCTGGCCTCTCTTTTTGCATCACCTTTGGTCTCCTTCCTCGGCCCCCTTCTTCCTCACCACTACCCAACTCGCCTTTGGCTAGTTTTGCTCCTTGGTCTTCGGTTCACACTTTTTCCAAGTTTTATAAGGTTGATGTGCGGGCCTCAGCGGATGCTGTTTTTGGCCGCAAGGTTCTGCAGGCTGCAGTGGTTTGAGTTTCTGCATTATTGCCTGGTTGGATACCCGCCCTTTTTGGACACTGCTGTTGGATATCCCATGTCTAATGATTTAGTAATCTGAAGTGGGGTGTGGGACATACTTAGAATAATACCATTTTGTGATTACTTACCTGTAAAATAGGTATTATAAGTATGTCACCCCGCTTCACCCGCCCTTTTTGGTATCCTGGTTCTTTATATGGGGAAGTTTTTTATTTACAGTTGAGGGTTACCATTGGTTTTTTTCCTGGTACTTTGTCTTTATTGCTGTTTGAATTACTGGGGAATTGTTAGGAGGTACCAGGTATGTATAGACCGGGAGGGGCTTGTTGTTTTCTGGACTTCTCTGCAAACAGTGCCACCTAGCGGTGAGTATAACCCATGTCTAATGATTTAGTAATCTGAAGCGGGGTGTGTGACATACTTATAATACCCATTTTACAGGTGATTAATCACAAAATGGTATTTTTGAAACAGTGATTTTTCGGGGTGGCTCTATATGCTTGGCCTATCCCTCTTCTGGACCTTCTCCTTGTGGGTTCATGGTCTGTCTGCTGACGGTGACCTGTATTGAATATCTGTGTGGGACTCGAAGCAGGTTGATTCTCCTGGAAGGTATCTATTCCTGATCTGGGCGAAGGACTTCATTCCCTGCCCGTTCGGTGGTATTCGCTCCTATGGATGTCCTTCTGAGACAGGATGTGCTAATCCTTTTGTCTCTTTGAGAGCCAACTTGTGTGGTTCTGCTGGGGGCCCGTCACTATCACTAGTTCTCGGCCTTCTTTCCTCTGTCTGGGTATTCCTGAACTGTGGTCGTGAGGCTTACTTGAGTTGTGCCTAGACATGCTATGCTTATGTCTTATCTTCATTCACCCTGCTAGGTGGGGATCGGCACAAGTTGCTCTGGAAGGGGGGACCAGTGATTCTGGTGGCCCCTGGGTGGCCTGTGGGAGTGTGGTTTGCAGTCGTGGTGCTGAGGACTGCGGACCTGTACGTGCTTTCAGGTGTGCTGATCTGCTCACTCAGGACCTTTTTTATGTCACTCCAATTTACTGGTTCTGGTCTAGACGACCTGACGGCTGATTTCTCCAACTTGATGGAGACAGGCTTACCTTCTTGGTGACTGTGACTATGGGAAGTCTAGGACCAAGCCTTTTCTTCCTTGGTCTGTTACAGAGTATGGCATACCCATATTGCTTGGTGTGAGTCTAGGGCTTCCCTGTTGGGTGTTCTCTGTTCTCAGGGTTATAGCTTTGTTGCTGCATGGGTTGGAGTTGGCTTTCCATCTCGATACTCTGAAGGTTCAGGTTCTGCCCTGTCTGCCTTCCTATAGAGGTCTTTTGCTCACTTTTTTCCTTGGCTGAGCTTTCTTTTGGGGCTTACTCATGTGCATTCCCCACGTAACTTTTTATTCTGTTTGCCTTGTGGGGCGTTCTCTTGGACCTATTCCGGATGCTGTCTGTCTGTACTTACTTCAGTCAGACGTGTGCGTGAGTGGGCGGCTCTGTTTAGCTAGCCCTCGTGTATTGATATATACACCATGATGAGGTGGTGTTCCACTTTACGCCGGTCCTTCTGCCTAAGGTGGTGTCTTGGGCTTATGTATTCACGACATTGCCTTTCTTCCGGGCATTATCCCTTGTAACGCTGCAAGAAAGGGGGTTTACATTCCCTCGACAGGTGTTGGAAGCTTTCTTGGATGGTCTCTTGTCCTTTAGGGGGACTGATGCCCTTTGGGGTTTGCGGGCGTTTCCATCCATATGTGCCTGATCTCATCTGCTTTCAGGGGTTACGAGGCCCTTTGGCCTGGTCTTTACTTGGATGGGTTGTCTCTTCTGGTCCTAAGAAAGGTTTCTGCTTCTGCCAAGACTACTGTTAGCGTTTGGACTGGTTGGGCTGTTTCTCAGGCCTGTTCTTTTACGGGGGGAAAAAATCTTCTCCTTTCTTATTCTGATTTTATTGGTGCCTCATCGGAGCCTTTGCTCACGCAGCTCTTGGTAGCAAAGTTGCAGGTGACAGTGCTTTTAACTGTCTGCTGTGCCTTTTTTGTTGGGGATCCCACCTTTATGGACACTGCTATTGGATGTCCCACGTGTAAGTATTATATATGGAGCAGGACGTACTGTATGCTTAGAATAATACAATTCTGTGAAATACTCACCTGTAGAATTGGTATTATAAGCATACAGTACGTTCTGCTCCACCCCGCCCTGGTTTTACATTATTCTGGATCCCCTGTATGGTGATTGTTATCATGGTTATTATTACCAGTTTTTGGTGGTTGGTTTCTCCCGGCTTCTTTTTCTCACTGCTTTTCAATGCTGGGGATTTGTGGGAGGTCCCTGGGTATATGAAGGGCCGGGAGGAGCTTGTTTTCTTCATGTTCTGCAGTGCACAGTGCCATCTGGCGCAGGATTACCCACGTGTAAGTATTATATATGGAGCAGGACGTACTGTATGCGTATAGTAATATAATATAATAATATATTCTACAGGTGAGTATTTCACAGAATTGTATTTCTGCATCCCTGCTCACCTCTATCTGTGAGTGTGGCCTCACGCTGGCCATTCAGTGGTGCTTGCTGCGGTATTAAAGATAAAGGAGAGCAGGGATGCAGAGTTTGACTTTCCCAGGAATGTGTCTGATGCCGATTATCCCAATTCGGGATGCCCCAAAGAGTAGAACTCAGTTGGCCCTGGAGTGTCTTAGACACTGCCTCTGTCCTACCCTACCTACTCCAGCTTCCCTTTAGCCAAAATGTCAGGGTTAGATCTTTTCTTCATGGAGCTCTGTATGACAAGATGGGAACTTGCTGCACAATGCACAGACCCCCCCCCCCCCCCCCCCCACAGGTTTTCTGACTTTTTTCTTGAGCCGTTGATATTTTCTGTCTAATGTTGAATGGAGCTCTGCTAGGAAAAGTTAAGTATTAATAATCTAGGGCTCACTGGTGGTGGTGGTGGGGGGGGGGGGGGGGATTAAGTTTGTTTAATGGTGAGACAGTTGGCTCTGAATAAAGAGCAAGCAATTTGATCTACTTCTCTTATATTTTGACCCCTAACAGGCCTTCCAAATTATTAATCAACAAAATTGAGGCAGTTGTGCAGTTACTCTTACTGACCATAAAGATTGTTTGCTAGCTTTTGTTTTTAAAGATGAGAGTCTGAAGCGCCTCCCCCTTTTCTTGTTTTACTTATCTCTGTGTAGAAGCCCCATGGGCCCCTTACTGCCCCTCCTACGTACCAGAGTTTAAGATCTTGTGCGTTATCGTAGGCCAGTCTGTTAAGATTCCCCCAGGGCGCTGCACTCATTAAACAGCGTCATATTTCTGTCATATTTCTCTTAGACCACAATAATCTTTTACTGCATGATTTGTTAACACAACATCATTTTTAATGTTTTGCAGGTTCAGAGCCCAAATGGCCCATTATAGTTTGCAGTTTTCTGTAAAGGAATATCTTTGTTGATGCGGAGATAAATTTAATATCAATGTTGATATTCCAAAAACGGGGGGCTTAGCTGGCAACACAAAGTCAGGTTATTATTCTCCGCAACCTAAGGACACACTTTGCTGCTCCACTGCAGTTTTCATTTAACCCATTCACAGCCTGCGCTCATGCAGTGCTGGAGCCTTAGTGACCTATTGGGAAGTGGCTACAATAACATTTCTGTCCCTGTCTGAGCTCTTGATACTTTTCTTCTGTCCCCTGCAGCAGCTCTCAGCTACTCCTGCTGCTCAAAATAAAATTGTGTGCTGGGATTAGGTCCCACATGGACCTGCAGTCTGATGAAGATCCACTATTAAGGATTCAGATGTGAACCTTTGATGGTATAGATAACTTTTCATGGGTAGGTTTATATGGTAGCAGTATAGATGATTTTTTAAGGTAAGTTTTCTACAGTAGCAGTATAGATGACTATTCAGTGTAGGTTTATACAGTAACAGATCTTTCCACTTTGTTCTGTTGCAGGCTTGTTGGGTTCTTATGAATGCCCAAGACCTTTCTCTCATTACGTTCTCTGTCCTGAAAGTGTGGTTTTAGTACTGAGGGAATGTACAGGTCATCCAGTGTCCATTTTCCTGAAAGTTTGTCCTGTCCGCTTACAAAACTTTGAGATGATGACAAAATCATTGTTCTTTGATTATTAAAGTGGACCAAAACCTTGCTGGATTGGATCCATCCCCTCTCCGTGGGGCATCCTGATTTTGGATGCCCCACGGAGAGGGGATGGATCCAATCCAGCAGGGTTTTGGTCCACTTTAATAATCAAAGAACAATGATTTTGTCATCATCTCAAAGTTTTGCTGTGAGAAACCCCCCCAGGTCGCCAGCTACACTTACCTGAATTCTGGTCCTACGGCACATGCCGCATCCCTGTAGCAGGGCGCGCGCCGCGCCGGCCATTCATAAATGTTAAAGGGAAGCGCATGATACCCCAGCCAGCACGCTTGGAGCCGCTGAGCTAAGACGTAGCTTAGACGTGCATAGCTGAGCGGCTCCTAGCGCACTGAGTGTAAGAGCGACCGCGCATGCGCCATAGGACCACGGTGAGGTGAGTTTTATCGGGAGATCTGGGGGGTTTCACATAGCGGGCACCCCAGATCGGGGGAGTGGACCAAAACCCAGGATGGTCAAAATCCTGTGTTTTGGTCCACTTTAAATAGGTCATATAGAAATGTACACTTCTTTCCCTAATGAAACATTTTTGGTTGACAGGATTTTTTAAAATATAAAAATGCACACAGGCTTTCCCTGTACAGTTTAGCTGAATTTTAAAGCTTTTATGCTCTTGTTTGATCCACTTAACTGGGCACGCTATTCTAGGCCATTGGGAGGATGCTTCTGACTTCAGGGGGGATAATGATGCAATTTTTCTGCTCCAGTGCTGCCTTAATCCAACCACTGACAAAACTAAACAAGTTTTTTTGTTCTTTTCTTATGTTCCCGAATAGCATGTAATTAAAATATGTCTTTAATAGAGCGTTAAGTCCTAACTCTTTGTGATGTAATAACTTCAGTGTGGCCAGGTCTGCAGAGCTGGCAATGTTCACATCTGCGCACCACTAGCACACCCCAACATTGTTAATGCTTATGTGTGGTTTTGTTTGTTTTTTAAATGGTCTCTTCTTGTTTTTATCCCTTTTGAGCGTCTTACAATTTTTTTTATTTCTTTAGGCCACTGCATTTCTTTCCTAGATTATTCAGAGAGGCCTTTAACCAGCTTTGTGATTAGCTTGCTGAATTTGATTCTTCTTACTTGATGGCTAGGCTTTAAAACGGTTCTATACTCTACAGTGGCCCTTCCACCCCCTGGACATGCCAGTTCAGAATGTCCCGCCACAATCACAAGCTCCTAGTCTGTCTCTCTGTCTCAGGATCCCCTGGCCCTTGCGGTGGATGCTCTGACTCTATCCTGGCAGGGGTTCCCTCTCCTGTATCTTTTTCATCCATTTCCCCTGCTGGGCAGGGTTCTGCGCAAGCTGGCTCAGGAAAGGGTACCAGCAATTCTGGTGGCCCCCCGGTGGCCAAGACAGGTGTGGTTCGCGGATATCGTTCAGCTTGCAGTAGATCAGTACACTCTGCCCCTGGTCCCGGACCTTCTCACTCAAGGGCGGCTATGCCATCCCAATTTACAAACGCTGGCTTTGACGGCCTGGCTGCTGAAACCTCCATCTTAAGGGATGAGGGGCTTTCTGAGTCGGTGGTTCACACTCTGATCAGGGCTAGGAATAAATCCTCTTCTACCATCTACTATAGGATCTGGCGGGCCTACATTGACTGGTGTAAGTCTAGGGTCCTTCCATGTCGGGTGTTTTCCATTCCTAGGATTCTGGAGTTCCTTCAACATGGTTTGGATCTGGGACTTCAGCTCAGCACGCTCAAGGGTCACATTTCTGCCTTTGCTGTTTTCTTCCAGAGATCCTTCGCTCAACATCCTCTGGTCAAGACCTTCTTCCAGGGGGTTGCTCATGTGCGTCCCCCTCGCAAGCCTCCGTTACCAGTTTGGGACTTGAATTTGGTTTTGTCTGCCCTTCAGGGCCCTCCATTTGAGCCTGTGCATGAGGCTGCTCTGTCTCTTCTTACTCTTAAGGTTGCCTTTTTGGTGGCTATCACCTCGGTCAGGCATGTTTCGAGTTGGCGGCCCTTTCTATTCAGGCCCCTACTTTGAGACACACCAGGACAAGGTGGTTTTCAGATTTAAACCTGATTTCTTGCCTAAGGTGGTCTCTGCCTTCCATCTCAATCAGGACATTGTGCTTCCTTCCTTGTGCCCTAATCCTGGTAATTCCAAGGAGAGGGCCTTAAATTCCCTGGGTGTGGTCAGGAATTTGAAGTACTGCTTGGTGGCTACTGCGCCTTTTAGAAAGACTGATGCCTTGTTTGTGGTTCCTTCGGGCCCCAAGAAGGGCCTGGCACCTGCTAAGTCTACTATCAGCAAATTGATTCGTCAGGCCATTTTTAGGGCCTATTCTGCTAGGGGAAAGGATCCTCCTTTCCGTGTTACTGCTCATTCTACACGTGCTGTTGGGGCCTCCTGGGCCTTCCAGCACCAGGCTTCTGTTGTACAAGTTTGTAAGGCTGCTACTTGGTCTTCTGTTCATACCTTTTCCAAGTTTTACAAGGTTGATGTTCGGGCCTCAGCAGATGCTGTTTTTGGCCGCAAAGTTCTGCAGGCGGCAGTGGTTTGTACTGAGCGTTGTTGCTTTTGGGATCCCACCCTAGTTTCGGACACTGCTATTGGATATCCTATCTGTTATGAATCATCTGGAGCAGGACGTGCTGCATACTTAGAATAATACAATTCTGTGATTACTCACCTTGTAGAATTGGTATTATAGGTATGCAGCACGTCCTGCTCCACCCCACCCTGTTTGCATTATCTTGGATCCTCTGTATGATTGTTATCTTTGTTAACGTTCTTAATTTCATTGGCTTCTCCTGGTTCTCCTTACTGCTTTTCTATACTGGGGGAATTTGTGGGAGGTTCTGGGTATATATGGACCGGGAGGGGCCTCTTATTCTAAGTATACAGTACGTCCTGCTCCAGATATAATACTTACACTTGGGTAATCCTCCGCCAGATGGCGCTGTGCACTGCAGACATGCAAAAACAGGCTCCTTCCGGCCCTTCATATACCCGGGGACCTCCCACAAATCCCCAGATTTCTTTGCAGTGCTGACTGCGAAGACATAAAGTATCACTCAGATGAGCGGGGCTATTACAGCCTGCGGCCCTGTTGGACTATTCCCACCCGTCCTCCCTGTGATGTGCCTCCCAGCCTTGGCTGCGCTGGTCGGGTGAAGGTAGGCAGCACCATGTGTGCTTATGGAGCCATGCTCCACCGCAGTCCCCCACCAAAGGGTAGGCAGTTTAGGCTGATGGTGAGCCTCTAGTGGATGCCCCTCCCGCATTATTGCCCCGTGCTCCATGTTTGCTTAGATAATCACCATATGGAGGCATCTCAGAATTTTGTGACCGGGGTCCCTCGGGGACAAGACCGGCTGTGTACAGCGTGTGGACAGCCCCATGCTGATGCTGACAGAGCGTGGGTCTGCGGACCCTGTGCTGAACAAGCACTGGCCCTTCAATCAGGGTTGCCAGTGGCTGCACCTCGTTTCAATACACCTGTTTCCCCATGCTTAAATCTCACTCCTGATGAGTCGCACTCGAGCGGGGATAACCAGCAAGTCGTGCTGCGCAGACTGCCTACGGCTGATCAGGTTATTTTGAGGTTGGCGGAGCGCTTGGGCCCGGGTAAGAAGCGGTCCCTGACGCCTCTGGTTTCACCCGTTCCTTCGGGATCTGAGGAGTTTACTACTCCGGGGGGTTTTGCTCCTTCGGATGAAGGTGAGCTGTTCTCTGACTCGGGCTCATCCGACGAACGGCCGAGGAGTCATGATGATGCTAGCCCTGGTTCCTGGGGCCTGTGTGACACTGATTAATTACTGATAAAGATCTTTGAGGTCTTGTCCATCTCTCTCCCTGGTGAGGTTCCCAGGCCTAGAAGGGAGAGTTTCCATACAGCGACACCGCGCTTGGAATTTCTGGAGCAGGATCACTTCCAGACTCTTGTATTTAAAGAATGGGAATCCCCTAGTAAACTTCCAGGGGACTGGGATTGGAAATACCCTTTTCCCCCTGATGTGGTTAACTGTTGGTCATCACCTCCCATGGTGGATGCACCGATCATAGGGGTTCTTAACCCCCCCCCCCCCCCCCTTTATTGTGGCCCCTACTTATTGTACCCTTCGGGACGCTGAGGACAGGCGCATTGATAGGCTGGCTTCCCACGCCTTTTCTTGTGCATGGACGGCTCTGCGCCCGGTCTGTGCCGCGGCCATCACTGCAGTGGCCGCTAGGACCCTCATCAGAAAGATGATTGATCATCAACCTGAGGATCTCCCCTGGGAGGTGTTTAATGCACTCTCCAGTTGTGATGCATTTGTAAGATTTATCCTTTTAGCGCTGGATGACACATAGTGCATAGCGCCCGTCTGGTTGAGGGGATGGCCGCAGCTCCTTGCTCCTATCAGGAGGCGTCATGCCTCGTTCTGGTGGATTCAGACGGTAGTTCCTCCGGATGCAGGATAGAGTTTGCTGGGCGGTCCCTTGCCTAGATTGTCAGGGTGCTTCTGGTCCCTGTCTCCAGGTGTTGGTGCAGACCATGCTCGGCCTGCGAGGTCTGGGGTCACTTGCGGGTTGCCCTTAACAGGCAGAGGCAGGGGCCTCTACACCAACCTTTCTACATTCCCCCAAAAGGATGAGGCGCTTTGCCCATTCTGGCCTTCCATAGGTTCAGCAATTTTACATTCACAGGCAGTTTCTGCATGGTTTCTCTGAGTTGGGCCGCCAGCACCCTGCGCCCTGGGGCCTCTTGCATCTGTGGAGATCTAAGATGCTTATTTCATTACCACTGTGTCTTCGGGACACCGAGGCTCTTACAGGTTAGTGTTGGAGGTCCGACACTGCTGATTGCGGCCTTATCTGGCCTCTCTTCTGCTCCCAGAGTGCTCTCCAAGGCGCTGACGGGGGTGATGTCTCTGATGAGACCAAGGGGCGTCCGTGCGAGGAACTGCCTGGTCATCCTTCTTTGCTTCCCAATCTCTACGTCAGGCCGAGTTTGTTACTCGGCTGGTGGTGTCCTTTGGGAGTTGTTTGGATGGGTGCTCAATCACCTAATTTCCTCATTGTCCCCTTATTGGTATCTCAATTCCTAGGGTTGAACTTGGATTCGGTTCTGGCGAGAACCTGCTTCCTTGGCAATAAAGTGGATAATCTGGTTACATGGGCTCTGTCCCTCATTGCTGTCCCCGTCTCTTCACCAGGCAGGATTGCAGCTGGTAGGCCTGTTGGTGGCTGCTCAGAGGATATCCCTTATACTTAGTGCCCTCGGGCTCTTCTGCAACGTATATTGTTAATGCTGGACAGGGTTCCAGCTTCCCTGGAGCTGGGTCTGTGTACCTTCCTCCTTGGTACGGTGCTTCCTCTTGAGATGGTTGTACTCGAGGCACCGGTCCGGGGGCACCCCCTTCCTTGCATCTTCCTATAGATGATCTTCATGGATACCAAATTTATCAGAATTGGCGGGGGGGGGGGGGGGGATTCTTCGAAAATCCCCTGTGGTTCCGGGGGTGGTGGGGCCCTTAGGGGGTCCATACACCTATCGTTTTATGAAACAGTGAGCCTTCAGGTTGGCTCTGTCTCGTTGGACGACTCCTCTTCAGGACCTGTGTATTTGGGGGCTCTTGGTCTGTCTAACAACAGTGGCCTGTGTTAATTATCTGTGTGGGACTCGGAGCGGGATGATCCTCCAGGAAGGTGTCTTCCTTCTGGATGGAGGACAACGTTCCCTGCATGTCAGTGATATTCGCTCCGGTGGATGTCCTTCTGCGACAGGATGTGCTAATCCTTGTGTCATTCTCAGATCCAACTAGTGTGGATCTGTTTGGGTCCCGTCATTGTCACGAGTTCTCGGCCCTCGTTTCTCTGTCCCAGAATATTCTGACTGTGGTCATGTGGCTTAGTATCGTTATGGCTGGACATTCTTTTCTATATGTCTTATCTTCATTCACCCTGCTTGGCGGGGTTCTGCGCAAGATTGCGCTGGAAGGGGGGACCAGTGTTACTGGTTGCCCCTGGGTGGCCTAGTGGAGTGTGGTTTGCAGACGTGGTGCTGAGGACAGCGGACCTGTTCGTGCTGTCAGGAGTGCTGTTCTGCTCACTCTGGGCCCCCTTTTATGTCGCCCCAATCTACAGGCTCTGGTCTGGACGGCCTGACGGCTGATTCATCCATCTTGTTGAAGACGGCTTCTCTTCTCGGTGACTGACTATTGGAAGTCTAGGAGCAAGCTTCTTCTTCTTCCTTCTATTATAGGGTATCGCGTACCCATATTGATTGGAGTGAGTCTAGGTCTCTCCCCTGTTGGGCGTTCTCTATTCCCAGGGTTATAGAGTTATTACAGCATGGGTTGGAGTTGGTTCTCCATCTCTGTACTCTGAAGGTTCAGGTTCTCCCTGTCTGCCTTCCTATAGAAGTCTTTTGCTCACTTTTTTCTTTGGTTGAGCATTCTTTCGGGGTTTGCTCATGTGCATTCCCCACATAATTCTATGGTCCACGTTGGGGATTGGAATTTTATTCTGTTTGCCTTGCGGGGTGTTCCCTTTGGACCTATTCCGGATGCTGTCTGACTGTCTTTACCCTCAAGGTTGTCCTTCTGGGGGCTGTTGCTTCAGTCAGACGTGTGCCTGAGCTGGCGGCTCTGTTTAGCTAGCCCTCGTTCTTTGATATATGCCAAGATGAGGTGGTGTTCCGCTTTACACCGGACCTTCTGCCTAAGGTGGTGACTTATGCTCATGTATTCAAGACATCTTGTCTTTTTTCTGTGCCTTATTCCTAGTAACGCTGAGAAAAAGGAGGTCTACATTCCCTCAACCAGTGTTAGAAGTGTTTTTCCTGGATTGTCTCTTGTCCCTTAGGGGGACTGATGCCCCTTGGGGTTTGCGGGCGTCTCCATCCTGTATGTGCCTGATTTCGTCTGATTCCAGGGGTTAAGCGGCCTTTGGCCTGGTTTTTGCTTGGATGGATGTCCCTTCTGGTCCTAGGGAAGGTTTCGGCTTCTCCCAAGGCTACTGTTAGCGTTAGGACTGGTCACAGAAGTGCAAGAGCAATACCGCGCTATTTTAACAATGCATAAAATTAATTATCTATTTATGTTTATAATTGTTTATTAATCAGCTCAACGTACAAAACTTATTTCCCACCAATAAGCACATAAACATAAAAAGACAATCAGCACAGAGCAATGTGAACAAGAGTTTAAGTCCGCTTTAAAGTGAACCCAAAATAAGAATAAATAAGTCCTCTTTACATAAACTACACATCAGTCTTTAACCAATGTTTCCAATTAAACGGTACTCCACTGGCATGCAGAAATTCGAATCCTCTTTAAAATGATAAGGTGATCCACATTCTAACGCGTTTTGTCGCCCACTGCGACTTTTACTAGACTTAGTACTAGACTTTTTACTGAGACTTAGTAAAAGTCGCAGTGTGCGAAGAAACGCGTTAGGGGAGCCAGCGGTGTTGGATACTCTCCCCTTTGAAGGACCCAGGATCGAGCAGCGTGAGTTGGTCATACTGGATTGTTAAGCGCTTGTCTTAACTTTTTATTGTGAGTGTATATTTGGCCTTTTATTAAAGATCTATTGCTTTTAGCGGGTTGCACTATGTTATCTCCTTTCTCTTTACATGGAATTCATGTGGAGCACAATCATTGCCCTTAAAGGGGGTATCATTTCAGTGATTCCTTGAGAGTGAGCAACATCTGAGTTACCTATTACATCCAATGCGCTTTAAAGCCATAGTTCTGGTAAGAGCATATAAGTGGTGGTGGGATCACACTAAGGTTGAATTTTTAAACACCGATTGGAATGTGGATCACCTTTATCATTTTAAAGAGGATTTGAATTTCTGCATGCCAGTGGAGTACCGTTTAAATTGGAAACATTGGTTAAAGACTGATGTGTAGTTTATGTAAAGAGGACTTATTTATTCTTATTTTGGGTTCACTTTAAAGCGGACTTAAACTCTTGTTCACATTGCTCTGTGCTGATTGTCTTTTTATGTTAGGACTGGTCAGGCTGTTACTCAGGCCTTTTCTCTTAAGGGGAAGAATCTTCGTCTCTCTTATTTCTGATTCTACTTGTGCTTTTGTCTCTTTGGGCCTTTTCAGCACCAGGTTTCTGTTCATCAAGTTTGCTAGACCGCTACTTGTTTTTCTGTTCATACCTTTTCAAAGGTTTTTATGAGGTTGACGTTAGAGCCTTTGCTCATGTCGCTCTGGTAGCTATGTTGCAGGTGACAGTGCTTTTAACTGTCTGCTGTGCCTTTTTTGTTGGGGATCCCACCCTACTTTATGGACACTGCTATTGGATGTCCCAAGTATAAGTATTATATCTGGAGCAGGACGTACTGTATACTTAGAATAATACAATTCTGTGAAATACTCACCTGTAGAATTGGTATTATACGTATACAGTACGTCCTGCTCCACCCCACCCTGGTTTTTACATTGTTCTGGATCCTCTGTATGGTGATTGTTATCATTGTTGTTGTTACAGTTTTTGGTGGTTCATTTCTCCCGGCTTCTTTTTCACTGCTTTTCAATGCTGGGGATTTGTGGGAGGTCCCCGGGTATATGAAGGGCTGGAAGGAGCCTGTTTTTGCATGTCTGCAGTGCACAGCGCCATCTGGCGGAGGATTACCCAAGTGTAAGTATTATATCTGGAGCAGGACTCACTGTATACGTATAATACCAATTCTACAGGTGAGTATTTCACAGAATTGTATTTTTGCCATCTCTGCAGTCAAGCGCCCTCTGGCGGAGGTAATCCCATCTGTTATGAATCATCTGGAGCAGGACGTGCTGCATACTTATAATACCAATTCTACAAGGTGAGTAATCACAAAATTTTATTTTTATACTATAAGCTACTGGAGCAGGCTTCTGGCAGGGCTATGTTTACTGGTGTGCATGTCCTGTAAAAAGGGACTGTATTCTGTGATTTAAGTCGAGGCCACTAGGTACGGTTCATAACCGTGTCTCTTTTAGCAAGTCTAGCTGACACCGTACAATCCCATGTGATGGCTGGCTAGTTTAGTCCTTGTTCAGGGGTGCTCTCTAGTGCTGGCTGTCTTCTCCACTGGCTCACTGCTGGTTGCCTCCTACTTAAAGTGGACCAAAACCCACTGAACTTGTGAAATACATTCCCTTCTTAGGGTGTAGAACAAGAAATTGATATTTTTGCTTTTCAATTGGTCCTGGGGCCTTTTTTTATTTTTTTTGCTGTCCTCTGTAAGTTGGCAGGTTATCAGTCATTGAATAAGAGTGGCAATGACATCATTGCCACACACAGCAGTGGCAATGAATGAAGGAGGTGGGTCTTTACAGCTAAAACAGGTGTCATCATCTGGGATTAGGGTGAAGCAGGAGCAGTAAAAATTGGCAAAAGGTCCTCTTCATGGGGGAAGGGGGGGGGGGGATTTAAGGGATGGTAGGTAAAAATGTGGGTTTTGGTCTGGATTTTCTTTCTAACTTTAGCAGTTTCATAACCTTATATATGTAGGTTCTGATACCTGCCACTGCATTACTATGTATAACCCACTTGCATCATTTAACAGCATTATTTAGACATGTCTGGGAACCTTTTTTGTTAAAGTGGACCAAAACCAAGGATTTTGACTATTTGACCCCCCAGGTCACCCGATCTCACTGACCATTCCTCAGTCCTACGGTGCATGCGCAGCCTCTCGTCCAGTCAGTCTGCTGGCGGCCGCGGGGATACTTACTTTAGTCTTAGATTAACTATATTTTGGCTGGAACTGTGCTTTAAAGTGGGCCTAATGCCCTTAAAGGGGCTAGGCAAAGTGCATAAACTGTCATTCAGGAGCTCGCCCCATCATAGCTTTCCTTCTCCCTTCCTGTCAGAATGCAGCTGTTTCTGATAGTAGAAACAAGGCAAAGAGTAGTGGCTCACACCCTGAATTGCTTTGCCATAGACCACCAATAATAGGGATAAGCTGGTGGTCTAAAGCTCCGCATCAAGACTGTGGACACTGGTAGAGCGGGAGAACAGCCAGGGTGATGAGAATGCCTGTCATATATTCCCCACCCATAATACCGATTATTAGGCGGCATCACAGAGCCATGGGCCACGGCCAAATATTTCAAAGGTGGATCACAAGGTGTAACTGTAAACCATTATATCTTGGCCATTTCTTCTTCGACCACTTTAGGGCAATGGCAAATGTATCCCAACACAATGGTCTAACAATTGACTTCTGTATACATTTTAAACATAATTTTCCTCGGTAGGGATGGGCAGCGACATTACTTCTCTGCCAGTTACTGGCAGAATGTTTCTGAAAGCTCAGATGACAGGAATACAAAAAAAACGTGTTCACTGAGCTTTCTGACCAGGTGAGTGCACTGCACAAACTCCATACAGGAAGTAGAATGCTGCTCCTAAAATCTGCCATTATAGCCTTTGGGGGGTAGAATAAAGAGAGCGGAAGTGCAAAGACCAGTCGTATATGTCACCGTTGCAGGAGGCTGTTGGTTGGGGGCACCTGGCGACAAGAACCCTCCCCGGTGCAGAGATGCCAGGGACATTAAAAATGTTTCTTCACTGTTTTAGTGCATGATGGGTTGTTGTGTGAAGTTTTTTTTTTCCTTCCCCCACACTGTGATGCAGTAGAAACTCATCTCACGCAGGTTTTGTGTGTGTGTGTAGTGCAATATAATAACCATTTTGCAAGTGGAATGTTATTATTGGCCAACTTTTATAAGCTTCATTTCTAGGTTTGCATAACTTACACACTGTCAGTTGTTGTGCCAGATATTCTCTGGCAAAATAAGTGTAACATATGGTTGTTTCTTCTTTTTTTAATATTTCAGTTCTCCTGTGTAGTGGAGAACGTCTGTCTGTATATGTCGCTTGTGCTTTCAGAAATGGCATTAAAGGTGTGCTCCAGTTTAAAAGGGATTTAAGATGTAATCATTATAGCCTTTAAAGTGGACCAACACCCAGGATTTTGACTATCCTGGGTTTTGGTCCACTTCGGCGGGGCACCCCGATCGGGGGTGCCCCGCTGTGTGAAACCCCCCAGAAACCCCAAAAAACTCACCTCTCAGCGCTCCCACGTGAGCGCCGCAGCCAATCCCCGCCAACGTCCAGGCGGGGATCAGGAACGTCCAAGACGCTTCCGCCGCCGCCGCCTCCCGCGCGTCACTCTCGGCGCGCGCGCGCCCCCGCCGGCCATTCACAGAGGGCCGGCGCGGGCGCGCGCACGTCTGGAGGGGCGCGCGGGAGGCGGCGGCGGCGGAAGCGGCGGCGGATCAGGTAAGGTGTTTTTGGGGTTTCTGGGGGGTTTCACCCCGCGGGACATCCCGATCTCGGATGTCCCGCGGGGTGGGAGGTGATCGGCCCGGGAATCTTATAGATTTCCGGGCCGATCACCCCTGGGTGTTGGTCCTCTTTAAAGTGGAACAAAACCCGTGTTTGTTTACTTTCCCAGGTTTTGTTCCTCTTCCCTGGGGCATCTCAAATCTGGATGCGCCGTTGTGTGAAACCCTACAAATCACTCGATCTGCTTACCTCCACCCTGGTCCAACAACGCATGTGCGGGTTTCCGACCGAACAGCGCCCCTTGCTGTGATATAAGAGCTCTGATTGGGATGAGTGCGGAGCAAGTGCTCCCGCATGGCCCTGTTTCTGTCTTAGGCTTTCTGAATGGCTGAGATGCTCGCACAACACCATGGATGCGAGACATCAACAATCGGAGCCATCTAAATCAATAATTTGAGCAAGCATCCCTGATTGGATGGGGTCCTGCACATGAGCCATTGGTCAGCGAAAAGGGCCATGTTTACCAGCTCCCTGGGGGGTTTTACAAGGCTGGGCATTCTGATTTGGATGCCTCCAGGGAAAGCAAGCGGGAAGCCCTGGAATCTTTTAAATTTCAGGCCAGCCACTGCTGGGTTCTGCTTTAACCCTTTTGTTGCCAAGCACGTAACACCTACGTGCTGGCTTGGCTGGGCCTTAAGTGCCAAGCCCGTAGGTGTTACGTGCTTGACTTTCCTCGCTTCTAGTTTAAAAAATAAAAATAAAAAATACTCACCTGACCCCTTGTTGGATCCGGCCGGGTCTCCTCTTTAATTTGGTGCCATCCGATCCCCCGTGGGGGGTCGGATGGCTCCAGGAGAGCCCCCGGAATAGGCCGCCCCCCCCCCGCTTCTGCAGCTGCTAACTGTAAAAGAAAATAAAAAATAAAAATGACATTCACTTACCTGTGTGTGCGCTGGCTCCCGCTGTCCCTCCTCTTCACCTGGGGGGCCTCCGATCCCCCCCCAGGACTTACCGATCTTCAGGAGAGAGCCCGGGAGGCTCTCTCCTTCTCGATGGCGGCCGCCATCTTGCCGCTAAGCTTTTTTTATTTTTTTTCAAACATTTCACCCAAACATATTGAGAATACACCTAAAAAATACAAACAAGACATTTCATGTTAAAGCCCAGACTCTGTTGAAAAAAACAATATATCATTTTCCTGGGAAATCCCTGGAAATCCTTTCAAAAATGACAGTTGAACATGTGTAGCGCAAAATAGTGAAACATCGTCTGGCAACAGGGAGTGGCAAATGCTGCAGGTAGGCTGGCAGCGAAAGGGTTAACCCACCCTCTTTGTTTCCCTTTTAAAGCCAGAAGGGGGGAGCTATCACTATTGCACTAAATGTCACTTAAGCAAGCCCATAACATTTGCCCTTGTATAGAACCACAGACACAAAAACTATCCTAAAACCGGAGCAAAATTCCTAAAAAGGCTTCCTACAAGCAATGTCCTTAAAGGGGCAGCACACTTCTGCTAATCACACCTCTATTCTAAGTATGTCACACACCCCCCTTCAGAATAGTCATTACACTTGGGTTATACCGACCTGTAGAGGGCGATCTTGCAGAGATGTCATGAAAAAAAGGAAGCCCCTCCCGGTCCATAAACCTGGGACCTCCCACTCATTACCCAGTCTTTCATCTCTGCAGTCGGCGAGCAAGTCAGAAGATGGATGTCTCCTCCTTGCAGGTAGCCGGGGTAACCCCCGGCCCTCTTGTTGGTCTATTTCTGCCTGGACCCACTTTAATTAAAATTCCCCTTGCCTCCCAGCCTAGGCTGCTGGTCCAGGCAATGGTAGACTGCACCTTGCGGTGCTTAGGAGCTATGCTCCACCGTGAGACCCCATACTAAGGGGTAGGCGGTTGCCCGGGTTGATGATCCCGGAGTGGGATGCCCCGTCCCTTGTCCTTTCACCTTTGGTGTGATTTACCCTCTCCCGGTCACCCATTGCTCCCTAAACGAGGGGGGGGGGGGTGTGTGTCTTTGTTACACCTTGTCCGGCGCCAGCTGTTGCTGCGCCGCTGGCCATGGACATGCGTTTTTTTCTTTCGTTGGGGGAGCTTCTTCCCCTCAGGTGCGGTGATGTGGGGGGGCCGGGCGCTCGGCGCGATCCTACGGACCGCCTCCCGTGCTGCTGGCGCCGCTGTGGAGCCCGGCCACTGCCCGGGAGCCGCGTTCTGTCGCGTTCTTCTTCCTCATCTCACTCTCTGCCTCGCCTCGTGCTCTGCATCTCTGTGGACGGCGCCATTTTTGTAAGCGCCCTGTGGGCTCCATGCTGTTCTTGATCCTATTATCTGCTGAATTGCTGAATTTATTATGCATTTATATATATATTTATATATTTTTATAATGTCACACTGCTCAGTTTGTGTGGGCCATGGTGTGTGTGTGTGTGTGTGTGTGTGTGTGTGTGTGTGTGTGTGTGTGTGTGTGTGTGTGATTAGCCCTTTTCCTTATGTCTTCCAGGTGGACTCTTATTGGATTTTTAAGGGGTCCTCCCGGTCCTAGGGTCCCTGGGTTTGATTAGGTCTCCCAATAAATCCTCCCACGTGGGACTTAAAGGGGCATCCCGGGTTGCTTATTAGCGTAATTCCCTTGGTCATTGCGACTACCATTAAAATAACCATATGTGGGCTCCCCAGGATACCGGGCTTGGGCTCCCCTCGGGGCAATCCCGGAAGTGTGTGGGTTGTGGGGCATCCCTTTCAGGGGATAATGTATTACTTGTATACCATGTGCGCAGCAGGCTATAACGCGGGCGCCGCTGGCCTCATTGCCTACCCCACCCAGTCTGATCCGTACCCCGAGTGATGTCGTCACGGGTGGGGAGTCGCAATCTGATGTGTGTGCCAGATTGGCCAATCTTGAGAAATTATTTTCTAGCGATGTGGCCAGAAAGGCCACGGCTAAGAGAAAGCACTTGTCTTCAGCCGCGCCGGCCTTTGATTTTGATGAGTTTGATTCACTTGACTGGTCTGATTATTCCCCGCTAGAGGAAGGAGAATTATTTGAGGAATCTGGTGGTCTGATGATCAGCAATTTGTTTGCGCTGATACCGAGCAGGGACAGGGAGATGCCGTGGATACCCCTGAGGTCCTGGCTCATCTTTTCGAGGTTCTGGCTATTTCTCCTCCAGAGGAGGCTCCTCCGCAGAAGGGAGAGTTCTTTGGGACTTCTAAGCCGCGCTTGGAATTCCCAAATCAAAAGCATTTTGATGGCATCATTCTTAAGGAATGGGAGAGGCCTACTCGGATTCCTGGTGTTCCTCAGCGCTGGGATAAGAAATATCCTTTTCCGGTGGACGTGGTGTAGCGTTGGCTCGTTCCCTCCCGAGGTTGATGCCCCCGTGTTGGGGTTGCCTAATTCTTCTATTTTGCATTCTCCTGACTCCACCACCCTAAAATATGGTGAGGGCAAGCGCATTGATCAGATGGCTTGTCACGGTTTTGCCAGTGTCTGTTTGGCCTTGCGGCCTGTTTGTGCTTCGGTGCTTTTGGCGGTAGCAACCAGGTCGGTTGTTAGGGACCTGTTGACTACTTCCAGGCTTGACCCGGCTAGTGATGAGTTCACCGCCCTTAAGCGGTGCGAATTGTTCATGTCCTTTGTGCTAGCCGCCCTGGATGACACCATGGTGATGTGTAGTAGAACTTCGGCTTAGCTGGTGGCTATTCGACGGTCGGTTTGGTTGCGCCAGTGGGCAGCTGATTTTGTGGCTAAGAAGTCACTTACAGGTCTTCCCTTCGTGAGGTTGCGGCTTTTTGGAGAAAAATTGGATCCGGTCGCGAAAGGAGGCAATTTACCTCAGCGAAAGAAGCAGCGTCGTCCCTTTCGACCCTTCCTTTCGTGGGGCCAGAGCGGGCAGGGGATTGGCCTTCTCTTCCTCCAGAGGTGATTCCTGGAACAGGGGCAGAGGACGTACCCGTCCAGGTCACACCTGGGTTTCTAAACCCAAGCCCGCTGCCAAACCAGCTCAGCAATGAGGGGGCGCCCTCACCCTTGCGGGTGGGGGGGGGGGGGGCGGCTGCAACACTTCTTCCAGGTCTGGGACCAGGACGTCTCAGACAGATGGATTCTGGAAGTAGTGTCTTCCGGTTACAAGCGGGAGTTCGAGATCCGGCCCCCTCCCAGATTCTTCAGGTCTCGGGTGTCTTTGGATCCTCTGGCCTCGCAAGGGCTCCGAGCGGCAGTAAGGAATCTTCTGGACATGGCTGTCATTTGCCCGGTGCCTTCCTCGGAAAGGGGCCTGGGCTACTATTCCAATCTGTTCACGGTGCCCAAGGAGGATGGCTGTGTTTGTCCCATCCTGGATCTGAAGCTCCTCAACAGGTTTATCCGTCCCAGGAAGTTCCGCATGGAAACTCCTGTGTTCAGCCATAAATTCACTTCGTCAGGGGGACTTCATGACGTCCATAGACATCAAGGATGCTTATCTGCATGTTCCTATCTTCCCGGCACACCAGAGATTTCTCGGGTTCGTGGGGGAAAATCTGCATTTTCAGTTTGTATCCCTTCCGTTCGGCCTTACCTCGTCTCCAAGGGTTTTCACCAAGGTGCTGGCAGGGGTGATGGCCCTTTTCAGAGCCCAGGGTATTCGCATCGTGGCATATCTGGATGACCTTCTCATTATGGCATCTCCTCTCAGCCAAGCGGAGCTAGACACCAGAGCTGTGGTATTCACTCTGGAGAGATTCGGCTGGATGATCAACTATCCCAAGTCTTCCCTCTCCCCGTCCAGGGTGGTGTCATTTCTGGGAATGTCTCTGGATACTTCAGGCCAGGGTGTTCCTTCCTCGTCCCAAGGTTCTGTTGCTTCAGGAATTGATTCAGCTTCTTCTGTTCCACCCTCGTCCGTCAATCCGGCTGGGGATGAGACTGGTGGGATTGATGGTGGCTTCCTTCAAGGCGGTTCCCTTTGCTCAGTTTCACACAAGGACGCTCCAGCTCCATCTTTTGGCGGTTTGGGACAGGTGTCCGCTGTCGTTGGATCAGTCTTTTCTGATGTACCCCCGGGTTCGGCATTCCCTTTGATGGTGGATGGAACCAAGTAATCTGATGAGGGGCAGATCCTTTCTGACCCCTCGTTGGGAGACAGTCACCACGGATGCCAGCCTTTCAGGTTGGGGGGGTTTCTGGAAGGATCTCGGGAGGCTCACGACCCCATCAATGTTTTGGAGCTGAGAGCCATCAGGTTGGTTCTGTTTCACTTGACTCTTCAGTTACAGGGCTTACCGGTTCAAGTTCGGTCGGACAATCAGACGGCGGTCGCCTACATCAATCACCAGGGAGGGACTCGCAGCAGGAGTGCCCTCAGAGAAGTGTCCTTGATTCTTGCCTGGGCGGAGAGCAATGTCCCATGCATCTCGGCGGTGTACATTCCGGGAGTGGAGAACACGGAGGCGGACTCCCTGAGCAGGTGCTCATCTCGCCGGGGGGAATGGTCTCTCAATCCCAAGGTTTTTCGGTCACTTTGCCACAAGTGGGGGACTCCGGAAATGGGTCTCTTTGCCTCTCGTCACAAGCTTCCGCCATTTGTGTCTCTCTCGCGGGATCCTCTGGCTTTGGCAGTGGATGCCATGTCTCTGAGCTGGAGGGATCTGGGGCGCCAGCAATCCTGGTGGCTCCAAGATGGCCAAGGCAGGTTTGGTTCGCAGACGTCGTTCGGCTGGCAGTGGATCAGTTCGATGTGCCTCTTCTGCCGGATCTGCTCACTCAGGGTCAACTACTTTACCCCCAATTTACCAACGCTGGCTTTGATGGCGTGGCTGCTGAAACCTCCATTTTAAAGGAGGAAGGTCTTTCTGATGCTGTGATTCAGACTCTTGTTAGCGCTAGGAAGAGGTCTTCCTCTACCATCTACTATAGGACTTGGAGGTCTTATATTGATTGGTGTGAGGTCAGGGCCTTGCCTTGCAGGGCGTTTTCTATCCCTAGGATTTTGGATTTTCTGCTACATGGTCTGGACTTGGGGTTCCAGCTTAGTACGTTAAAAGGGCAGGTTTCTGCCCTGGCGGTTTTCTTTCAAAGGTCTTTTGCTCTTCATCCTCTGGTTAAGACTTTTTTCCAGGGGGTTACACGTGCAGCCTCCTAGGAAGCCTCTGCTCCCTTTTTGGGATTTGAATTTGGTGCTTTCTGCTCTTCAGGGTCCTCCTTTTGAGCCAATACAGGATATTGCTCTTTCTATGCTCACTCAAAAGGTTGCCTTTTTGGTTGCTATCACCTCAGTTCGGCGTGCCTCAGAGTTGGCGGCTTTGTCCATTCAGGCCCCTTACTTTGAGAGGCATCAGGACAAGGTTGTTTTCTGCTTCAAGCCAGATTTTCTTCCTAAAGTGGTTTCTGCCTTTCATCTTAATCAGGACGTTGTTCTTCCCTAAGCCCAGCAATGACAAGGAGAGGGCTTTGCATTCCTTGGTTGTGGTTTGCTGTGTGAAGTATTATTTGGTGACTACTTCTTCCTTTCATAAGACTGATGCTTTTTTCGTAGTGCCCTCCAGGCATAGGAAAGGTTTGGACCCCGCCAAGTCTTCCATTAGTAAATGGATTCGCCAGGCCATTGTTGGGGCCTATTCTGCCAAGGGGAAGATTCCCCCTTTTCGTGTTACTGCTCATTCTACTCGTGTTGTTGGGGCGTCCTGGGCTTTCCAGCACCAGGCCTCTATTGAACAAGTTTGTAAGGCTGCTACTTGGTCTTCTGTTCAACCTTATAAAACTTGGAAAAAGTATGATGTGCGGGCCTCAGCGGGTGCTGTTTTTGGCCGCAAAGTTCTGCAAGCTGCAGTGGTTTAAGTTTGTGCATTATTGCCTTGTTTTGGATCCCCGCACTTTATGGACACTGCTATTGGATACCCCAAGTGTAATGACTATTCTGAAGCGGGGTGAGTGACATACTTGGAATAATACCATTTTGTGAATACTCACCTGTAAAATGGGTATTATAAGTGTGTCACACACCCCGCTTCACCCTGCCCTTTGGTATTCTGGATCCTTTATATGGTGAACCTTTTTAATGTTACTGTTTATAATGGCTCTTCCTGGTCCTTTTACTGTCTTAATACTGGGCAATGAGTGGGAGGTCCTAGGTATTTATGGACCGGGAGGGGCTTCCTTTTTTTCATGACATCTCTGCAAGATCGCCCTCTACAGGTCGGTATAACCCAAGTGTAATGACTATTCTGAAGCGGGGTGTGTGACATACTTATAATACCCATTTTACAGGTGAGTAATCTCAAAATGGTATTTTTAGGACAATGGGACCAAAAAAGGTTGTAGAAAAAAAAACTCACTATACCCTTATTGTTATCAGTTGACGCTATACTTCGCCATCTTCATCCAGTGCCAGGTGGTGTCCCCTCACTGCTCCCCCGCCTCGTCCCTCGAGAGAAGCTGTCACAATGGCTGCATTGTGGGAGAGGCATGTGCGCCCTCTTCCTCTCAGGAGGTGTATTTTTAGCCCCATATCTGTGAATGATGCTAGGGAGAGCCACACCCGGCAAAATAAATACCCCTTTCATCGGCGGCAAGTGTTCAGAGCCTATTCTCCTCTATTACCCTCCAGGGCCTTCAAAGTTCCTCTTTAAAGAGAAACATCGGAGGCCAGGGCATCTAAAAGATGCCAGGGCCTCCCGAGTTCCAGTCCCTGCATGCCCCCCCCCCCCCCCCCCCCCCAACCACTCACCCTCTCCCGGGAGCTCTCGCCGCGTCTGTGCATTGCGGCCATATCCCCGCTCACCCCAAGCCATGCCCGCACCCAACCTTCCTGAATGGGCAGCGCAGTCATGCCACTGTTGCCAGGTGGGGCAGGGGATGTGGCTGGCGGCGCCGCTCGGTGACCTAGCTGTCCTCAGCACTGAGGAGAGCCAGGTGACAGCGAGCGCTGAGCCAGTCAGTGCAATCGCTCTCAACAGAGTCATGGGAGCAGAAGGAAGGTGAATGAAACAGGGTGACCTGCGGGGAGGGGGTACACACGGCGGGGCATCCCAATTCGGGATCCCGCTGCAGAGAGGAACGCACAGGAAGCTCGAATTCATTTGTGGTGTTCCTCTTTAAAACAAAATGTTTTTTGACTCAATGTAGTTGTTCATGTAAATAAAACTAAATATTAAGTAACTAAATATTTATTGCTGCAACAGTTTTTTTTGGTCTGAGCTTTGGGATATAAACTGTGTTGTGTTTGCGTGGATGTTGGCAAAGTTCAGTTGTCAAGGAAACATTGCCTTCTCTGCAGTCACTAGAATAAAATAAAACCCACTAAACTTTCTTATAGGGTCCTTGTTACAGAGTTGCACACTGATTTAATTTTGGTTATCTACTGCCTTTGTATAACTTTCTTACTGATGGTGCCATGCATTCTCCACTGCAAGGGGTGGGGGGGTCCCCTACTCCTTCATGGGACCCTTATGACCCCATCTCAGAACTGGGTGTGTATCAGCATGGTGAGTCAGCTGCAGGGGAGAAGATGTAAGTATTTTTGTTTGTTTTCTATACAGACACATTCATGCTCTATGGTTCATTATCGGTACACCTCAATAAGAATGTTTAGATTTTCAGCAGAGAATGGATTGTTGCAGAGAAGTAGAAACATCAAGCATTATAGGTGTGAGCAGACTTCTTATCTAGTGTACGGTGCTAAAAAGACACTGTCCTCTCCAAGTACAGGCTAACCTAAGCTTCAACGTGGCTGAGCTGGGGGGGTGGGGATGTCATTAGACACCCTGGCGAAGTGTCTATAGGACACGCAACGCGTCGGTGGCGGCTGCTGCGGGGGACCCTCGGGAGACTGGTGATGTTAACTTTTTTACTTTACTATTCATTTAGCTTGGCGGCGTTTTGGATTGATCTTTATACTAATTCTTTGATTGGTCTTGCTATCATATGTGCGCCGCATTGCACTATAGCACTTTAATTGAGTGTTCATTGTGGTCTGTTTTTGATTGTAGCACATATGTTATCTTGTTGGTTGTTTTTGGTTGTTTCATTTGCATGTATTTTAATAGGGCACATTTTTGCTTATATTCCTCTTATTGCTCTTGATACACTTATATTTGCACATCATGCACTTTATTATGTAACGACATAGTTCACGGTTCTCCCTTTCCAAATTTTTTCTTTTCCATTGCTGGCACACATATGCATCATCCAATCATATTTATTTATATATGAGTTTATTATATGCCACCCAGCATTGCCACCATTATTAATGTAGTCTCCATTTGTATATAGGATCCCCTGCATTTGTGTATATGTTTTTTATTGTGTAACAGTGTTGTTGTATGTGTTGATATAATTATTCTAATTATCATGGCTGTAATTTACCAATAAAATAGATGTTTACTTTTATCCTTTTGAGTGCGGCCTGTTATATGGTGGTCATTTGAGAGGAGATATCCAGGCTCCCCTCACTACATATAGATTAGACAGCTTAATGACTCATCTCTCTTGTCCACTCTTGTTTTTTAACACTCCTCTCATCTCAGCCTTATTCCATCATTCATTCTCTCTCTCTCGCGTTCTCCTTCTCTCAATCTTTTCCAGATTTCCTCCTCTTATTTTTCTTTCGTCTCCCTTCATTCTTTTTTTTTTTCTGCATTCCCTCTTTTTCTCGCACTCTTTCTCTCCCTTGTTTCCATGTTTCCTCTTTCCATTTTGTCTGTGTGTGTCTAGAGGGGGGGTGGGCGCCATTATGAAATCCTGCACACAGGGCATCACTTACCCCAAGGCCGGCCATACTCCCAACAAATGTGGATGTTCAACCCCAAAGCGGTGCACCCCTGGAAACCTGTTTGGGCATTGCCTGGGCCACATGTAGCAACATGTGCAGATACTAATTGCTGTCTGAGTATGAAGTGCAGCGGCTCAATCCAGATACATATTTAAAAGTGCTTTTCTACTTCAAAAGTTTAGTGATATTGTAAGGTAATTCCAGCCTATTGTCATATTTAGCTGTTTAAATAAGAGAAGACTGCTGGGGAATATTTCAGATTTACACCCAATTGCTTCTGTTGGAGAGAAACCATTGTATAAAAGTTTGAGATTTTTGTTTTTAAGTTCCTCTTAATGCCTTTCTTGTTTTAATCGTAAATCAAATCACACAGGAGAAATCAGCAGCATATTATCTAATATTTTACTATAGATTTTTAGACGCGCCGCAGCAAGCCTTTGGGATGAATGTTTTCTAACTGTAATTTTATTAAACAAAAATCACCACTGGCAAAATACAGAAGATTCCTAGTTTAAATCTGGCCCACATGGTGAATGCCTTAGATGTTCGCCATTCATTAGATGCGGACATGTGTTTAGAATCAGATTAATAAACAACGTATTGAAGTAATGGTGTTAGCCAATACAACAGATTAAATGGATTTGGGGGTTTCTCAATTCAGATGACTGCAAAATAAGTGCGAGTGTGGCCAGCCAGCAAGAGAAACCAATTGTGGGGGCTAGCTTTGCTGGGAGGAGGGGGAAGTTTGGTGTCGCCTGGTGCTATCTTAAAGAGCTTCTTTTGTAAGCTGTTGGATTCTGGGGCCCTTAAACCGTACTTTCCCCCTAAATAAGAGCCTATCTTATATGTTTTCCCCACCCTGTACATACAGATTGCCCACATTAAAAAAACATCCTACCTACATCTACTGCATTTTATGAGCCTTTAAACATCCAAGATGACTGCCCATGTAGTCTCAGGCTGCCTGCAGACAGGAAGTGTCTTCTTCCGACTGTGCTGCTCTGCATTGTGGGATTGCTGTCCTTTTCCTGACCCCAGCTCTACTCTGCTCTGTGGAAAGCACAGCTATGACCCGCCCCATGCCTTCCCTGTCCCTCTCCTCTTCTCCGTATGTAATGCTGCTGAGGCCAGATGGCAGCACCCGTATCCTAGAGTCCTGAACAGAGTTGTGGCCCAGTGGGGGAAAGAATAATAATCTTCAAGATTAGATTTAACAAAACCAATGACTCTAGTTCATTCTAAGAGTTGTCTGTCAAAGGTAGAATAAACTCTTTCAGCAGAATGTTTTCTTCTTTAGTGTGTGTGCAAAAAACAGGCTCCTCCCGGCCCTTCATATACCAGGGACCTCCCACAAATCCCCAGATTTCTCTGCAGTGCTGACTGCGAAGACATGAAGTATCACTCTCTCGCAGGTGAGCGGGGCTATTACAGCCTGCGGCCCTGTGGGACTATTACCACCCGTCCTCCTTGATGATGTGCCTCCCAGCCTGGGCTGCGCTGGTGGGGTTAAGGTAGGCAGCACCATGCGTGCTTAACGGAGCCATGCTCCACCGCAGTCCCCCACCATAGGGTAGGCGGTTTAGGCTGATGGTGAGCCTTATAGTGGATGTCCCTCCCGCATTCTTCTCCCATGCCCCGTGTAGCGGTGGACCCTGTGTACAGGGTCGCCGTCCTCCCTCGTTTCCCCCCATACTTCGGGGGGAAAAAGAGGGGGGTGTGTGTGTGTGCGTAGTCCGTTGGCGGTCTCGGTGTACAGTATTGTCACGCTTATGACCGTGCCCTTGCCCCTGATCTACAACCGGGTGTCAGAGCCGCGCTGCCCTTCTAGTTTGACCCTCTCTAATTTACTTGCAATAGTCCACCGCACGTCCTGCGTTATTATGCTACATCTCGGCCAGGAAACTGATTTTTTGTGCGCCTACGGGTGTTAGAATGGTGGCGGTGTTTTGAGACTGCATGAGTATCACTAACAGATGTCCTTATTAGCACACTCTATGCTTAGCTTGCCGAGCCTTTACACGGCTGCTTCAGAGTTTCGCGCTCTTTGGGGGAGGCGGGGACCCGGCGTGCTGCGCTCCGCGTCACGCCCAGTTAGACCCGCCCTCCGAGGTTCGGCTGGCACCATTTTGTTTATCACCGCAAGCGCGTGTGTTGGCGGTCTCCCTCCCCTCCCCAGGTCGGTGAGTGCCCTCGCGGGCATTTTCTTTATTAGTACTCCTTTTGTGGCGCATGGCCCTGACACCCCTTTTTCCCCTTATGTCTTTCAGACCTTGAAGATTCCGGTGGCTTCTCCCGGCCTAACATATATTGTAGCGCCCTTACAAATTCTCCCACATTAACCTAGCGGGACTTGGGACATCCAGGGTGCACCTCGTTTCAATACACCTCTCTCCCCGTGCTTAAATCTCACTCCTGATGAGACGCACTCGAGTGGGAATGAACAGCAAGTCGTGCCGCGCAGACTACCTACGGCCGAGCAGGTGATTTCGAGGTTGGCAGAGCACTTGGGCCCTGGTAAGAAGCGGTCCCTGACGCCTCCGTCTTCGCCCATTCCTTCTGAATCTGAAGAGTTCACTACTGAGCAGGGTTTTGCTCTTTATGATGGTCGGCTATTCTCTGACTCGGGCTCCTCGGACGAGGGGATGAGGAGTCATGATGACCCAGGCCCCGGTTCTTGGGGCCTGTGTGACACCGACGAATTACTGATAAAGATCTGCGAGGTATTGTCTATTTCTATCCCTGGTGAGGCCTCCAGGCCTAGCAGAGAGAGTTTCCATACAGCGCCTCCGCGTTTGTAATTTCTGGAGCAGGATCACTTCCAAGCTCTTGTACTCAAAGAATGGCAATCCGCTAGCAAACTTCCAGGGGTTCCAGGGGACTGGGATTGGAAATACCCTTTTTTCCCTGAGGTGGTTAACTCCTGGTCATCACCTCCAGTGGTGGATGCACCGATCATTGGGGTTCTTAACCCCCCCTTCATTGCGGCCACTAGTTACCGTACCCTTCGGGATGCTGAGGACCGGCGCATTGATAGACTGGCTTCCCACACCTTTTCTTGTGCAGGAACGACTATGCGCCCGGTCTGTGCCGCGGCCATTGTTGCGGTGGCCACTAGGACCCTCATCAGAAAGCTGATTGATCATCAACCGGAGGATCTCCCCTGGGAGGTGTTTAATGCACTCTCCAGTTGTGATGTATTTGTAAGATTTATCCTTTTGGCGCTGGATGACACCATCAGCATGTGCGCTACAGCTTCCGCCCTTGCCATGGCTATACGCTGGTCTGGCTGCGGCAGTGGGGTGTTGATGATGCTACTAAAAAGATTCTTACTGGGCTTCCCTTTTAGAGGGCGACGCCTTTTTGGGGCCCGTCTGGATCTGTTTGGAAAAAAGGGCAAAACTCCCCTTTACAGAAGGCGGCCCCGGCCTTCTCGAGGCAGGGGCTCCCCTCCACCCCCCTATGTTAGTGTCAAATCAGAACCCGTGGTGTCCTTCCAGCTTTTTGGTATAGATCCCTGTCCCAGGAGCGGCAGACAACGCCCTGGTCCCTCTGGCAGGACCAAGTCCAAGCCTGTTACAAAAACCCCCCAAGCATGATGGGGATGGCCGCAGAACCTGACCCCTATCAGGAGGCTGCATGCCTCGTTCAGATGGAGTCAGGAGGAAGTTTCCTCTGGATGCAGGTTTCTGTCTGCTGGGCGGCCCCTTCCCGAGCTATTCAGGATGCTTCTGGTCCCTGCCTCTCTTCTTGTGTTGGAGCAGGTCATGTGCGGTCTGCGAAGTCTGGGGTCACCTGCTGGTTGCCCGTAACAGGCAGGGGCCTCTACACTAACCTTTCCACATTCCTCCAAACGGAGGAGACACTCTGTCTATTGTGGCCTTCCAAAGGTGAGGCGACTTACATTCACAGGCGGGTTACTGCATGGTCCCTCTGCGTTGGGCCGCCAGTGCCCTGTGTCCAGGGACCTCTTGCCGTCGGTAGGGACCTAAAACGCTTATCTCCTGGCCATTGTGCCTTCTGGGCTCCAAGGACTTTACAGGTTAGTTGTTGGCGCCCCAGCACTGCTGCGGCGACCTTATTATCTGGCCTTGGTTCCGCTCCCGGAGTGATCGCCTAGGCGATGACGGGGGTGATATCTCTACTGAGAACTAGGGGGCGTCCGCGCGAGGAACTGCCGGGCTGTCCCTCTTTGCTCCCCAATTCCTGTGTCAGACCGAGTCGTTACTCGGTTGGGGTGTCCTTTGGGAGTCTTTGGATGGGTGCTCATTCACCCCAATTCCTCCTTTTCCCTAGGGGTATCTCCGTTCCTAGGGTTGGACTTGGATTCGGTTCAGACAGGAGCCTGCCTCCTTGCCTATGCTTGGGCAACCTGGTTCCGTGTGCTCGGTCCGTCTTGCTGTTTCCGTCTATTCACCAGTCGGGATTGTAGCTGGTGGGCCCGTTGGTGGCTGTTCTAAGGTTGTCCCTAGTGCTCAGAGCCCTTGGGCTCTTCTGCTACTCTTACTGTAAATGCTGGACTGGGTTCCAGCTTCTCTGGAGAGGAGTCTGTGTACCCTTCCACCTTGGCACTGTGGTTTTCCCATAAGACGGTTGTACTAGGGGTACAAGTCTGGGGGTTCCCCCTTTCCATTGCTTCTTCCTGCATTTGAATATCAGGTCGAAGGAAGGGGGGAATTTTTTTTTTCTTCTAAATCCCCCTGTGGTTTAGGGGGAGGTGGGACCTTTAGGGTCTCACCCACCTGTCTACTTTGAAGCAGCAGGCTTTCAGGTTGCCTCTATATTGCTGGACTCCTCCCTTTCGGGATCAGGCTGTTTGGGGGCCCCTTGGTCTGCTTGACGACAGTGGCCTGTATTACTTATCTGTGTAGGCTAGGAAGCAGGATGATCCCCCTGGAGGGTATCTGATCCTGATCCGGTGTAGGACAGCGTTCCCTGCATATCTAAGATATTCACTCCTTGGAGGTCCCTCTGCTATAGGATGTGCTTGTTTTTAGGTCTCCAGGCGATCCGTCTAGTGTGGATCTTTTTCTGGGCCCGTCCCTATTTTGGGTCCTAGGCCCTTGTTCCCTGTCTCAGATTGTTCTGACCTTGGTCTCGAGGCTTCATAACTTCATACTGAACATCCTGTTCCATATGTCTTACCTTCCTTCACCATGCTTGATATGTCTCGGTGCAGGTGGCTCTGGAAGGGGGAACCTGTGATACTGACAGCCCTTGGGTGGCCTAGTGTAGTGTGGTTCTGTGGACGAGCTATCCCTCGTTTCCTTACTGTATATCCACCGAGATGAGGCGGTGTTCTGCCTTACGCCGGTTCTTCAGCCTAGGCTGGTGTCTTAGGCTCAGGTATTAAGTCATTATCCTTCTTTGGGATTCGTTCCTTGTAATACTTAGACACGGGAACCTATTTCCCTCAATAGGTGTGGGTATTTTCTTCCCGGTCTGTCTCTTGTCCCTTAGGGGCCTCCAGGGGTTAGGCGGACTTGGGCCTAGTCTTTACATTGGATAAGATATCCCTTCTGGTCTTGGGGGGGAAAAGCTTGGCTTCTTCCTGGGCTACTTTTATTTCTGGCTCTTGTTAGACTTCCACTCAAGCCTTCTCCTTCTGGGGAAGAGTTCCTTTCATTATATTCTTATACATTGGTGCTTTGGTATTTTTGGGCCTTTCGGCACCAAGTCTTGTGAACAGATTGCTTGAACGCTACTTGTTTTTTCTTGTTCATACCCTTTCAAGGGTTGTTATAATGTTGACATTAGAGCTTTTGCTCCTCTCGCTCTTGGTAGTGAGGTGTTGCAGTTGACAGTGCTTTCAACTGTCTGCTGTGGCCTTTTTTGTTGGGGATCCCACTCTGTTCTATGGACACTGCTATTGGATGTCCCAATTGTAAGTATTATATCTGGAGCAGGACGTACTGTATACTTAGAATAATACAATTCTGTGAAATACTCACCTGTAGAATTGGTATTATACGTATACAGTACGTCCTGCTCCACCCCACCCTGGTTTGCATTATTCTGGATCCCCTGTTCTGTTATTGTTTTTATTGTTATCATTACCAGTTGTTTTGGTGGTTGGGTTCTCCCGGCTTCTGGTTCACTGCTTTTCAATGCTGGGGATTTGTGGGAGGTCCCTGGTATATGAAGGACCGGGAGGAGCCTGTTTTTTGCATGTCTGCAGTGCACAGCGCCCTCTGGCGGAGGATTACCCAATTGTAAGTATTATATCTGGAGCAGGACGTACTGTATACGTATAATACCAATTCTACAGGTGAGTACTTCACAGAATTGTATTTTTTCTGCAGGCTGGACTGTCTGTTTTTATAAGGTTAGAGAAGCCCTGTTATAATCAAAAGGTGAACGTTTGAAGTGATCCTATATCCAGAAAGGAAGTTTGTCTTCACCCAGTGCCTCAAAGCAGCCTGTTTGTTTTTTTTTTTTTTTTTTTTGTTTTGTTTTTTTTGTTTTTTTTTTTGTTTTTTTTTTTGTTTTTTTTTTATTGTTTTTTTTTTTTTTTTTTTTTTTACGAAAGCCTTTTCTCACTATTCATAACACAAACTGGATGCAGTCACTATATTGCTCCCTGGCCACGCATCCCCTGATACATTCAATGCTGTTACAGTAAACACAGCTTAGCATTGGGGGCCAGCCTCATTAATTAGAATAACTGCAATAAATCTGAAAACCATTATGTGACAGTTTAGATTGTAACTGAATTAACATATGGCTGCAATTGGACATCATACTGCTTCCTGTTAGTGTTTTTAAGCATATTGGGCAAAGGCTTTAGTAAAAAAGAAAATAACACAGGCTGTTTTAGGGCACTGCGCTGGGGATCGCAGACAATGATATAAACTTCCTTTCTGGGTATAGTATCACTTTAATGCAGGACTGCAGTCTACTGCATGCAGCAATAGGTTCTGAATGGTGTTATTTTAACACGTATACGATTTTTACTCTTAGACAAAAAAGCAACATATACCATACCGGAACAGTAAGCTTACCCGGCTATTGAAGGATTCCTTGGGAGGCAATTGTCGCACCATCATGATCGCCGCTGTCAGTCCATCATCACTATCTTATGATGATACGTACAATACTCTAAAATATGCCAACCGAGCAAAAGACATAAAGTCTTCTGTAAGTATTTTTATTTATTTATTTTCTTTAAGGGTGACTTTTATATATGTATTGTACATTTAGTACATTCGCTATACCACGTTTTCTTTTCTGCCTTCGCCCCTGTCTGTATAACATGTTAAATATATTCACAAGTGAAAATGTGTATTCTGCATGACTCATCACTGTTCAATTATTTAGCAGAATTAGATTCAGCTTGGATGTCTTGTATTAACAGGTGAAGAGTAATGTGGTTAGTGTGGACAGTCACATCAGTCAATATGTAAAGATCTGTGAGCAACAGAAGAAAGAGGTACGTCTACTAAATGGTTCTGTTCATTTAAAAGTATTTAAAGCTTCTAGATATGGCATGTTCTTGTTATAAATATCACCAGAGACCTACACCATGCCAGAAACCACTTAAAGCGGAACAAAAGATTCCAGGGCCAGCCACTGCCCCCCCCCCCCCCCCATTCGAGATGCCCTGCTGTGTGGACCCTCCCACCCCCCAAAGGCGCTGCAGCACTTGCCTCTTCCTAGTGCTCCCTCGCCTATGTAAACAATGACAGCTGCATCCTGGCTCCTTTGGGCTGTGCACACGCTTCCGCACCCAGCCATTCAGATAGGCTGGGGATGGGAGCGCACAAGCTGCAAGAAGCGCGCCCGCTCTCACTCCCACTGCCAGGCTACTGTGTAAACAGAGTACACTTGCCGCACAATTAATAGCAGACCTGGGCAATGTACGGCCCGCGGGCCGTATACGGCCCTTTGCTAGGCTCTTACCGGCCCGGGCTGAGCTGGCCAGTAAGAGACGCAGAGGAAGGGAAAACATGCCAGACTCGACGAGCCGAGTGGCCGATCAGCTGCTGCTTAACTTAGGTGATCGCCTGTGTACAGTGTGAGAGGCTTAGGTTAAGCAGCAGCTGATCGGCCGCTCGGCTCGTCGGGTCTGGCACATTCTCCCTTCCTCTGAGGAAGCCAGACCCGATGAGCAGGTGATAGAGACCTGGGGACTTTGGAAGGACAGAGTAGGAGCTCCAGAGCATCAGTAAGTCTGCTCATAAAGATTATGTAGTTTACTTGTGTTTTCCCTTCCTGCCTGCTGTCTCTTTTTCACCATGTACCTGCCCACCATGCTCTCACCATGTCCCCTTCCTGCTGTCCACCATGCTCTCACCATGCCCCCTTCTTGCTCTCACCATGCCCCCTTCCTGCTGCCCACCGTGCTCTCACCATGTCCCCTTCCTGCTGTCCACATGCTCTCACCATGCCCCCTTCCTGCTGTCCACCATGCTCTCACCATGTCCCCTTCCTGCTGTCCACATGCTCTCACCATGCCCCCTTCCTGCTGTCCACCATGCTCCCACCATGCCCCCTTCCTGCTGTCCACCATGCTCTCACAATGTCCCCTTCCTGCTGTCCACCATGCTCTCACCATGTCCCCTTCCTGCTGTCCACATGCTCTCACCATGCCCCCTTCCTGCTGTCCACATGCTCTCACCATGTCCCCTTCTTGCTGTCCACCATGCTCTCACCATGCCCCCTTCCTGCTGTCCACATGCTCTCACCATGCCCCCTTCTTGCTGTCCACATGCTCTCACCATGCCCCCTTCCTGCTGTCCACATGCTCTCACCATGCCCCCTTCTTGCTGTCCACATGCTCTCACCATGCCCCCTTCCTGCTGTCCACATGCTCTCACCATGCCCCCTTCTTGCTGTCCACCATGCTCTCACCATGCCCCCTTCCTGCTGTCCACATGCTCTCACCATGCCCCCTTCTTGCTGTCCACATGCTCTCACCATGCCCCCTTCCTGCTGTCCACATGCTCTCACCATGTCCCCTTCTTGCTGTCCACCATGCTCTCACCATGTCCCCTTCCTGCGGTCCACATGCTCTCACCATGCCCCCTTCTTGCTGTCCACATGCTCTCACCATGCCCCCTTCCTGCGGTCCACATGCTCTCACCATGCCCCCTTCTTGCTGTCCACATGCTCTCACCATGTCCCCTTCCTGCTGCCCACCATGCTCTCATCATGCCCCCTTCTTGCTGTCCACATGCTCTCACCATGTCCCCTTCTTGCTGTCCACCATGCTCTCACCATGCCCCCTTCCTGCTGCCCACCATGCTCTCACCATGTCCCCTTCCTGCTGCCCACCATGCTCTCATCATGCCCCCTTCTTGCTGTCCACATGCTCTCACCATGTCCCCTTCCTGCTGCCCACATGCTCTCCCCATGCCCCCTTCCTGCTGCCCACATGCTCTCCCCATGCCCCCTTCCTGCTGTCCACATGCTCTCACCATGCCCCCTTCCTGCTGTCCACATGCTCTCACCATGCCCCCTTCCATGCTCTCACCATGCCCCCTTCCTGCTGTCCACCATGCTCTCACCATGCCCCCTTCCTGAAGTCCACCATACTCTCACCATGTCCCCTTCCTGCTGTCCACCATGCTCTCACCATGCCCCCTTCCTGCTGTCCACCATGCTCTCACCATGTCCCCTTCCTGCTGCCCACCATGCTCTCACCATGCCCCCTTCCTGCTGTCCACCATGCTCTCACCATGTCCCCTTCCTGCTGTCCACATGCTCTCACCATGCCCCCTTCCTGCTGTCCACATGCTCTCACCATGCCCCCTTCCTGCTGTCCACATGCTCTCACCATGCCCCCTTCCTGCTGTCCACATGCTCTCACCATGCCCCCTTCCTGCTGTCCACATGCTCTCACCATGTCCCCTTCCTGCTGCCCACATGCTCTCCCCATGCCCCCTTCCTGCTGTCCACATGCTCTCACCATGCCCCCTTCCTGCTGTCCACATGCTCTCACCATGCCCCCTTCCATGCTCTCACCATGTCCCCTTCCTGCTGTCCACCATGCTCTCACCATGCCCCCTTCCTGCTGTCCACCATGCTCTCACCATGCCCCCTTCCTGCTGTCCACCATGCTCTCACCATGTCCCCTTCCTGCTGTCCACCATGCTCTCAGCATGCCCCCTTCCTGCTGTCCACCATGCTCTCACCATGCCCTCTTCCTGCTGTCCACCATGCTCTCACCATGCCCCCTTCCTGCTGCCCACCATGCTCTCACCATGCCCCCTTCCTGCTGTCCACCATGCTCTCACCATGCCCCCTTCCTGCTGTCCACCATGCTCTCACCATGCCCCCTTCCTGCTGTCCACCATGCTCTCACCATGCCCCCTTCCTGCTGTCCATCATGCTCTCACCATGCCCCCTTCCTGCTGCCCACCATTCTTACACTTTGCCCCAGCTGATATGAGCTCTCCTTCCAGACTGCCAGAAGCCAAGGGCTTCTCTGATTGGCTGGGAAATTATCACATCAGAACGTTTGAAGTGGACCAAAACCCTGCTTTTATCAGCCTGGGAATCTTATAGATCCCCTCCCCGTGGGGCATCCAAAATCGGGATGCCCCGCTGTGTGAAACCCCCAGGTCGCCCATAAACTCACCTTCTTTCCCAGTTCAACGGCGCATGCACGAGCTGCGGCCGCATGCCCGCTATCCCTCTAGCAGGGCGGTGCCTGTGTCAGCCATTTGAGAATGGCCAGCGCGGGCGCGCTCCCTGTTAGAGGGAAGCTCGAGATGCAGCCGCCAGCGCACTCAGAGCCGCTGAGCTTAGACGTCGCTTAGACGCCCATAGCTCAGCGGCCCTCCACAATATTTTTAGTTTCTCATGTGGCCCCATGGAAAAAATAATTGCCCACCCCTGATTAATAGGCACAGCGAACAGCTCTGACTGGACGAGAGCATGTACATGCACCATTGGATCAGGAAAAGGTGTGCTTGATTTGGGGGGATTTCACAGCAGGACATCCTGGGGACTCAAAACACAGGAAAGTCAAAATCCCAGGTTGTGTTCCACTTTAAAGTAGACAAATAGCCCAGTGAGGCCGCTAGCCTGCCCCAGGGCATCCTATACCAGATGCCCCTCTATGTGAAACCTCCAGGAGCACCGGTAATCTTACCTGATCCCTGCGGCTCCCGCGACACTGTCTTTACAGGAGGCCGCAACTCTGTTTTTTCTTATGCAGCAAGAGTGATCCTTGGCTGGTCTAGGTATGCATCCCTACTACTGAGCAGGTAACCTTTATTGTTGTCTGAGGGGGTGAGAGTCCATCTCTGATGTGATCAGACCTGTGGGCTGGCAGGTAACTGAGGGTTTTATCTAGCTGTGTCTGTCCTCACAAAGTAGAGATCCAGTCCAAAAAGAAAAATCAAAGTTTAGTAAATTGCTCCCCTGAAACTCCCCCTCTCACAATCAATGATGTAAGCTATTTGAGAGGCTCCATGCAGATGTTATGGAATAGCAGGCATTTCTTTGATACTGAACTGCATGGAAGCAGCCGTCTTGCCACAATTCTGACAGGCCTGCTTCTGAAAAACCCAGCCCTACACTCAAAATGACCCTAAATATAATATAATATAAAATATATATATATAAAATATATATATTTCTCGAAGTATAAAGCCATCATCTGTAATGACTCATCACTGTTCGGAAAGCTCTTAAAACCTTGTATCAACATTGTAAGCAACTGTTGCAGTGCTGTGGGCTGCCAAGGCCATTGACTTACATACATATATAGTAACATTCATCCCCTCCAGCAGCTAGTGTGTGTGTAACATGACAGACACACCGATCCCTTTTGAGTCAAATCTCTCTTAGTTTTGTGTGAGCTGCTTATTATAAACTTCCAAACTGCTGATAGCCTTCATTGTGTGGAGAAACAATATCAAACATGCAAACAGAAAAGCCAGCTAGAGAAAGCTTTTCTCTTCTTCGATCATTGTGTACGGTAATAGAAAAAAATATCTCAGGCTGGTTGGACTGATCATAAGGAAGCTCCCAGCTCAATTGCAGTGTGTCTGTGTCCCAGCAACGACTCTCCTCACCCCTCCCCCTATTCATGCTTAGTGTAAGCAGGACTCTCAGGTGTATTCAAATTTGAATGCGGGAGCGTGCACAGCTTCAGTGCTATGGCCACCGGCGAACTCAGCACTGCGGTAGCCGGTAGTAAAGGGAAGTTTATTGGCAAACCCCAGGGATTTTGCACAACTAAAACTCCAAGCAGGCTAGAGACCCTCTTGGAGTCTTAGACTCTAGGCCTGGACTGCCAGGGTTTTGAGACGCTTTAAACCTGTTTAATGTTGCATAAAAGTACAATTTTAAACTTGCCCTTCTAGCCGAGAAGAAGCTGATTTTGTTTTTAATTAAAAATCTACAGAATATCTTAGTTCAATGAGCTCCATGTGTCTTACAAACTCGTATATGGGCCATTTATAGGACAGTTTTTGCAGTATTGGTACCACAGACAGACCAGAAATGCACCAGATACCCAGGTCTAAAAAACTCCAGGGCTGTCCAACTAGGTGCCCCTGGGGCATGGCGATTAGTCATGTCCCTCTGTTTGAGCCCTCCTCACCACGATCACCGTCCACCACCACATCCCCAGCATCGCTGCAGCTATGCGTGCTTCCTCACTCAGGAATTTACATGGGCTGATCGTGTACTCCACAGGGCAGCATTCAAAATGGCTTTATGCCGCGTACTAGTTTGCATGACTTAACAAGCGCTCACACATGCATTGGGGGAACAGTGGAAAGGTGAGTACAGTGGGCAATCTGGGGAGGGTTCACACATCAGGGCATCCCAATTCGGGATGCCACTGGGGCAAGTCGCCAGGATAGTCGAAATCCGTTTTAAAAGACAATCTGGTCAAATATAGGGATATGGACAGATGTATCTATATTCTAAGTATGTCACACACCCCGCTTCAGATAGTCATTACACTTGGGTTATACTGTAGAGGGCGATCTTGCAGAGATGTCATGAAAAAAAAGGGAGCCCCTCCCGGTCCATAAATACCTGGTACCTCCCACTCATTCCCCAGTCTTTCATCTCTGCAGACGGCGAGCAAGTCAGAAGATGGATGTCTCCTTGCAGGTAGCCGGGGTAAATCCCGGCCCCCCTCTTTTGGTCTATTTCTGCCTGGACCTACTGTTATCCCTTTTTAGTAAAAAGCCTCCCAGCCTAGGCTGCGGGTCCTGGCAAAGGTAGATGGCACCTTAAGGTGCTTTAGGAGCTATGCTCCACCGTGAGACCCCATACCAAGGGGTAGGCGGTATTCCGGGTTAGTGATCCTGGTTGGGACGCCCTGTACTTGCCCTTACACCTTTTGGGTGTTAATTCCCCCTTCCCCAGTCACCCATTGTTCCCTACTGCTGGGGGGGGCGCTTATCCCCCTTTTAGTTTAGTTCTCCTTTAGAGTGCATGCTTGTGTGCAACTTGTGTGTGTGTTGTGCGCGTGATTGAGGCTTTCCATGGCCGGGCCGGCGGTTTGCGGCGCCGCCGGCCATTACTGTCAGTCTTCTGGGGAGCTTCTTCCCCTCTGGTGCGGTTTCGGCGGGGGGGGGGCGGGGTGCGATCCTGCGGCCCGCCCCCTCCCTCCCCCCGTGCTTCTGGCGCTGCTGCAGAGCCCGGTCACTGGCCAGGAGCTGCCTGTTGTCAGGAGAGAGGGCCGGGCGCAGCGCGCGACCCGCGTCGGCCCGTCCTTCTTCATCCTTGCTGCCAAGTCCCTCCGCCTCGTGCAGGACGCCATTATCGTAAGCGCCCAGTGGGCTCCAGTCTTTCGTTGCCTGTGAAGTCAGCGTGAGATTAATATATATATTTCTCTATTTATATGTATGTGTGCCTTGGCCCTTCTGTTATGTGCCCAGCATTATGTGATATCTGTGTGACAGTTCCCCTTTTCTATTCCAGGCGGACCCTTGTTGGATCTTAAAGGGCCCTCCTGGTCCTAGGGTACCTGGTTTAGTTTAAGAACTCCCTATAAATCCTCCCACGCGGGACACTGAAGGGACATCCCGGGTCTCTTATATTGCGTAATTCCCTTGCGCATTGCGACTACCGATAAAATCACCATATGGCGGCTTCCCAGGATACCGGGCTCGGGCTCCCCTTGAGGCAACCCCGGCAGTGTTTGGGGTGTGGGGTATCCCTTACTGGGGATGATCTATTTCTTTGCATACCATGTGCGCAGCAGACTATTACGCGGCACTCCGGATCCCATGCGTCTGGTTCTGCGCCGCCGGTTTCTTCACCTACCCCTACCCTCCTATCGCAATCTGAGGTGTGTGCCAGATTGGCCAATCTTGAAAAATTATTTTCTAGCGCTGTTGCCAGAAAGGCCCCGGCTAAGAGAAAGCACTTGTCTCCAGCCATGCCGGCTTCTGATTTTGATGAGTTTGATTCTCCGGACTGGTCTGATTACCCCCCTCTTGAGGAAGGGGAGCTATTCGAGGAGTCGGACGGATCTGACGATCAGCAGTTTTTTTGGCACTGATGCCGAGCGGGATCAGGGGGATTCTTGGGATACCCCTAAGATCCTGGCTCATATGTTTGAGGTTCTGGCAATTTCTCCTCCTAAAGTGGCCCTTCCACAGAAGGGGGAGTTCTTTGAGGCGGCTAAGCCGCGCTTGGAATTCCTTAATCAAAAGCATTTCGATAGCATTATTCTTAAGGAATGGGAGAGGCCTGCTCGGCTTCCAGGTGTTCCTCCGGGTTGGGATAAGAAATATCCCTTTCCGGCGGATGCGGTGAAGCGATGGTCGTCCCCTCCCGAGGTGGACGTCCCTGTTTTGGGGTTGTCTAGCACCTCCGTTTTGCATTCTCCTGACTGTTCTACTCTCAAGGATGGTGAGGAAAAACGCATTGACCAGATGGCTTGTCATGGTTTTGCCAGCGTCGGGTCGGCCTTGCGGCCTGTTTGTCGGTTGTTAGGGACCTGCTGTCTACTTCCAGGCTTGACCCGGCTAGTGATGAGTTCACCGCCCCTAAGCGGTGCGATTTGTTTTTGTCATTTGTGCTAGCCGCCCTGGATGACACCATGGTGATGTGTAGTAGAACTTCGGCCTTGCTTGTGGCTATTCGGCGGTCGGTTTGGTTACGCCAGTGAGCGGCTTATTTTTTGTCCAAAAAGTCGCTTACAGCTCTCCCTTTTTGGGGTTGCGGCTCTTTGGAGAAAAATTGGATTCGGTCACAAAAGGGGGTAAGTTACCTCAGCGTAAGAAGCAACGTTGTCCCTTTCGGGGGGCGGCTTCCTTTGCTCCTTCCTTTCGTGGGGCCAGAGCTGGCAGGGGATTGGCTGTCTTCTCCTCCAGAGGTGATTCCTGGAACAGGGGCAGAGGACGTGCCCGTCCAGGTCACAGCTAGGGCTCTAAGCCCAAAGCCGCTGCCAAGCTGGCTCAGCAATGAGGGGGTGCCCTCACCCTCGCGGGTGGGGGGACGGCTGCGTCACTTCTCCCAGGTCTGGGACCAGGAGGTCTTGGACAGATGGATCCGGGAAGTGGTGTCTTCCGGTTACAAGCTGGAGTTTGAGATCCGGCCTCCTCCCAGATTCTTCAGGTCTCGGGTGCCCTTGGATCTTCTGGTGGCGCAAGGGCTCCGGGCGGCGGTAAAAGATCTCCTGGACATGGCTGTCATTTGCCCGGTGCCTTCCTCGGACCAGGGCCTGGGATTCTATTCCAATCTGTTCACGGTGCCCAAGAAGGACGGCTCCGTTCGTCCCATCCTGGATATGAAGCTCCTCAACAGGTTTATCCGCCCCAGGAAGTTCCGCATGGAAACTCTGCGTTCAGCCATAAATTCGCTTCGCCAGGAGGACTTCATGATGTCCATAGGCATCAAGGATGCTTATCTGCACGTCCCGATCTTCCTGGCACATCAGAGATTTCTCAGGTTTGTGGTGGAAGATCGGCACTTTCAGTTTGTGGCTCTTCCGTTTGGCCTTACCTCGGCTCCAAGGGTTTTCACCAAGGTGCTGGCAGGGGTGATGGCCTGCCTCAGAGCCCAGGATATCTGCATCGTGCCTTATCTGGACGATCTTCTCATTATGGCAGCCTCTCTCAGCCGGGCGGAGGACTGTGGTATCCACTCTGGAGAGATTCGGCTGGGTGATCAACTACCCCAAGTCCTCCCTCTCTCCGTCTAGGGTGGTGTCGTTTCTGGGAATGTCTCTGGATACTTCTCAGTCCAGGGTGTTCCTCCCCCGGCCCAAGGTTCTTTTGATTCAGGAATTGACTCAGCTTCACCTATCCATCCCTTGTCCGTCCATCCGTCTGGGGATGAGACTGGTGGGATTGATGGTGGCCTCTTTCGAGGCGGTTCCCTTTGCTTAGTTTCACTCAAGGAAGCTCCAGCACCATCTCTTGGCGGCCTGGGACAGGTCTCCGCTGTCATTGGATCAGTCATTTCTGATGTCCCCCCCGGGTTCGGCGTTCCCTTCACTGGTGGCTGGAACCAAGCAATCTGATGAGGGGCAGATCCTTTCTGACCCCTCGTTGGGAGACGGTCACCACGGATGCCAGTCTGTCAGGTTGGGGGGGGGGGGTTTGGAAGGATCTTCGGTTTCAGGGACTGTGGGGGCCTCAGGAGGCTCACGATCCCATCAATGTTCTGCTGGAGCTGAGAGCCATCAGGTTGGTTCTGGCTCACTTGACTCACCAGTTACAGGGCTTACCGGTTCAAGTTCGGTCGGACAATCTGGCGGCGGTCGCCTACATCAATCACCAGGGAGGGACTCGCAGCAGGAGTGCCCTCAGGGAAGTGTCCTTGATCCTTGCTTGGGCAGAGAGCAATGTCCCATGCATCTCGGCGGTGTACATTCCGGGCGTGGAGAACACGGAGGCGGACTCCCTGAGCAGGTGCTCATCTCGCCGGGGGGAATGGTCTCTCTGCCCCAAGGTGTTTCGGTCACTTTGCCACAGGTGGGGGGACTCCGGAGGTGGACCTCTTTGCCTCTCGTCGCAATCACAAGCTTCCGGCATTTGTCTCTCTCGCGGGATCCGCTGGCAGTGGATGCCATGTCTCTGAGCTGGAGGGATCTGGGGTTTCTGTACCTGTTCCCTCCGTTCCCTATGGTAGGCAAGGTGGTGCGCCAGCTGGCTCTAGAGGGTGTGTCAGCGATCTTGGTGGCTCCAAGATGGCCAAGGCAGGTTTGGTTCGCAGACGTGGTGTGGTTGGCAGTGGATCAGTTCGATCTGCCCCTTCTGCCGGATCTGCTCACTCAGGGTCAACTACTCTACCCCAATTTACCAACGCTGGATTTGGCGGCGTGGCTGCTGAAGCCTCCATCCTGAAGGAGGAAGGTCTTTCTGATGCTGTGATTCAGACTCTGGTGCTAGGAAGAGGTCTTCCTCTACCATCTACTATAGGACTTGGAGGTCTTCTATTGATTGGTGTGAGGTCCGGGCCTTGCCCTGCAGGGTGTTTTCTATCCCTAGGATTTTGGAATTTCTGCAACATGGTCTGGACTTGGGGTTGCAGCTTAGTATGTTGAAAGGGCAAGTTTCTGCCCTGGCGGTTTTCTTTCAAAGGTCTTTTGCTCTTCATCCTCTGGTTAAGACTTTATTCTAAGCATACAGCACGCCCTGCTCCATCTATAATACTTACACATGGGTAATCCTCCGCCGGAGGGCGCTGTTCACTGCAGACATGCAAAAACAGGCTCCTCCCGACCCTTCATACACCCAGGGACCTCCCACAAATCCCCAGATTTCTCTGCAGTGCTGACTGCGAAGACATGAAGTATCAACTCTCTCGCAGGTGAGCGGGGCTATTACAGCCTGCGGCCCTGCGGGACTATTTCCACCCGTCCTCTTCGATACAGATGTGCCTCCCAGCCTGGGCTGCGCTGGTCTGGTGAAGGTAGGCAGCACCTCTTGTGCTCACGGAGCTACGCTCCACCGCAATCCCCCACCATATGGTAGGCGGTTTAGGCCGATGGTGAGCCTCCATTAGATGCCCCTCCCGCATTGTTGCCCGTGCCCCTCATAGCGATAATCCCTGGATGCAGGTCCGCTTCTCCCTCGCTTCCTCCCGTAGCTCGGGGGGAAAAGAAAGGGGGGGGGGGGTATGTGTGGCAGTCCTAGTGTAACGTAACACGCTTAAGGCCGTTGATCTTTCATTTGAACTTGGGTGTCAGTGCCGCGCTCCTTGCTCCACATAAGCCTTATGGTTGCGCGCATGTTTGTCCTTTCATTACATGAGTGTGCTGCCCGGGCGGCAGCATCATTCTCTAGCGTGAGAGCAACATTATGTATGTGTGTACTATCCACGACTGTCATCACGTTGCGATGGTTAGAGCTTCGCGCTCTTTGGGGGAGGCGGGGACTCGGCATGACGCGCCCGCGTCACAGCCAGATCAGGCCCGCCCCTCGAGGTTCGCTTGGCGCCATTTTGACAGTCTTCGCGCATGGTTGCGATCCGCCTCCTCCTTTGGTCATGTAAGTGCCCTCCGGGGCGGTATTTGTTCCTATGATTTTTATTCGGCTGCGCATGGCACTAACACCCCCCTCTTATCCCATTATGTCTTTCAGACGCCAGGATTTCGGTGGCTTCTCCAGCCTGACATATATTATAGCGGGTCCACATAACAAATTCTCCCACTTCCTAGCGGGTCTTGGGGCACCCAGGGTTGCCTATTGCGTAAATCCCTGCGGGCATACTGCTCAGATAATCACCATATGGAGGCATCTCAGAATTATGTACCCGGGGTCCCTCGGGGACATGTCCGGCTGTGTACAGTGTGTGGTCAGCCCCATGCTGATGCTGACAGAGCACGGGTCTGCGGACCGTGTGCTGAACAGGCACTGACCCTGCAATCAGGTTTGCCAGTGGCTGCACCTCCCTTCAATACACCTGTCTCCCCGGACCTAAATATCACTCCTGATGAGTCTCACTCGAGCGGGGTTGACCAGCAAGTCGTACCGCGCAGGCTGCCTACGGCTGAGCAGGTGCTGTCTAGTTTGGCGGAGCGCTTGGGCCCTGGAAAGAAGCTGTCCCTGACGCCTCCTGGCTCTCCGGTTCCTAACGATGCTGATGACTTGATCCTTCTGATGAAGGTGAGCTATTCTCAGATTCGGGCTCCTTGGATGAGATGCCCGGGAGCCGTGATGATTCTGGGCCCGGTTCTTGGGGCCTGTGTGACACAGATGAACTACTTATTAAGATCTTTGAGGTTTTGTCTATCTCCCCTCCTGGAGAGGCTTCCAAGCCTAAGAAGGAGAGTTTCCACACAGTGCCGCCGCGCTTGGAATTCCTGGAACAGGAGCATTTCCAGAATTTTATATCCCAAGAATGGGAATCGCCTTGTAAACTTAAAGGGGTCCCAGGGGTCTGGGATTGGAAGTACCCTTTCCCTCCTGATGTGGTTAACTTTTGGTCAGCACCTCTTGTGGTGGATGCACCGATTATAGGGGTTACTAACCCCCCCTTCATGACGGCTCCTTATTACCGTACCCTTCGGGATGCTGAGGACCGGCGCATTGACAGACTGGCTTCCCACGCCTTTTCGTGTGCAGGGACAGCTCTGCGCCCGGTTTGTGCTGCGGCCATCACTGTGGTGGCCGCCAGGACTCTCATTAGAAAAGTATTTGACCACCGACCTGAGGACCTCCCCTGGGGGGTGTTTAATGCACTCTCAGACTGTGATGTGTTTGTGAGGTTCATTCTCTCAGCGCTGGATGACACCATTAAGATGTGTGCTAGAACCTCTGCCCTTGTGGTAGCTATTCGCCGCCTGGTCTGGCTGCGCCAGTGAGGTGCTGACGATGCTACGAAAAAGGCTCTTACTGGCCTTCCCTTCAGAGGACGGCATCTATTTGGGGCCCGTTTGGACCTTTTTGGAAAAAAGGGTAAGGCACCCCTACGCAGAAGGCCGTCCCGGCCTCCTCGGGGCAGGGACACCCCTCCCCCTCCCTACGTTGGTGTCAAACGCGAACCTGAGATGTGCTTCCAACTGTTCGGTGTGGACTTCCACCACCGGGTGGGCAGGCAACGCCCTGGGCCCTCTGGCAGGACTAAGTCCAAATCTGCCAAGCATGAAGGGACGCCCTCGCCCTTCTGGGGCAGTCTGCCATGCTGGCCTATGGTAGGCCGGGCAATTCTACTCTCACAGGTAGTCCCTATATGACATCTCTGTCTTGGGACACAGGCGCCCTGTGCAAGGGGGGCTTCCGGCCTCCTGTGGAGTTCTAGATCTTATTAGTTCCCCCTGTGTCTTCTGGACACCAAGACCGTTACTAGTCGGTGTTGCAGGATCAACCCTGCGGATTGAGGCATTGTTTTTGGCCTCTTTCGCTCCCAGGCTACTCGCCATGGTGCGAATGGGGGTGATGTATCGGACATGCCTGGGGGGTGTCCGCATTAGGACCTACCGGGTCGCCTTTCCTTACTCCCCAATCTCTACGTCAGGCCAAGTGGATTAGTCGGCCGGCGGTGTCCCCTGGGAGTTACTGGATGGGTGCTCAGTCACCTCAATCCCTCATGGTCCCTTATCCGCTATCTCCATTCCTTGGATTCGGTTCAGGCTTGAGCCTTCTTCCTTGGCAACAAGTGGACTCCTGGTTACGGGGGCTCTGCCCCCCTTTGCTGACATCTTACTTTCACCAGGCAGGATTGCAGCTGGTGGGCCCGTTGGTGGCTTATCAAATGATGTCCCTTATATACCGAGCCCTTGGGCTCTTCGGCACAGTAGGTTATTGATCCTACATGGGGTTCCAGCACCCCTGGAGCTAGGTCTGTGCTCATTCCCCCTTGGTACGGTGGTTCCTCTTGAGCTGATTATATTCAAGGACCCTGTCAGGGGACACCCCCTTCCTTGCTTGCATCTTCCTGTGAATGGTCACCTTGGGTGCCAAATTTCGCAGGTTGGCGGGGGGGGGGGTGATTTCTCCCAAAACCCCCTGTGGTTCCTGAGTAGGGTGCATTAGAGGGTCCATCTTACCTACTGGTTTGTTGAAACAGTGAGCCTTCCGTTGACTCTATACGGCTGGACTTCTCCTCTTTTAGGACCTGTCTATTTGGGGACTCTTGGCCTGTTGGAAGACAATGGCCTGTTTTATTATTGGTCTGGAGCTTGAAGCAGGATGATCCCTCTGGAGGGTTCCTGATCTGGGCGGGGGTCTACGCCCCCTGATCCTCAGCGGTATTCGCTCCAATGGATGTCTTTCAGTGGCAGGTTATGCTATCCTGGTGTCACTCTGGGAGCCAACTAGGGTGGCTCTGTTGGGTCTCGCTTATACCACAGGGGCTCCGCCCTTGTTTTTATTGTCCCAGAATATTCGGACTCTGGTCATGGGGGCTTAGTAAACTTATGCATAGACTTTCTATTTTATATGCCTTCTCTTCGTTCACCCTACTATGTGGGGTTCTGCGCACGGTTGTGCTGATAAAGAGACCCGTAAGATTGATGGCCCCTGGGTGGCCTAGTGAACTGTGGTTCACAGATGCTTCTGCTGAGGTCTGCTGACCTGTACGCTCTCTCAGGAGTGCGGTTCTGCCCTTGTCAGGCCCCTTCTTTTGTCGTCCCAATCTACAGACTCTAGTCTGGGGCTTGACAGCTGATTCATTCACCCCTTGGAGACGGGCTTATCTTCTGGGTGACTTTGTATATGGGGGGATAGGAGCAAGCTTCCTTTTCCTCCGTCTATTGTGGGTTATGGTGTACCCATACTGATTGGCATGAGTCTTGGTCTCTTCCCTGTTGGACGTTCTCGGTTCCCAGGGTTCTAGAGTCATTACAGCATAGGTTGGGGTTGGCTCCCCATCTAGGTACTCTGAAGGTTCAGGTTCTGTCCTGTCTGTCTTCCTGTAGGAGTCTGGTTCTGTCTTCCTTGTGAGGAGTTCTCTTGGGGATTGCTTAGGGGCATCTCCCAAGTAGCTCTATGGTCCCTGTTGGGATCAATTTTCATTCTGTTTGCCCTGCGGATTGTTCCCTTGGGACTTATTCTGGATGCTGTCTGAGCTGTTTTGTAGTCCAAGTCGCTTCTCCTGGGGCTCTTGCTTCAGTCAGACGTGTGCCTGAGAAGGTGGCTCTGATTACTTAGCCTTCGCTCGATATATATATATATATATATATATATATATATATATATATATATATATACCATGACGTGGTGGTATTCCGCCTTACGCCGGACCCCTTTGACCAGGTGGTGTTTTATGATCATTATTTAAGTCCTTTTAGTCTGCCTATGGGCCTTATTCTTAATAATGCTGAAGTAAGGGGTCTACATTCCCTCAACAGGTGTTGACATTTTCCTGGTTGTTTCTTGTCCCTTAGGGGGACTAATGCCCTTTGGGGTCTGCGGGCGCCTCCTTATGTATGCGCCTGATCTTGTTTGCTTCCCGGGCCAATGCGCCCTTTGGACTGATCTTACTTGGATGGTTGCCTTCCTGGTCCTGAGTAAAGGTTTCGGCTTCTTGCTGAATCCTTGTTAATGAAGGGGCCGGTTCCCCGCCTGTCTGACGGGAGACCAGTTTTCATTCCCCGTTGGGGACAGTTCTAAGTTTTACCGAGGCTTCTGTTGCCTGTGGGCCGGTTGGGCCGTTACACTGGCCTATTCCTTTAAGGGGGAAGAATCTCCCTCTCTCGTTTTATTCTGTTATATTGGTGTTTGGGTACCTTTGGCCCTTCAGCACCAGGTTTTCTGTTGAATAAGTTGCTAGACCGTTGCTTGTCTCTGTTCATACCTTTTCAAAGGTTTTGTTATGGGATTGACGTTCGAGCCTTTGCTCATGTCGTACTTGGTAGCAAAGTTTTGCAGGTGACAGCGCCTTTCCTGTCTGCTGTGCCTTTTTTTGGGGATCCCACCCTACTTTATGGACACTGCTATTGGATGTCCCATGTGTAAGTATTATAGATGGAGCAGGACGTGCTGTATGCATATAATACCAATTCTACAGGTGAGTATTTCACAGAATTGTATTTTTTCAGAGGTTAAGCATGTGCGGCTTCCTAGGAATGGGATTTGAATTTGGTTCTTTCTGCTCTTCAGGCTCCTCCTTTTGAGCCTTTGCAGGATATTGCTCTTTCTACGCTTACTCAGAAGGTTGCTTTTTTGGTCGCCATCACTTCCGTTCGGCATGTATCGGAGTTGGCGGCTTTGTCCATTCAGGCCCCGTACTTTGAGAGGCATCAGGACAAGGTTGTTTTCCGCTTCAAGCCAGATTTCCTTCGTAAGGTGGTTTCTGCCTTTCATCTTAATCAGGACATTGTTCTACCCTCCTTGTGTCCTAAGCCCAGCAATGACAAGGAGAGGGTCTTGCATTCTTTGGATGTGGTTCGCTGTGTGAAGTACTATTTGGTGGCTACTTCCTCTTTTCGTAAGACTGGTGCCTTTTTCGTGGTGCCTTCCGGGCCTAGGAAAGGTTTGGCTCCCGCCAAGTCTTCCATTAGTAAATGGATTCGCCAGGCCATTGTTGGGGCCTATTCTGCCAAGGGGAAGATTCCCCCTTTTCGTGTTACTGCTCATTCTACTCGTGCTTTTGGGGCGTCCTGGGCTTTCCAGCACCAGGCCTCTGTTGAGCAAGTTTGTAAGGCTGCTACTTGGTCTTCTGTTCACACTTTTTTCCAAGTTTTACAAGGTTGATGTGCGGGCCTTAGCGGATGCTGTTTTTGGCCGCAAAGTTCTGCAAGCTGCGGTGGTTTGTTTGTGCATTGTCTTGTTTTGGATCCCCGCCCTTTATGGACACTGGTATTGGATGTCCCAAGTGTAATGACTATCTGAAGCGGGGTGTGTGACATACTTAGAATAATACCATTTTGTGAATACTCACCTGTAAAATGGGTATTATAAGTATGTCACACACCCCGCTTCGCCCCGCCCTTTGGTATTTTGGAACCTTTATATGGTGAACCTTTCTTACTGTTACTGGTTATTTTGGCTCTTCCTGGTCCCTTTGTTTTCTTACTGCTGTCTTATTACTGGGGAATGAGTGGGAGTGGACCGGGAGGAGCTCCCTTTTTTTCATGACATCTCTGCAAGATCGCCCTCTACAGGTCGGTATAACCCAAGTGTAATGACTATCTGAAGCGGGGTGTGTGACATATAAGACTCATTTTACAGGTGAGTATTCACAAAATGGTATTTTCTTCTGTTAGATGAATCTACGATTTGGTCACAGCAAACATGAAAGGAGACTAAATATGCTGTAATTCAAGAAAACGCCTGTTGAACTTCTATTCTTAGTGTACAGTACGTCCTGCTCCAGATAAGAATCATTACACTTGGGTATTACTCCGCCAGATGCGGCTATTAGCCTGCGGCCCTGTAGGACTATTCCTACCCATTTTATTCTTAATGTGTCTCCCAGCCTTTGCTGCGCTGGTCCAGGTGATGGTAGGCAGCACCGCTGTCAGGTGCTTAGGAGTGCTGCTCCACCGCAATCCCCCACCAAAGGGTAGGCGGTATAGGCATATGGTGAGCCTCTATGGGATGCCCCTCCAGCCCTATTGCCCCTTGCCCCTGTCTATCGGTGGGCCCTATGTTAAGTGGCCGCTGCCCTCCCTCGCTCTCCCTTGTAGCTCTCGGGGGGGGGGGGTGCATTTGCGTTGGTGCTTCACTGTATTATGTGTTTTTGTTAATGTCAGTCGCCGCGCTGACTTGGTTGCACTGGGTGCGTTTTTGAATATGCCGCCGCCGCACGCGCGCTTCCACTGTGCTCCGGAGTTGGCGGCAGCATTACCTCAGGCGCTTGTGCACCGTTATTGGCTGCTTGTCACGTGTGCTGCTTCGCACTCTTCGGGGGCGGAGTCAGCGGTTGGCACGCTCCGCGTCACTGTCTCCGCGGTCCGCCCCTCGAGGTATACCCGGCGCCATTTTCTCTGGATTCGGCTGTTGCGTGACTGGTGTCTACCTGCCGCGGTCCGAGTGCCCTCGCGGGCGGCTTTATTTACCATATGTCATTATACATGTCACTTATGGGGTTCTCTTCGCTTATGTCTTTCAGACGAGTCAACCTCTATTGGTTTCTCCCGGCCCTACTCCCTCTATTTAGTTATTAAACTTGTGAGGCCTAGTGTGTACATTACTCCCACTTCCTTAGCGGGCTATTGCGGCATCCTGGGTTGCTTTTATAGCGTGAATCCCTATCGGCCTATTGTGCCGCTATGATCACCATATGGAGGCGTCTCAGGATAATGTGCTCGGGGTTCCTTCGGGACAAGCCCGGCTGTGTGTAGCTTGTGGGGTGTCCCCTACTAGTGCTGACAATGTGCGGGTCTGTATACCTTGTGCCCAGCAGGTGCTTGCGCTGCAGCCTGGTTTACCAGTAGCTGGGCCTGCGCCTCGTTTGGCGTCACCTACTCCCCCAAGCTTAAATTTGACTCCCATTGAGTTGCATACCAGTGGGGATTCTCAACCTGATGTGTCTTCCAGACTGGCTAGTGTTGAGAAGTTGCTTGCTAATACCTTGGTGCGTAAGGCCTCTGCTAAGAAGCTGAATTTGACGCCTGATGTCACTCTTTTCCCAATGGAGGCTGATGAGTACTTGGAACTGTCTGGTTATACACATTTGGAAGAAGGGGAGTTATTCTCTGACTCGGAGTCATCCGATGAGAGGCCCAGGGGTCCCTGGACCCCAGATGATACTTATAGGCTGTTGGCTCAGATTTTTGAGGTTCTGTCTATCTCGCCCCCGGTTGTGGCCCCCAGGCAGCAAGGGGAATTGTTTCATACTGCTAAGCCACGTTGGGAGTTTCTTGAGCAAACCCATTTTAATAATCTCGTGCTCAAGGAATGGGAGCGTCCAAGCAGGCTTCCCGGAGTACCTAAGAGTTGGGATAAGAGGTATCCCTTTCCTGCTGATGTAGTGAAGCGTTGGTCATCCCCTCCTGAGATGGATGCCCCGGTCCTAGGGTTATCTAACACCTGTCATGCATTCCCCTGACTCTACTACGCTGCGGGATGGTGAGGACCGGCGTATTGATCAGCTGGCGTCCCATGCCTTTTCCTGTGTGGGGACGGCGCTGCACCCAGTCTGTGCCTCTGCCATTAAGGCTGTGGCTATTAGGACCCTGCTTAGAAGTGTCCTAGATGGTGCCTCTGATGATGTGTCTAGTGAGGAGTTTAATGCACTCTCTCGTTGTGAGGTTTTTGTGACTTATGTCCTCTCTGCCTTGGATGATGCCATTAGGATGTGTAGCAGAACCTCTGCCCTTGTGGTGGCTATACGCCACTCGGTTTGGCTGCGCCAGTGGGCTGCTGACAACGCTGCCAAGAAAGCTCTCACTGGGACTACGCCTGTTTGGGGACCGCCTGGACCTGTTTGCTAAGGGAGGCAGGTTACCCCAGCGCAGGCGGCAGTCTCGGTCCTTTCGGGCACAGGGCTCCTTTTTTTTTCCCCCTACCGTGGAGCCAGACAGGGGAGGGGGGTCACCCTTACTGGGGCCCGAGGAAATTTCTAGGGTAGGCGCAGAGGACGTGGACGCCCTGGCTCATCCTGGAGCTCCAAGCCTAAGTCTTCTCCCAAGCCCCCTCAGGCTTGAAGGGGTGCCCTCACCCATCCGGGTGGGGGGACGGCTTCAGCACTTTGCTCACGTCTGGTGGATTCTGGAGGTAGTGTCCTCCGGTTACAAGATAGTTTGCTGCCTGGCCACCCCCAAGATTCATCAGATCCCGGATCTCTCGGGACCCTATGTCAGCTCAGGCTCTAGTTCTGGCGGTGCGAAGCCTTCTGGAGCTGGGGGTCATCTGTTAGGTCCCCTTACGAAAAAGGGGCAAGGGTTTTTATTCCAACCTTTTCACCGTGCCCAAAAGAGATGGGTCAGTCGGGCCCATCCTGGACTTGAAGAGCCTCAACAAATTTGTCAGGTGCAGGCGCTTTTGCATGGAAACTTTGCGCTCTGCCATCAGTTCCCTGCGTCCAGGGGACTTCATGACCTCTGTGGACATCAAAGATGCTTACCTTCATATTCCTGTTTTTCCAGGTCATCAAAGGTTCGTCAGGTTCGCTCTGGAGGATCAGCACTACCAATATATGGCATTGCCCTTCGGTCTCACTTCAGCTCCCAGAGTGTTCACCAAGGTGCTGGCAGGGGTGATGGCTCTGCTCAGGGCATTCACGTGCTGCCATATTTGGACGACATTCTCATCACTTCTCAGTCCCTCCAGCAGGCAGAGCTGGATACTCAGCTAGTAGTGTCCACTCTGGAGTCATTTGGCTTGCTGATCAACCATCCCAAATCTTCGCTGTCTCCCTCCTTGGTGACACCCTTCCTGGGAATTAATCTGGATACAGTTCAGGCAAGGATTTTTCTTCCTCAGCAGAAGGTGGACAGTCTGCTAGCGCAGGTTCAGTTCCTGCTATCTTGTCCTCATCCCTCCATAAGGCAGGGAATGCAGCTGGTGGGCCTGATGGTGTTGTGCTTCGAGGCGGTCCCTTATGCCCAGTTTCACATGAGGCCTCTGCAACTCCACCTCTTGTCAGTATGGGACAAGGATCCTGCGTCCCTGGACCAGGTCCTTGTACTGTCCCCCCTAGTCAGGCAGTCCCTCTCGTGGTGGCTGGACTCAGGAACCTTTTGGTGGGCAGATCCTTTCTGGCCCCCTGCTAGGAGACTGAGGGCGATCAGATTGGTTCTGTCTCATTTGACTCATCACCTTCGGGGCCAGCCTGTTCAGGTACGCTCGGACAACCAGAAGGCGGTTGCCTACATCAATCATCAGGGAGGGACCCGGGACAAGGGGGCCCTCAAGGAAGTGTCTCTGATCCTGGCCTGGGTGGAGGACAATGTTCCCTGCATATCAGCTGTGTACATTCCGGGGGTGGAGAATCTGCAGGCAGACTCTCTGAGCAGGGGGACATCTCGCCTGGGAGAATGGTCCCTCTGCGACAGGGTGTTTCAATCTCTGTGTCACCGTTGGGGCCAACCATATGTGGATCTGTTTGCGTCCCGTCACAATCCCAAGCTCCCGGCCTTTGTCTCCCTGTCCCAGGATCCTCTTGCCTTGGCCACAGATGCCCTAGCAATGTCATGGCAGGACTTTCAGCTCCTGTATGTCTTTCCCCCATTCCCCCTGTTGGGCAGGGTTCTGCACAAGATAGCTCAGGAGGGGGTGCCAGCAATCCTGGTGGCCCCCAGGTGGCCAAGAAGAGTGTGGTTCGCAGAGGTGGTGCAGCTGGCAGTAGATCAGTACGCTCTGCCCAGGGTGCCAGACCTGCTCACTCAGGGTCACTTACGCTATCCCAATTTACAAACTCTTGCTTTGACGGCCTGGCTGCTGAAACCTCCATCTTGATGGAGAAGGGGCTGTCTGCCTCTGTTGTTGATACCATGATAAAGGCCAGAAAGAAGTCTTCAACTTCCATTTACTATAGGGTTTGGCGTGCCTACATTGACTGGTGTGATTCTAGGTTTCTCCCCTGTCGTGTGTTCTCTATTCCCAGGATCCTGGAGTTCCTGCAGCATGGGTTGGAGCTGGGGCTCCAACTCAGTACTCTGAAGGATCATGTCTCTGCCCTGGCTGTTTTCTTCCAGAAGTCCTTTACCCAGCATTCTCTGATCAGGACTTTTTTCAGGGGGTTACTCATGTGCGTCCCCCACGTAAGCCTATGTTGCCTGTTTGGGATTTGAACTTGGTCTTGTCTGCCTTGCAGGGTGCTCCCTTTGAACCTGTGCAGGAGGGCTGCCCTGGCCATTCTTACACTCAAGGTTGTCTTTTTGGTGGCCTTCACCTCTGTTAGGCGTGTGTCTGAGTTGGCGGCGCTTTCCATCCAGCCCCCCTACTTTGAGAGACACCAGGACAAGGTGTTGTTTCGCTTCAAGCCAGATTTTCTGCCTAAGGTCGTGTCTGCCTTTCATCTGAATCAGGACATTGTTCTTCCTTCCTTGTGCCCTAATCCTAGTAATGCTAAGGAGATGGTCTTGCATTCCTGGGATGTGGTTAGGTATCTGAAGTACTATCTGGTGGCTACTGCTCCATTCTAAATCTACTATCAGCAAATGGATCCATCAGGCTGTGATTCAGGCCTACACTGCTAAGGGGAAGAATCCTCCCTTCCTGCTATTGATGCCTCTTGGGCCTTTCAGCACCAGGCTTCTGTTGAACAAGTTTGCAAGGATGCTACTTGGTCTTCTGTTCATACCTTTTTTAAAGTTTTACAAGGTTGATATTAGGGCCTTAGCTGATGCTGCTTTTGGCCGCAAGGTTCTGCAGGCGGCACGGCCTGCCCTGTCTGTTGTTACCTTTGGGGATCCCACCCTACTTTATGGACACTGCTATTGGATGTCCCAAGTGTAATGATTCTTATCTGGAGCAGAACGTACTGTATACTAAGAATAATACAATTCTGTGATTACTCACCTGTAGAATTGATATTATCAGTATACAGTACGTCCTGCTCCACCCCACCCTTGGTTTTGCATTATCCTGGATCCCCTGTATGGTGATTGTTATCATTGTTATAGTTACTAGTTGGTTCTTTTTTATTCTCCTGGCTTCTTGTTAACTGCTTTTCAATGCTGGGGATTTGTGGGAGGTCCCGGGTATTTGAGGGGCCGGGAGGAGCCAATTTCGCTGTCTCTGCAGTCCAGTGCCAACTGGCAGAGTAATACCCAAGTGTAATGATTCTTATCTGGAGCAGAACGTACTGTATACTCATAATATTAATTCTACAGGTAAGTAATCACAGTATTGTATTTTTACTCCCTTCCAAACAGAAATAGATTTAGGTTGGGCTTTACAGAAGTCATAATCTCTCCAAAACTGTGGGTGGTATGAAATAGTCAAGTTATAATATTAAATAATTATACGTATTCATAATGCTTCTTATTTTTAGATTGCAATGTTAAAGGAGAAGCTGAAGAACTATGAGGAGCAAAAGGTTTTTGGACAAGCAAAGTTTAATCCTTTTGCCTCAAACCAGGAACATGCTGAAATTAAGAGGTATTTTTATCTTTCGCTTTGGGACACCCTTAGGGTTCTAGATCTCGGGACATCTATTCTACGGAAGCGAATTGTTGCACTATACACGCGTTATAATCATGTTGACTGGAGGACCATGTGCCCCTTTTGCCAGAATTGATGTGGACCTAGCCTAGGGGAGCAAGCCTAAAGTAGAGGTGAGGGTTCTATTTCTATTTTAAAACAGACCAACAGCCCTGCACAGTTAGGGTAAAAAAAAAGCCCCAGAACTCGCTTGCCCTATCTGCATCCATGATCCTGAAACATTGTCAGCAATTACATTTGTTCCTGCATCCACTCAAAGCTGAAATGCTGCCTCACTGTTTTTTATATATTTTTTTCCCTGGTCACAGCCATCACAGGCCTTTTCCCTTTCCCAACATTTCAGCCATGCTACTTAAAGTGGAAAAAAACGTGGGATTCGACTTTCCCGAATTTAGTTCCCTAGCCCTGGATCATTCCAATTTGGGATGCTGTGCTGTGTGAAATCTCCCAGATCACCCATACAAACTCTCCTTTCCCCAGTCCAATGAGCACAGCCCAAAGATGCAGGGGATACAGCTGCTCGATATTTACATCTGCAAGGGAGCCTAAGAGCAGGTGAGTTTTGCAGTCACGGGGGGGGGGGGGGGGGGGGGGGATTCTCACAGCAGAGTATCCCTATGCCCAGCGTTGGGTTTTGTTCTGCTTTATCCAACATAACCGGCAATGCATTTAGTCATCCAGCAGCACTGGCAGCTCCATAGGATGCCACTGGGTGGGGGGGTCTAGCAGGAGTTACCAAACTGTAAATTTGTGCAGGGGGACAGATGCATATGAGCACTGCTTCATGTAAGGGTGCTGGTCAGGTCTAACTCCTTTGGCAGGCAAGAGTTATGAAAGATGCTTAGTAACAAGACAGGAACGATTTAAGACATCTGAGTTGCCCACCAAAAACCTGTGCAGTTTTCATTAGCTGAAGCTGAGTGTGAAATGCCATTAGCCCAACAACAGCAGTGACTGGGTGACACGGTGTCACTCAGTAAGCGATGTAGCTGCCAGTACTGCAGCCTAGAGCATGGTGGGAGAAAAGGCACCCAAAAGGACCAAGTAAATATTTCTCTACCCCTGCTTCATTGGTGATCCCTCACGGCTGGGTCTTCGCCTGCTGCAAGCCTGACGCTAGGCAGTCCTGTACTTTGGTCACTCATTTCAAGTATACAGCACGTCCTGTTCCAGAATATTCCTTACACATGGGTAATACATCCACAAGATGGTGCTGGACTGCAGAAAACAACTTATGGCTCCTCCCGGCTCCATATAAACCAGGGACCTCCCACAAATTCCCCAGTTCTTGTCTGCAGTCTGGGCTGCGAAGATAGAAGATGACTCTGCAGGACTATTCCCACCCGTTCCGATCCATACCATTGCCTCCCAGCCTCGGCTGACAAGGTTCGGGTGAAGGTAGATCAGTAAGCACCAGGTAGGTGCTGAGGAGCACTGCTCCTAGCACAGTCCCTGCTCTGACGGGGTAGGCGGTTTAGGCTGATGGTGAGCCTTTTGGGATGCCCCCTCTGCACCTTGGGTTAGCCAGTCTCCCTGTGCTGTTAACCCTTATCCCCATAGGTGTCCCCCCTCTATCCTCCTGCCCCCCCTATTCTAAGTATGTCACACACCCCGCTTCAAATAGTCATTACACTTGGGTTATACTCTTGCAGAGATGTCATGAAAAAAAGGGAGCCCCTCCCGGTCCATAAATACCTGGTACCTCCCACTCATTCCCCAATCTTTCATCGTTGCAAACGGCGAGCAAGTCAGAAGATGGATGTCTCCTCCTTGCAGGTAGCCGGGGTAACTCCCGGCCCGCTTGTTAGTTTATTCTAAGCAGAAAGCACGTCCTGCTCCAGACATAGTCCTTACATGTGGGTATACCTCCGCCTTCAGCGCCGTGCACTGCAGAACATGAAGAAAACAAGCTCCTCCCGGCCCTACATATACCGAGGGACCTCCCACAAATCCCCCCCCCCCCCCCCCAGATTTCTCTGCAGTGCTTGAACTGCGAAGGCATGAAGTATCACGCTCTCGCAGGCGAGCGGGGCTTTACAGCCCGAGGCCCTGCGGGACTATTTCCACCCGTCCTCGTTGTGAACTAATGCCTCCCAGCCTGGGCTGCGTTGGGTCGGGTGAAGGTAGGCAGCACCTAGTGTGCTTATAGAGCTAGACTCCACCGCAATCCCCCTCCATAGGGCAGGCGGTTAAGGCGTATGGTGAGCCTTCTATTGGATGCCCCTCCCGCACTAGTGCCCCTCGCCCGGTGTAGCGGTGAACCCAGTATTTTGGATCACCTTCCTCCCTAGATTTCCCCGTTAGTGGGGGAAAAAAGAGGGGGGGTCGTGTGTACGACGGCTAATCCTTGCCCTAATCACACTAGTCAACCATTGTCCTATTTGGTCCTTGGAGTCAGAGCTGCGCTTCACTCTCAGCCTTTTGCTTTCCTACTGCGCTTTCATGTATTACTCGGTGCGTGCTTCAGTTTTATTCTATTGACGCTTGGCGTTCTATCGCTGTATTCACCCTGTCAGATCTCTCTGAGGTGATGTCTCCCTGACAATATCTGTCGATTCTGATTGGCTGCGCGCCTTCGAGCTTCGCGCTCTCCGGAGGGGGGGCGTGGTTCGGTTTGGCCCGCTCCGCGTCATCGTCCGCTCTGGCCCGCCCCCTTCGAGGTTCGCTTGGCACCATTTCCTTCTCACATGCGCGTGGTGAAGACGGTCCTCCCCTCGCTGTTCTGTAAGTGCCCTCATGGGCGATCCCTTTCCTAGCTTTGACTTCTTCGCGCTTGGCTCTGACATCCCTGTTCCCCTTGTGTCTTTCAGACCGCGGACTTCGGTGGCTTCGCCCGGCGTAGAGTCCGGTCCAGAACCTTTTAACAAATCACTCCCACTTCCCAGCGGGCGTTTAGGGCATCCAGGGTTGCTTTACAGCGTCAATCCCTACTGGCATATTGAATACAATAATCACCATATGGAGGCATGTCAGGATATCGTGAACGGGGTTCTTTCGGGACAAGCCCATCTGTGTGTAGCTTGTGGGGTCACACCTAGCAGGGGTGACAATGCACGGGTCTGCATCCCTTGTGCCCAGCAGGCGCTAGCTGGCCTACCCACCTCTTCCGAGGCTGGGCCCGCGCCTCGCCTTGTTTCTCCTACTCCCCCAAGCCTGAGTCTAACCCCCAATACTAGCGGGGACTCTCATGCTGATTTGGCCGCTAGACTGGCTAGCGTGGAAAGTTTAGTCGCTGGCTCCTTGGCACGCAAGGCTACCGCTAAAAAGCGCCACTTGAATCCTGAAGCCACTATTCTTCCTGTAGAATCTGATGATTTACATTTGCCTTATGCACACTCCCCCCTCAGAGGAAGGGGAACTGTTTTCTGACTCGGGGTCCTACGACGATGAGTCCAGGAGTCAGGATGAATCTGGTTCTGATCTTTGGTCCCAGGATGACGTTGATAGATTGCTGGCCCAGATCTTTGATGTGTTATCCCTCTCTCCCCCGCCTGCGGCTCCTCGGCAAAGAGGTGACCTGTTCCATACCGCTAGGGTGCGCTTGGAGTTTCCTGAACAAACTCATTTTAATAATCTCGTCTTAAAGGAGTGGGAACATCCCAGCAAACTCCAGGGGGTTCCTAAGACTGTGGATAAGAAGTATCCATTCCCTGCTGACCTGATCAAGTGTTGGACTTCGCTGCCCGAAGTCGATGCCCTGATCCTTGGTCTGTCCAATACCTCTATTATGCACTCCCCTGACACTACTATGCTGCGGGATCTGGAGGATCGGCGGGTTGATCAACTGGCATGTCATGCCTTTCCATTTGGGGGAGCCTCGCTCCGCCCGGTTTGCGCCTTAGCCATCACGGCGGTGGCGCTCAGGACTGTGGTTAAGACTGCTCTTGAAGGGGCGGATGACTTGCCATCTGATGCCGCCAATGCTTTGGTTACCTGTGAGACTTTTATCAATGATATCCTGTCTGCATCGGACGATGCTATTAAGCTGAGTGCTAGATCCTCTGCTCTGGTGGTAGCCATACGCCGTGCGGTCTGGTTACGCCAGTGGGCAGCTGACAATGTCGCCAAGAAGGCTCTTACGGGGCTTCCTTTCAAAGGGCTGCGCCTGTTTGGAGAAAGGTTAGATATCTTTGCTAAAGGGGGGCAAGCGTCAGATTCGGCCCTTTCGTGGCCCAAGCTCCCACTCGACCCCCTATCGTGGGGCTAAACGGGGAAGAGGGGTGTCCTTCGCCGGAGATCGCACAGATTCCTGGAACAAGAACAGAGGACGCCGCCCCAGTTCTTCCAGGGGCCCAAAGCCCCTCCTAAGACCCCCCAGGCATGAAGGGGCGCCCTCGCCCGTCAGGGGGGGTGGACGTCTACAGCATTTTCTGCATGTCTGGAGACTCCACGTCCCAGACCGGTGGATTCAGGAGGTAGTGTCCTCCGGTTACAAAATAGTTTGCTGTACTGCCCCCTCCCAGGTTCGTCGGGTCCCAAATCCCACAGGACCCTGCCTCAGCGCGAGTCTTGATGCTAGCGGTGCAGGACCTTCTAGACCTCGGGGTCATTTGCAAGGTCCCCTCAAAAGACAGAGGCGTGGGGTTTTATTCCAACCTATTCACGGTGCCCAAAAAGGACGGGTCAGTCAGACCCATTCTGGATTTCAAAATCTTAAACAGATTTGTGAGAAACAGACATTTTCGTATGGAAACTCTGCGCTCGGCCATTGCCTTGTTGCGTCCAGGGGACTTCATGACATCTGTGGACATCAAGGACGCTTACCTGCACGTTCCGGTGTTCCCAGGGCATCAAAAGTTTCTCAGATTTGCGCTGCTGGATCAGCATTACCAGTTTGTGGCTCTGCCATTCGGTCTTACGTCGGCCCCCAGGGTATTCACCAAGGTGCTGGCAGGAGTAATGTCTCTGTTGAGACTAAAAGGCATACGGGTGTTGCCCTACCTGGACGAAATACTCATCTCATCTCAGTCTCTGCAGCAGGCAGAGCTGGACACACGGTCGGTGGTGACCACCCTGGAGTCCTTCGGCTGGGTGATCAATTACCCAAAGTCCTCTCTGTCCCCTTCCTCAGTAACCCCGTTTCTGGGGATGATTCTGGATTCAGTTCAGTCAAGGATATTCCTTCCTCCACAGAAGGTGGAAGCTCTGACAACGCAGGTGAGGTTCCTGCTCTCAAGCCCTCATTCCTCCATCAGGCAGGGAATGCAGTTGGTGGGCTCGATGGTGGCAAGCTTCGAGGCGGTGCCCTTTGCACAATTTCATTTGAGAACTCTGCAGCTTCACCTTCTGTCAGTTTGGAACAAGGACCCAGCGTCCTTGGACGAGATCTGGGTGCTTCCCCCCTCAGTCAGACAATCCCTGGCGTGGTGGCTGGACCACGGGAACTTGACAAGGGGCAGATTCTTCCTGGCTCCCTCCTAGGAGACGGTCACAACGGATGCCAGTCTCTCGGGCTGGGGGGGATTCTGGAAGTCCCTGCGTTTCCAGGGGAGGTGGGGCCCTCAGGAGACCCATCTACCCATCAATGTCCTGGAACTCAGGGCGGTCAGGTTGGTGCTGGAACAATTGACCCAGCACCTGAAGGGTCTGGCGTTTCAGGTACGCTCAGACAACAGGACGGCGGTGGCCTACATCAATCATCAGGGAGGAACCCGGAGCAAGGGTGCTCTCCAGGAGGTGTCTCTGATTCTAACATGGGCAGAGACCAATGTTCAATGCATCTCGGCTGTTTACATTCCAGGGGCGGAAAATCTGCTAGCAGATGCCCTGAGCAGGGGGTCGTCCCGTCAGGGGGAGTGGTCCCTCTCCAACTTGGTATTTCAGTCCCTGTGTCACCGTTGGGGTGTCCCAGACGTGGATCTGTTTGCATCCCGTCACAATCACAAGCTCCCGAGCTTTGTATCCCTGTCTCAGGATCCTCTGGCTCTGGCCTCAGATGCTCTGTCAGTGTCTTGGAGGGAGTTTCGGCTCCTGTACGCGTTTCCACCACTTCCCCTTCTGGGCAGAGTGCTACGCAAGATTGCTCTGGAAGGGGTACCCACGATTCTGGTGGCCCCACGGTGGCCAAGAAGAGTGTGGTTCGCAGACGTGGTTCAAATGGCAGTAGATCAGTAAGATCTACCAAGGATTCCAGACCTCCTAACTCAGGGGTCTCTACGCCATCCCAATTTACTAACTCTGGCTTTGACGGCTTGGCTATTGAGACCACCATTTTAAAGGAAAAGGGTTTGTCCGCTTCTGTAGTGGCTACCATGGTCCAAGCCAGGAAGAAGACCTCTTCTGCTATATATTATAGGGTATGGCGTGCCTACATTGACTGGTGTGAATCCAGGTCTCTTCCCTGCCGGGAATTCTTAGTCTCCAGGGTGCTGGAGTTTTTACAACATGGTCTAGACTTCGGTCTGAAGCTTAGTACTTTGAAGGGCCAGGTTTCAGCCCTGTCTATCTTCTTTCAGAAGACCTTTGCCCAGCACTCTCTTATCAAGACTTTCTTTCAGGGGGTCACTCATGTGCGCCCCCCTCGGAAACCTATGGTTCCTGTTTGGGATCTGAATTTGGTTTTGTCGGCCCTGCAGGGTCCTCCTTTTGAACCTATTCATGAAGCAGCTCTTGCTGTTCTCACGCTCAAGATGGTCTTTCTGGTAGCCATTACCTCGGTTAGACGTGTGTCTGAGTTGGCTGCCTTGTCTATTCAGCCTCCCTACTTTGAGAGACACCGGGATAAGGTGGTGTTTCGCTTCAAGCCAGACTTTCTGCCTAAGGTTGTGTCTGCATTTCATTTGAATCAAGATATTGTACTTCCTTCCTTGTGCCCTAATCCTAGTAACCCTAAGGAGAGGGTTTTGCATTCCCTGGATGTGGTTAGGTGTGTCAAGTCTTACCTGGTTACCACTCAGGCATTTAGGAAGGCGGATGCTCTCTTCGTTGTGCCTCACGGGCCTAGGAAAGGTTTGGCTCCCGCCAAGTCTACCATCAGCAAATGGATTTGTCAGGCTGTGGTTCAAGCCTATACTACTAAGGGGAAGACTCCCCCCTTTCGTCTCACTGCTCATTCTGCTAGAGCTGTTGGGGCTTCTTGGGCTTTTCAGCACCAGGCCTCTGTGGAGCAAGTTTGCAAGGCCGCTACTTGGTCTTCCGTTCACACCTTTACAAAGTTTTACAAGGTTGATGTTAAGGCCTCAGCTGACGCTGCGTTTGGCCGCAAGGTTTTGCAGGCCGTAGTAGTTTAAATGGCTTGCTGTTGCCTTCTGTTGGGGATCCCACCCTTCTTTACGGACACTGCTAATGGATGTCCCACATGTAAGGACTATGTCTGGAGCAGGACGTGCTGTCTGCTTAGAATAATACAACTCTGTGAAGTACTCGCCTGTAGAGTTGGTATTATATGCAGACAGCACGTCCTGCTCCACCCCACCCTGGTTTCACTTTGTTCTGGATCCCGTTTGGTGATTGTTATACTTGATTTTTTTTTGCCAGTTTTGGGTGGTTGTTTCTCCTGGCCTCTCTTTCTCACTGCTTTTCAATGCTGGGGATTTGTGGGAGGTCCTCCGGTATATGTAGGGCCGGGAGGAGCTTGTTTTCTTCATGTTCTGCAGTGCACGGCGCTGAAGGCGGAGGTATACCCACATGTAAGGACTATGTCTGGAGCAGGACGTGCTGTCTGCATATAATACCAACTCTACAGGTGAGTACTTCAGAGTTGTATTATTTCTGCCTGGACCCCCTTTCTTAGTATTTCACCTTGCCTCCCAGCCTAGGCTGCTGGTCCGGGCAAGGGTAGACGGCACCTAATGGTGCTTAGGAGCTACGCTCCACCGTGAGACCCCATACTAAGGGGTAGGCGGTTTGCCAGGTTGGTGATCCTGCCCTTCCAGCGTGGATTCCCCCTCTCCCAAATTACCCTTACTCCTTAGAGGGGGGGGGGGGCGGGGCCCTTTCTCTCAGTGTAATCGTCTTTATTGAGTGTTTGTCACAGCTGTACTTTTTGTTGTGTGTGTGATCCACTTGGGTGCATTTTTATGTCAGCCGGCGCTGGTTGTGCCGCGGCGCCGGCCGTTGTGGCAGCTTCGGTGGGGGAGCCTCTTCCCCCTCGGGTGCGGTTGGTAGGAGGGCGGGGTCGGGCTCTCAGCGCGATCGCCTACGGCCCGCCTCCCCTGCTCCTGGCGCCGCTGCGGAGCCTGGCCACTGTCCGGGAGCGGCGTTGCCCTTCATCTTCTCCCTCTGCTTCTCGTGTTCTTCGCCTCTGGCAGGACGGACGCCATCTCCCTCAGTGAGTTGCCCTTGGGGCCTCATTACTTTCATGACATGCATATATATTTATCTATATTTTTTATGTCTGCCTCTGTGCTTGGGCATGATTGAGGTGCTGAATAGCCCTGTATTCTGTCTTCCAGGTGGACCCTTGTTGGATCCTAAAGGGTCCTCCCGGTCCTAAAGGTCCCTGGTTCAATTTAAGAACTCCCCATAAGTCCTCCCACTCGGGACACAGAAGGGGCATCCCGGGTCGCTTATATCGCGTAATTCCCTTGGGTATTGCGACTATCAATAAAATCACCATATGGAGGCTTCCCAGGATACCGGGCTCGGGCTCCCCTTGGGGCAACCCCGGCAGTGTTTGGGGTGTGGAGCATCCCTTACAGGGGATGATGTTTTCCTTGCCATGTGCGCGGCAGTCCGGATCCCATGCATCTGGTTCTGCGCCGCCGGCCCCTTCTCCTACCCCTCCCCGCCTGACCCGTACCCCATGTGATGTTGTCACGAGTGGGGAGTCGCAATGGGAGGTGTGTGCCAGATTGTCCAGTCTTGAAAAATTATTTTCTAGCGCTGTGGCCAGAAAGGCCCCGGCTAAGAGAAAGCACTTGTCCCCAGCCACGCAGGCTTCTGATCTTGAGGAGTTTGATTCACTGGACTGGTCTGATTACCCCCCGCTAGAGGAAGGAGAGCTTTTTGAGGAGTCGGATGGTTCTGAAGATCAGCAATTTGTTGGCGCTGATGCCGAGCGGGGTCAGGGGGATTCTGTGGATACCCCTAAAGTCCTGCCTCATATGTTTGAGGTTCTGGCTATCTCTCCTCCTGAAGTGACTCCAGCAGAAGGGGGAGTTCTTTGAGGAGGCTAAGCCGCGCTTAGAATTCCCTAATCACAGGCATTTCGACGGCATTATTCTTAAGGAATGGGAGAGGCCTACTCGGCTTCCGGGTGTCCCTCCGGGTTGGGATAAGAAATATCCTTTTCTGGTGGATGCGGTGAAGCGCTGGTCGTCCCCTCCCGAGGTGGACGCCCCTGTTTTGGGGTTGTCTAGCACCTCTGTCTTGCATTCTCCTGACTGTTCTACTCTCAAGGACGGTGAGGACAAACGCATTGACCAGATGGCTTGTCACGGTTTTGCAAGTGTCGGGTCGGCCTTGCGGCCTGTTTGTGCTTCAGCGCTTTTAATAGTGGCTTCTAGGTCGGTTGTCAGGGACCTGTTGTCTATCTCCAGGCTTGACCCGGCTAGTAATGAGTTCACCGCCCTTAAGCGGTGCGAACTGTTTTTGTCATTTGTGCTAGCCGCCCTGGATGACACCATGGTGATGTGTAGTAGAACTTCGGCCCTGCTAGTGAGTATTCGGCGGTCGGTTTGGTTGCGCCAGTGGGTGGCTGATTTTGTGTCCAAAAAGTCTCTTACGGTTCCTCCCTTTCTGGGCTTGCTGCTCTTTGGAGAAAAATTGTATTCGGTCGCAAAAGGAGGTAGGTTACCTCAGCGAAAGAAGCAACGTCGTCCCTTTGGGGGGGCGGCTTAATTTACCCCTTCCTTTCGTGGGGCCAGAGCTGGACGGGGATCGGCTGTCTTCCTCTCCAGAGGCGATTCCTGGAACAGGGGAAGAGGACGTGCTCGTCCAGGTCACAGCTGGGGCTCCAAGCCCAAAGCCGCTGCTAAGCCGGCTCAGCAATGAGGGGGCGCCCTCACCCTCGCGAGTGGGGGACGGCTGCTACGCTTCTCCCAGGTCTGGGACCAGGAGGTCTCGGACAGATGGATTCGGGAAGAGGTGTCTTCCGGTTACAAACTGGAGTTCGGCCTCCGGCCTCCTCCCAGATTCTTCAGGTCTCGCGTGCCCTTGGATCCTCTGGCCGCGTAGGGGCTCCGGGCGGCAGTAAAAGATCTCCTGGACATGGCTGTCATCTGCCCGGTGCCTCCCTTGGACCGGGGCCTGGGATACTATTCCAATCTGTTTACAGTGCCCAAGAAGGATGGATCCGTTCATCCCAACCTGGATCTGAAGTTTCTCAACAGGTTTATCCGTCCCAGGAAGTTCCGCATGGAAACTCTGCGCTCTGCCATAAATTCACTTCGGCAGGAGGACTTCATGACGTCTAGACATTAAGGATGCTTATCTGCATGTTCCAATCTTCCCGGCGCATAAGAGATTTCTCAGGTTCGTGGTGGAAGATAGGCATTTTCAGTTTGTGGCCCTTCCGTTTGGCCTTACCTCGGCTCCAAGGGTTTTCACCAAGGTGCTAGCGGGGGTGATGGCCCTCCTCAGAGCCCAGGGAATCCGCATCGTGCCTTATCTGGATGATCTTATTATGGCATCCTCTCTCAGCCAGGCGGAGCTAGATACCAGGACTGTGGTAGCCATCCTGGAGAGATTCGGCTGGGTGATCAACTATCCCAAGTCCTGCCTCTCTCTGTCCAGGGTGGTGGCGTTCCTGGGAATGTCTCTGGATACTTCTCAGGCCAGGGTGTTCCTCCCCCGGCCCAAGGTTCTTTTGATTCAGGAATTGACTCAGCTTCTCCTATCCATCCCTCGCCCGTTCATCCGGCTGGGGATGCGACTGGTGGGATTGATGGTGGCTTCGTTCGAGGCAGTTCCCTTTGCCCAGTTTCACACAAGGACACTCCAGCTCATCTCTTGGCGGCCTGGGACGGGTCCCCGCTGTCATTGGATAAGTCTTTTCTGATGTCCCCCCGGGTTCGGTATTCCCTTTGGTGGCGGCTGGAACCAAGCAATCTGATGAGGGGCAGATCCTTGCTGACCCCTCGTTGGGGGACGGTCACCACGGATGCCAGCCTGTCAGGTTGGGGGGATTTTGGAAGGATCGTCAGTTTCAGGGCCTGAGGGGGCCTCAGGAGGCTCACGATCCCATCAATGTTCTGGAGCTGAGAGCCATCAGGTTGGTTCTGTTTCACTAGACTCATCAGTTACAGGACTTACCGGTTCAAGTTCGGTCGGACAATCGAACGGCGGTCGCTTACATCAATCACCAGGGAGGGACTCGCAGCAGGGAACTGTCTTTGATCCTGGCTTGGGCAGAGAGCAATGTCCCATGCATCTCGGCGGTGTCCATTCCGGGAATGGAGAACACGGAGGCGGACTCCCTGAGTAAGTGCTCATCTCGCCGGGGGGAATGGTCGCTCAGCCCCAAGGTGTTTCGGTCGCTTTGCCACCGGTGGGGGACTCCGGAGGTGGACCTCTTTGCCTCTCGTCAAAATCGCAAGCTTCCGGCGTTTGTGTTTCTCTCGCGGGATCCGCTGGCTCTGGCAGTGGATGCCATGTCTCTGAACTGGAGGGATTTGGGGTTTCTTTACCTGTTCCCTCTTTTTCCCATGGTGGGCAAAGTGGTGCGCAAGCTGGCCCTAGAGGGCACGTCAGCAATCCTGGTGGCTCCAAGATGGCCAAGACAGGTTTGGTTCACAGACGTGGTAAGGTTGGCGGCGGATCAGTTAGATCTGCCCCTTCTGCCGGATCTGCTCACTCAGGGTCCACTGCTCTACCCCAATTTACCAATGCTGGCTTTGACGGCGTGGCTGCTGAAACCTCCATCTTGAAGGAGGAAGGTCTTTCTGATGCTGTCATTCAGACTCTGGTTAGGGCTAGAAAGAAGTCTTCCTCTGCCATCTACTATAGGATTTGGAGGTCTTATATTGATTGGTGTGAGGTCCGGGCCTTGCATGGTGTTTTCTATCCCTAGGGTTTTGGAATTTCAGCAACATGGTCTGGACCTGGGTTTGCAGCTTAGTACGCTGAAAGGGCGTGTCTCTGCCCTGGCGGTTTTCTTTCAAAAGTCTTTTGCTCTTCATCCTCTGGTTAAGACCTTTTTCCAGGGGGTTTCTCATGTGTGGCCTCCCAGGAAGCCTTTGCTCCCAGTTTGGGATTTGAATTTGGTTCTTTCTGCCCTTCAGGGTCCTCCTTTTGAACCTTTGCAGGATATTGCTCTTTCTACGCTTACTCAGAAGGTTGAGTTTCTGGTTGCCATCACCTCCGTTCGGCGTGTATCGGAGTTGGCGGCTTTGTCTATTAAGGCTCCTTACTTTGAGAGGCATCAGGACAAGGTTGTTTTCCCGCTTCAAGCCAGACTTCCTTCCTAAGGTGGTTTCTGCTTTCCATCTTAATCAGGACATTGTTCTACCCTCCTTGTGTCCTAAGCCCAGCAATGACAAGGAGAGGGTTTTGCACTTTCTACTCGTGCCGTTGGAGCGTCCTGGGCTTTCCAGCATCAGGCCTCTGTTGAGCAAGTTTGTAAGGCTGCTACTTGGTCTCCCGTTCTGAGTTTTACAAGGTTGATGTGCGGGCCTCAGCGGATGCTGTTTTTGGCCGCAAAGTTCTGCAAGCTGCGGTGGTTTAAGTTTGTGCATTGTTGCCTTGTTTTGGAACCCCGCCCTTTATGGACACTGCTATTGGATGTCCCAAGTGTAATGACTATCTGAAGCGGGGTGTGTGACATACTTAGAATAATACCATTTTGTGAATACTCACCTGTAAAATGGGTATTATAAGTATGTCACACACCCCGCTTCACCCCGCCCTTTGGTATTCTGGATCCTTTCTATGGTGAACTTTACTGTTACTGGTTATTTTGGCTCTTCCTGGTCCCTTTACTGCTGTCTTAATACTGGGGAATGAGTGGGAGGTACCAGGTATTTATGGACCGGGAGGGGCTCCCATTTTTTCATGACATCTCTGCAAGATCGCCCTCTACAGGTCGGTATAACCCAAGTGTAATGACTATCTGAAGCAGGGTGTGTGACATACTTATAATACCCATTTTACAGGTGAATATTCACAAAATGGTATTTTTTTTCTCTTGGGCGCTGCCTTACCCTGGAATTTCTTATATTCCTTGCCTCGCTCTCCCTCTGGGAGATCTCCGGGGGGGGGGGGGTTGCTGGTGTTTCGGTACTTTTATTTTGTCACACTGTACGCTGCCGTCGCGCGCTTGTGCAGCGATCTGCGGAGGGCGGTGACATTTACTTCAGAGCTGCGGGGCTGCTATTGGGCGGCCGGGTCACGTGGGGCGCGATTCGCACTCTTCGGGGGGGGGGGGGTTGGGGGGCTTCCTGGATGACGATTTTTGACCTCACGGCCTGCCCCTCAAGATCTTTGCGGCGCCATTTTACCCTGGCTGTAGCTGCGTGCGCTGCTGGTTCCCTGCGGTCCGTGAGTAACCCCTGCGGGGTGTTTTTTTTCTGGCTATGTTCGCTAATGTATTTCTTTTGGGGATGCTTTATGTCCTTCAGGCAGGTTAAACCTTCAGCAGCTGTGGTTTCTCCCGACCCTCTCCCCTCATCCTCCCACTTCCCTAGCGGGTCCTTGGGGCATTCCGGGTAGCTCTTTAGCGTTAACCCCTACTGGCCTGTTGTGCCACTCAAATCACCACGTGGAGGCTTCTGGGGATAATGTGCTTGGGGTTCCTTCGGGACAAGCCCAGTTATGTGTTGCGTGTGGGGTATCCCCTATAAGTGATGATGTCAGGGTGTGTGTACCCTGCGCCCAGCAGGTGCTTGGGCTGCAGTCTGGGTTGTCTGTGTCTGGGCCTGGTGCTGCGCCCCCTCTGGCTTCGCCTACCCCCCGTTGCTTACATCTGAGCCCCAGCGAGGGGCATACTAGCGGGTAGTCTCAACCTGATTTGGCTGCACTGGTGGGCAGCATTGAGAAACATATTGCTGGATCTGCCCCGCATAAGGCTTCTGCTAAGAAGCGGAATTTGTCACCCGGTGTTTCACTCTTCCCTGTTGAGGATGCAGAATTGTTTGACATTGTTGGTTATTCCCCCCTTGAGGAGGGGGGGAGTTATTCTCTTATTCAGAATCATCTGAGGAACAGCCTAAGGTTTATGGTGGTACTGGGTCTCCCTTTTCTCCATCCGGCAGGGGATGCAGCTGGTGGGCCTGATGGTGTCTTACTTTGAGGCAGTTCCATACGCTCAGTTTCACATGAGACCTCTCCAACTTCACCTCTTGTCTGTATGGGATGGGGATCCTGTGTCCCTGGATCAGGTGTCTGTTCTGCTCCCTCTGGCCAGGCGGTCTCTTTTGTGGTGGCTGGACTCAAGGAATCTGTCTCGTCTGGGCGAATGGTCCCTCAGCAGCAGAGTGTTTCGCTCCCTGTGCCACCGCTGGGGGCAGCTGGATGTGGACCTGTTTGCGTCCCATCACAATCACAAGCTTCCAGTCTTTGTCTCTCTGTCCCAGGACCCTCTGGCCTTGGCCATGGATGCACTAGCAATGTCTTGGAAGAGCTCTCGGCTCCTTTTTGTGTTTCCTCTGCTGGGCAGGGTGTTGCGCAAGATAGCCCAGGAAAGGGTGCCAACCATTCTGGTGGCCCCCTGTTGGCCAAGAAGAATGTGGTTCGCAGACATCGTGCAGTTGGCAGTAGATCAGTACGCCCTGCCCAAGTTTTCAGATCTGCTCACTCGGGCAGCTACTCCATCCTAATTTACAAAAGCTGGCTTTAACGGCCTGGCTGCTGAAACCTCCATCTTGATGGAAAAAGGGTTGCCTGCTTCTGTTGTTAATACCATGATTCGGGCTAGGAAGAAGTCCTCGTCCTCTATCTACTATAGGGTATGGCATGCTTATATTGACTGGTGTGAGTCTAAGTTGCTTCCCTGTAGGGTGTTTTCTATCCCCAGGATTCTGGAATTCCTGCAACGTGGTTTGGATTTGGGTCTTCAACTTAGTACCCTCAAAGGTCATGTTTCGGCTTTGGCCATTTTCTTCCAAAGATTCTTTGCCAACCATCGTGACCTTTTTTCAGGGGGTTACTCACCATGTAAGCCTATGCTACCAGTCTGGGACTTGACCTTGGTCTTATCTACCTTGCAGGGTCTCCCTTTGAGCCCTTGCGTGAGGCCCCTTTGTCCATTCTGACGCTTAAGGTAGCCTTATTCTAAGTATGTCACACACCCCGCTTCAAGACATTCATTACTAGTACAAACTGTGGAGCCTGGGGCGTGGAGTTCACCCCAAAGCCCACAACCCAAAGGAGCACCACCAAACAAAAGTATATACAAAGTATTTATTTTAGAAAAAGCACATCATGACATACAAATACAACAACCATATAACACATTAAAAAACAACCTGTTCCATGTCCTCTATTAACAATTAATCCTTTTGACAAATATCAACCTCATAAATAACCGGTATGGTATACAATCCTAGCCTGCTCAATCCTATCAATTAATAGCAACTATCACACAAAAAAATACTAAAAAGGAAATAAATATATATATAAACCCTTTGTGCCGGCACAAAGAACCCCTATCATTAATGTGCATAATCAGTAAATATTGACGATGAACTACAAAAATGACAAAAAACCTTGAAAACTAGTGAAAAAATAAGTAGTGAGATATATACATTGTGCAAACTAATAATTATCAAAGTATCCCAAATACTCAATCAAAACGCTATTAAACCAGGTGAGAATAACAGTGACACATGTGCTAAATGAGAGCACACTCTAGAACCAAAAGTGAATATGCAAAAAAGAGAATACTCATCTATACAATGAGAGCAGGCATCACCGGAGAGGGAGGACAGGACACAGAGGGAAGTTCCACCTGCGCTTCGCGAGACTGCAGCTCGCTTCTTGCTTGGGTGAGATCTCCCGGTCCTAAGGTCCCTGGTTAAACTTAGTGGCTTAAAATTCCTCCCACTCGGGACTTACAGGGGCATCCCGGGTTGCATTACTGCGTAATTCCCTCGGAGCAATATATATATATATATATATATATATATATATATATATATATTTAAAAAAATCACCGTATGGAGGGGGTAATGCCCCCCTCGGGGCAATCCAGGCTGTGTTTGGGGTGTGGGGTATCCCTTTTGGGGGATGATGTATTTCTTTGTGTACCCTGTGCACAGCAGTCTATTACGCGGCAGACCGGATCTCAGGCGTCCGGTTCTGCTCTGCCAGTCTCCTCACCGTCTCCCCCTCGCTTGACACGTACCCCATGTGATGTGTTCATTGGCAGTGAGTCGCAATCTGAGGGGTGTGCCAGATTGGCCAATCTTGAAGAATAGTTTTCCAGTGCCGTTGCTAAAAAGGCCACGGCAAAGAGAAAACATTTGTATACGGCTGCGAAGGCCTTTGATAGGGAAGATTTTGACTCCCTGGATTGGTCTGATCATTCCCTGCGTGAGGAAGGGAAGCTGTATGAGGAGTCTGATGACTCCGATGATCAGCAGTTTGTGGGCGCTGATACCGAGCAGGGCCAGGGGGATTCTTTGGATACCGCTAGGGTCCTGGCTCATATGTTTGAGGTCCTGGCTATTTCTCCCCCCCGAGGCGGCTCCTCCGCTGAAGGGGGAGTTCTTTGAAGTGACTAAGCCGCGCTTGGAATTTCCTTATCAAAAGCATTTTGATGGTATCATTCTCAAGGAATGGGAGAGGCCGACTCGGCTTCCGAGTGTCCCACCAGGTTGGGACAAGAAATATCCCTTTCCGGCGGACGCGATGAAGCACTGGTTGTCTCCCCCCGAGGTGGATGCTCCTGTTTTGGGGTTGTCCAGCTCCTCAGCCCTCCATTCTCTGGAGTGCACTACTCTCAAGGATGGTGAGGACAAACGCATTGACCAGATGGCTTGTCATGGTTTTGCCAGTGTTGGATCGGCCTTGCAGCCGGTTTGTGCTTCTGCGCTTGTACTGGTAGCTGCCATGTCGGTTGTTAGAGGACTGTTGACCTCTTCCGTCTTGACCCGGCTAGTGAGGAGTTTGCCGACCTTAAGCGCTGAGAGTTATTTTTATCCGCCCTGTACGACACTTTGGTGATGTGTAGCAGAGCTGCGGCCCTGCTTGTGGCTATCCACCGGTCGGTTTGGTTACGCCAGTGGGCGGCTGATTTTGTGTCCAAAAAGTCGCTCACGGCCCTTCCCTTTGTGGGGTTGCGGCTTTCGGATTGGATTCGGTGGCAAAGGGAGGTAAGTTACCTCAGCGTAAGAAGCAGCGTCGCCCTTTTCGGGGGGCGGCTTCCTTCTCTCAGTCCTTTCTTGGGGCTAGAGTTGGCAGGGGTTCGGCCTTCCCTTCGTCCAGAGGTGATTTCTGGCCTAGGGGCAGGGGTCGGGCCCGTCCAGGACACAGTTGGGGCTCCAAGCCTAGAGCCGCTGCCAAGCTGGCTCAGCAATGAGGGGGCGCCCTCACCCTTGCGGGTGGGGGGACGGTTGCAACTCTTCTCCCGGGTCTGGGTCCAAGAGGTCTCGGACAGGTGGATTCAGGAAGTGGTGTCTTCACAAGCTGGAGTTCGAGTTCCGCCAAGGGGCTTCGGGCGGCAGTAGCAAGTCTCGTGGACATGGCTGTCATCTGTCCGGTGCCCCTCTCAGACTGGGGCCTGGGCTTCTATTCCAATTTGTTCACGGTGCCCAAGAAGGACTGTTCCGTTCGGCCCATTCTGGATCTGAAGTTGCTCAACAGGTTTGTCCGTCCCCGGAAGTTCCATATGGAAACTCTGCGCTCAGCCATCCATTCACTTCGTCAGGGGGACTTCATGACGTCCATAGACATCAAGGATGCTTACCTGCATATTCCAATATTTCTGGCACACCAGAGGTTCCTCAGGTTTGTCGTGGACAATCGGCATTTTCAGTTTGTGGCTCTTCCGTTTGGCCTTACCTCGGCTCCAAGGGTTTTTACCAAGGTGTTGGCAGGAGTGATGGCCATCCTCAGAGCCAGGGGTATCCGCATCGTGCCCTATCTGGACGATCTTCTCATCGTGGCGTCTTCCCTGACTGAGGGAAGACGCCACGATGAGAAGATCGTGCAGCTGGATGAGAAGATCCAGCCCAGCTGGATACCAGGAATGTGGTGTCCACTCTGGAGAGTTTCGGTTGGGTGATTAACTATCCCAAGTCCTGCCTCACTCCCTCCAGGGAATGTCTCTGGATACTTCTCAGGCCAGGGTGTTTCTCCCCCGAGCCAAGGTTCTTCTGATTCAGGAATTATCTCAGCGTCTTCTATCCATTCCCCGCCCGTCCATCCGGCTAGGGATGCGACTCGTGGGATTGATGGTGGCGTCGTTTGAGGCGGCTCCCTTTGCCCAGTTTCACACAAGGACGCTTCAACTCCATCTCTTGGCGGCCTGGGACGGGTCCCCGCTATCATTGGATCAGTCCTTTCTGATGTCCCCCCGGGTGCGGCGTTCCCTTCGGTGGTGGCTAAAACCAAGCAATCTGACGAGGGGCAGATCCTTGCTGACCCCTCGTTGGGAGACGGTCACCACGGATGCCAGTCTGTCAGGTTGGGGGGGGATTTTGGAAGGCTCTTCAGTTTCAGGGACTGTGGGGGCCTCTGGAGGCTCACGATCCCATCAATTTTCTGGAGTTGAGAGCCATCAGGTTGGTTCTGGCTCACTTGATTCATCAGTTGCAGGGCCTACCGGTTCAAGTTCGGTCGGACAATCTGACGGCGGTTGCCTATATCAATCACCAGGGAGGGACTCGCAGCAGGCGTGCCCTCAGGGAAGTGTCTTTGATCCTTGCTTGGGCTGAGAGCAATGTCCCATGCATCTCGGCGGTGTACATTCCGGGAGTGGAGAACACGGAGGCGGACTCCCTGAGCAGGGGGTCATCTCGCCGGGGGGTATGGTCGCTCAGCCCCAAGGTGTTTCAGTCGCTTTGCCACCGGTGGGGGACTCCGGAGGTGGACCTCTTTGCATCTCGTCACAATCACAAGCTTCCGGCATTTGTGTGTCTCTCGCGGGATCCGCTGGCTCTGGATGCCATGTCTCTGAACTGGAGGGATCTGGGGTTTCTGTACCTGTTCCCTCCGTTTCCCATGGTGGACAGAGTGGTGCGCAAGCTGGCCCTAGAGGGAGCGTCAGCAATCCTGGTGGCTCCAAGGTGGCCAAGACAGGTTTGGTTCGCAGACGTGGTGAGGTTGGCAGAGGATCAGTTAGACCTGCCCCTTCTGCCAGATCTGCTCACTCAGGGTCCACTGCTCTACCCCAATTTACCAACACTGGCTTTGACGGGGTGGTTGCTGAAACCTCAATCTTGAGGGAGGAAGGTCTTTCTGATGCTGTCATTCAGACTCTGGTTAGGGCTAAAAAGCCGTCTTCCTCTGCCATCTATTATAGGACTTGGAGGTCTTATATTGATTGGTGTGAGGTCAAGGCCTTGCCTTGCAGGGCGTTTTCTATCCCTAGGGTCTTGGAATTTCTGCAACATGGTCTGGACCAAGGTTTGCAGCTTAATGCGCTGAAGGGGCAGGTTTCTGCCCTGGCGGTTCTCTTTCAAAAGTCTTTTGCTCTTCATCCTCTAGTTAAGACCTTTTTCCAGGGGGTTACGCATGTGCGGCCTCCTAGGAAGCCTTTGCTCCCAGTTTGGGATTTGAATTTGGTTTTGTCTGCCTTGCAGGGTCCTCCTTTTGAACCTTTGCAGGATATTGCACTTTCTACGCTTACTCAGAAGGTTGTTTTTCTGGTTGCCATCACTTCTGTTCGGCATGTTTCGGAGTTGGCAGCCTTGTCTATTAAGGCTCCTTACTTTGAGAGGCATCAGGACAAGGTTGTTTTCCGCTTCAAGCCAGATTTCCTTCCTAAGGTGGTCTCTGCTTTTCATTTGAATCAGGATATTGTTCTTCCCTCCTTGTGTCCTAAGCCCAGCAATGACAAGGAGAGGGTTTTGCATTCTTTGGATGTGGTTCGCTGTGTGAATTACTATTTGGTGGCTACTTCTCCTTTTCGTAGGACTGAAACCCTTTTTTGTGGTGCCCTCTGGGCCTAGGAAGGGTTTGGCTCCTGCCAAGTCTTCCATTAGTAAATGGATTCGCCAGGCCGACCATTGTTGGGGCCTATTCTGCCAAGGGGAAGGTTCCCCCTTTTCGTCTTACTTCTCATTCTACTTGTGCTGTTGGGGTGTCCTGGGCCTTCCAGCACCAGGCTTCTGTTGAGCAGGTTTGTAAGGCTGCTACTTGGTCTTCGGTTCACACTTTTTCCAAGTTTTACAAGGTTGATGTTCGGGCCTCATCGGATGCTGTTTTTGGCCGCAAAGTTCTGCAAGCTGCAGTGGTTTGTTTGTGCCTTGTTGCCTTGCTTTTTGGATCCCCGCCCTTTTTGGACACAGCTATTGGATGTCCCACATGTAATGAATGTCTTGAAGCGGGGTGTGTGACATACTTGGAATAATACCATTTTGTGAATACTCACCTGTAAAATGGGTATTATAAGTATGTCACCCTGCCCTTTTGTATTCTGGATCCTTTATATGGTGAACCTTTTGTTAGTTTTAATTGGCTTTCCTGGTCCCTTGATCTTACTGCTATCTTTATACTGGGGAATGAGTGGGAGGTCCCAGGTATTTATGGGCCGGGAGGGTCTTACCTTTTTTTTTGTTATCATCTCTGCAAGATCGCCATCTACAGTTCAGTATACCCACATGTAATGAATGTCTTGAAGCGGGGTGTGTGACATATTTATAATACCCATTTTACAGGTGAGTATTCACAAAATTGTATTTTTGGTGGCTATCACTTCTGTAAGGCGTGTTTCTGAGTTGACGGCGCTTTCCATCAAGCCTCCTTACTTTAAAGACACCAGGACAAGGTGGTGTTTCGTTTTTGGCCTGATTTTCAGGACATTGTTTTGCCTTCTCTTTGCCCTAATCCTAGTAACCCTAAGGAGCGGGTCTTACGTTTTCTGGATGTGGTTAGGACCTTGAAGTTCTATTTGGTAGCTACTGAATCCTTCAGGAAGACCGATGCTCTTTTTGTTCTTCCTTCTGGGCCTAAGAAGGGTTTGCCTCCTGCTAAGTCCACTATCAGCAAGTGTATCCGTGAGGCTGTGGTTCAAGCCTATTCTGCTAAGGGGAAGGAACCTCCCTTCCGCCTTACTGCTCATTCTACTCGTGCTATTGGTGCCTCTTGGGCTTTTCAGCACCAACCTTCTGTTGAACAAGTTTGTAAGGCCGCTACTTGGTCTTCTGTTCATACTTTTTCTAAGTTTTACAAGGTTGACGTTAGGGCCTCAGCTGATTTTGGTCGCAAAGTTCTGCAGGCGGCGGTGGTCTAATCTGCCTGCTGTTACTTTTGGGGATCCCACCCTACCTTACGGACACTGCTATTGGATGTCCCACGTGTAAGGAATATTCTGGAACAGGACATGCCGTATACTTGGAATAATACAATTCTGTGATTACTCACCTGTAGAATTTGTATTATAAGTATACAGCACGTCCTGTTCCATCCCACCTTTGTTATCCTTTTTTTCTTGTTACCTCTGTATGGTGATTGTTTAAGTGTCCATTTTGGATTTTTGTTATTATTGTTTCTCCCGGCTTCTTGTGTAACTGCTTGTCCATACTGGGGAATTTGTGGGAGGTCCCTGGTTTATATGGGGCAGGGAGAAGCCACAAGTTGTTTTCTGCAGTCCAGAGCCATCTTGTGGATGTATTACCCATTTGTAAGGAATATTCTGGAACAGGACGTGCTGTATACTTATAATACCAATTCTACAGGTGAGTAATCACAGAATTGTATTTTTATTAATTAAAGGCCTGCTATAACACCCACCACTCCCTTAGTACAAGTTTTGTGAAAATCTAACTGGCCGAAGTATCAACAATTTAGCAGTATGAACAATTTGACAGCACCCACATAAAGTAGGTTATGTAACTTTAAATTATAGTTAAAATCCACTGATGCAAATGCAGCGTGGCTTTATTATATCAGTCAGTACAAAAGTTGCTACTGGTTAGCAATAATAATAATTATGCAGTAAACCGATTACATTAGAGATTTAAATAGAGGCTATTTATTTATATATATTTTTTTATCTAGCGCCATCTTCATCTGTAGCACTGTAGAAAGTAGTAATTACAGAAAGGGTAACGCCTACATTACATAGACTTTGTAGACGATGGATACAGTAGGTAGATTAGGGGTGCTCAAGATGAGCACTGGCCATCTAAATGGTTTGGAACATGGTCACTGGCCACAGTGAATATGTTCAGAATTATTTCATTTGGAACAGTAAAATGAAGATTTTCTACAACTAGGATACCCTCTGTCTCTACATCCTCCACTTCTATTTCCTTCCGCTACACCCTGACATTCATATTCAACAAAGTCAACATGCTAGCAATACACATACCGATTGACTTACCTATCTGAATGTATGGGTCCTATATTTATAGCCCTCCTCCATCAGTCCCACATCATGGGAGCAACCTTGATGGAATTACTGCATAATTCCGCACCATTGTCCTTTATTGAGATATATAAGACGGGCACTACCCCTCCCTTCTCTCAATAGAAGACAATAGTGCAGCATTATGCAGTAAGTCCATCAAGCCTGCTCCCATGAACAATAAAAGTTATTTAGACTGGACTGGCCCTTTTTAACCATGTTCCAAATACTCAACCCATCTAAGCTCCAACCAATGCTAAACTTATTACAATTAACTTATAACAATTATTAAAGATAAATTATTGTACCAAATTATTCTGACAATGATTTCATCCAGAGGGGATTGAACAATTGATGTCACTGCGTTAATCCAAGCTCTATTTGCCAATGCGCCCCTCCCATCCTGTACCACTCTGTGCAATTGCCCATCCTTACTGTACCCCTATTTACCCACCTTTACACTTTAATTCTATTTACGCCAACCACCTTCCCATAGCAGGGGCCACATCAGATGGATTTGCTGGCCACAGGTTGAGCACCTGTGCAGTATATAGAAATAATAGATAGATGGGCATAGAGAGAGATAAATTGATAGCTGGGCAGAGGGCTAGATATGCAGAGGGATAAATGTCCACCCCTATCCCTCCTCAGCAAGTGTCCCTGATGAGGTGGGGGGGGGGGGGAGAACAGCTGCACCCCAGCTGCCCTAATCCTTCTGCAGCAGCCGGCACAAGGCCGAGTGCATGTCCAATCCCTTTGTAACTAAGGCTTATTTTTGAGGGTAGGGCTTATATTTTAAAGCATTTGTGAAATTGCTAAAAAAAAGTTAGTGTGTTTTGAGGGTTCTTTTAATAGCTTATTGGGGTTTAATGTTGCCTGCAGTTATACCTGATGTCTGCAATCTGTTTGCCCACCAGCAAGTGTACTTATGAAGAGTGCTCATTACCAGGTTCCATAAAGCTATTTGATTAAAATTGGGAGGGGGAGGGATTAGGACACCATGACATTATTTAGGTCTGAGGCAGATTCAGCTTCACTTTCTCTTAGAGCTTTGTATGTAAGTTTATGTAACCCACTCTGGGAGTGGTGGTGGAGGTGACGTGAATCATGTGGCCTTTGTAGTGTAAGGATCATGTCTACAGTTACTTGAAGGCAATTTAAGTGTGTTGTAGAGCATTTGGGGAAAATACCTTCTGAGCTAGTGGTTGAGCTGAAAGCAATCTTGGAAATGGAGTTCCTAAATTCTACCACCTTGGTAACTTTAGACTAAGCTGAGAAGCTGGGTGCAAAGATTTCACTGATGCATGAAACCAGGGAGAAAATGCTTAACCCTTTAAATGCCAGCCACGTAAAATTTACGTGGTTGCCTCTCCTGCAGTTAAGTGCCAGCCACGTAAATTTTACGTGCCTGACTTTCCCCACTAACAGTAAAAAAAGTGGAAAAAAAAAAAGTCACTTACCTGACCCCTCTTTCGATCCGGCCGGGTCTCCTCTTCAGCCAGAGGGGCTCCGATCGCCGATTGGGGCTCCTCCAGCTGCAGGGGAGTTCCCAAAATAGGGTGCCCCCCCCCCCCGTTTCCGCAGCCGCCGGGATTGCCTGCTAAAAAAATAAAAAAAGACAGTTACTCACCTCCGCTCCCGCCGCCTCTCCTCTTCAGGGGGGAAGGGGGGCTGCGATCACCCCCCCCCCGGCTCTTCCGTCTTCTGGAGGGGGGCATAACAGCCCTCCTCCCGCCGCAGATTCCGATGGGGCGGGGCCAATGACGTCACCGCCGGGTGTCATCGGGGCACGCGGCAGTTCAGCTGTCAGATGCCAGTGACGGCTGGACAGAGGAGAAGGGAGGTAGGCGATCCTCCTATCGCCTGCCTCCCCCCTCCTCTGCCCAGCCGTCACCTGCATATGATCGCCGCGGGACACTGCATATGAAGATCGGAGGTGAGTAAAGGTAAATTTTTTTTTTTTTTTTTATAAACATATTTGAAAACTGTGTCTGTGTTTTTTTTTTTTTTATACTGTTAACCCTCTGTGAACTGGTAAGGGGTCCATGAGACCCCTTATACCAGTTAACAAGGCCCGGGGGTCTGGCAAGTCACCTGCGGCTAGCGGGTGGCTTGCCATTAACCCCTGGCCCCCCAAATTACCTGCCTCCCCAAAGCCCGGGGGGGGGGGGGGGGGGGGCAGAAGAGCTGTGGCCCTAGGCTATGACGGCTTGTAGCCGGCAGGGCTAGGGGCCACTAAAGCTGGCCCCTGTGCCCTGTTCTACAAGCCCCCATTGCTGGTCACAGGCTGGTTACGCTGGGTAGGGGGGAACCTATGTCATTTTTTTTTTTTTTTTTAAATTAACCCTATATTATCTGTAACCCAGTAGGTATAAAAGGCTTCCAGCAGCAGCAGGAGAGCAGAAGCCTAAGTGATCAGCGTGGGACACAGGGATGGATGGGAGGTAAGTATTAAAAAAAAAATAATAAAAAAAATATATATATTTTTAATAAAGTTATTTTGAAAAAGTGTGTCTGTGTGTTTTTCTTAATTTTAACCCTTTGTGAACTGGTAAGGGGTCCATGTGACCCCTATACCAGTTCACAAGGCTTGGGGGTCTGGCAAGTCACCTGTGGCTAGTGGATGACTTGCCATTAACCCCGAGACCCCCCATTACCTGCCTCCCAAAAATACCCTTATATTCCCCCAAGAAATGGTGTTTCCCCCCCCCCCCCCCCCCCCCCCCCCCCCCCGTGAAGGGAGACCCCACACCAATTTTTTTTATTTAACCCTTTACTATGTGGATAGTAGTTGTATTTTATTTGTAAATGTTATAAAGTGCTCTTCTAAGTTTAGGGGATCACCTGGACAGGAACGGGGGACTACCGATACATATGTGGTATCATTGTAATCGGGAGAAACGGGGCTTTCACGTGCAATATGGTTTTCTTTAATAAAATAAATGTTTTTGTTAAAAAATATAAATATTTTTTTATTTTTTTTTTACTTATTTACTTAAAAATATATAAAAAAGTAGAAAAAATGCAAACAAGACATTTCTAAACTCTGCCACAAAAAGAAAATATGTCATTTTCTTGGAAATTCCTGCAAAAATCACAGTTAAACATCACGCAAAATGGTGAAAAATATCCTGTCAGCAGAGGGTGACAAAATCTCAAGTAGGCTGGCAGTTAAAAGGTTACAGGTACCTATGCATGTTGGGTATTGTTCTGCTCGGGGGACCTTGCGCTTTCAGATTTAGCTTTTTTTTTCTTATTTGCATATTGATATTTTAGGAAAAGTTGATTTTTATTCTGCTTTTTTTATACAATTTTTTGTGAAACCCTGTGCAACCTAAGAATTCTTTGAGATATGACTTCCAGAAAGATGAGCCCACTACAACAAGCTGGGTACGCTTAGAAAGCTTAACATGTGTACTTTCAGGGAATATATGGTTTATCGGGGACATTCCAAATGTAAAGGGTTGTTTTGGTAGAAAAAGCACAAGGTGCGCACTTTGTCTGCAGAGCTGAAATTTTGAAGCAAAATTACCGTTATGCGCATGCTTTACTTTGGGGTGTTTGGCAACTCTCTCCTTGACAGAACCTATGCATGCTGGGTATTCTGTTTGGGGGATGTTGCTTTTTCAGATTTTCAGTTTTTTTCTGGTTTGCATATAGTTTTTTTTTTAGGAAAATGTGGTTTTGATTCTGCTTTTTTATTAATTTTTAGGGAAACCCTGTGTAACCAAAGAATACATTGAGGGATTACTTCCAGAAAACTGCACCTATGTCAACAAGCCTGGTACGCCTAGAAAGCCTGAGGTGTATACTTCTAGGGAATATATAGTTTGTTGGGGGTATTTCAAATGTAAAGGGTTGTTTTTTCTTGAAAAACTGCAAGGTGTGCATATTGCATAGCATAGTTGTATTTTATCTGAAAGTCTCCTAAAGCGTTGTTTCAGTTTGGGGGAGTCTCCTGGGCAGGAACGGGTGTCTACCTATACCTAGGTGGTACCGCTGTAACCGGGAGAAATTGGGGTTTCACACAAAATAAGATTTTATTGACAAACTTACATTTTTTATTACAAAAAAACACTACAAATTGTAAAAAATAGTTTTTTTTTAATTGTTTTGCACAATTTTCACCCCAAAATATTGAGAATACACTTAGAAAATGACAAACAAGACATTTCATGTTAAAGCCCAGGCTCTGCTGAAGAAAACAATATATTACTTTCCTGGGAAATCCCTTCAAAAATCACAGTTGAACTTGGGGAGCGCAAAATAGTGCAAAATGGTCTGGCAACAAAGGGTGACAAAATCTCAAGGTAGGCTGGCACTTAAAGGGTTAATATACATTGTCAGGTGTAAAATTACCTTCCAGAAATAACGCTATACCCTCTATTTCCTTTTTCTTTAGATGCCGAGATATTCTCTTGTCTGTGTTTAGTGACCGAGAAGAAATCAGGGCAGCTTACTGCAACCTGGAATTGCGACTGAAAGAAAATGAGCTAAAGTCCCTTTACCAGAAGCAATACCATGAACAGATACAAATGTTGTGCTCTCACGAACAGACTCTCAAGGTGAGCTCATGTCAGAGAATTGCACTTAGTCAGGGGCTGCCTTCGGAGTATTCCTATGTCTGCAACTTTGTTGGTTTGTGGATTTTCAGAGGACAGGATACCCTACGCGTGCTTTGTAGTGCCCCATTTACAGCCACTGGCTTTTAAAATTCATATACTAGGAGAGAGGCCTCTCCTAACGGGTCACCCTCACATTAACGGAGAATCGAAAGGAGTATTCACCACAGCTACTGGAAGTTTTAGACTTGGTGTTGTCCACTTTTATCTCCAGCTACCATCTGCCTTGCCTCTGTTCTTTGGAGCTTAGAGAGATCAAGTCGTCCTTCTCTGGTCCTACAACTATAAAGTAGACTTTTGGCTGGTTCTAATGTCTTTTCCCAAGTAGCATTGGCGTTTCACATAGCTGAGATAGGAATTGTGCCTCGTTGCCACTAATACATTCACTGAATATGGTCAAACACTATGTGGATCGCGCAAAGGAGTCCTTGAAAGAATGACTTGATATTTGTTGTCATTTAAGGGCTTTGTAAGTGATCTTAAGGCTGGTTTAAGATTGCGGAGGCGCTTGCGCTTTCGAGCACCCTACATTTGTCTGTGAAACCCCGCACATCTGCTTTTGGCGTTTGTGGGGCAATCAGAACGCTCCACAAAAACCTTGCCAGTGCTAACACTCTCCACATGCTGGCAACAGCGCTTGTCCGAAAGTGTGAGTGCTCCACAATTCCACTGGTCTGAAACCAGCCTGAATGTGTAGGTCCTATCAGAAAGTTGACTGTGTTAACTGGGACATAGGCTTATAGATGCACCCTAGAGAGAAAACCGCTTTGTCAGGTGTCCATGTTCTCCTGTTGGGCAGATCTAACCCAGCAATATCTAAATGATTGCTGTATATCATATGAAAAAACAGGTCCAATAAGATAAATTGGTGTTGCTACCAATGCCCCTTCTGTGATTTAATGACTCGGCAGCTTGTGGATAGCAATAACAATCAGATTGAATAAGCAAGCCATTTATCACTACAGTGCGTCAACCTGGTTCCTGCTCCTCCTCTTAGGCTGCCATTTAATCAGTTTATGGTTGGGGGTATAATCTTAGTATACAGTACGTCCTGCTCCAGATAATATTCTTTACTCTTGGGTATTACTCCATCAGATGGTGCTGGACTGCAGAGACCGCGAAATTGGCTCCTCCAGGCCCCTCAAATACCCCAGAATATTCCAAGTATGTCACACACCCCGCTTCCACTATTCATGACATATGGGTTAAGGTCCAGTAGAGGGTGAACTTCTGCAGAGATGAAAGCAAAAAAGAAGCCCCTCCCGGTCCATAAATACCTGGGACCTCCCACACATTCCCCAGTTCCTTCTCTGCAGGATGGCGAGCAAGTCAGAAGATGTAGGCTGCTCTTCCTTGCAGGTATGCCGGGCTTACACCCAGCCATTTTTTGCCTTATTTCTGGCCGGACCTTTATATTTAACCCCTTGTAATAGCCTCCCAGCCTTGGCTGCAGGTCCGAGTGAGGGTAGGCAACACCTCAATAGGTGTTTAGGGAGCCATGCTCCCCAATGAGACCCCATATAAAGGGGTAGGTGGAAGCCAGGTTGGTGATCCCGGTTTGGGATGCCCTGTCCCATATATCCCTGACACCCCTGGTGTGGGAATTCCCCCCTTCCTGGTTCCTCTGTATCCCTCCAGGGGGGGGGGGGGGGGGGGGGAGTGTATATCTCTATCTTTCTCTCTTCACTTCAGTGTGGATGTGTGCGGTGTTATACTGTCACTAGGCTGGCTGCCGTTTGCCAAAACTGGTACTTTATTGTTATCTCCTGAGGGGAGCTTCTTCCCCTCAGGCTGCGGTGTCTGAGGGGGTGGGCCGGGCGCTCGCACGCTGCTGCGGCCCGCCCCCTCCTGTCTTGACGTCATTTGCAGAGCTCAGCCTTGGCTGGGAACCGCGCTGCTGGTGTGAGGAGGGGGGGAGGGGGCAGGCGCAGTGTGCGATACGCGCTGGCCCGCCCCTTCTTCTTCCTCTTTCGCTGTCCTTCTGGAGCTGCTTGCTGGTGACAGCCATCACTGTTCTTACGTGAGTGCCCTCCGGGGCCCCCCTCCGTGTTTTTTTTTTTTTTATTGCATGTGCCCATTCTGTCAGGGGATCGCTCAGGCCCCCCCTTCGACTCATTCTGTTATAATGGTTAATTGGTTAATATATATATATATATATATATATATATATATATATATATATATATATATATATATATATTTGTGTGTGCATGTGCTTAAGGCCCTTTTCTCTTGTGTCTTTCAAGAGAACTCCCTGTGACTTGCAAAAAAGGGGGTCCTCCTGGTCCTAGGGTCCCTAGAGGCAAAATCGGGCACCTAAAAATCCTCCCACTCGGGACTTAAAGGGGCATCCCGGGTTGCTTACCAGCTTAATTCCCTCGGGTCATTGCGACTACCTAAAAAAATCACCATATGGAAGCTCCGCAGGATACCGGGGTCGGGCTCCCTTCGGGACAATCCCGGTTATGTGTGAGTTGTGGGGTATCCCTTTCCGGGGAGAATGTGCTAATTTTGCCATAACGCGGCAGTCGGGTTCCCAGGCGTCTGGGTCAGTGCCGCCTGTCTCATCTCCCAACCCACCCCGCATTATCTGTACCCCAAGTGACACGGTCATTAGCGAGGAGTCGCACTCTGATGTTTGTGCTAGGCTGGCCAACATCGAGAAGTTTATTTCTAGTTCAGTGGGCAGAAAGGCCCCTACTTAGAAAAGGCATTTGTCACCGGCTGCGCCGGTACTTGATTTTGATCATTATGACTCTTTTTATTGGTCTGATTATTCCCAGCTTGAGAGGGGGAATTATTTGAGGAATCTGAGTCTGAGGATATGCAATTTTTTGATGCTGGGCAGGCGCTGGGGGATGCGGTTGACACCCCCAAAGTCTTGGCCCATCTCTTGGAGGTTCTGGATATTTCCCCGCCAGCAAAGGCCCCTCCGAAGAAGGGGGAATTCTTTGGGTTCTCTAAGCCCCACTTGGAGTTTCCAAATCAAGATCATTTTGACTGCATGATTCTGAAAGAATGGGAGAAGCCGAGTCGGAGAAGCGAGAAGCGTATTGATCAGATGGCATGTCATGCCTTTGTGTGTGCATCTGCGCTCGTGACGGTGGCTACCAGGTCTGAGATTAGGGACATGTTAAATGGGTCCCAGCTCAACCCGGACAGCATTGAATTCACAACCCTCAAGAGGTGTGCATTGTTCATGAATTTTGTTTTGTCGGCCATGGACGACTTTATTACCATGTGTAGCAGAACTTCGGCTCTTCTTGTGGCCATGCGCCGATCGATCTGGCTACGCCAGTTAGCGGCTGACTTTGCAGCCAAGAAATCGCTTACAGCTTTGCCCTTCCTGGGTACGCAGCTGTTTGGAGACAAATTGGATTCTGTGGCGAAAGGTGGAAAGCTACCTCTGCGTAAGAGGCAGCGTCGCTCCTTTCGGGGGGCAAGCTCCTTCAATCCTTCCTTTCGTGGTGCCAGAGGGAGCAGAGGTCTTGCCTACTCTGGCTTCAGGTGATTCCTGGAACAGAGGCAGAGGACGTGCCCGTCCTGCCTCTACCTGGGGTTCCAAGCCCCTTGTCAAGCCAGCTCCGCAATGAGGGGGCGCCCTTACCCCTACGGGTGGGGGGACGGCTGCGGCTCTTCTTCCAAGTCTGGGCCCAGGAGGTCACAGACAAGTGGATTTTGGAAGTGGTATCATCCGGGTACAAACAGGAGTTCGAGTACCAGCCTCCTCCCAGATTTCTAAGGTCTCGGGTGCTTTCGGATCCCCGGGCTGCGCAGGGGCTCCTGTCGGCTGTGAAGAACCTCCTGGACATGGAGGTCATATGCCCAGTGCCTTCCCCAGAGAGAGGCCGGGGCTACTATTCCAACCTCTTCACCGTCCCCAAAAAGGATGGTTCCATAAGACCCATTCTGGATTTGAAGTTTCTCAGCAGGTTTATCAGAACCAAAAGGTTCTGTATGGAGACTCTGCGCTCAGCCATCGGTTCCCTTCAAGGGGACTTCATGACGTCCATAGACATCGAGGATGCTTATCTCCATATACCGATCTTCGCAGCTCAGCAGAGATTTCTCAGGTTTGTGGTGGGAGATGAGCATTTTCAAATTGTGGCACTCCCGTTCGGGCCGACCTCCGCACCGCGGGTGTTTACCAAGATCCTGGAGGGCATAATGGCCCTGCTCAGAGCTCAGGGCATTCGCATTGTGCCGTATCTTGACGACCTACTCATCACAGCTTCGTCCCTCTGCCAGGCGGAGCTGGACACCAGGACGGTGGTGACGACGCTGGAGAGGTTCGGATGGGTGATCAACCACCCCAAGTCTTCTCTCTCCCCATCAAGGGAGATCTCTTTTCTGGCCATGAATCTGGATACCAGTCAGGCCAGAGTGTGCCTACCTCAGCCAAAGGTGCAGAGGGTTCAGGATCTGATACGTGTTCTCCTGACCAATCCTCGCCATTCTATCCGGCTAGGGTTGACTCTGGTAGGTTTGATGGTGGCTTCCTTCGAGTCAGTCCCCTTTGCTCAATTCCACATGAAGTCGCTACAACTCCATCTATTGCTGAAATGGGACAGATGTCCGCAGTCCTTGGATCAGTCATTTCTGATGTCTCCCAGGGTTCGGCAGTCCCTTCAGTGGTGGCTGGAATCAAGCAATCTGATGAGGTTATTCAAACCTTGATTAGAGCTAGGAAGAGGTCTTCCTCTACCATTTACTATAGGACTTGGCGGTCCTATATTGACTGGTGTGAGGCTAGGGCCTTACCTTGCAGGGTGTTTTCGATTCCTAGGATTTTGGAGTTTCTACAACACGGTCTGGATCTGGGGTTCCAGCTCAGTACTTTGAGGGGGTCAGGTTTCTGCCCTGGCTGTCTTTTTTCAAAGATCTTTTGCTTTGCATCATCTGGTCAAGACTTTTTTCCAAGGGGTCACTCATGTTCGGCCCCCCTAGAAAGCCTTTGGTTCCCGTTTGGAACCAAAATTTGGTTCTTTCGGCCCTCCAGGGGCCTCCCTTTGAATCGATGCAGGATGTGGCTCTTTCTGTGCTCACTCAAAAGGTTGCCTTTTTGGTGGCTATTACTGTTCGGCGTGTCCCTGAGTTGGCGGCTCTGTCTATTCAGGCCCCTTACTTTGAGAGACACTAGGATAAGGTGGTTTTTCGCTTTAAACCAGATTTCCTTCCTAAGGTGGTTTCTGCCTTCCATCTCAATCAGGATGTAGTTCTCCCTTCCTTGTGTCCTAAGCCTAGCAGTGACAAGGAGAGGGTTTTGCACTCTTTGGATGTGGTTCGTTGTGTGAAGTACTATTTGGTTGCTCCTTTTCGTAGGACGGACGCCTTGTTCTTGGTGCCTTCTGGGCCCAGAAAAGGGCCAAGTCTACCATTAGTAAATGGATACGCCAGGCCGTTGTTGGGGCCTATTCTGCTAAGGGGAGGGTTCCTCCTTTTAAGATCACTGCTCATTCTACTCATGCTGTTGGGGCTTCCTGGGCTTTTCAGCACCAGGCTTCTGTTGAACAAGTTTGTAAGGCTGCTACTTGGTCTTCCGTTCATACTTTTTCAAAGTTTTATAAGGTTGATGTGCGGGCCTCAGCGGATGCTGTTTTTGGCCGCAAGGTTCTGCAAGCTCCACTGGTTTAAATTGGTGCATTTTTTTTTTTGCTGTATTTGGATCCCCACCCATGACGGACACTGCTATTGGATGTCCCATATGTCATGAATAGTGGAAGCGGGGTGTGTGACATACTTGGAATAATACCATTTTGTGATTACTCATCTTTAAAATGGGTATTATAAGTATGTCACACACACCGCTTCATCCCGCCCTTTTGTATTCTGGATCCTTTATATGGTGAACCTTTTATGGTTAAGAATGTTTTATTAGCTCTTCCTGGTCCCCTTACTGCTGTCATATACTGGGGAATGTGTGGGAGGTTCCAGGTATTTATGGACCGGGAGGGGCTTCTTTTTTGCTTTCATCTCTGCAGGAGTTCGCCCTCTACTGGACCATAACCCATATGTCATGAATAGTGGAAGCTGGGTGTGTGACATACTTATAATACCCATTTTAAAGGTGAGTAATCACAAAATGGTATTTTCTCTGCAGTCTGGACTGCGAAGGACAAGAAGATGGCTCTCCTCGCAGGTGAGCGGGGCTATTAGCCTGCGGCCCTGTAGGTCTATTCCTACCCGTTCCATTATTAATGTGCCTCCCAGCTTTGGCTGCGCTGGTGCGGGTGATGGTAGGCAGCACCGCTGTCAGGTGCTTAGGAGCGCTGCTCCACCGCAATCCCTCACCAAAGGGTAGGCGGTATAGGCATATGATGAGCCTTTTATGGGATGCCCCTCCCGCACTATTGCCCCTTGCCCCTGTCTATCGGTGGGCCCTACGGTAAGTGGCCGCTGCTCTCCCTCGCTCTCCCTTGTAGCTCTCGGGGGGGGGGGGGGTTGCGTTGGTGCTTCACTTGGATGGTGTGCTTGTTGCTTTTGGTTCAGTCTCCACACTGACGTGGTTGCACTGGTTGCGTTTTGAATATATGGTTTCTTCCACTGTGTTCCACGGTTGGCGGCGGCATTACCTCAGGCGCTGCTGCGCCTTCATTGGCTGCTTGTCACGTGTGCTGCTTCACGCTCTTCGGAGGGCGGCACGTTCCACGTCACTGTCTCCACGGCCCACCCCTCGAGGTATGCTCGGCGCCATTTTTTTTTTTTTTTTCTGGTTGTTTGCTGCGTGGCTGGCGCCTACCTACCGCGGTCCGTGAGTGCCCTGGTGGGCGGTTTTATTTTACCCTAATGTCATTTATGCATGTCGCTTATGGGTTTCTCTTCGCTTATGTCTTTCAGGCGGGTCAATCTCAATTGGTTTCTCCCGGCCCTACCCCCTCTATTTAGTTATTAAACTTTGTGAGGCCTAGTGTGCTAATTACTCCCACTTCCCTAGCGGGCTATTGGGGCATCCCGGGTTGTTTTTATAGCGTGAATCCCTATTGTGCCGCTATAATCACCATATGGAGGCGTATCAGGATAATGTGCTCAGGGTTCCTTCGGGACAAGCCCGGCTGTGTGTAGCTTATGGGGTGTCCCCTGCAAGTGCTGACAATGTGCGGGTCTGTATACCTTGTGCCCAGCAGGTGCTTGCGCTGCAGCCTGGTTTACTAGCAGCTGGGCCTGCGCCACGTATGGCTTCACCTACTCCCATTAAATTTGACTCCCATTGAGCTGCATACCAGTGGGGAATCTCAGCCTGATGTGTCTGCTAGACTGGCTAGTGTTGAAAAGTTACTTGCTAATACAATGGCGCGTAGGGCCTCTGATAAGAGGCGGCATTTGACGCCTGATATCACTCTCTTCCCTATGGAGGCTGAAGAGTTCTTTGAACTGTCCGGTTATTCCCCCTTGGAGGAAGGGGAGTTGTTCTCTGATTCAGAGTCATCCGATGAGACGCCCAGGGGTCATGATGATTCTGGCTCTGACCCCTGGGCCCCAGATGATACTGATAGGCTGTTGGCTCAGATTTTTGAGGTACTGTCTATCTCTCCCCCCGTTGCGGCTCCTAAGCAGCAAGGGGAATTGTTTCATACTGCTAAGCCACGTTGAGTTTCCTGAGCAAGCCCATTTTAATAATCTCGTGCTCAAGGAATCCCAGCAGGCTTCCCGGTGTCCCTAAGAGTTGGGATAAGAGGTATCCCTTTCCTGCTGATGTGGTGAAGCATTGGTCATCCCCTCCAGAGGTGGATGCCCTAGTCCTAGGGTTGTCTAACACCTCTGTCATGCATTCCCCTGATTCTACTACACTGCAGGGATAGTGAGGACCGGCATATTGATCAGCTGGTGTCCCATGCCTTTGCCTGTGTGGGGACGGCGCTGTGCCCGGTCTGTGCCTTTGCCATTACAGCAGTGGCTATTAGGACCCTGCTTAGAAGAGTCCTAGATGGTGCTCCTGATGATGTGTCTAGTGAAGAGTTTAATGCACTCTCTCGTTGTGAGGGTTTTGTGACTTATGCCCTCTCTGCCCTGGATGATACCATTAGGATGTGTGGCAGAGCCCTGCCCTAGTGGTGGCTATGCGCCGCTCGGCTTGGCTGCGCCAGTGGGCAGCTGACACCGCTGCCAAGAAGGCTCTGACTGGTTTTCCCTTCAAAGGACTACGTCTGTTTGGGGACCGCCTGGACCTGTTTGCTAAGGAAGGCAGGCTACCCCAGCGCAGGCGGCAGGCTCGGCCCTTTCAGGCCCAAGGCTCCTTTTCTTCCCTCTACCGTGGATCCAGACAGGGGAGGGGGTGTCTCCCTTGCTGGGGCCCGAGGAGATTTCTGGGGTAGGGGCAGAGGACAGGGACTCCCTAGATCAGCCTGGGGCTCCAAGCCTAAGTCTTCTCCCAAGCCCCCTCAGGCATGAAGGGGCTCCCTCACCCATCCGTCTGGAGGCTTCAGGTCTCAGACCGGTGGATTCAGGAGGTAGTGTCCTCCGGTTACAAGATAGTTGCTGCCTGGCCGCCCCCAAGATTCATCAGAACCCGGATGCCTCAGGACCCCATGTCAGCTCTGGCTTTAATTCTGGCGGTGCAAAGCCTTCTGGAGCTGGGGCTCATTTGTCAGGTCCCCTTACGAGAAAGGGGCAAGGGGTTCTATTCCAACCTTTTCACCGTGCCCAAAAGAGATGGGTCAGCCTGGACTTGAAGATCCTCAACAAATTTGTCAGGTGCAGGTGCTTTTGCATGGAAACTTTGCGCTCTATCAGTTGCCTGCGTCCAGGGGACTTCATGACCTCTGTGGACATCAAGGATGCTTACCTTCATATTCCTGTTTTTCCAGGTCATCAAAGATTCCTCAGGTTTGCTCTGGAGGATCAGCACTACCAATTTGTGGCATTGCCCTTCGGTCTCACTTTAGCTCCCAGAGTGTTCACCAAGGTGCTGGCAGGGGTGATGGCTCTGCTCAGGGCATTCGCGTGCTGCCCTATTTGGACGACATTGTCATCACTTCTCAGTTTCTCCAACAGGCAGAGCTGGATACTCAGCTAGTAGTGTCCACTCTGGAGTCATTTGGCTGGGTGATCAACCATCCCAAGTCTTCCCTGTCTCCCTCCTTGGTGACACCCTTCCTGGGAATGAATCTGGATACAGTTCAGGCAAGGATATTCTTAGTATACAGTACGTCCTGCTCCAGATATAGTACTTACACTTGGGTTATCCTCCGCCAGATGGAGCTGCACTACAGAGACATGCAAAACAGGCTCCTCCCGGCCCCTCAAATACCCGGGGACCTCCCAGATTTCTCTGCAGTGCTGACTGCGAAGACATGAAGTATCACTCTCTTGCAGGTGAGCGGGGCTATTAAAGCCTGCGGCCCTGTTGGACTATTCCCACCCGTCCTCCTTGTGATGTGCCTCCCAGTCTGGGCTGCGCTGGTCGGGTGAAGGTAGGCAGCACCATGTGTGCTTACGGAGCCATGCTCCACCGCAGTCCCCCACCAAAGGGTAGGCGGTTTAGGCTGATGGTGAGTCTCAAGGGGATGCCGCATTATTGCCCATGCCCCGTGTAGCGGTGGGCCCTGTACAAAGGGTCGCCATACTCCCTCATTCCCTCCGTAGCTCGGGGGGAAAGAAAGGGGGGGGGGTGTGGTGGTCTCAGTGTATTGTGATTACACGCTTATGGCCTTAGTATTTTCCCTCGACTTGTATACTGGGTGTCAGACGCTGCGCTGATTTACATTTTTATTGTGTTTCTGCCGCGCGCGTGTCTCCTTCCTTCATTGGATGTGCTGCGCCGGGCGACGGCCGCGCCTCAAACGCTGCGACGTCTTCATTGGCAAATCTATTCTAAGTGTGTCATACACTTCGCTCCTCATGACAAGCTGACTACTGTCTTAGAGTTTCGCGCTCTTCTAGGGGGCGGGGACCTGGCCTGGCGTGCTCCGTGTCACGGGTCGCTCTGGCCCGCCCTTCGAGGTTCGCTTGGCGCCATTTTGATGGTAGTAGCGCGCGTGCGGTAATGGTCCCCCTCCTCCCTTGGTCTGTACGTGCCCTCGCGGGCGATTTTCATACTTCTTGCTTACTGCGCATGGTTCTGACACCCCTTATTCTCATTGTGTCTTTCAGACTGGTGAACACCATTGGCTTCTCCTGGCCCGGTGTAATTATAGCGGGCCTTGTAAAATTCTCCCACTACTCTAGCGGGTCTTTGGGGCATCCAGGGTGGCCTATAGCGTAAATCCTTACTGGCATATTGTGCCTAAATAATCACCATATGGAGGCATCTCAGAATTATGTGACCGGGGTCCCTCTGGGACAAGACCGGCTGTGTATAGCGTGTGGACAACCCTATGCTGATGCTGATAGGGCACTGGTCTGCGTACCCTGTGCCGAGCAAGCACTGGCTCTGCAATCAGGTCTGCCAGTGGCTGCACCTCGTTTCAATTCACCTATTTCCCCATGCTTAAATCTCACTCCTCACACAAGTGGGGATTTGCAGCCTGTTGGGTCTTCCAGACTGCCTACGGCTGAACAGATTATTGCGAGGTTGTCAGAGCGCAAGGGCCCTGGTAAGAAGCGGCACTTGACGCCTCATGTGACTGTTTTTCCTATGGGAACTGAGGAGTTTACTACTCCCTGTGACTATACCCCTTCTGATGAAGGAGAGCTATCCTCTGACTCAGGCTCATCTGATGAGAGGCCGAGGAGTCATGACAATTCTGTGCCTGAATACTGGGCCCAGTGTGACACTGATGATTTGTTGATTAAGGTCCTGTCTATCTCTCTCCCTGGTGATGCTCCCAAGCCGAGAGGGGAGCGTTTCCATACTGCGACTCCACGTTTGGAATTCCTAGAGCAGGCGCATTTCCATGCTCTTGTGCTCAAGGAATGGGAGTGCCCCGGTAAACTTCCAGGGGTCGCAGGGGACTGGGATAGGAAATGCCCTTTTCCCCCTGAGGTGGATGCCCCGATCATTGGGCCCCTGCTTATAATACACTTCGGGATGCTGAGGACTGGCGCATTGATCTGCTGGCCTCCCACGCCTTTTCTTGTGCAGGGACGGCCTTGTGCCCGGTCTGTGCCGCGGCTATTACTGCAGTGGTCGCTAGAACCCTCATCAGAAAGATGATTGATCATCACTCTGAGGATCTCCACTGGGATGTGTTTAATGCACTCTCCAGCTGCGATGTTTTTGTAAAATGTATTCTATTAGCGTTGGATGACACCATTAGAATGTGTGCAAGAACTTCTGCCCTTACGGTGGCTATACGTCGCTTGGTCTGGCTGCGGCAGTGGGGTGCTGACGATGCTACTAAAAAGACTCTTACAGGGCTTCCCTTTAGAGGGCTACGCTTGTTTGGGGCCCGTCTAGACCTGTTTGGGAAAAGGAGTAAGTCACCCCTACGCAGGCGGCCGTCTCGGCCCCCTCGGGGCAGGGGCACCCCTCCCCCTCCCTACCATAGTGTTAAACAAGAACCAAGGGTGTCCTTCGTGGGGGCTCGCACAGGCTCCTGCCCCAGGAGCAGCAGACAACGCTCTGGCCCCTCCGGCGGGGCTAAGCCTAAATCTTCCACCAATCCCCCTCAAGCATGATGGGGCACCCTCGCCCGTCTGGGTGAGGGGATGGCTGCGGCACTTTGCTCTTGTCAGGAGGCATTACGTCTCATAATGGTGGATTCAGGAGGTAGTGTCCTCCGGATACAAGATAGAGTTTGCTGCGCGGCCTTCCCCAAGATTATTAGGTCCCGGGTACTCCTGGCCCCTGCTGCTGTTCCGGTGCTGGCTCAGGCCATACAGGACCTGCGGGGTCTGAGGGTCACTTGCAGGTTGCCTTTAACAGGCAGAGGCAGGGGCCGTTACACCAATCTTCCACAGTCCCCCAAAAGGATGGGTCAGTCTGGCCCCTTCTGGATTCACAGGTTCTCGGTGATTATCCAACTACAGGCAGTTTCTGCATGGAAACTCTGAGATGGGCCATCAGCGCCTTGCGCCCAGGGGGCTTCTTGACGTCTGTGGAGCCCTAAGATGCTTTGTTCACATCCATGTCTTTGGACATCGAGACTCTTCCGGTTCGTGTTGGAAGTCCAACACTGCTAATTTGTGGCCTTGTTATCTGGCCTCTTTTCAGCTCCCAGAGTGCTCACCAAGGCACTGTCGGGAGTGTTGTCTCTGATGAGACCAAGGGGTGTCCACGCTATGACCTACCTGGGCGTCCTTTTTCACTTCCTAGTCTCTACGTCGGGCTAAGTTGGACACTCGGCTGGCGGTGTCCATTGGGAGTCATTGGATGGGTGGTCAATCACCCCAAGTCCTCATTGTCCCCTTGATTGGTATCTCCATTCATAGGAATAACTCTGGATTCGATTCAGATCTTCCTTCCTCAGCAACAAAGTGGACTATCTGGTTGCATGGGCTCAGTCCCTCATTGCTGTCCCAGTCCCTTCACCAGGCAGGGATGCAGCTGGTGGGCCCGTTGGTGGCTTGCTCAGAAGAGGCCCCTTATGCTCAGTTTCCCTTGGCCCCTTCTGCGACTTCTATTGTTAGCACAGGACAGGGATCCAGCATCCCTGGAGCAGGGTCTGTGTGCCTTCCCCCCCTGGTAAGGAGGTCCCTCTTGGAGTGGATGAACTCAAGGCATCTGTCTGGGGCAGTTTCCTTCTTGCCCCGGCCTGGAGACGGTCACGATGGAGGCCAATCTGTCAGGTTGAAGGGGCAGGTTTTTTTCTTCTGAAACTCCCTGCGGTTCTGGGGGAGGTGGGGCCCTTATAAGGTCCATACACCTATAGATGTTTGAAACAGTGAGTGTTTAGGTTGGTTCTATCTTGCTTGACTACTCCTCTTCAGGGCCCGCCTGTTCAGGGGCACACGGTCTGTCTGACGACAGTGGCCTACATTAATAATTTGGGAGGGACCTGGAGCAGGAGGGTCCTCCAGGAAGTGTCTTTGATCCTAATCTGGGTGGAGGACAATGTTCCCTGCATATCAGTGGTATTCGCTTCGGTGGGGGTCCCTCTGCGACAGGATGTGCTAATCCCTGTGTCACTATGGGGTTCAACCAGTTCTGGATCTGTTTGCCCCGTCACTATCACAAGCTCTCGGCCCTTGTTTCCCTGTCCCAGGATCCTCTGGCCGTGATCAGGATGCCTTAGTAACGTCATGGCTGGACGTTCTGTTCTGTATGTCTTTTCTCCATTCCCCCTGCTAGGCAGGGTTCTGCGCAAGATTGCTCTGGAAGGGGGACCAGTTTTCTGGTGGCCCCCGGTTGCCCTAGTAGAGTGTGGTTTGCAGACGTGGTACCGAGGGCAGTAGTTCTGTACGTTCTGCCAGGAGTGCCAGCTCTGTTCACTCAGGGCCCCTTTACGTCACCCCAATCTACAGACTCTTGCCTAGATGGCCTGACTGCTGAAACATCCATCTTGATGGAGACAGGCTTATCTGTCTCGGTGATTGAGACTATGGGAAGACTAGGAGCAAGCTTCTTCTTCTTCCATCTGTTATAGGGTATGGCATACCCATATTGATTGGTGCGAGTCTAGGTCTCTTCCCTGTTGGGCTTTCTCAGTTCCCAGGGTTCTAGAGTTATTACAGCATGAGTTGGAGTTGGTCTCCAACTCCGTACTCTGATGGGTCAGGTTCTGCCCTGTCCGCCTTGCCTTAGAAGTCCTTTGTTCAGTCTTCCTTGGTTGAGACTTCTTTCAGGGGGTACTCATGTGCGTCCCCCATGTAATTCTATGGTCCCTGCTGGGATTTGAATTTGATTCTGTCTGTCTTGCAGGGTTTTTTCCCTTGGTCCTACTCAGGATGCTGTTCTTACCCTCAAGGTTGTCCTTCTGGTGGCTGTTACTTCGGTCAGACGTGTGTTTGGCGGGCGGCTCTGTCTATCTAGCCCCCCATTCCTTGAGATACACCAAGATAAGGTGGTGTTCGGCCTGAAGCCGGACTCTCTGCCTAAGGTGGTATCTTATTTTCATTGATTCAAGATACTGTTCTTCCTTCTGTGCCTTATTCCTAGCAACGCTGAGGAAAGGGTTCTGCATTCCTTGAACAAGTGTTGGAAGTTTTTTCCTTGGTAGTCACTGTGTCCTTTAGGAGAACTGATGTTCCTTTGGGCCTACGGTCACTCCATCCTGAATGTGCCCGATCTCGTCTGCTCTCGGGGAGTTGGGCGGCTTTGGCCCAGGTCATTACTTGAATGGGATGGTTCCTTCTGGTCCTAGGAAAGGGTTTTTGGCTTCTGCCAAGTCTACTGTTAGCGATTGGATTCGTCAGGCTGTTACTCAGGCCTATTCCAACAAGGGGAAGAATCTTCCTTTTTGCTTTGCTTCTTATTCTACTCATGCCTTTGGTGCCTCTTGGGCTTTTCAGCACCAGGCTTCTGTTGAACTGGTTTGCTTGGCCGCTATTTGGTCTTCTGTTCATACCTTTTCAAAGTTTACAAGGTTGATGTTGGGGCCTCAGCTCTTGCTGTCTTGGCCGCATGGTTATGCAGGTGACAGTGGTTCTAACTGTCTGCTGTTGCCTTTTTTGTTGGGATCCCACCCTACTTTTTGGACACTGCTATTGGATGTCCCAAGTGTAAGTACTATATCTGGAGCAGGACGTACTGTATACTAAGAATAATACAAATCTGTGAAATACTCGCCTGTAGAATTGATATTATTTGTATACAGTATGTGCTGCTCCACCCCACCCTGGTTTTTGCATTTTTCTGGATCCCCTGTATGGTGATTGTTACCATTGTTATAGTTACCAGTTTCAGTGGTTAATTGTCCCGGCCTCTTGTTCACTGCTTTTCAATGCTGGGGATTTGTGGGAGGTCCCCAGGTATTCTACAGGTGAGTATTTCACAGAATTGTATATTCTTGGTGTGCCACACACCCCGCTTCACCTTTAATATTCTTCACGATTGGGTTAACTCACCGCCAGGTGACTCTGTGCAGAGAGGAAGTCTTGTAACGAGCCCCCTTCCGGCTTATATATACCTGGTACCTCCCATTTATCGCCAGTGTTTTTCTCTCTGCTTGACGACAAGACAGAAGATTGAAGTCTCCTGCTTACAGGTAGCCGGGGTCTTACCCCGGCACCCCCTTTTGGTCTATTTCTGCCCGGTTTTTAATTGTTTATGCCTTTTATGGTGGAATGGAAGCCTCCCAGCCTAGGCTGCTCACTGGGCAATTGGTAGACGGCACTATAGGTGCCTAGGAGCTTATCTCCTCCGCTCAACCCCCTCTTTTGGGGGCAATGCGGCTATCCGGCATGGTGATCCGGAAATGGGATGCCCCTGTCCCCAGGGTCCCCTTAGCCCCTTACTCTCCCGTTACGGTCCCTTCTCCCTTCACTATGGGGGGGGGGGGGTTAGAGGGATGTGTATTGTATGTGTATTTCACTGTATGACTTTTATTACATGTGTGTTTTACTTTTGTGCACTTATCAGACTGCACCGCAAGAGTGCACTGGGTCTGATTATTCCTCTTAGAGCTTCCTTTGGCAGGTCTTTTAAATAGTGCTGGCCGGCTTAGCCATTGTTCAGGTTTGCTTTAGGGGCGGCTGGGGCGGGCCGCGCTGTGGCAGGCTGGCTTGCTGCCTGAGCCTTTGGTGTATCACAGCCCCCCTCCCCCGCTGGTCTCCTTTCTGTTCGGCCGCCGTTGGGCAGGCCGCATTGTCAGCGTCGGCTGCGCTGTTACTTCCCCTCCCTCCCCCCTCCTCCTTCCTTTGTTTTGGTGCCCGTTGTAGTGGCTCATCTGGTAGTAATCCCTTGATGAATTGGCCGCACTGATCGGGCTTGACGGGGGGGGGGCCCCGGTGACGTGGGAACGTGGGCGTGGCACCGGCGGCAGCGTCATGCGGCCGGCCCCAGCCCCACTTCCTTCCTTCCTGTCTTAAAGGAAGACACGTGGGGGGGGGGGCTCGCTGCTGCACATGGGTCTATTTACTCTTGGCTCCTACTGCTGCTGCTGCTGGCTGCTGCGTCGTTCATGCTGTTGCTGCTGCTGCACTCAGATCTTTGCAGGTAAGCGGCCCCACCTTGTGTGGGGCCGTCGAGTGTTATTAAAAAACTATAATATTTATAGTTTTTATTAGACATAAGGGGGGAAGATTTTTAAGAGGATGTTTTTTTATTATTATGTATTAAATAGAGGGCAAGGTTTTTCCTTTGCTTATTTAAAGGCACCTTGGTGCTGTGCATAAGTATGTTTGCATGTTGCCACATGTTTGGGGGTCTGACTGTTGGTTTTTTCTTCCCCTACAGATCCCGTGAATCCCTGATTAAAGCGGCCTCCCGGTTCTATATTACTTGGCTAGTCTTTCTTTTTTAAAAAAAAGAAAAATTGGGACATATTTATATATATATATATATTTAACAAAAAAAAAAATATATATATATATATATATATATATATATATATATATATATATATATTCTATATTTATATAAAGATTATTAAGGGGATCTTCATTATAAATTAAATCCTCCCTTCCGGGACATTTACAATAAGGGGGCATCCCGGGTGGCTTATGCCTTAAACCCAAAAGTTTGCGAATACCATAAATCACCATATGGAGGCTTCCGATATTACCGGAAATGGTTCTTCTGGGCCATCTAGGGGGTGCGCAGGATGTGGGACTCCGCTCCCAGCTGATGATGTCTTTGTATGCATTCCTTGTGCAAAGCAGAGTATTGCGCGTCAGTCCGTCGCTCCGGCTGCTGACCCGTCGCAACTTCCATCATCTCCTACCTCTCCCTCCCTGTTCCGGACCCCGCGTGACACTGTCAGGAGTGGGGATTCGCAATCTGAGGTGGCGGCACGGTTGGCCAGCGTCGAGAAAATAGTGTCTGTTAAAGCAGGGTCAAAAGCCACTGCAAAACGAAAGCACCTGACTCCGATACCTCCGGCTTCACAGGATGAGGTATGTGAGCCTGTTGAATGGTCCGATGGCTCCCCGGACGAGGAGGGAGAATTCCTGTTGGAGTCAGATGAGCCAGCAGATCAGCTTGAGGCTGATGCTATTGGCGATTGGTCGGCGGGGGTTTCCCTTGACACCCCCTCCATTCTGGCTCAAATGTTTGAAATTTTGAATTTAGATCCGCCTGAGGCTGTCATCCTGCCAAAGGGTCAGTTGTTTAAAGAGCCTCAGCCGCGTTGGGTTTTTCCCAGACAACATCACTTCGAGAGGGTGGTGCTTAAGGAATGGGAACATCCCACGTGGTTAACTGGAATCCCTTCCAGTTTGGAGAAACGTTATCCTTTTCCGCCAGAATTGGTGAAGCTTTGGTCCGTCCCTCCTGACGTCGATACCCCTGTGCTAGGGCTCTCCAGCACGGCTATGGTACAGTCTGCTGAGACCACTGCCCCTAAAGATGGGGAGGATCGTCGGATTGACCAGTACGCTCGCCATGGTTTTATTTATGCTGGGTCAACGATGCGCCCGGTGTGTGCTTCGGCGCTTCTTCTATTGGCGGTTAGGTCTGTAATTCAGGAGCTGTGTGTGGATCTCGATCCCACTTGTAAAGAGTTTACTGCGCTCAAGCAGTGTGAATCTTTTGTTTCCTATGTTCTATCCGCTCAGGACGATGCGCTGGCTATGAGTAGCAAGACAGCTGCAATGCTGGTGGCTATTCGTCGGTCAGTGTGGCTGCGTCAGTGGTCGGCGGACTCAGTTTCTAAAAAGGTGCTCACAGCTCTTCCCTTTTTGGGCTTGCGTCTGTTTGAGAAAATTGATTCAGTCGCAAAAGGTGGTAAAATGCCACAACGCAAGAGGCCTCGTCGTCCCTTTAGGGGGGCAAGTTCTGGTAGGCCTTCATTTCGGGGGTTCAGAGCGGGTAGGGGGGCTTCCTTTCCCGCTACCAGAGGTGCAGGTTGGACTCGGGGTAGGGGCCGTGGCCGTCCCGCTCAGTCCTGGGGCACCAAGCCCAAGCCTGCTGGTAAACCCTCTCAGCAATGAGGGGCTGCCCTCACCCGTGCGGGTGGGGGGACGATTACGACACTTCTCCCAGGTTTGGGACCAGGAGATTCTGGACAGATGGATCCGGGAGGTAGTGCCGTCCGGTTACAAGCTGGAATTCGACTCTCGCCCCCCTTCACGGTTCTTTCGGTCTCGGGTGCCCATCGATTCTTTGGCCGCACAGGGGCTCCTGGCGTCGGTAAAGAATATGTTAGAGATGGCGGTCATCCGGCCGGTACCGCGCTTAGAGATGGGCCTCGGGTTTTATTCCAATCTTTTCGCAGTCCCCAAGAAAGACGGGTCAGTCCGTCCCGTCCTGGACCTGAAATTTCTCAACAGCTTAATCCGTTTTCGGAAGTTTCGCATGGAAACCTTGCGTCGGTTCCCTTCGGCAAGGGGACTTCATGACGTCCATAGACATCAAGGATGCTTATCTTCATGTTCCCATCTGCCACGCTCATCAACGTTTTCTTCGATTCGTGATGGAAAATCAACATCAATTCGTGGCACTTCCGTTTGGCCTTACCTCAGCTCCAAGAGTGTTCACCAAGGTGCTGGCAGGGGTCATGGCCATTTTCAGATCTCGGGCCATTCGTGTCGTACCTTATTTGGACGACCTTCTCATCATGGCTCCGTCGCTCAATCAATCGGAGACAGACACCAGGTTGGTGGTCTCCACGCTGGAAAGCTTTGGTTGGGTGATCAACTTCAAAGTCCTCCCTCGCTCCGGCCAGGGTGGTGTCCTTTCTGGGGATGCAGTTGGACTCTCTTCAACACAGGGTGTTTCTCCCCCAGTCCAAAATTCATCTGATTCAGGAATTGGCTCGGGTCCTACTTTCCGATCCTCGGCCGTCCATCCGTCTGGGGATGAGGCTGGTAGGGTTGATGGTCGCCTCTTTCGAGGCAGTTCCTTTTGCTCAATTTCACACGAGGACGCTTCAGCTTTATCTGTTGGTGTCCTGGGACCGGCAGCCTCGGTCGCTGGATCAGCCCTTCCAGTTGTCCTCCCGGGTCCGGCAGTCCCTCCAGTGGTGGTTGGTCTCGACCAATCTTGTGAAGCTGCAGTTCCAGGGGCAGTGGGGACCTCAAGAGGCCCACTTACCCATCAATATTCTGGAACTGAGAGCCATCCGTCGGGTGCTTGCTCTCCTGACTCATCACGTTCTGGGCCTTCCGGTCCAGGTGCGTTCAGACAATCGAACAGCGGTTGCTTACATCAATCATCAGGGAGGGACTCGCAGTCTGAGTGCTCTGAGAGGTGTCCCTGATCCTGACCTGGGCAGAGGCCCATGTTCCTTGTCTCTCGGCGGTATACATTCCAGGAGTGGAGAACCAGGAAGCGGACCGGTTGAGCAGGGGCTCTCCCCGTCTGGGAGAATGGGCTCTCCATCCTCAGGTGTTTCTCTCACTGTGTCTCCAATGGGGGACACCGGAGGTGGACCAGTTTGCCTCTCGTCACAATCACAGGCTCCCGAACTTCGTGTCGCTCTCCCAGGATCCTCTGGCTCTGGCAGTGGACGCCATGTCCCTGAGCTGGGGGGATCTGGGTTTTCTGTACCTGTTTCCTCCGATACTCATGCTGGGCAGGGTGGTTCGGAAGTTGGCTCTGGAAGGGGTGTCCGGCCATTCTCGTGGCCCCAAGGTGGCCAAGGCGAGTGTGGTTCGCAGACATCATTCGGCTGGCAGTGGACCAGTTCGTTCTGCCTCTTCGGCCCGATCTGCTCACTCAGGGTCGGTTGTGTTACCCCAATTTACCAGCGCTGGGTTTGACGGCCTGGCTGCTGAAACCTCCATCTTGAAGGAGGAGGGTCTTTCTGACTCAGTCGTTAAGACTCTGATCAGTGCCCGGAAGAGGTCTTCTTCTATCATCTACTATAGGACTTGGAAAGCCTATATCGCTTGGTGTGAGATGAGATCTTTTCCTTGTAGGGTCTTTTCGGTCTCCAGGATTCTGGAGTTTTTACAATCAGGGCTGGACTCTGGTCTTCAGCTAAGTACGTTGAAAGGGCAAGTTTCTGCCTTATCTATCTTTTTTCAGAAGCGTGTTGCGTTTAGTTAAAACCTTTTTCCAGGGGGTTACGCATGTGCGGCCTCCCAGGAAACCATTACTCCCGGTTCGGGATTTGAATTTGGTTCTTTCTGCTCTACAGGCTCCTCCTTTTGAGCCTTTGCAAGATATTGCTTTGTCTACCCTGACTCAGAAGATGGTCTTCTTGGTAGCTATCACTTCGGTCCGGCGTGTCTCAGAGTTGGCGGCCTTGTCTATCCAGGCGCCCTACTTAGAGACGCATCAGGATAAAGTGGTCTTTCGGTTCAAGCCAGACTTTCTTCCCAAGGTTGTTTCTGCTTTTCATTTGAATCAGGATATTGTTCTTCCCTCCTTGTGCCCTAATCCTAAGAATGACAAAGAGAGGGTTTTGCATTGTTTGGATGTAGTACGCTGTGTTAAGTACTACTTGATTATCACGTCTCCTTTTCGTAAGATGGATTCCTTTTTTGTTGTGCCCTATGGGCCTAAGAAGGGTTTGGCACCAGGCAAATCTGCTATTAGCAAGTGGATACGTCAGGCCGTTACTGCGGCCTATTCTGCTAAGGGGAAAGTTCCCCCTTTTCGTATCACTACTCATTCTACTCGCGCCATTGGGGCGTCTTGGGCTTTTCAGCACCAAGCTTCTGTTGAACAAGTTTGTAAGGCCGCCATTTAAGTTATGCTTCACCTGGCCTTGAGATGCCCATCCCTTGTGGACACTGCTTTTGGATGTCCCAATCGTGAAGAATATTAAAGGTGAAGCGGGGTGTGTGGCACACCAAGAATAATACCATTTTGTGAGTACTCGCCTGAAAAATGGGTATTGTTGGTGTGCCACACACCCCGCTTCACCCCCACCCTTTTCGGTATTCCGAATCCTTTATATGGTGAAGCTTTTATTTATATTGATTTATTTTGAGGTTACCGTTAAAATACTGGTACCTTGTCTTTCTGCTTTTTAATACACTGGTGATAAATGGGAGGTACCAGGTATATATAGGCCGGAAGGGGGCTCGTTACAAGACTTCCTCTCTGCACAGCGTCACCTGGCGGTGAGTTAACCCAATCGTGAAGAATATTAAAGGTGAAGCGGGGTGTGTGGCACACCAACAATACCCATTTTTCAGGTGAGTACTCACAAAATGGTATTTTTTTCTTCCTCAGCAGAAGGTGGACAGTCTGCTAGCGCAGGTTCAGTTCCTGCTCTCTTGCCCCCATCCCTCCATCAGGCAGGGGATGCAGCTAGTGGGCCTGATGGTGTCTTGCTTCGCGGCGGTCCCTTATGCCCAGTTTCACATTAGGCCTCTGCAACTTCACCTCTTGTCAGTATGGGACAAGGATCCTGCATCCCTGGACCAGGTCCTTGTTCTGTCCCCCTTAGCCAGGAGGTTTCTCTCGTGGTGGCTGGACTCTAGGAACCTGTTGGCGGGCAGATCCTTTCTGGCCCCCTGCTGGGAGACGGTCACCGCGGATGCCAGTCTGACGGGTTGGGGGGGCTTCTGGAAGTCCCTACAGTTCCAAGGGCGGTGGGGCCCTCAGGAGGCCCACATGCCCATCAACATTCTGGAATTGAGGACTATCAGGTTGGTTCTGGCTCACTTGACCCAACACTTTTGGGGCCGGCATGTTAAGGTACGCTCGGACAACCAATCATCAGGGAGGGACCCGGATCAAGGGGGCCCTCAAGGAAGCGTCTCTGATCCTGTCCTGGGCGGAGGACAATGTTTTCTTCCAGAGGTCTTTTGCTCAGAATTCTCTGATCAGGACTTTTTTCCAGGGGGTTACTCATGTGCGTCCCCCACGTAAGCCTATGTTGCCTGTCTGGGATTTGAACTTGGTCCTGTCTGCCTTGCAGGGTGCTCCCTTTGAACCTGTGCAGGAGGCTGCTTTGGCCATTCTTACTCTCAAGGTTGTCTTTTTGGTGGCTATCACTTCTGTTATGCATGTTTCTGAGTTGGCGGAGCTTTCCATCCAGCCCCCCTACTTTGAGAGACACCAGGACAAGGCGGTGTTTCGCTTCAAGACAGATTTTCTGCCTAAGGTTGTGTCTGCCTTTCATCTGAATCAAGACATTGTTCTACCTTCCTTGTGCCTTAATCCTAGTTAATGCTAAGGAGAGGGTTTTGCATTCCTTGGATGTGGTTAGGAGTCTGAAGTACTATCTGGTGGCTACTGCACCTTTCAGAAAAACTGATGCTTTTTTTGTGGTCCCTTTTGGGCCTAGGAAGGGTCTGGCTCCTGCTAAATCTACTATCAGCAAATGGATCCGTCAGGCTGTGATTCAGGCCTACACTGCTAAGGGGAAGAATCCTCCCTTCCGCTTTACTGCTCATTCTACTCGTGCTATTGGGGCCTCTTGGGCTTTTCAGCACCAGGCTTCCGATGAACAAGTTTGCAAGGCCGCTACTTGTTCTTCTGTTCATACCTTTTCAAAGTTTTACAAGGTTGATGTTAGGGCCTCAGCTGATGCTGCTTTTGGCCGCAAGGTTCTGCAGGCGGCAGTGGTCTGACCTGTCTGCTGTTACCTTTTTTGGGGATCCCACCCTACTTTACTGGCACTGCTATTGGATGTCCCAAGAGTAAAGAATCTTATCTGGAGCAGGACGTACTGTATACTAAGAATAATACAATTCTGTGATTACTCACCTGTAGAATTGTTATTATGAGTATACAGTACGTCCTGCTCCACCCCACTCTTTGTTCATTATCCTTGGATCCCCTGTATGGTGATTGTTATCATTGTTTGATAGTTGCTAGTTGGTTCTTTTATCATTCTCCCGGCTTCCTGTTTAACTGCTTTTCAATACTGGGGATTTGTGGGAGGTCCCGGGCATTTGAGGGGCCAGGAGGAGCCAATTTCGCGGTCTCTGCAGTCCAGTACCATCTGGCGGAGTAATACCCAAGAGTAAAGTTTCTTATCTGGAGCAGGACGGTACTGTATACTCATAATAACAATTCTACAGGTGAGTAATCACAGAATTGTATTTTTCTATGATCCACCCTTAATCTTTTGCTGCTTTTTCTGACTCTGATCCTACTCGTACGCTAGCCCTTGTACCTAGCCTCAACTACAGAGACAGTATTTAAATTTGCAAAACATTTGCATTCTAGGTAACCTGCGTAAATGCAGTTTGTAAGCTAGTTGGAAGGTCTGCTCTAAAATAGCAGTCTGTGAGATCTCAAACTTTTCATTTTAAGATGTCTAGAATAATTTGAATGAAAATGATGGTTTACCTCCAGTGGACATATGGCTGGCATCGTCGAACTGCGTGTAATTCTTGAAAGTTATGCTCCACACAACTTTAAATTGTTGAGGGAACCATATGCTGGCATATTCGATTTTGACATTTTTTTATGGCCTTGTTCACCATCTTGCACACAGATTAAAATGTAAACGCGCATGAAGTGGCAACCTGCCATCTGACGATACTAGACTGTATTTTTGCTGGAGTTTAGCTTGGCAGCTGTTTCTGATTAATGTGCTTCATAATCTGCTCATACCTGAGATGATGTCAAGGTAACTATAGAGACAACAGGTTCCTGAAAGAGAACAGGAAGACAACCGAGTAACATGCCAGAAGGAATTCCCAGAACCCCTTATGGCGGAGGCGTCTCAAAAATATGCTTTTCTTCAGGGATGCATCCCACTCATGGGCTTATTCAGTAGATCTGTGCAAAGAGCAATGCTGCACAATGTGCATTACTCCCCAGCAACTAGTGGACAGTTAACTGAACTAACATCTGTAAACCATGACCTGACTAACTACCATGGGACTACAGCCTGATGAGACGCATGTCCACCCACGAAAGGTGCCAAAATCAAGTCAGCCAATGCTTACCACTTCCTTGTTCATTGTATACCTGCCGTTCACGCCACTGTTTGTGACCAGTTTGATTAGCTGAATGAGCTTGCACATAATACATGAATGATCGCTGTCAATCAGTCAAGGTTAGCTGCCATTTGCCGAGTTCTACTTTAAGTCACAAAGCAGTTAATGGTGGTCCAAGCAGTATCAAGCAAGTGTTGTTTTTGGCATCCACCTGATGTCTTGTTCCCTGGGTCTGAATTTTGGGAATTATCTGTACCTGCAACTGTGCTGCATTATAGATTAAATGATCGGCTCCCACGCTAATGGCCAATCTTGGTCTAATACACAATTCTCAACTTTGGGGACTCAGAATTAAGAGTAGGGACCACACTAAACACAGAGTGCCTTGCCGGGGCAGTGTGTCTTCCACATGTATCTGCAGATATGTGCAACCAAATGTCTGTCTTTCCACATAGCTAGACATGTTTAGTGCTTAATACTTAGATGATGAGAGGGTTAAACTGGGCGGTAAATTGGTTCCCAGGCCCTGAATAATGATGATGATGATTTTGTATAAATAATAGTGATGGAGCTACTCCCACCCCCTTTGCTCTAATACACAATACTCAAATGTTCACACCAAGCCACATTTATACATCCTCATTAAAGCATTAAAACACCTAGACACCAGGAGTGGAGACTTGTCTTGCTTGGTGGTTGCCACCCCTATAATCTTAGAATGCAGCTCTATTAGCTAAATGACCTACCAGCCTGACTTGCAAAACATCTGGATTGTGGAGGATTTACAGATTGAGGATGGGTGATGTGGCTCCTTCCATCAAGCCTATATAGGGCTCAGCTGCACCATTAGATTCTAGTTCAGTTCATAGAAACATAGAAACATAGAAGGTTGACGGCAGAAGGAGACCATACGGTCCATCTAGTCTGCCCTTATGTGTATACTGTATGTTCTCTTTATCTTAGGATAGATGTGTGCTTATCCCAGGCATGTTTAAATTCAGTGACTGTTGATGTTTCAACTACCTCTGTTGGAAGTTTGTTCCAAGCACCTACTACTCTTTCTGTAAAATAATATTTTCTAACATTGCTCCTGATCTTCCCCCCGACTAGCTTCAGGTTGTGCCCCCTTGTTCTATCGTTAAGTTTCTTCTTAAAAACACTTCCCTCCTGAACCTTATTCAATCCTTTCACATATTTAAAGGTCTCAATCATGTCCCCCCTCTCCCTTCTTTCCTCCAGACTGTACAAATTAAGTTCTTTAAGTCTCTCCTGATAAGTTTTAAGTTTAAGACCTTCCACCATTTTCGTTGCCCGCCTTTGGACACGTTCTATTTGAATAATGTCTTTTTGCAGGTAAGGTCTCCAGAACTGCACACAGTATTCTAGCTGTGGCCTTACCAGGGCTCTATACAGCGGCATCACAACCTCCCTCTTCCTACTGGTGATGCCTCGAGCTATGCAGCCGAGCATCCTGCTTGCTTTTCCCACTGCCTGGCTACACTGTCCACTCATCTTGCAGCTATCAGTAATCAGTACCCCTAAATCTCTCTCCTCCGAGGTCCTGGCTAACACAGTGCTGCCCATACGGTACTCAGAGCAGGGATTCCTTCTACCCAAGTGCATGATTTTACATTTAGAGACATTAAACTCTAGTTTCCACAGTTTTGACCATCTATCCAGTAAAGCTAAATCATTTTCCATGTTGCAGACACCTCCAGGAATATCCACCCTATTACTAACCTTTGTATCATCAGCAAACAGACAAACTTTTCCTACCAAGCCTTCTCCTATGTCACTTACAAATATATTAAAAAGAATGGGGCCCAGGACAGAGCCTTGCGGCACACCACTTGTAACTCGCCTTTGTTCAGATTGCACACCATTTACAACAACGCTCTGATACCGATCCCTCAGCCAACTGGAAATCCACTGAACTATCCAGGGATTGAGTCCTACCTTCAATAACTTATCTATGAGCTCCTTATGTGATACAGTGTCAAAGGCTTTGCTAAAATCCAGATAGGCGATATCCACAGCACCACCTTCATCTAACACTTTAGTGACATTGTCAAAGAAATCAATAAGATTGGTCTGACATGATCTGCCCTCAGTAAAGCCGTGCTGTTTTGGGTCCAATAGGTCATTAATTTTTAGATGGGAAATTATCTGTTTTTTTAAGAGTGTTTCCATTAATTTGACCACTATAGATGTTAAACTAACTGGCCTGTAATTACTGGCTTCTTCTCTACTCCCCTTTTTGTGGATTGGTACGACATTGGCCATTCTCCAATCATCTGGAACCTCACCAGTTGAAAGGGAATGGTTAAGTAAATCAGTTAGAGGGGCTGCAATCACAAACCTAAGTTCCCTTAGAACTCTGGGGTGGATTCCATCTGGACCCATCGCCTTACTTACCTTTAGATGTGCCAGCTCGGCTAAGACATCAGCCTCCAGAAACTCCGGAGCTGTACTTTCCCAGCTGGATGTTGTGCTATGACCATGCCTGCTACTATCTGAAAATACCGAACAAAAGTAGCTATTCAGATGGTCAGCCACAGCCTTATCTCCGTCAATATATTTATTTTCCCTACTTCTAATTTTTGAGACTGCATTGTTTTTCTTCTTTCTGTCACCAATATATCGGAAAAAGGTACAGTTCTTTGCAGACAGCCTGGCAAGTGGCTACGAAGATATTTTGCAAGGATTTTATTCACATTTATCGGGTTGGATACCAGATGTGGATCCATTTTGCGTCCTGCCACAGCAGGAAGAGTTTGAGTTGTTTGTGGCCAGGACAAGAGATCATTGGCAATTGCGGTAGATGTGTCACCTTGGTCGGAATTTTGCCTGGTGTAGGTGCTCTATCCAATACTGCTGTTGTTCCGTCTACTCAAGAGGAGAGGGAGTTCCTGTCATTCTCATTCCACCGCAATAGCCAAGGAGGACGTGTTTGAGGAAGTCATAAGGTTAGCGGTGGTTCTGGTGCTGGCTTTAATAGCCTAGCTGCTGAGGCTAAGATCCTAGCTGAGAAGGGTTTGTCTTCTGCTGTTTTTTGGATGCTTTTTAAGGCTCAAAAGTCCTCTTCTTCAAAGATTTGCTATCGGACTTGGCAGACATTTGTGTCCTGGTGTGAAGCCAGTGGTCATTGGTGCCGATGATTTTTGGTTTCCAGAATCCTGGATTTCCTGTAGAAAGGCTTGGATGAGGGATTGCAGCCCAGCATCCTCAAGTTTCTGCTCTATCTTCTTTCAGCAACCTTTGGTGCCTAATTCTTTAATTAAGATGTTCATGTAGGGGGCTACTCACATCTCTCTAGGACCTTAAATTGGTTCTGTCAGTCTATTATTATTGTTGACTCTTAAAGTCCTGTTCTTAGTGGCCATTGCGTCTCTTTCGTAGAGTTTCTGAGTTGGCTGCTATTTCCAACCAAGTCTCCATATATAGTTTTTTTGACAAGGTGGTTTTCCAGTTCAGGGAAGATATTCCAAGTATACAGCACGTCCTGTTCCAGAATATTCCTTACACATGGGTTATACATCCACAAGATGGCGCTGGACTGCAGAAAAAACTTGTGGCCACTCCCGGCTCCTTAAATAACCAGGAACCTCCCACCAATTCCCAGTTCTTATCTGTAGTGTGGACTGCGAAGATAGAAGATGGCTCTCTATACTGCGCAGGTGAGCGGGGATTATCAGCCTGTGGCCCTGCAGGACTATTCCCACCCGTTTCCGGACCCACTGCCCCCCAGCCTTGTCTGACTGGTTCGGGTGAAGGTAGGACAGCACCAGGGTCAGGTGCTGAGGAGCGCTGCTCCTACCACAATCCCTGCACTGACATGGGTAGATGGTTTAGGCTTATGGTGAGCCTTGTGGGATGCCCCTTCCTGCACTCTGGGTCTTCCTTAACCTATCCCCCCCCCCTCCCTCCCTCTTCTCTTTATTATTGTGTGGCTGTGTTTTTACTTAATACGCTCACCACCGCGCCGCTTGTACAGCGCTCCACAGACGGCGGCGACATCATTGGACAGCGAGATCACGTGGGACGCGTTTTGCGCTCTTTGGGTGGGGCGGGCTCTGCGGATGACGCTTTTGCCGTCACATCTCCGTGGCCCGCCCCTCGAGGTTTGTGCGGGCGCCATTTTACTTCTCTTCCTCCTTCGCTCGTGCTGAGTGCGCTGCTGCTGCTCCTTTACCAGTGTGGTCCATGAGTGTCCCTGCGGGGTGTTTTTTCCTTCTGTTTCTCAGTTGTAAAAGCTTATGGGGATGTCTTTTATGTCTATAAGCGTCACTGTGGTTTCTCCCGGCCCTCTTCCCTTTGATAATCTTCCACCTCCCTAGCGGGATTTGGGGCATCCCGGGTGGCTATTACTAGCCTTAACTCTATACTGGCCTGTTGTGCCATTCAAATCACCATATGGAGGCTTCTGGGGATAATGTGCCTGGAGTTCCTTTGGGACAGGCCCGGCTGTGTGTTGCGTGTGGGGTTTCCCCTGTGAGTGATGTCAGGGTATGTGTAAACTGTGCCCAGCAGGCACTTGCGCTGCTGTCCGGGCTGTCTGTTCTGCCCCCCCCCCACGCTTACATATGACCCTCAGTGAAGGGCACACTAGCGGGGACTCTCAATCCGTTTTGGCTGCACGAGTGGCCAGCATTGAAAAACATATTGCTGGGTCAGCCCCGCGTAAGGCTTCTGCTAAGAAGCGACATTTTATCTCCCACTGCTTCCCTCTTTCCTGTAGAGGATGAGGGACCTTACTCACTTTTTGGCCCTTACCCCCTCGAGGAGGGGGAATGGTTTTCTGATTCAGAATCCTCTGAGGAACAACCTAAGATCTATGGTGGTACCGGGTCTCACATATTTGAAGTGCTTTGTATTTCTTCTTCTGCAGTGGCTCCGCAGCGGCAGGGTGAACTTTTTGATACTGTTAAGCCACACTTGGAGTTCCCTGAGCAGACTCACTTTAATAATCTAGTGCTTAAGGAATGGGAACGGCCTAGTAAGCTACCTGGGGTGCCCAAGAGTTGGGACAAGAGGTATCCGTTTCCTGCTGATGTGTTTAAACGTTGGTCTTGTCCTCCCGAGGTGGACGCGCCGTGCTAGGGTTGTCGAATACATCTGTCATGCATTCTCCTGACACTACTACCCTGAGGACCGGCGCATGGACCAGCTGTCCTGTCATGCTTTTGCCCGCGTGGCGACTGCGCTGCGCCCGGTTTGTGCCTCTACCATAACGGCTATTGCTATTAAAGGGCTGCTTAAGTGTCTCATAGATGGGGCCTCTGATGACGCGGGAGGTGAAGACTATAGATGGCTCCTGCTTTGCTATGAATTTGTTGCATATATTTTCTCTGCCATGGATGATGTCATTAGAATGTGTGGAAGGACATCTGCCCTTTTGGTGGCTATACGCCGCTCTGTCTGGCTGCGTCAGTGGGTAGCTGATAATGCTGCTAAGAAGGCTCTCACTGGGTTCCCCTTTAAGGGGTTGCGCCTTTTTGGTGAACGCTTGGATTTGTTTGCCAGGGGCGGTAGGTTACCTCAATGCAGGAGGCCCTTTCGAGGGTCTGGTGCCTCTTTCCCCTCCTTTCGGGCTTCCAGGGCTGGTCGAGGAGTTTCCTTTGCTGGAGCACGCGGAGACTATTGGGGCAGGGGCCGTGGCCTCCCCGGTTTCTCCTGGGGTCCCAAGCCCAAATCCTCCCCCAAGCCTCCTCAGGTATGAAGAGGTGCCCTCACCCATCCGGGTGGGGGGATGGCTTCGGCTCTTTGCTCTTGTCTGGAGGCGACGTGTAGCAGACAGGTGGATCCAGGAGGTGGTTTCCTCCGGTTACAATATAGAGTTTGCAGCCTGGCCGCCCCCAAGATTCATCATATCCCGAATGGCTCAAAACCCTCTGTCAGCTCAGGGTTTGTGCCTTGCTGTCCAAAACCTTCTGGAGTTGGGGGTCCTGCCTGGTGCCTTTCTGGGAAAGGGGCAGAGGCTTCTATTCCAATCTCTTCACGGTCCCCAAAAAGGACGGGTCCCTCAGGCCCATCCTGGATTTAAAGTGCCTCAACAGGTTTGTCAGATTCAAGCATTTTCGCATGGAAACCCTGCGTTCAGCAGTCAGTTCACTGCACCCGGGCGATTTCATGACTTCTGTAGACTCGCGTGCGCCCTCCACGTAAGCCTATGTTACCAGTCTGGGATTTGAATTGGGTCTTATCCGCTATGCAGGGTCCTCCTTTTGAGCCTCTGCGTAAGGCCCCTTTGTCTATCTCGATGCTTAAGGTAGCATTTTTGGTGTTTTTCTGTTAGGCGTTTTTCTGAGTTGGCGGCACTTTCCATCAAACCTCCTTATTTTGAGAGACACCAGGACAAGGTGGTGTTTCGGTTTAAGCCTGATTTCTGCCTAAGGTTATGTCTGCTTTTCACCTCAAACAGGACATTGTCTTGCCTTCTCTGTGTCCTAATCCTAGTAACCCTAAGGAGAGAGTCTTACATTCTCTAGATGTGGTTAGGACTTTTAAGTTTTATTTGGTAGCTACTGAATCCTTCAGGAAGACTGATGCTCTTTTTGTTCTCCCTTCTGGACCTAGGAAGGGTTTGCCTCCGGCTAAATCCACTATCAGTAAGTGGATTTGTCAGGCGGTGGTGCAAGCCTATTCTGCTAAGGGGGAGGAGCCTCCCTTCCGCCTTACTGCTCATTCTACTCGTGCTATTGGTGCCTCTTGGGATTTTCAGCACCAACCTTCTGATGAACAAGTTTGCAAGGCCGCTACTTGGTCTTCTGTTCATACCTTTTCTAAATTTTACAAGGTTGATGTTGGGGCCTCAGCGGATGCTGCTTTTGACCGCAAAGTTCTGCAGGCGGCAGTGGTTTAAACTGCCCGCTGTTACTTTTGGGGATCCCACCCTATCTTACGGACACTGCTATTGGATGTCCCATGTGTAAGGAATATTCTGGAACAGGACGTGCTGTATACTTGGAATAATACAATTCTGTGAGTACTCACCTGTAGAATTGGTATTATAAGTATACAGCACATCCTGTTCCACCCCGCCCTTGTTAGCATTATTTTTGGTTACCTCTGTATGGTGATTCTCCCGGCTTCTTGTCTAACTGCTTGTCAACACTGGGAATTGGTGGCTATTTAAGGGGCCTGGAGTGGCCACAAGTTTTTTCTGCAGTCCAGCGCCATCTTGTGGATGTATAACCCATGTGTAAGGAATATTCTGGAACAGGATGTGCTGTATACTTATAATACCAATTCTACAGGTGAGTACTCACAGAATTGTATTCTTCTTCCGATCCATTCCAGACCCTCCTTACACTTGGGATTACTTCCTTGCCCGAAGGGTGTGACTGCAAGACAAAAAAAGGTGTGGCCCCTCCCGGCCCATAAGTAGCAGCTGCCTCCTAATCAAAACCAGTTTCATTCTTGCAGTTGAAGTGACTGTGAAGGTTGTTGAAGATTCTCTCTTAAGGATTGGCAGCAAGCGGGGGAATGCACCCTGTCTGCTTCCTGTAGGACCTTATTCCCACGGATTCCTCTGACCCAACTCTATGCCTTCCCAGCTTTTTGCTGTTTAAATTGGGGTCCGTGAAGGTAAGGTGAAGCGCCGGGATCTGAGGCACTTCCTGAGGTTAAACCATCAGGGCTGCAGGCTTTCATTAAAAAGCAAGTCAGCTGCAGGTTTTTGTCTGGTGAGCCTGCTTGGGGGGACCAGGGGATTTTCCCTTTCTTATTGCTCTTTCCCATGTGTTTAAGCTAAGGTTATTGGCCAGCAAAAAGGGGCTGCTCTGAGCCACTGCAGTGCCACCCTCAAGTGGACCTTTTGGCAGGTCATTTTGTTTGTTTTTTAATACTGTTTTTTATTTTTTTTTTATACTATTATAGATTGGGAAAGTGCAAATATAGTATTCTTGGTGTGCCACACACCCCGCTTCACTTCTAAATATTCTTCACTTAATGGGTTAACTCACCGCCAGGTGACGTAGTGCAGAGAGGAAGTCTTGTAACGAGCCCCCTTCCGGCCTATATATACCTGGTACCTCCCTTCAATCACCAATATTTTTCCCTCTGCTTGACGACAAGTCAGAAGATTGCAGTCTCCTGCTTACAGGTAGGCCGGGGTTTTTACCCCGGCACCCCCCTTTTGGTCTATTTCTGCCCGGTTTGAGTGTTTATACCTTAATGGTGGAATGGAAGCCTCCCAGCCTATGCTGCTCACTGGGCAAATGGTAGATGGCACTTTAAGTGCCTAGGAGCTTATCTCCTACCGCTCGACCTTATGCGTGGGGCAATGCGGCTATCCGGCATGGTGATCCGGAAATGGGATGCCCCTGTCCCAAGGGTCCCCGTAGCCCCTTTCTCTCCTGTTACGGTTCCTTCTCCCTTCACTATGGGGGGGGGGGGTTTGAGGGTGTGCATTTAGTATGTGTGTTTCACTAGTATAACTTTATTTTCAACATGTGTGTGTTCATGTTATGCATTAAGTTTATTTCAGCATGTGTGCACTTTTTGTTCACTTGGTTTAGGTCTGCTTGAATGACAGACCGCGCTGGGTAGGTGGCTGGCCGCTTTAATAAAGCAGACTGTTGCTTAAGTGGCCCCCTCCCGCCTCCCCCCTTCCCCGCTGGCACTGTATGTAGTTTATATTTGCATAGGCTGCGCTATGCGGTCTTTGTTCTTCCTCCCCCCTCCGCTGCCTGCGCATACGTGTAGTGGCCCATCTGGTGTAATCCCCAGCTGAATTGGCTGCACTGATCAGCGTAGGGGGCGGGTCCCGGTGACGCGGCAACGGGGACGTGGCGGCGGCGTCATGCGGCGGCCCCAGTTTCACTTCCCTTCAAAGGGGGAAGTCACGTGGGCGCGCGGCCGCACTTGGTCTCCGGTGCTGCGGCTGCTGTCTCGCTCTCTGGCTGCTGCTCTCGCTTGGCCAGATAAGCGGCCCCACCTTTCATATCTTCTTGTATTGGATATGGTGGGGAGTTATTTTTTATCAGGGGGCATGGTTTTGCTCATTTTTTAAGGCACTTTGGTGCCATGCATATATGATTGTTGCACACATGTGAGGATCTGATTGTGATTTCTCTTGCCTCACAGATCCCGGGATCCCTGTTTATGGTGGCCCTCCGGCTCTATGTTGCCTGCTATTAATTGGGATATATTATAAATGCATGTATATATAATCTATATATATATATATATATATATATATATATATATATATAATTATAGTTTATTAAAGGGGACCTTAACTTAATTTAAAAAAAAAAAAAATCCTCCCTTCCGGGACATTTACAAATAAGGGGGCATCCTGGGTTGGCTTATGCCTTAAAAGACCCAAGTATTGCGAATACCATAAATCACCATATGGAGGCTTCCGTTATTGCCGGAAACGGTTCTGCTGAGCCTTTCGGGGGGTGCGTAGGTTGTGGGGCTCTACTCCCAGCTAATGATGTCTTTATTTGCATCCCTTGTGCAAAGCAGACTATTGCGCGCCAGTCCATTGCTTCGGCTGCGGGCCCATCGCATCCTTCATCATCTCCTACCTCTCCCTCCCTGTTCCGGACCCCGCATGACACTCAGAAGTGGGGATTCGCAATCCGAGGTGGCGGCACAGCCCAGCCCCCGGAAAGTAGTGCCCGTTAAAGGCCGCTGCAAAACGGAGGCACCTGACTCCGGTACCTTCGGCTCCACAGGACGAGTTATGTGAGCCTGTGGAATGGTCCGATGGATCCTCGGACGAGGATGAATTCCCGTTGGAGTCAGATGAGCCTGCAGATCAGCTTGAGGCTGATGTGATTGGCGATTGGTCGGAGGGGGTTGTTTTTGAGACCCCCTCCATTCTGGCTCAAATGTTTAAAATTTTGAATTTAGATCCACCTGAGGCGGCCACCCTGCCAAAGGGTCAGTTGTTTAAGGAGCCTCAGCCGCGTTGGGTTTTTCCCAGACAACACCACTTTGAGAGGGTGGTTCTTAAGGAATGGGAACATCCCACGCGGTTATCTGGAATCCCTTCCAGTTGGGAAAAGCGTTATCCTTTTCCGCCAGAGTTGGTAAAGCTTTGGTCTGTCCCTCCTGACGTCGATACCCCTGTGCTAGGGCTCTCCAGCACGGCTATGGTACAGTCGGCTGAGACCACTGTCCCGAAGGATGGGGAGGATCGTCGGATTGACCAATACGCGCGCCATGGTTTTGTTATGAGGATCTCAATCCCGCTTGTAAACAGTTTACTGCGCTTAAGCAGTGTGAATCTTTCGTGTCCTATGTCCTATCCGCTCAGGACGATGCACTGGCTATGAGTAGCAAGGCAGCGGCTATGCTGGTGGCTATTCACAGGTCAGTATGGCTGCGTCAGTGGTCAGCGGACGCGGCTTCTAAAAGGGTGCTCACAGCTCTCCCCTTTTTGGGGTTGGGTCTGTTTGGGGAGAAAATTGATTCAGTCGCAAAGGGTGGTAAGATGCCACAACGCAAGAAGCCTCATGTCCCCTTTAGGGGGGCAGGTTCCGGTAGGCCTTCCTTTCGAGGATTCAGAGCAGGCAGGGGTGCTTCCTTTCCCGCTACCAGAGGTGCAGGTTGGACTCGGAGGGGCCGGCCCGCTCAGTCCTGGGGCACCAAGCCCAAACCTGCTGATAAGCCCACTCAACAATGAGGGGCTGCCCTCACCCGTGCGGGTGAGGGGACTATTGCGACACTTCTCCCAGGTTTGGAACCAAGTGGTTCCAGGCAGATGGATCCAGGAGGTAGTGTCGGCCGGTTGCGACCCAGAATTCGGGTCTCACCCTCCTTCACGGTTCGTTCGGTCTCGGGTGCCCATCGATCCTTTGGCCACGCAGGGGCTCCTGGCGTCGGTAAGGAATCTGTTAGAGATGGCGGTCATCCGGCCGGTGCCGCGCTTAGAGATGGGCCTCGTTTTCTACTCCAATCTTTTCGCAGTCCCCGAGAGAGATGGGTCGGTTCGTCCCGGCCTGGACTCTCATCAACACAGTGTTTCTTCCTTTTGCCCAAGTTCACACGAGAACGCTTCAGCTTTTTCTGTTAGCGTCTTGGGACCAGCAGCCTCGGTCGCTGGATCAGTCCTTCCAGTTGTCCTCCCGGGTCCGGCAGTCCCTCCTGTGGTGGTTGGTCTCGACCAATCTTATGTAGGGCAGGTCTTTCCTGACCCTCCTTTGGGAAATTGTCACCACGGACACCAGTCTGTCGGGATGGGGCGGATTCTGGAAGGAGCTGCAGTTTCAGGGGCAGTGGGGACCTCAAAGGCCCCACTTACCCATCAATATTCTGAAACTGAGAACCATCCGTCAGGTGCTTGCTCTCCTGACTCAGCTCGTTCTGGGCCTTCCGGTCCAGATGCGTTCAGACAATCAAACAGCGGTTGCTTACATCGGTCTTCAGGGAAGGACTCGCAGTCTGAGTGCTCTCAGAGCAGTGTCCCTGATCCTGACCTGGGCGGTGTCCCATGTTCCTTGTCTCTCGGCGGTTTACATTCCAGAGGTGAAGAACCAGGTAGCGGACCGGTTGAGCAGGGGCTCTCCCCGTCTGGGAGAATAGGCTCTCCATCCTCAGGTGTTTCGCTCACTGTGTCTCAGGTGGGGGACCCCGGAGGTGGGCTTGTTTGCCTCTCGTCACAATCACAGGCTCCCGAACTTCGTGTCGCTCTCCCAGGTTCCTCTGGCTCTGGCAGTGGACGCCATGTCCCTGAGCTGGGGAGTTCTGGGATTTCTTTCACAATATCTTTATTGAAAGATTCATGTTGAACAGCATCATAATAATACAATAACATATCGTTACATATCGTTGATATCAACAGCATTATAGTCACATATCTGAATCAGTGTTTTTACCATTTTTGTAACACGTATAACGAAGGGAGAAAAAAAATAAAAGAGCGAAAAAATGAGAACATTATCTGAATGTTAGAGCATGGACCCACAAGACAAACACCAGATCACATGGGGATTGGGGGGGAGACGCCAGACAAGGGGAACTAAGGGAGGGGAAAGGAGAGGTAAAGGAAGAGCGGGAAAGGGGGAAGGAGGGGGAGGGGGGGAGTTGCTCAACTCATATGAGCCAAAGGACAATTACACCGCTTTATCCCAAGTCAATCTTCTGATCAATTATTTCTGGCCTCTTTGGGTACAGTACTGCTGCCATGGCTCCCAGACCAGGTCATACTTCTCCCTTTGCAGGTTAGCTATCGCCGTCAACTGTTCGTTGACCATTATGTTAGACATCCTGGCTTCTACCTCCTTCCACAGTAATTTCGGGGCCTTCCAATTTGCAGCTATTGTAAGTCTGACCGCCACCAAGAGGTGTTTAGTCAGGAGCCACTCGTCCTTAGAGAGGGCATTCTGCTTCAAAGATAATAACACTTCTATTGGGTTAGGGGTGCATGTTTTCCCCAGCATTCGGGATAGAACTGTATATGCCCTCTGCCAGAGCTGCCTAACCCTCGGGCATGCCCACCACACATAGAGGTAGTCCCCCACCTCCCCACAGCCCCTAAAGCACATGGGGGAGTGAGAGGCAGAGCACCCATGGAGCCTAGCGGGGGTATAGTACCATCTCAGTACCAGCTTGAAGGCATTCTCTGTTGCCAACACATTAAGTGAGGTGGAGCGAACTGATTTCCAGATTCTCCTCCAAGACTCGTCATCAATCGTCATCTCAAGTTCTGCCTCCCACCTCGCCATATACCCATGCTTAGGCGGGTCCACCTGATTGACCAAGGCCCCATAGATATGCGTAATCACTCCTGTAGCGTATGGCTGTTGATAACACATTTGTTCCAGACGTGTCCACCTGAACGGCTGGGAGCCCCCTTTCAATATGCCTTTAACAAAGTGAGAGAGCTGCAGATACCTGAAAATCTCAGACGACGGAATCTGTTTAGTTGCTCTCAGGTCTTCAAAGGATCTCATGCCCCCAACCGTGCATAGATCCTGCACTACCTCCAGACCATTAGCTTTCCACCAGCTGAAACCTGAGGTATGTGTCACGCCAGGGGGGAACATGGGGTTGTTAAAAAGCCTCATCAATGGAATATGCCCAGAGATCAATCCCGCCCCTGTCTTACAGCTGTCCCACCTCCCCAACAGGCATTCCAGAACAGGGGACATACCTTCGGGTCTGATACGTTTAGGGAGCCATGGCAGCACATCCACATCCATTGGTTCAATCCTCCTGGCTTCCTCTAGGACCCACAGTGGAGGGGACTCTTTTACATGCAGCAATAGCACCGGAGCAATCTGCGCCGCCAGATAATATTTATGGAGTGAGGGCACACCCAGCCCACCCTTGGTGGTGTGGTAATATAATGTTTTTCTATTGATTCTCAGCCTAGTTGAACCCCAGATATATTTCAAAACTCTGCTTTGTAAGGGTTTAAAAAAGGACAGTGGGACTCCCACTGGGAGCACTCTGAAAAGGTACAGCAGCTTAGGCAATAGAACCATTTTAATAGCAGCCAACCTCCCCAGCCATGACATCCTCAGATTGCACCATGGATTCAAGAGCGTGTCAACTAATTTCGGAATGTGTGAGTAATTGGCTTTAAATAATGTCTCATAAGTAGAGGTGATTTTAATGCCCAGGTAGGGCAACTGATGTGTCCAAGTCCACTTATAATTAGCCTGCAAGGATCTCTTGGTTGGCTCTGTTAACGACACATCCAGTGCCATCGACTTTGTATCATTGATCCGAAGCCCGGACAGACCACCAAACTCTGACAAAATATTTATTCAATTGGGGATAGTGATGTGGGGAGCTGTGATCATGAGCAACATGTCGTCCGCAAACGGGACAGCTTGCTCTCCCCAGCTGGAGACACTATGCCTCTTATGCTCGCATTATTTTGAATCTTAATGGCCAAGGGTTCTATTGCCAGGATAAATAAGATCGGCGATAGTGGGCACCCTTGCCTAGTACCCCGAAGAATCGAAAATGGGGCTGACATTGCACCAGCATACTTCAGAGCAGCTTGGGGGGCATTATACAAAGCAGATACTGCCGTCTGAAGTCCAACCCCCAGACCCCATTTCCCCAGTACCCACTGTAAGTACTCCCAGGAGATGGAGTCAAACGCTTTCTCCACATCTAGTGACAGTAGCATGGCTTCCTGACTTGTGCCCTTGACTGAGTCAATCAACTGAATTATGCGTCTGACTCCATCCCCCGCCTGCCGAAGAGGGACAAAACCCACCTGGTCCCGATGTATCAAGGAGCCCAAGAAATCATTAATCCTAGTGGCCCAGATTTTTGAAAATAATTTAAGGTCGGTGTTTAACAAAGAAATGGGTCTATAATTGCTCCACTGTTGATGGTCTTTTCCGGGCTTCGGGATCATAACCACATTTGCCTTCAGCATCTCGCTCTCAAATTGGTTCCCTTCCAGAACATAATTAAACAAGGTAGTTAAGGGAGGAACCACCTCCTGGGTAAGTTTTTTATAAAAGACCGCCGTCAGGCCATCAGGGCCAGGCCTCCTCCCTGATTTAAGTGTCCCAATAGCCCTCCGTACCTCCTCCTCAGTGATGGGGGCATCCATCCCCCGCTTCTGCTGCTCAGAGACCCATGGCAGTTTAATATTTTCAAAGAATGCTGTGGCTTTCCTGTGATCTAATTCCTGGGGGGCCCCATATAACTTAGATAACCCATTCCTGAATGTTTCCAGAATCTCCAAGCGGGCCGACTGTGCTATTCTTTCCCTCTTTTTCCTCGAGGCCTGCCCCAAAAAGTGTCCCCTTATTACTGCTTTAAATGCCCCCCAGAGTGTCGCCGGGGATTGCACAGTGCCCATGTTGTGCCTAAAGTACTCCATTGCTACCTGCTTAGCTCCCTGGACCATGTCCTCTGATGCCAAGAGGGATTCATTCAAAACCCACGGGGATGGTCCGGTTCGCATTACCAAGCCCGAGCGTACTATAAGGACCATGTCATGGTCCGTCCATGACACAGGCTTTATCTCCGCCCGCCTAACCTGCGGCAAAAGACCTCTTCCTACAAATATATGATCGATCCGGGAATGAAGATGGTGCGGGTGGGAATAATGTGTGTAGTCCCGCTTCCCTGGGTTTAGTTCTCGCCAAGCGTCCACCATCTGCACTCCTTGGATTATGCTAAGAAAGGCTTTAGATTCCCCCAACACGTGAGGAGAGGGCAAGGAGGACCTGTCAAGCCTGTCTGGTAGCGTCAAATTCGAGTCCCCACACATTAGAATAGTTCCCTGCCCATAGGTCTTGAGCAATTCACACATCCTGGCCAGGAAACGGACCTGGCGACTATTAGGAGAATAATAACACAGCAATGTAATTGGCGTATCCTGCAAAGTCCCCACTAGCAGTAGGTACCTACCCTTGGGGTCTATCATTTGCTTAGAGCATGTGAACGGAGAATTTCTGTGGAACGCTATTAATACCCCACAGTGTTTCTTTTCAGCTGTGGCCTGGTAAAACTGCGGGTATTTCGGGTGGAGGTACCTGGGCGAGGATGAGGACGAAAAGTGTGTCTCCTGTAAGCACACCACATCTGCCTTAAGCGCAACAAAAGCTCTAAATGCCCTTGACCGCTTATTAGGGGAATTGAGGCCTTGATCATTAAGGGAGACCACCTTCACCGACATCCCTTGCCTTCAAGAACACTATAATTGACATTGTTAGTCATTTTCTGGGGAACAGCACCTCCCCGGGTAATAGGGCGGGGGGGGGGAGGAATAGCCAGGACCACGGGGAGGAGGGGATGGAGGGTAAACATAATAAGACAAGACAATACACACTATTAAGCACTATCCAAATGGACACATAATCTACAATATTAGAAACCATGTGTAGGCCGATAATAATCAGCCTATTGTGGACAATCCACAATTAGCATACCACCAGGGACGTGCCTCTGGGGGAATGCTAGGGGGGTAGGCACGGTATATCCCCCGGGCCGGTGGGGCAGCTCAATCAATCATTTTCTTAACTGTGCATAACAATCAATTTTCCACTAAGGCACTTAACTAGCAGACAGGGAGAAGCTTCATATCAGGAAGGGACCATCCCATCCTGCGACATACATGTGATCTGCCTCCAAAAGCCTGATTCCAAAATCAATTTGTACAAAGCAAAGCAAGCCATGTATAACGGGAAACCCAGGGCCCGCCCCACACACCCCCACCGGCACTGCCGATCGGAGTGCCCGAGACAGGCCCCCCGCCACACACCTACCGAGCAGTGCAAATAGCTATCAACTAATCGTACATCTGACATTCAAGTGATTTAGGAACATTTAAGAAATAGAAATGGCATTAATAAAAAGAGTAAGCATATAAAACCACACAAATTTCACTTTCCCAATAGCTGGGAATGTCCAGAACTTCCACCCACAGAGAGGGTCACCCCACCAAACCTCAATAGTAGCTTGCTGGTCATCCCTCCGAAGTTGGCTGAAAAACTTGCGATGACAAGTTCCTTAGAGCCTGCGACCGGTCGTTCCCCGATTTCCTCTGCTGTGAATCGTCCAGCGTCGCAGCAGCATCTTTCCTTTGCTGTGAATTTGGGGCCGAAACTGTAGGTAAGTCCTGGGAGACCTTAGATCCAGATAGGCCAAGCTGCAGTAATAAGTCCCTTAGTTCCTGGGGTTTCGCCGCCTGATGGATACGGCCGTTGTAAGGGAAGGACACCTTAAATGGAAAGCCCCAACGGTAGCTTATGTTGTGGGATCTGAGCATTTGCAAGTAAGGTTTAAGGGCTCGCCGCTTAGCTATGGTGGATTGGGCAAGGTCCGCAAAAACTTGGTAGGAGTGACCCTGGAACTGCGTGAGGCCTTGTTCCCTTGCTGCTTTCACCACCGCCTCCTTGGTCTGAAAGTAGACAAACTTTACGATGATGTCCCTCGGGGGTCCATCAGGGCTACGCCTGGTGAGGGCCCGGTGCGCTCGCTCCAGCTCCAGCCTTGCAAGCGGTATGGTAGGTGTCAGTTCTTGCAGCAACGCCATGATAGTACCTTGGGCGTCCTCCATCGACTCCGGGAGCCCCCGGAATCTGAGGTTGGAGCGGCGATTCCGGTTCTCCAGATCCTCTTGCATGTCCCTCAGAGCAGCGATTTCTTCATGCAAAATCTCCAATTCCTCCTCGTGGCCGTTCAGAACCGTGGTAACATCGGTTATATTGCTCTCTAAGGACGCAATTCTCTGCCCCTGCGCTTTCAGCTCCTTGATTAGCTGGGAGGTGCTCCTGGTGATAGCAGCCACCTCTTCCCGGATCACGGCCCTGATATGCTGTAATGAGGTATGATCCAACGCCATCTGCGGGCACTGGTCTTTCAGTTCAGAGGGAAATTGGGTTTGGCTGTCCCCCGAATCCAGGGAATCCTCTGAATGGGTCACCGAGGGGGCCGGGGCTCCCCCTTCCTCCTCACCTCGTGCTGCGCGTGCAGTGACTGGGTGTGCTGCGTCCGCCATCTTGCTTCCCGGCTGCAAGGCCCTATGTGGCTTCGGCGGCCTTTGCTTGTTTCTGCGGGTCTGACGCATACTCCGACCGGAGGAGAGTCACCCCCCGATCCTCTCCCCGCTGTTTGCGCCACTTATCTGTGCTTTACGCTGCGTTAAGCCGCCCCTTCAGGCCCGGGTTTGCGGAGCTCTAGCAGAGTGCGACCATCCGCCGGCTCCGCGCGCATGCGCCCCGTTCTGGGATTTCTATACCTGTTTCCTCCGATGCCCATGCTGGGCAGGGTGCTTCAGAAGTTGGCTCTGGAAAAGGTGTCCGCCGTTCTCGTGGCCCCAAGGTGGCCAAGGCGAGTGAGATTCGCAGACATCGTTCGGCTGGCAGTGGACCAGTTCATTCTGCCTCTTCGGCCCGATCTGCTCACTCAGGGTCAATTGTGTTACCCCAATTTACCAGCGCTGGGTTTGATGGCCTGGCTGCTGAAACCTCCATCCTGAAGGAGGAGGGTCTTTCTGATTCAGTCATTAAGACTCTGATCAGTGCCCGGAAGAGGTCTTCTTCCATCACCTACTATAGGACTTGGAAAGCCTATATCGCTTGGTGTGAGATAAGATCTTTTCCTTGTAGGGTCTTTTCGGTCTCCAGGATTCTGGAGTTTTTACAATCAGGGCTGGACTCTGGTCTCCAGCTAAGTACATTGAAAGGGCAGGTCTCTGTCTTATCTATCTTTTTTCAGAAGCGTGTTGCGCTTAAGTCTTTAGTTAAAACTTTTTTTCCAGGGGGTTTCGCATGTGCGGCCTCCCAGGAAACCATTACTCCCTGTTTGGGATTTGAATTTGGTTCTTTCTGCTCTTCAGGCTCTTCCTTTTGAGCCTTTGCAAGATATTGCTTTGTCTACCCTGACTCAGAAGATTGTCTTCTTGGTAGCGATCACTTCGGTCCGGCGTGTCTCAGTTGGCTATCCAGGCGCCTTACTTTGAGAGGCATCAGGATAAAGTGGTCTTTCGGTTCAAGCCAGACTTTCTTCCTAAGGTTGTTTCGGCTTTTCATTTGAACCAAGATATTGTTCTTCCCTCCTTGTGTCCTAACCCTAAGAATGACATAGAGAGGGTTTTACATTGTTTGGATGTAGTACGCTGTGTTAAGTACTACTTGATTATCACGTCTCCTTTTAGTAAGACGGATTCCTTTTTTGTTATACCCCATGGGCCTAAGAAGGGTTTGGCACCAGCCAAATCTGCTATTAGCAAGTGGATACGTCAGGCCGTTACGGCGGCCTATTCTGCTAAGGGGAAAGTTCCCCCTTTTCGTATCACTGCTCATTCTACTCGCGCCATTGGGGCGTCTTGGGCTTTTCAGCACCAAGCTTCTGTTGAACAATTTTATAAGGCCGCCACTTGGTCTTCTGTTCACACTTTTTCTAAGTTTTACAAAGTTGATGTGCGAGCCTCAGCGGATGCTGTTTTTGGCCGCAAAGTTCTGCAGAATGCAGTCATTTAAGTTATGCTTCACCTGGCCTTGAGATGCCCATCCCTTGTGGACACTGCTTTTGGATGTCCCATTAAGTGAAGAATATTTAGAAGTGAAGCGGGGTGTGTGGCACACCAAGAATAATACCATTTTGTGAGTACTCACCTGAAAAATGGATATTGTTGGTGTGCCACACACCCCGCTTCACTCCCACCCTTTTCGGTATTTCCGAAGCTTTTATATGGTGAAGCCTTTTTATTTATATCAAAATTGATTTTGAGGTTACCGGTAGAATACTGGTACCTTGTCTTTCTGCTTTTTTAATATACTGGTGATTGAAGGGAGGTACCAGGTATATATAGGCCGGAAGGGGGCTCGTTACAAGACTTCCTCTCTGCACTACGTCACCTGGCGGTGAGTTAACCCATTAAGTGAAGAATATTTAGAAGTGAAGCGGAGTGTGTGGCACACCAACAATATCCATTTTTCAGGTAAGTACTCACAAAATGGTATTATTACTATATAATTTATATATGATGGTACCCCCAGAGGACTCACAGTATTCTTGTGACTGTCGAGAACCTATCTATACTGGTCAGAACCCTTGGGTTTTAGACTAGTATTATTAAATTCACCATGTCGGAGGCATCTGGGGTAGGGATCTGGTCTTACCAGATTTACCCCATGTCCAGTGTGCATGCAGTGGCACTGGACAAGGATAGCATGATGTGCAGGGATTATGCTACGGTTGTAGTGGATAGGGAGACAGTTCTCTTCCTTGAGGGGGCTCTGACCCCTATTGCTGGTGCTCTGAGACTTAAAGTGGACCAACACCCAGGATTTTCACTATCCTGGGTGTTGGTCCACTTCAGCGGGGCATCCGAGATCAGGATGCCCCGCTGTGTGAAACTTACCTTTTCGGCGACGGACAAGACACCGCCACCTCCCGCGCGTCCCTCTTACAGGGTGCGCACCCGTTCACAAACGGCCGGCGTGGGCGCGCGCACTGCTAGAGGGGCGCGTGGGAGGCGGCGGCGGCTGATCCGTCGCCGATAAGGTTTTTTTTTGGGGGGGGGGTTTCACTCCGCGGGACATCCTGATCTCGGATGCCCTGAGGTGAGGGAGGTGATCGGCCCGGGAATCTTATAGATTCCCGGGCCGATCACCCTGGGTGTTGGTCCACTTTAAAAAACCCCTTTGCAGCCTTAATGCGGACCTAAATCTTTAGTGTGACTACTAAGAAGGTTTGTGTAAAAAAAAAAAAAAAAAAAATCCTCTCAGTGTATTGAAGAGGATATTCTGGCTGCCATGGTCTCCTTCTGAATCTTTAAACTGTCGGCAGCCCTCAAGTGGTCCTAAACCTAAAGAGTCATCATGGAGTATTGGCTACTAAAGGGGTGTGACAGACTCTCTGCCCCTTTGGACTTTACACAGGTTCATTACTTTCCTTTTCTTAAGCATGTTACAGACTGCCATTGTATTGATTGATTACATTATTCATTGTTCTGACTGCCATTGTATTGATTGATTACGTCATTCATTGTTCTGACTGCCATTGTATTGATTGATTACGTCACAGACAATGACATTGTTCTGATTGAGTGTATTACAGACGTCTCTATTGTATTGCTGATTGCGTCACCGGCAGAGTTGAGGGATTGTATGCCCTGCTGCTATTGGTCGGTGTGTGTGTCATGCAATGCATACTTGTGTATATAAGGCCTAGTGTGGCACTAATAAAGTTCAGTTCATCTTCACCCTCAATACGGAGTTCTGTCTCTTATTGGGGGAAACGCTATATTACAGTTCACTAGCCCTTGTAAGGGCTGTTCCTGTTTCCTCACGGACGACTCTGGAATTCCAGCAGCACCTCTCACCATTGGGAAAGGACGTCTCGGGCGGTGAAGCCCTCCAGCGATAAGGGTTATCGCTACAAGGGGTTTTAAAGAAAATAATTTTTCCTCTAAGTTGAAGAGGATATTGTGGCTGCCATGGTCTCCTTCTGAGTCTTTAAACTCTGTCGGCAGCCCTCAAGTGGTCCTAACCTATAGAGTGTCATAATGGAGTATTGGCTACTAAAGAGGTTTTAAAGAAAAGATTTTTTTCCTCTGAGTGGAAGAGGATATTGTGGCTGTCTTAGTCTCCTTCTGAGTCTTTAAACTCTGTCGGCAGCCCTCAAATGGTCCTAAACCTATAGAGTCATTATGGTGTATTGGCTACTAAAAAGGTGGTAAAAAAGAAAAAAAGGATGGTTGATTTCCTCCATTCTGGAGGATGTTTCAGAGCATACGCTTTATTATAATCTGATCAGTAGGGAATGGCAGAAGTCAGGTTGTTTTCCGACCATTCCTAAAGTACTAGATACTATGTATCCTTTTCCTCCAGATCAGATTGAATTATGGTCTCACCCTCCTGTGGTGGATGCTCTGGGGCCAGGTCTCTTAAAGGATCCAGCGGATAAGCGCGTGGATCAGGTGGCATGTCCTGTTTTTATGGGGTCGACCTTGCGGCCAGCCTGTGCTACATCCATAGCATTTTTTGTGAGCAGGAGGTTGTTAAAGCAACTGGACTCTAAGACTTGTATGGCTCGTTCACAAAAGCCATGCTCCCAGTTGATCAAAGCGAGTTGGCTCTTACAGGTATGTGATCCAGGCTATGGAGGTTTGATCTGGTTGTGGCCCAGAGGCCTATCTCTGGTGGTCGCCTTAAGGCGTGCTCTATGGCTTAAGCAATGGCCAGCTGACATAGCCTCTAAAAAGGAATATGACGGGACTCCCCTTTTAAGGTGGGGCGTCTGTTTGGGGAGTGCTTGGTTGACTTGGTAAAACATGCTACTAGTGGTAAGTCATTTAATCTGCCACAGAAGCCGAAGTCTAATACTGCTTCCGCAGGGCCTCTTAATACTCCGAGGTTCCGGTTAGAGGTTCGGCCTCTTCGGCATACCGAAGAGATTATTGGAATAAGACAAAGTTCCAAATTAAGGCAGCAGGTGTCTGGCAGAATAAAGCCAGACCCCCTTCAAAGCCTGTTCAGGCATGAAGGGACGCCCCCGCACCTGCAGGTGTGGGGGGACCACTTCTGCATTTTGCTCATATTTGGAGGCTTCATTAACAGATATTTGGATACAGGAAGTTGTATCCTCAGGTTACAAGATCAATTTAGGAGCCAGACCCCCTTGGAGATTCTCTTGGTCAGGGATATCCCGAATTGCGCAGTAAGCAGAAGCATTAAGATCTGCCGTATCTCGCCTTTTTAGAGATTGGAGTTGTTGATCCACAGTGAAGTTACTCCAGCCGGGCAGTGTATATATAAGGATACATACCTACATTCCTGTAGGTGGCCTACATCTTCAGTTTGTGGTGTTACCCTTCGGTCTATCTTCAGCACCAAGGGTGTTGTCAGGTCTCATGTTTTCTCTAAGAAGTCAGGGTATACATATAATCCCTTACTTAGACTATCTGTTAATATGTGCCCCATCATGTCAGGGGGCCCAGAAGAATAAACAGACTGTTTGATCGACATTGGATAATTGACTATCCAGTCGAATTCTTAAGTCAAATATCATATCATAGCTTCAAGAGTTATTCTTTCTGGGACTGGCATTAGACACGTCTCGGGCAAAAGTGTTTTTTCCAACACAGAAGTGACTCTTACTCCAGGCCAGGGTATAGGGTCTCACAATACCCCTGCAGATGTAATTGCTCACAATCTGGGATCGAGACCCACACACTCTGATTCACTCTTTTTGCATGACACCGTCAGCAAGGCAGTCTCTAGCCTGGTCCTCCAGCCTCTTCAGACTGGCAAATCCTTCCTTCCAGTACAGTGGAAGATCATCACCATGGATGCCAGTTTATCTGGTTGGGGGAGTGTCATGGAGTGACAAAGGCTCCAGGGACAGTGGAGTCCGAAGGAGAGCAGAATCTCATAAAGATCCTGAAACTGAGAGCTATTCTATTGTATTCAGACATTGGGCATCCCATCCAGATTCAAACAGACAATTGGACGGCGGTGGTATATATCAACCACCATGAGGTCATCAGAAGCAGTAAAGCCCTGATGGAAGTGAGCTGGGTTTTTTACTTGTCTTTTGGTGGTACACATACCTGGAGTGGACAACTTGTAGGCCGATCATCTCAGCAGAACGGTCCTGCATCAGAGGGAATGGTCTCTTACCCAGGGTTTTTTTTAATCCGTATGCATGTGCTAAGGAATCCCAGATGTAGATCTCTTGCATCACGGCTCAGTCAGAAGGTCCGAAGTTTGTCCCAGCCCAGGGATCCTCTAACAATAGCAACAGATGTCCTGACTCTTCAGTGGTCAAGCTTCTTTATACATTTCCCTCCGATTTCACTCCTGGGTCAAGTACTAAAAAAGGTTTAGCTCACAAGGGAGTCCCGATGTCATGATTAAGAGCGGAGGCTCGAAACGTGTCGACGCGATGTCTGCCTGAATATGCTCTCAATGCTGTTTTAGCTGCGGTGCTGTTTTTATGCAAGAAATAAAGAATGGATAATTTTTAACCACCTCGTCTGCGGGCTGGCTCGTCTTGTCTTTGGATCGTCTCCAGCATTTGGGTGAGCTCCTTATGCCGTGCCGGCAGCGGGTGTGTGTCTCTGTCCAGGGAGTGGAGGCTGGCAACATTTGACTTTCACAAGGGAGTCCCAACCATTTTGGTGGCTCCTCGGTGACGAGAAGAAGCTGGTTCTCAGACATAGTAAGGATGTCACAGGGCAACTTGTGGAGGCGACGATCCAGATCTTCTCACACAGGGGCCTCTAAGGCATCCCAAATCACAGGTTCTGGGCTGGAAGGCCTGGCTATTGAATCCTTTATCTTGGAAGAAAGGGTTATTTTCTGCCAGAATCGTCTATGGTTCAGGCCAGGAAGAAATCTTTATCAAGTGATCTACTATAGAGTCTGGCAAGCATTTATAGCTTGGTGCGAATCCAGGGGTTCGCTTGTAGAATATATTGATATTATTAGTATACAGTACGTCCTGCTCCAAATATAATACTTACAATCGGGTTATACTCCGCCAGATGGCGCTGGACTGCAGAGACATCGAAAATAGGCTCCTCCCGACCCCTCAAATACCCAGGGACCTCCCACAAATCCCCAGAATTTCTCTGCAGTCTGGCTGCGAAGGATGAGAAATTGGCTCTCTACTCGCAGGTGAGCGGGGTTATAACCTGCGGCCCTGTAGGACTATTCCCACCCGTTCCACTAGTATTATGCCTCCCAGCCTTGGCTGCGCTGGTCGGGTGAGGGTAGGCAGCACTGCTGTTAGGTGCTTAGGAGCGCTGCTCCACCGCAATCCCCCACCAAAGTGTAGGCGGTTCAGGCTTATGGTGAGCCTCTATGGGATGCCCCTCCCGCACTATTGCCCCTGCCTATCAGTGGGCCCTATTTAAGTGGCCGCCGTCCTCCCTCATCCTCCTCGTAGTCTTCGGTGGAAAAGAGGGGGGGGGGTGTATGTGTATAGATATGTATGTTATGCATTCTGTGCTTTACACTCTTTTCACATGACTTTTATTCTTGTCAGCCGCCACGCTGACTTGTCTTACTGCATTTTTAAATTTGCCGCGCACTGACTTGGTTCCGCGCTTGGCGGCGGCATTACCTCAGGCGCTGGTGCGCCATCATTGGCTGCTTGCCGTTCTGGCTTTGCGCTCTTCGGGGGGCGGCGGGGCCTGTCTTGGGCGCGTTCTGCGTCATCGCTGTTACTGGCCTGCCCCTCGAGATATACCGACACCATCTTTCCTGCTTGGTTGGCCTATGCGCGACGGACTCCTACCTACTGCGGTCCGTAAGTGCCCTCGTGGGTGGCTTTATATCTTTCACTTTTGTTACGATGTACTTAAGGTCTTGTCTGCTTATGTCTTTCTGGCGGGATGAACCCTTCTTGGCTTCTCCTGGCCCTGTTTTAGTATATTACTTGTAGGCCTTGTAAAAATTATACTCCCACTTCCCTAGCGGGTAATTGGGGCATCCAGGGTTGCAACATAGCGTTATTCCCTATCGGCGTATAGCGGCGCTATACTCACCATATGGAGGCATCCCAGGGCAATGTGACCGGGGTCCCTTTGGGACAAGACCGGCTGTGTGTAGCGTGTGGGCAGCCTCATGCTGACGCTGACAAGGCGTGGGTCTGTGTACCCTCTGCTGAGCAGGTGCTTGCATTGCAATCTGGCCTGCCAGTGGCTGCACCTCATTTCACTTCGCTTACTCCCCCAAGCTTAAACCTCACTCCTACTGAGTTGCATACTAGTGGGGATTCTCAGCCTTATGTGTCTTCTAGACTGGCTACTGTTGAGCAGTTGGTTGCTAAGTCCTTAGCGTGTAAGGCCTCTGATAAGAAGCTGCACTTTGACGCCTAATGTTACTGTTTTCCCTATGGGAACTGAGGAGTTTTGGAATCTGTGGCTATACCCCGTCTGATGAAGGGGAGCTCTTTTCTGATTCAGGCTCATCTAATGAGAGACCAAGGGGTCATGACGATTCTGGCTCTGACCCCTGGGCTCCGGATGACACCGACAGATTATTGACCCAGATTTTTGAGGTTCTGTCTATCTCTCTCCCTGTTGAGGCTCCCAGGCAAAGAGGGGAGCTTTTCCATACAGCAAAATTACGTTTGAAATTTCCCGAGCAGGCACATTTCCATAACCTTGTCCTCAAGGAATGGGAGCGCCCCAGTAAACTTCCCGGGGTTCCAAAAAGTTGGGATAGGAAGTATCCCTTTCCTGCTGAGGTGGTTAAATGTTGGTCATATCCCCCCCCCCCTCCCCCCCCCCCCCCCCGAGGTGGATGCCTCGATCCTAGGGCTATCTAACACCTCTGTCATGCACTCCCCTGATTCTACTACCCTGCGGGATGCGGAAGACCGGCGTATTGATCAGCTGGCATCCCACGCCTTTGCATGTGCGGGGACAGCGCTGCGCCCGGTCTGTGCCTCTGCCATTATTGCTGTGGCCACTAGAACCCTTATCAGAAATACGCTTGATGGTGCCCCTGATGATTTGCCTTGTGAGGTGTTTAATGCACTCTGCAGTTGTGATGTTTTTGTAAATTTTGTCCTATCAGCATTGGATGACACCATCAGAATGTGTGCCAGAACTTCTGCCCTCGTGGTGGCTATACGCCGCTCGGTTTGGCTGCGCCAGTGGGCTGCTGACAACGCTGCCAAGAAGGCCCTCACTGGGTTTCCCTTTTAAGGACTGCGCCTGTTTGGGGACCGCCTGGACCTGTTTGCTAAGGGAGGCAGGTTACCCCAGCGCAGACGGCAATCTCTGCCCTTTCGGGGTCAGGGTTCCTTCTCCTCCCCTTACCGTGGTGCAAGACAGGGAAGGGGGGTTTCTTTCCCTGGGGCCCGGGGAGATTTCTGGGGTAGAGGCAGAGGACATGGACGTCCTGGCTCCTCCTGGGGTCCCAAAGCTAAATCCTCTCCCAAGCCCCCTCAGGCATGATGGGGGCGCCCTCACCCATCCGTGTGGGGGGACGGCTGCAGCACTTCGCTCACGTCTGGAGGCTTCATGTCTCAGACCGGTGGATTCAGGAGGTAGTGTCCTCCGGTTACAAGCTGGAGTTTGTTGCCGATCCCCCTCCAAGATTCCTCAGATTCCTCAGGACCCTGTGTCGGCTCAGGAGCTAGTGCAAGCAGTGCAAGACCTCCTGGAGCTGGGGGTCATGTGCCAGGTCCCCTTAAGAGAAAAAGGCAAGGGCTTTTATTCCAACCTATTCACAGTACCCAAAAAAGATGGTTCTGTCTGGCCCATCCTGGACCTGAAGATCCTCAACAAGTTTGTCAGGGGCAGGCGCTTTCGCATGGAAACTCTGTGCTCTGCCGTCAGTTCCCTGCACCAAGGGGATTTCATGACTTCTGTGGACATCAAAGATGCTGACCTTCATATTCCTGTGTTCCCAGGTCATCACAAGTTTCTGAGGTTCGCTCTGATGGATCAACACTACCAGTTTGTGGCCTTGCCTTTCGGTCTCACTTCAGCTCCCAGGGTGTTCACCAAGGTGCTGGCTGGCGTGATGTCTCTGCTCAGATGTCAGGGCGTCCGCTTGCTTCCCTATCTGGACGACATCCTCATCACTTCCCAGTCTCTACATCAGGCAGAGTTGGATACTCAGCTGGTGGTGTCCACTCTGGAGTCATTTGGGTGGGTGATCAACCACCCCAAGTCCTCACTGTCCCCTTCCTTGGTAACTCCATTCCTAGGAAGTCTGGATACAGTTGAGGCAAGGATCTTCCTTCCTCAGCAGAAGGTGGACAGTCTGATTGCACAGGCTCAGTCCCTCCTAGCTTGTCCCCATCCCTCCATCAGGCAGGGGATGCAGCTGGTGGGCCTGATGGTGGCATGCTTCGAAGCGGTCCCTTATGCTCAGTTCCACTTGAGGCCTCTGCAACTTCACCTATTGTCAGTATGGGACAAGGACCCAGCGTCCCTGGACAGGGTCTGTGTGCTCTCCCCCCTGGTCAGGAGGTCCCTCTTGTGGTGGATGCACCCAAGGAACCTGTTGGGGGGGCAGATCCTTTCTTGCCCCTTCCTGGGAGACGGTCACCACGGATACCAGTCTGTCAGGTTGGGGGGGTTTCTGGAAGTCCCTGCGGTTCCAGGGGAGGTGGGGCCCTCAGGAGTCCCACACACCTATCAATGTCTTGGAACTGCGGGCGATCAGGTTAGTTCTGGCTCGCTTAACTACTCATCTTCGGGGGTGCGCTCGGACAACCAGACGGCAGTTGCCTACATCAATCATCATGGAGGGACCCGGAGCAAGGGTGCCCTCCAGAAAGCGTCTCTGATCCTGACTTGGGCGGAGGCCAATGTCCCCTGCATTTCAGCTGTGTACATCCCGGGGGTGGAAAATCGCCTGGCGGGACTCTCTAAGCAGTGGAGACCTCTCGCCAGGGAGAATGGTCCCTATGCAGCAGGGTGTTTCAATCTCTGTCATCGTTGGGGCCAACCAGATGTGGATCTGTTTGTGTCCCGCCACAATCACAAGCTGCTAGCTTTTGTCTCTCTGTCCAGGGATCCTCTGGCCCTGACCTCGAATGCGCTAGCAATGTCATGGAAGTAATTTCAGTTCCTGTATGTCTTCCCTCCAATCCCCCTGCTGGGCAGGGTTCTGCGCAAGATTGCCCTGGAAGGGGTGCCAGCAATTCTGGTGGCCCCCAGGTGGCCAAGAAGAGTGTGGTTCGCAGACGTGGTACAGCTGGCAGAATATCAGTACGCTCTGCCCTTGGTGCCAGATCTGCTCACTCAGGGCTCACTACGCCATCCCAATTTACAAACTCTGGCTTTGACGGCTTGGCTGCTGAAACCTCCATCTTGATGGAGAAGGGTCTGTCTTCCTCGGTTGTGGATACTTTGATTAAAGCTCGGAAAAAGTCTTCCTCTTCCATTTATTACAGGGTTTGGCGTGCCTACATTGACTGGTGTGAGTCTAAGTCTCTTCCCTGTCGTGTGTTCTCTATCCCCAGGATTCTGGAGTTCCTGCAGCATGGGTTGGAGATGGGGCTCCAACTCTGTACTCTGAAGGGTCAGGTTTCTGCCCTGGCTATTTTCTTCCAGAAGTCCTTTGCTCAGCACCCTCTGATCAGGACTTTTTTCCAGGGGGTCACTCATGTGGGTCCCCCACGTAAGCCTATGGTGCCTGTTTGGGATCTGAACTTGGTCCTGTCAGCCTTGCAGGGTGCTCCCTTTGAACCTGTGCAGGATGCTGCCTTGGCCATTCTTACGCTCAAGGTTGTGTTTCTGGTGGCTATTACTTCTGTCAGGCGTGTTTCTGAGTTGGCGGCGCTGTCCATTCAGCCCCCCTACTATGAGAGACACCAGGACAAGGTGGTGTTTCGTTTCAAACCTGACTTTCTGCCTAAGGTAGTGTCTGCTTTTCATTTGAATCAGGATATTCTTCCTTCTTTGTGCCCTAATCCTAGCAATGCTGAGGAGAGAGTTTTGCACTCTTTGGATGTGGTTAGGTGTCTGAAGTACTATGTGGTGGCTACTGCACCTTTCAGGAAGACTGATGCTCTTTTTGTGGTCCCTTCTGGTCCTAGGAAGGGGTTGGCTCCTGCCAAGTCTACTATCAGCAAGTGAATTCGTCAGGCTGTGATTCAGGCCTACTCTGCTAAGGGGAAGAATCCTCCCTTCTGCCTTACTGCTCATTCTACTCGTGCTATTGGTGCTTCTTGGGCCTTCCAGCACCAGGCTTCTGTTGAACAAGTTTGCAAGGCCGCTACTTGGTCTTCTGTTCATACCTTTACAAGGTTGATGTTAGGGCCTCAGCTGATGCTGTTTTTGGCCGCAAGGTTTTGCAGGTGGCAGTGGTTTAAACTGTCTGCTGTTAACTTTTTTGTGGGGATCCCACCCCACTTTATGGACACTGCTATTGGATGTCCCAAGTGTAATTAATCTACATCTTGGAAATATACCATTTTGTGATAACTTACCTGTGAATTGGATTTCTCCATACTTCTATGTTCCACCTCGATGGCCCCGCCCCTGGTTCTGTTCTGTTGCAACTGCTTTGTTGCTAAGATTTTGGATTTCCTCAGAGGTTCGCCCATGAACTTTATTTTAGTTTGATCCTCCCACGGCTTTAGTACCTATATAAGCTAGGTGGAATCACACCCTTTGGATTTTTGCAGACACGCCCACCAGCAGAGAGTTGACCAATGCGTAATAAATGTCCATCGCGGTGGACAGGCGAGTTATCACAAAATATTGTTTTTTGCTCTTATATATTTTTCTTTTTTAGCCCATACAGTCCCTTTAAGATACAGTAACTTAAAATATATGCTTAGTAATTTTTGAGTGGCCTTGAAATAAAGGTTTTAACTTTGCAATATTTTACAGGCCACATGTAAGAGGGATCACAGGTTGGAGGCACTGAAAGCCAAACAAGCCCTCTTGCAAAAGAGAAAGGCAGAGGAGCAGAAACGTTTTGATGAAAATACAAACTGGCTCCATCGAGTAGAAAATGAAATGAAATTGCTCTGTCCAGACACACAGATTCCAAAGGTAAAAACATGTTGTAGTAAAATGGAGATAGTAGCTAAATAGGAGAGTAGCTTTGTTCCCTGTGTTTTATTCTAAGCATACAGCACGTCCTGCTCCATCTATAATACTTACACATGGGTTATCCTCCGCCAGAGGGCGCTGTGCACTGCAGACATGCAAAAACAGGCTCCTCCCGGCCCTTCATATACCCAGGGACCTCCCACAAATCCCCAGATTTCTCTGCAGTGCTGAACTGCGAAGACAGCCCGAGGCCCTGCTGGACTATTTCCACCCTTCCTCTTCGGAAAAGATTATGCCTCCCAGCCTGGGCTGCGTGGGTCGGGTGAAGGTAGGCAGCACCTTGTGTGCTGAATGGAGCCATGCGCCACCGCAATCCCCCACCATAGGGTATGAGGTTAGGCCGATGGTGAGCCTCTAGTGGATGCCCCTCCCGCATTCTTGCCCGTGCCCCTCACAGATTTAGTCCATGGACGCTGGTCCGCTTCTCCCTCGCTTCCTCCCGTAACTCGGGGGGGGGGGGGGGTGTATGTGTGGCAGTCCTAGTGTGAAGTAACACGTTAAGGCCTTTGGTTTTTATTTTTATTAGGTGTCAGTGTCACGCTCCTTGCTATACAGTTGCGAGCCGTTTGTCTTTTCACTAACAACAGCCTAGACGGCAGCATCATTTCCAGCGTCAGCATCTTTATGCATGCGCCTTCTATCCAACTGTCTACTTATTTCTGTTGGTTAGAGCTTCGCGCTCTTTGGGGGAGGCGGAGACTCGGCATGACGTGCTCCGCGTCACAGCCTGGTCCGGCCCGCCCCTCGAGGTTCGCTTGGCGCCATTTTGACAATCTTCGTGCGTGGTGCGGTCCGCCTCCTCCCTTGGTCATGTAAGTGCCCTCTGGGGCGGCATGTTTCTATGTGTATTCGGCTGCGCATGGCACTGACACCACCCCTCTTGTCCCATTATGTCTTTCAGATGCCAGGACTTCGGTGGCTTCTCCCGGCCTAACATATATTACAGCGGGTCCACATAACAAATTCTCCCACTTCCTAGCGGGTCTTGGGGCATCCAGGGTTGCCTATTGCGTAAATCCCTGCGGGCATACTGCTCTGATAATCACCATATGGAGGCATCTCAGAATTATGTAACCGGGGTCCCTCTGGGACATGACCGGCTGTGTGCAGTGTGTGGTCAGCCCTGGGCTGAGGCTGACAGAGCACGGGTCTGCGGACCGTGTGCTGAACAGGCAGGTCTGCCATTGGCTGCACCTCCCTTCAATACACCCGTCTCCCCGGACCTAAATATCACTCCTGATGAGTCCCACTCGAGCGGGGATGACCTGCAATCCGTGCCGTGCGTGCTGCCTACGGCGGAGCAGGTGCTGTCTGGATTGGCGGAGCGTATGGGCCCTGGTAAGAAGCGGTCCCTGACGCCTCCTGGCTCTCCGGTTCCTAACGATACCGATGACTCTGCTGATATGCAGGACCTTGATCCTTCTGAGGAAGGTGAGCTATTCTCAGATTCGGGCTCCTCGAACGAGATGCCCGGGTGCTGTGATGATTCTGGGCCCGGTTCTTGGGGCCTGTGTGACACAGATAAAATTCTTATTAAGATCTTTGAGGTTTTGTCAATCTCCCCCCGGGGAGATCCCCAAGCCTAAGAAGGAGAGTTTCCATACAGCGCCGCCGCGCTTGGAGTTCCTAGAACAGGATCATTTCCAGAATCTTATATCCCAAGAATGGGAATCGCCTTGTAAACTTAAAGGAGTCCCAGGGGTCTGGGATTGGAAGTACCCTTTCCTTCCTGATGTGGTTAATTTTTGGTCAGCACCTCTTGTGGTGGATGCGCCGGTTATAGGGGTTACTAACCCCCCTTTCATGACGGCTCCTTTTTACCGTACCCTTCGGGATGCTGAGGACCGGTGCATTGACAGACTGGCTTCCCACGCCTTCTCGTGTGCAGGGACGCTCTGTGCCGCGGCCATCACTGCGGTGGCCGCCAGGACTCTTGTCAGAAAATTACTAGATCACCGTCCTGAGGACCTCCCTTGGGGGGTGTTTAATCAGACTGCCTTGCGTTATGAAGTTTATCCTCTCAGCACTGGACGACACCATTAAGATGTGTACTAGAACCTCTGCCCTTGTGGTAGCTATTCGCCGCCTGGTCTGGCTGCGACAGTGGGGTGCTGACGATGCTACGAAAAAGGCTCTCACTTGCCTTCCCTTCAGAGGACGGCGATTATTTGGGGCCCGTTTGGATGCCTTCAGCGGCAGGTTATGCTATCCTGGTGTCGCTCTGAGAGCCAACTAGGGTGGCTCTGTTGGGTCTCGCTTATTCCACAGGGGCTCCGCCCTTGTTTTTACTGTCCCAGATTATTCTGACTCTGGTCATGGGGGCTGAGTAAAATTATGCATAGACTTTTTTATATGCCTTCTCTTCGTTCACCCTACTTGCGGGGTTCTGCGCACGGTTGTGCTGATAAAGAGACCCGTGAGATTGATGGCCTGGGTGGCCTTGTGAACTGTGGTTCGCAGATGCTTCTGCTGAGGTCTGCTGACCTGTTCGCTCTCTCAGGAGTGCGGTTCTGCCCTTGTCAGGCCCCTTCTTTTGTCGTCCCAATATACAGACTCTAGTCTGGGGCTTGACAGCTGATTCATTCACCCCTTGGAGACGGGCTTATCTTCTGGGTGACTCGGTATACGGGGGGCTAGGAGCAAGCTTCCTTGGCTTCCTCTTCCTCGGTCTATTGGGGTTTATGGTGTACCCATATTGATTGGCATGAGTCTTGGTCTCTTCCCTGTTGGACGTTCTCGGTTCCCAGGGTTCTAGAGTCATTACAGCATAGGTTGGGGTTGGCTCCCCATCTAGGTACTCTGAAGGTTCAGGTTCTGTCCTGTCTGTCTTCCTGTAGGAGTCTGGTTCTGTCTTCCTTGTGAGGAGTTCTCTTGGGGATTGCTTAGGTGCATCTCCCAAGTAGTTCCATGGTCCCTGTTGGGATCAATTTTCATTTTGTTTGCCCTGCGGATTTTTCCCTGGGGACTTCTGCTGGATGCTGTCTGAGCTGCCTTGTAGTCCAAGTCGCTTCTCTGGGGGCTCCTGCCTCAGTCAGACGTATGCCTGAGAAGGTGGCTCTGATTACTTAGCCTTGGCTCTATGTATGTATGTATATATATATATATATCTATATATATCTTTATGCACCCCATGCCATGGGGGTATTCCTTCTTACGCCGGACCTCCGGTCCAAGTGGTGTTTTATGATCATTGTTTTAGTCTGTTTAGTCTAACTATGGTCCTTATTCTTAATAATGCTAATATGAAGGGTCTACATTCCCTCAACATGTCTTGCAATTTTTCCTCTGTGGGTTCCTAGTCCCTTAGGGGGATTGATGCCCTTGGAGTCTGCGGGCGCCTCCTTATGTATGCGCCTGATATCGCCTGTTTCCAGCGCCACTGCATCCTTTAGATTAATCCTCCTTGGATGCCTCCTGGTCCTGAGTAAAGCCTTGGCTTCGTGCTGGTGAAGGGGTCAGTATTCCCGCCTTCGGTCGGGTGACCAGTTCTCATTCCCCTTTGGCAGAGTTACAAGTTTTCCACAAGGCTTCTGTCGCCTGTGGGCTGGTTGGGTCGGTACACTGGCCTATTCCTTTAAGAGGGAATAATCTCCCCTTTTTCATTTTATTCCGTTATATTGGTGCTTGGGTACCATTGGCCCTTCAGCACCAGGGTTTTTCTGTTGAATAAGTTACTAGACTTTGCTTGTCTCTGTTCGTACCTTTCAAGGGTCTTGTTATGAGATTGACGTTAGAGCCTCTGCTCATGTCGTGCCTGTTGCAAAGTTTTACAGGTGACAGCGCCTTTACTGTCCGCTGTGCCTTGTTTTTGGGGATCCCACCCTACTTTATGGACACTGCTATTGGATGTCCCATGTGTAAGTATTATAGATGGAGCAGGGCGTGCTGTATGCTTAGAATAATACAATTCTGTGAAATACTCACCTGTAGAATTGGTATTGTACGCATACAGCACGTCCTGCTCCACCCCACCCTGGTTTACATTTTTCTGGATCCCCTGTATGGTGATTGTTATCATTACTGTTGTTACCAGTTGGTGGTTGGTTCTCCTGGCTTCTTTCTCACTTCTTTTCAATACTGGGGATTTGTGGGAGGTCCCTGGGTATATGAAGGGCCGGGGGGAGCCTGTTTTTGCATGTCTGCAGTGCACAGCGCCCTCTGGCGGAGGATAACCCAAGTGTAAGTATTATATCTGGAGCAGGACGTGCTGTATGCGTACAATACCAATTCTACAGGTGAGCATCTCACAGAATTGTATTTTTTTATTATTTTTTGGACGAGTATTATTTGCCAACTGCTCTGTTGAGGAGCTGTGTGTTTTTTTTGTTTTTTAATCTGACACTTCTCTGCCTTTGGGTTGATAAATTCATTACTTCTCCTAGTGCAGTGAAAAGCTTGTTACGTTTAGATACGTATGTAACAGAAATGAACAGACACTATATCTGAATGTAACAAGTTTCTTCTGCATTAGAAGTAACGCATTTATCAGCTGACAGGCCAGAGCTGTTGACAAACAATACTTGTCCTTTGGACAAGTGGACCAAAACACACACCCCCACCCGAAGCATCCGAAATCGGGATGCCCTACTGTGTGAAACCCCCCAGGTCGCCTTATACACTTACCTTGCTTCCCCAACGGCGCATGCGTGAATCAGGACCTTTATCCCCGCTATCCCTCTAACAGGACGCATGCCCACACCAGGCATTTGTGAATGGCCAGCGCGGGCACGCTCCCTGTTAGAGGGAAATGAGAGATGCGGCCATCAGTGTGCTCGGAGTTGCTGGCTTAGACTTAGCCTTAGACGATGTGACGTCAGCGGCTCGCTCTGTTTGGACGAGCGGCCGCGCATGCGCCATAGGACTGGAAGGAGGCGAGTTACCTTTGGCGATCTGGGGGGGGGGTCTCATGCAGGGGGGAAAAGGACCAAAACCCAGGATAGCAAAAATCCTGGGTTTTGGTCCACTAAAGGTGTTCACCAGAAAACCAAAATATTTCTGGCAATTGATTTCTTCACTCCTCCTCAAATGTGCAATTGCCATCATCTTTTATCTGCCATAAATATAAACTGAAGACCTCAAATTTCTATTTTTTTAGGTCAACTTTTACTGGTCCTGGGATTGTCACAGATTGTTTAATATTTCATAAGCCTTGATCCCTTTCTATTAATGGCCCTGGTGACATTTTCATTAATAATGTAGCCATACCAGTGGTTAATTGTAAAGGCCTAGAAGTAGCTGGGCATTTCAGACTCTCCTGCTGATCAGTACTGTGGGTGATGATAAATGCATTGATTCAGTCTAACTGAAAACTTCCTCTGCTTTCACAGGAACTTTCCAAGGATTTGCAGTGCTGCCATTTAAAACTGGAAGTAAAAGATTTAAAAATGCAGATTGAGCATATGCAACGGCTTGTATGCCTTCAAGAAAGGGAACACAGATACACGGAAAAGTAAGAGGACTTGTTTTTACAAAGTGAACCAGTGAAGGTTGTATTTTTAAACTAATTTCTAGTAGTCTGTTGGACAACTGGGAAAAAGGGAGCATCTGTAGCAATGTACCTTTTCAGGGGTACTGTCCTCCCCATCCTGGTCATTATCTTCCAATAATCACCTTTTTGAGTACATAAACCTTTAGGTCCTTGGACGATCTAGTTTCACTTTGTGGCCTTTGAGGCTTAAAGAAAAACTCCCTTTCTCTCCTAATCCACTCCAGGCCATCAGCAATCGGTCACAAATGAGTTAACTCTGGACAGAAGGGTGTGGACTGCAAGACATAACTGTGTGGCTCCTTCTGGCTGTACCTCCACAATCCAGTTACACTCTTGCAGGTGGACTGGACTGGGAAGGTTGTGCTTGGATTTATTTCTATTTTTTTGTCATTTTATAGGATTTCTTGTTTAGGAAGCAGAGGAATTAACACTGAATTAACCCTATATCCCACTGATCTGATGGTCCGATTATGCCTCCTCAGGGGCTCTTCAGGGTGTCACTTTAGTTTTATAATGTTGTCACTATGGGGCTGGAGTTTTCGCCTTAAAATGGACCAAAACATTTTTTGACTATCCTGGGTTTTGATCCTTGTCCCCGGCTGTGTGAAACCCCCCAGGTCGCCGAAAAATCTCACCTCTTTCCGGTCCTACGGCGCATGCACGGCCGCTCATCCAATCCGCGCACTGATGTCTCTTCGTCTAAGGCCAGTGGCTCGGAGTTCACTGACGGCCGCATCCCCCGCTACCCTCTAACAGGGAGCGTGCCCATGCCGGCCATTCACAAATGCCTGACCCGGGCACGCACCCCGCTTGAGGGATAGTAGGGTCGCGGCTCGCTTATGCTCTGTTGGACCGGAAAAGAAGGTAAGTGTAAGTGCGACCTGGGGGGGGGTTCACACAGCGGGGCATCCTGATTTTGGATCCCCCGGGGGGGGGGGGGGGGAGGGAATCGATCGCCCCAGGAATCTTATAGTTTTGGTCCAGTTTAATAAACAGTCAGCCGCAAGTTTTTGTCTAGTGAGCCTGCAGGGGAGACCTGGAGGATATAAGGGGGGACCTTAACCCATGATGAAGAACATCTGTGGTAATAGGCTTTCCATAAACCCAAAATATAAAAAGCACCCAGGCACACCCACATGACCTTTTCTGTTGACAGCTAGTTGGCACTCCTGACTCCTTGTGTGCCCAAGCTGACTAGTGTTTGGGCACATGCGACTATCCCTCCTAGTGAGCAACAGAAGTATCACCAATTGTCAGCAGACAGGGCTAGAAGGATCAAGGATGTGTGTGTGGGGTGGGAGGTAAGGCGGTGTTAATGCTTTAACATGATGCAGCAGGAAAAAAAGGTACTTGCCTTATTCCAAGTATGCAGCACGCCCTGCTCCAGTAATGAATCGTTATGTCTGGGATATAGTCCACAAGAGGGCGCTTTACTGCAGAGATGGCAAAAAAGAGGCCCCTCTCGGTCCTTATATACCCAGGACCTCCCACTAAATTCCCCAGCTCATTCTCTGCAGTAGGGCTGCGAAGATCAAGATGATGGCTTCTCTCCTCGCAGGTAAACCGGGCTGCACAGCTGCCTGTGTCCTATTCCCACCCGTTCCACTCTTTACTTGCCTCCCAGCCTTGGCTGTGTGGTCGGGTGACGGTAGGCAGCACCTATTAGAGGTGCTTTTAATGGAGCATGGCTCCACCGCAAATCCCCCACCAAAGGGTAGGCGGCACAGGTTGGTGAGCCTGATATGGGATGCCCCGTCCGCTTTAGCCCTCATCACATGCCCTGAATGTGACTATGGGCTCCTGTCAGTGTCCGTGTGTGGTATGAGTGATTCATCTGTTTTTGACTGTGACACTGTGCTTTGGAGCGCTGGCACTTAGGCTCAGCGCTCCTTCCTTCTCTCCTCTCCTCTGCCTTTCATTCACATGTCCGTTTGTTTGAACGGCCCGCGTGCGCGCTCGACTGCAGCGGCGGGCCAGTGACGTCACTGGGCGGTGATTGCCTGTCGGGCCGCCAGTTCCTGGCCTGTCCCCGTCCTCCTGAGCTGATCGGCGCCATCTTGCCCTGGCATCGTCCTAGATCGCAAGCTCTGCGACGTCCGTGAGTGCCCTCTGTGGGCTTGTACTTTCTTTTACTGTTGTTGTATTTAATTGTATTTACGGTTATACATGCTGTGTGTTTTTATGTTGTGTTTTTTAGATGGGACGACCTAATTAGAGGTTTCTCCCGGTCCTGTGCCCTATGTTATACATAGTTAAATTGGGAGCTTAATTTTTAAATCCTCCCACTAGCGGACATTAAGGGGCATCCCGGGTAGCTGCACAGTGTAATTCCCATTGGTCACCCTGACATAAAATATCACCATATGGAGACTTCGCAGGATGTTGTGCTCGGGGTCCCATCGGGGCAAGCCCGGCTGTGTGTGGTGTGCGGGGCATCCCATGTGGGTGATGATGTGCGGGTGTGTGTACCCTGCGCCCAGCAGGCGCTTGCGCGGCAATCTGGGCTGCGTGCTTCTGGGTTGGCACCCACTGTGATTTCCCCCACGCCTCCTCGCTTGATTATGACTCCCAGTGATATCAACACTAGCGGGGAGTCTCAACCTGATGTTGCCACCAGGCTGGCCAACATTAAAAGACTGATTGCTAGCTCTGCGTCCCGTAAGGCTCCAGCTAAAAGACGGCATGTGGCACCTGCTGCGCCGGCCTTTACAATGGAACAAGATTATTTCCTTGATTTGTCTCACTATACTCCTCTCGAGGAAGGGGAATTATTCTCAGATTCAGATTTTTCCGATGATCAGCATTGCCTTGGCGCTGATGCCGGCTCAGAGCATTGGGATGCTGATGACACCCATAGACTTTTGACTCAGATTTTTGAGGTACTTTCCATTTCCCCTCCTGCAGTGGAAACTAAGCAGCAGGGGGAATTTTTTGGGACTGCAAAACGACGTTTGAAATTCCCAGAACAGTCGCATTTTAATAATCTCGTTCTCAAGGAATGGGAGCGGCCTAGCTGGCTCCCCGGTATCCCTAAGTCTCGGACAATTGGATTCTGGAGGTTGTCTCCTCCGGATACAAGCTGGCGTTTGCGGACTGGCCTCCCCCCAGATTCCTCGGGCCCCGAGTTCCTACGGACCGTCGGGCAGCTTGGGGTTTGTGTCTGGCGGTACAAAACCTTTTGGCCATGGGGGTCATTTGTCAGGTCCCTCCGGGAGAGAGAGGTCAGTGTTACTATTCCAATCTCTTTACAATTCCCAAAAAGGATGGCTCCATCAGACCCATCCTGGACCTAAAACTTCTCAACAAGTTCATCAGGACCAGACATTTTCGCATGGAAACTCAGCGCTCCGCTATCAGCTCCCTGCACCCGGGGGACTTTATGACCTCAATAGACATCAAGGATGCTTACCTTCATGTGCCGGTCTTCCAAGGGCATCAGCGGTTCCTCAGGTTCGCAGTAGATTTTCCTCCCTCAGCAGAAGGTGGACTCTCTTCAAGCTCTGATTCATTTCTTGCTGTCCAGCCCTCATCCATCCATCCGGCAGGGGATGCAATTGGTGGGACAGATGGTGGCCTGCTTCGAGGCAGTCCCTTTTATGCTCAATTTCACATGAGACCCCTCCGGCTCTATCTTCTGTCAGTCTGGGACAAGAGGCCCAGGTCTCTGGATCAGGCCTTTGTTCTATCTCCTCTGGTCCGGCGGTCCCTCCTGTGGTGGCTGGACTCTAGGAATCTTCTGAGGGGCAGATCATTTCTGACACCGTGTTGGGAGACGGTTACTACGAATGCCAGTCTGTCAGGTTGGGGGGGCTACTGGAGAGCCCTCCAATTCCAGGGGATGTGGGGCCCTCAGGAGGCCCACGCCCCCATCAATGTTCTGGAGCTGAGGGTGGTTCGGTTGGTGCTGGCGTAGCTGACGTCTCACCTCCAGGGCCTGCTGGTTCAAGTTCGCTCCGACAACCGGACTGCGGTCGCTTACATCAATCATCAGGGAGGGTCTTGGAGCAAGAGTTCCCTCCAGGAGGTGTCGTTGATCCTGTCTTGGGCCGAGGACAATGTCCCGTGCATCTCTGCGGTTTACATTCCGGGAGCGGAGAATCTGGAAGCGGATTCTCTGAGCAGGGGGGCCTCTCGCCAGGGGGAATGGTCCCTCAACAGCAAGGTCTTCCTATCCCTTTGTCACAGGTGGGGGGTGCCGAACTAGGATCTGTTTGCTTCTCTCCACAATCACAAGCTGCCAGCATTTGTCTCACTGTCCCAGGATCCTCTGGCTCTGGCGGTGGATGCCATGTCTCTGTCCTGGCAGGGGTTCGGTCTCCTGTACCTCTTCCCTCCTTTTCCTCTTCTGGGCAAGGTTCTGCGCAATCTGATTCAGGAAAGAGTGCCAGCTGTTCTGGTGGACCCCAGGTGGCCAAGACAGATGTGGTTCGCAGACGTCATGCAGCTGGCGGTGGATCAGTACCCTCTGCCTCTGGTTCCAGATCTTCTTACTCAAGGACGGCTCTATTACCCCAATTTACAAATGCTGGCTTTGACGGCCTGGCTGCTGAAACCTCCATCCTGAAGGAGAAAGATCTGTCTGATTCGGTTGTTCAGACTCTGGTCAGGGCTAGGAAGAAATCATCTTCTACCATCTACTATAGGACCTGGCGTACTTACATTGACTGGTGTGAGGCTAGGGCCTTTCCCTGTCGGGTGTTTTCCATACCTTGGATACTGGAGTTCCTTCAGCATGGGCTGGATTTGGGTTTTCAGCTCAGCACTCTGAAGGGGCATGTTTCCGCCTTGGCTGTTTTCTTCCAGAGGTCTTTTGCTCTTCATCCTTTGGTCAAGACTTTCTTCCAGGGGGTCACTCATGTACGTCCTCCCCGCAAACTCATGTTACCGGTTTGGGATTTGAATTTGGTATTGTCAGGGTCCTCCTTTTGAGCCTGTGCATGAGGCTGCGCTGTCTATTCTCACTTTGAAAGTTGCCTTCTTGGTGACTATCACTTCTGTCCGGCGTGTTTCTGAATTAGCGGCTCTGTCCATTCAGGCCCCCTACTTTGAGAGACATCAGGACAAGGTGGTTTTCCGCTTTAAACCAGACTTTCACCTCAATCAGGACACTGTTCTTCCTTCCTTGTGCCCTAATCCTGGTAATGACAAGGAGAGGGCCTTGCATTCTCTGGATGTTGTCAGGAATTTGAAATACTACCTGGTGGCCACGGCGCCTTTCAGGAAGACGGACGCCTTGTTTGTGGTTTGTCGCCTGTTAAGTCTACTATTAGTAAATGGATTCGTCAGGCCATTTTTAGGGGCCTATTCTACTAAAGGGAGGTATCCTCCTTTCTGAGTCACTGCTCATTCCACCCGTGCGGTTGGGGCTTCCTGGGCCTTTCAGCACTAGGCTTCTGTTTGTAAGGCTGCTACTTTGGTCTTCTGTTCATACTTTTTCCAAGTTTTACAAGGTTGATGTTCGGGAATCAGAGGATGCTGTTTTTGGCCGCTAAGTTCTGCAGGCGGCAGTGGTTTGAACTGCGCATTGTTGCCTTTTGGGATCCCCACCCGTTTGTTGGACACTGCTATTGGATGTCCCAGACGTAATGATTCATTGCTGGAGCAGGGCATGCTGCATACTTGGAATAATACAATTCTGTGAATACTCACCTTGTAGAATTGTTATTATAAGTATGCAGCATGCCCTACTCCATCCCACCCTGAGTACTTATTCTTGGATCCTCTATATGGTGAATTTTTCCTGGTTAATGTTGTTAATCTTGTTGTTGGCTTCTCCTGGTTCCCTTACTGCTTTTTTATACTGGGGGAGGTCCCGTGTATATAAGGACCGGGAGGGGCCTCTTTTTTGCCATCTCTGCAGTAAAGCACCCTCTTGTGGACTATATCGCAGACGTAATGATTCGTTACTGGAGCAGGGCGTGCTGCATACTTATAATAACAATTCTACAAGGTGAGTATTCACAGAATTGTATTTTGTCCCAGCAGCAGGAGTGAGAGCAGAAGCCGGGAGTAATAATTTTGATAATTGGAAATAAAATATGTTTACTATCTGTTCTCTTCGCTTCTTTTAGGCTGCTCAATTCTTTCCTGCCTGCTTTTAAGCGTCAATATGACATTTTAAAACATGCTGGGTTCGCCAGTGGCATTGTAGAGTCTGATTTTCAGGAGATTGAGCATGCAGTACAAAGAGAAAAGGCTGTTGTTTGGGCTGATCAGACAGTTGTTGAAGACCCCAACCGTTCGGAGTTGCCAGATGTAACCTCTCTTTTGGCTTTCCCGCATCTGTCGTATACACAGACCACTCCATGTCGTAAGTAGTTTCCTTTTTTTATTAATTCGGCGAGTAAAGCAATAGTCCTCTGTACTCTCTGCTTTTCAGCAATACAAAGCAATTCTATGTCAAACTGTCTTTACACTGAGCTCAACTGACCAGCCTGACTATTGCTGCCATGGACATCAAGTGATGATACTCCTCACATCTATACACCTACAGCCACTGGGAATCACCAGCTGTGAACTCCTTTGTTCTGCAGGCACTGTGTAGTGCATATCTAAGGACTTAAAGCAGACCAACACCCTTTCAACAAAAGCCCTCCTATCCAAAAGCAAAAAAGTCAGCTCATCCAAGACTCCTAAGCAGGAAAGCACATGCACAGGAAACAGAACTGGCCATCCACATTAACTCAGGCGAAAACATTCCAGCATCATCAGTCCCAAATATTTAATAAGGTTTTAATAATGCATACAATGGCAAAACCTTCCAAAACAAAAAAGTGACAGGATGCCCCTCTTAGTCTTACCTTTGCTTGGTTGCTGCTTTGAAAACACCTGACATCAGGTGATCTTATTCATCCTCTCCATGCACATGCGACCACTGTGAGCAGTACTAAACCCCTTTAGTCTGCGGGCACTGTGTAGTGCGTATCTAAAGGCTTAAATCGGACCAATGCCCTCACATGAAAGAGTGCTCATAGGCAGGGCAATTGCCGTTAAGAAAAAATGAATTTACATTTTTGTAAGTCCCGCTCTGGCCCATCTCCCCCTCCCCCCTTAATGGCATCTTATGGAGTTGTCAGGAGCCTACAAAGAGGAAGTGCTGCAGGGTTTCCAGGTGCTTTGCATTGTGGAATATGTCCGCTAAATCCAGGCAGCAGCATGACTGGGATGTTGTGAAAGGAAGCCTCCCAGGTGCTCCAAGTTGTCCACGACCAGGAAAATATCTGTGAAGTTGTATTTCAGCTTTGAGTGGGTGGGTGCAGGAGCAAACGTTAGTACTGACAGTGATTAAGTATCATGTGTTCAGATGGGGCAAGGTAGTTTTTTGTTTTTCAACTCTTCAAGGCTTTTGGTCCGGCTAAATGCAGACAGGAGTCAGGATTAAGAGGTGGAGGGCAAAGGTCTACAAAGTGTTAGCTGTACCACAAATCATCCATCCAGATTCCGCTGTTTAAAGAGCACTTTCATGAAAAATATCGATGGTGATTACACATTCCCAGGGCAATTTTTTCCCCCACTCTGTTTTTGCCCAAGATTCCCCAGTGTGGTACCAGACCTTGGTGGGTCCTGGTAGCTAGCATCATGAGGTGCTGTGATGACGGGCCCCTTTCTTTTGGGGTATGGGCTCTGCTTTGTCAATGCGGGGTTTCAATTATTCCAAGTGTGACATACACTCCGCTTCAATTCTTCATGACATTTGGGTTATTCTCCAGTAGAGGGTGAACTTCTGCAGAGATGAATGCAAAAAAGGAGCTCCTCCCAGTCCATAAATACCTGGGACCTCCCACCAATTCCCCAGTTTTCTTCTCTGCAGGAAGGCGAGCAAGACAGAAGATGAAGACCTCTCTTACTTGCAGGTAAGTCGGGCTCGCGCCCGGCCAATTTTTGTCCCTATTGCTGCCAAGACCTTTCCTAAATTATCCCCATTCGAGCCTCCCAGCCTTGGCTGCGGGTCCTGCTAAAGGTAGGTAGCACCTTATGGGTGCGCAGGAGCATTGCTCCACCGTGAGACCCCATTTACAAGGGGTAGGCGGTCGCCCCGGTTTTGTGATCCCGGTATGGGAATGCCCGTCCCTGTCATTCTTATGGCCAGATTCTGGCCGGGATCCCCCCCCCTTCCGGGTCCCTTACTTCCCTCTGGGGGGGGGGGGGGGGGGGGGTTGCACTTTACTCAGGCCATAACTATGCTGGCCTCCCTTACGCAGCCTGGGGAGCTTCTCCCCCTCAGGCTTGTTCGGGGAGGGGGCAGGGTCGGGCTCTCGGTGTGGGCGCGGTAGCCCCGCCTCCTCATTTTGCACGATGCCAGCCAGTGCTGGGATCCGCGTTGCTGGGAGGGGGGCGTGGCCTGGGGACGCGCGTTCTGCGCTGGCCCGTACCCACTCCTCTTCCTACTCTTCTCACGAGGCTCCTCTCCGGGGGCCATCTTGGTGCTGCTGCGGGATCCTGGGTGCTCCTGGCCGGTATGGGCCTGTTGGCCACTTTCTTAGTTTATGCGGGGGCCCCTGTGGTGCAGGGGGGCCTCTGGTTTTATCGCTTAGTGCATGTATATATGTTATTAGATATGTTATCATTGGTATTTATATGTGTGTGTATATATATATATATATATATATATATATATATATATATATATATATATAATGTGTGTGTTTTGTGAGACTTTTTTGACTTGAATGCTTCATTGTGTGTTTCAGATTGCATCGTTTATGTGCATGTTAAGGGGTTCCTTCTAGTCCTGGGGTCCCTAGCCTTAATATAGATCATAACAAATCCTCTCACTGGGACTTTTAATGGGCATCCCGGGTTGCTTATTGCTTAAATTCCCTGCGGTCTTGCGACTGACCACAAAAATCACCATATGGAGGCTCCGCAGGATACCGGGCTCCCTCTGGGACAATCCCGGCCATGTGTGGGTTTTGGGGCATCCCTTACGGGTGAGAATGTGCTTATATGTATACCATGCGCACAAAAGGCCATATCGCCGCAGTCGGGTGCCCAGCCTTCTGGGTCGGCGCCCCCCGCTTCATCGCCTTCCCCTATCCGTACCCCAAGTGACATTGGTGCCAGTGGGGAGTCGCATTCCGATGTTTGTGCTAGGTTGGCCAGCATCGAGAGATTTATGGTTAGCGCGGTGGGCAAGAAGGCCCAGGTTAAAAAGAGACATTTGTCGTCAGTCCAGGCGACTTGGGATATTGATGATGATTCATTTGATATGTCAGATTATTCCCCGTTAGAGGAGGGGGAATTGTATGAGGAGTCAGAGGCTGACGATGTACGGTTTGGCGAGGCTGATGTTGGGCAGGTGCTGGGGGATGCTGTTGACACGGCCATGGTTTTGTCACATCTTTTGGAGGTTTTGGATATTGCGCCGCCTGAGGCGCCCCCTCTCAAGAAGGGGGAATTTTTTGGGGCCCACAAGCCTCGTTTGGAGTTCCCTACCCAGGGTCATTTTGATGCATTGATCCTTAGGGAGTGGGAGAAACCTAGTCGGCTTCCGGGTGTTCCTCAGGGATGGGATAAGAAGTATCCTTTCCCGGTGGAAGCGGTTAAGCGCTGGGCTTCTCCTCCCGAGGTCGATGCACCAGTTTTGCGGTTGACCAACTCCTCCGTGCTTCACACCCCAGACGCCACTTCCCTAAAGGATGGTGAGGATAGGCGCCTTGATCATATGGCATTTTATGCCTTTGCCAGTGTTGGGTCGGCCTTGCGGCCTGTTTGTCACAGCTCTTCCCCTTCTTGGGAGGTCACAGACAATTGGATCTTGGAAGTGGTCTCCTCCGGGTACAAACTGGAGTTCGAGTACTGGCCTCCTCCCAGATTTTTAAGGTCTCGGGTGCCCTTGGACCCTCAGGCGGCACAGGGGCTCCTGTTAGCAGTAAAAAAAAAACCTTCTGGACATGGGAGTTGTATGCCCAGTGCCTCCGTCGGAGAGAGGCAGGGGTTTCTATTCCAGTCTCTTCACGGTTCCCAAGAAAGAAGATTCTGTAAGACCCATTCTGGACCTCAAGGTCCTCAACAGATTCATCAGAACCAAGAAGTTCCGCATGGAGACCCTGCGCTCGGCCATCAATTCCCTTCGTCAAGGGGATTTCATGACATCCATAGACATCAAGGATGCATATTTGCATGTTCCAATTTTTCCAGCGCATCAGAGATTCCTCAGGTTCGCGGTGGACGATCAACATTTTCAGTTTGTAGCCCTTCCCTTCGGGTTAACCTCAGCACCGAGGGTCTTCACCAAGGTTCTGGCGGGCATAATGGCCCTATTCGGAGCTCAGGAAATTCACATTGTGCCGTATCTGGACGACCTATTGATTTCAGCTTCTTCCCTCCGTCAGGCGGAGCTGGACACCCACCAGGTGGTGTCGACCCTGGAGAGGTTCGGGTGGGTGATCAACCGCCCCAAGACCTCTCTCTCGCCATCACGGGTGATTTCATTCCTGGGCATGAATCTGGATATCATTCAGGCCAGAGTGTTTCTACCCCAGACCAAGGTGCAGGGGATTCAGGATCTGATCCGCCTTCTTCTGGCCAATCCTTGCCCCTCTATGCGTCAGCGGATGAAACTGGTGGGATTTATGGTGGCCTCCTTCGAGGCAGTTCCGTTTGCGCAGTTTCACATGAGATCTCTTCAACTTCATCTATTGACGCATTGGGACAGGTGTCCGCTGTCATTGGATCAACCGTTCAGGATGTCTCCCAGGGTTCGGCACTCCCTTCGATGGTGGCTGGAGTCGAGCAACCTGTTGAGGGGCAGATCCTTTCTGGTTCCTCGCTGGGAGACGGTTACCACGGATGCCAGCCTGTGGGGCTGGGGAGGTTTCTGGAAAAATCATCAGTTCAGCGGGGTGTGGGGTCCTCAGGAGGCTCACAACCCCATACATGTTCTAGAGCTCAGAGCCATCCGGCTTGTCCTGTCGCGGCTGACGTCGCACTTACAGGGTCTTCCGGTACAGACTCGCTCAGACAATCGGACGGCGGTAGCCTACATCAATCACCAAGGAGGGACTCGCAGCAGGAGTGCCCTCAGGGAAGTCTCTCTGATCCTGCATTGGGCGGAGAGCAATGTTCCTTGCATTTCGGCAATCTACATTCCCCCTGAGCAGGGGGTTCTCTCGCCAAGGAGAGTGGTCTCTCAACCCCGGGGTTTTGTTTCTCTAGCTCTGACGGTGGATGCCTTGTCCCCTGCTTGGAAGGATCTGGGGTTTCTGTACCTGTTTCCTCCCTTCTCCCTTCCTCGCTGGGCAAGGTAGTTTGCAAACTGGCTCTGGAGGGGGCACCAGCAATTCTGGTGGCTCCAAGGTGGCCAAGAAGGGTTTGGTACGCAGGCGTTGTAAGGCTGGCGGTAGATCAGTACCGGCTTCCCACGTTTCTGGATCTGTTATCTCAGGGTCAACTACTTTACCCCAATTTACAAACGCTGGCTTTGACGGCTTGGCTGCTGAGACCTTCATCCTGAAGGAGGAAGGTTTGTCTGAGGCTGTGGTTCAGACCTTGATTAGAGCTAGGAAGCGGTCCTCTTCTGGCATTTACTATAGGGCTTGGCGGTCCTATATTGACTGGTGTGAGGCTAGGGCCTTGCCTTGCAGGGTGTTTTCGATCCCTAGGATTTTGGAGTTTCTTCAGCACGGTCTGGATCTTGGGTTCCAGCTTAGTACCTTGAAAGGGCAGGTCTCTGCTCTGTCTGTTTTCTTCCAAAGATCTTTTGCCTTACACCTGCTGGTTAAGACTTTTTTCCAGGGGGTCACTCATGTTCGACCTCCTCGGAAAGCTATGGTTCCTGTTTGGGATTTGAATTTGGTTCTTTCGTCTCTCCAGGGTCCTCCTTTTGAGCCATTACAGGATATTGCTCTTTCTGTTTTCACTCAAAAGGTTGCCTTCTTGGTGGCTGTTACCTCTGTTCGGCATGTCTCTGAGTTGGCGGCTCTGTCAATTCAGGCCTTTTACTTTGAAAGACACCAGGACAAGGTGGTCTTTCGCTTTAAGCTAGATTTCCTTCCTAAGGTGGTGTCTGCTTTCCATCTCATTCAGGATATTGTTCTCCCTTCCTTGTGTCCTAAGCCTAGCAATGACAAGGAGAGGGTTTTGCACAATTTGGATGTGGTTCGCTGTGTTAAGTACTATTTGGTGACTACTTCTTCTTTCCGCAAGACGGATGCCTTTTTTGTGGTGCCCTGCGAGCCCAGGATAGGTTTGGCGCCCGCCAAGTCTACCATTAGCAAATGAATTCGTCAGGCCATTGTTGAGGCCTATTCTGCTAAGGGGAGGACTCCCCCTTTTAGGGTCACTGCGCATTCTACTCATGCTGTTGGTGCGTCCTGGGCTTTTCAGCACCAGGCTTCTGTTGAACAAGTTTGTAAGGCTGCTACTTGGTCTTCCGTTCATACTTTTTCCAAGTTTTACAAGGTTGATGTGCGGACTTCAGCGTATGCCGTTTCTGGCCGCAAGGTTCTGCAAGCTGCAATGGTTTAATTTGGTGCATTCTTTACTGTTTATAGTTCCCGCCCATGACGGGCACTGCTATTGGATGTCCCAAATGTCATGAAGAATTGAAGCGGAGTGTATTTCACACTTGGAATAATACCGTTTTGTGATTACTCACCTTTAAAACGGATATTATAAGTGTGACATACACTCCGCTTCACCCACCCTTTTTTGGTATTCCGGATCCCTTATATGGTGAACCATTGTTTCTTGGTTGTTAGTATTTTTATATTTGGTTCTTCCTGGTCCCCTTACTGCTATTTTACACTGGGGAATTGGTGGGAGGTCCCAGGTATTTATGGACTGGGAGGAGCTCCTTTTTTGCATTCATCTCTGCAGAAGTTCGCCCTCTACTGGAGAATAACCCAAATGTCATGAAGAATTGAAGCGGAGTGTATGTCGCACTTATAATATCCGTTTTAAAGGTGAGTAATCACAAAACGGTATTTTTTCAAGTGTAGTTATTATTATAAACATCCACTGCTTATAAGCATATCAGCGAAGAACAGCCAGGTGGTGCACCACCGCTGCCATTCAATAGAGGGGGCCTACTTCCTCCTGACTGAAATCAGTGGTTCACTCACAGGCTGACAGCAGTGGGGGACCTTCAGCCCACAGCACTTTTGGATGGTAATGCAAGTATAGCTTTTATTTTTTATATGTATTATAAATATATTCTTAGTATAGAGTACGTCCTGCTCCAGATAAGAATCATTACACTTGGGTATTACTCCGCCAGATGGCGCTGGACTGCAGGGACCGTGAAATTGGCTCCTCCCGGCCCCTCAAATATCCAGGACCTCCCACAAATCCCCAGAATTTCTCTGCAGTCTGGACTGCGAAGGACAAGAAGAGGTCTCTCTCTTCTCGCAGGTGAGCAGGGCTATTAGCCTGCGGCCCTGTAGGACTATTCCCACCTGTTCCATTTTTAATGTGCCTTGGCTGCGCTGGTCCGGGTGATGGTAGGCAGCACCACTGTCAGGTGCTTAGGAGCGCTGCTCCATCACAGGCCCCAACCAAAGGGTAGGTGGTATGGGCATATGGTGAGCCTCTATGGGATGCCCCTCCCGCCCTATTGCCCCTTGCCCCTGTCTATCGGTGGGCCCTATGTTAAGTGCCCGCTGCCCTCCCTCGCTCTCCCTTGTAGTTCGCGGGGGGGGGGGTGTATGCCTTGGTGTTTCACTGTATTATGTGCTTCTGGTTGGTGTCAGTCTCTGCGCTGACTTGCACTGGTTGCGTTTTTGAATATGCCGCCGCGCGCGCTTCCACTGTGCTCCGCTGTTGGCGGCAGCATTACTTCAGGTGCTGGTGCGCTGTTATTGGCTGCTTGTCACGTGTGCTGCTTCGCGCTCTTTGGGGGGGCGGGGCCCGCGGATGGTGTGTTCCGCGTCACTGTCTCTGCAGCCCGCCCCTCAAGGTATACCCGGCGCTATTTTTCTCTGGATTCGGCTGCTGCGTGGCTGGCATCTACCTACCGCGGTCCGTGAGTGCCCTCGCGGGCGGCTTATTTACCCTATGTCATTATACATGTCACTTATGGGGTTCTTTTTACTTATGTCTTTCAGACGGGTCGAACTCTATTGGTTTCTCCTGGCCCTACTCCCTCTATTTAGTTATTAAACTTGTGAGGCCTAGTGTGTAAATTACTCCCACTTCCCTAGCCGGCTATTGGGGCATCCCGGGTTGCTTTTATAGCGTGAATCCCTATCGGCCTATTGTGCCGCTATAATCACCATATGGAGGCGTCTCAGGATAATGTGCTCGGGGTTCCTTCGGGACAAGTCCAGCTGTGTGTAGCTTGTGGGGTTTCCCCTACTAATGCTGACAATGTGTGGGTCTGTATACCTTGTGCCCAGCAGGTGCTTGCGCTGCAGCCTGGTTTACCAGTAGCTGGGCCTGCGCCTCGTATGGTGTCACCTACTCCCCCAAGCTTAAATTTGACTCCCATTGAGTTGCATACCAGTGGGGATTCTCAGCCTGATGTGTCTTCTAGACTGGCTAGTGTTGAGAAGTTGCTTGCTAATACCTTGGCGCGTAAGGCCTCTGCTAAGAAGCGGCACTTTGACGCCTGATGTCACACTCTTCCCTATAGAGGCTGATGAGTTCTTGGAACTGTCTTGTTATACACCTTTGGAAGAAGGTGAGTTATTCTCTGACTCTGAGTCATCTGATGAGAGGCCCAGGGGTCATGATCATTCTGGCTCTGACCCCTGCACCCCAGATGATACTGATAGGCTGTTGGTTCAGATTTTTGAGGTACTGTCTATCTCTCCCCCGGTTGCAGCCCCCAGGCAGCAGGGGGAATTGTTTCATACTGCTAAGCCACGTTTAGAGTTTCCTGAGCAAGCTCATTTTAATCTCGTGCTCAAGAAATGGGAACGTCCCAGCAGGCTTCCCGGAGTCCCTAAGAGTTGGGATAAGAGGTATCCCTTTCCTGCTGATGTGGTGAAGCGTTGGTCATCCCCTCCTGAGGTGGATGCCCCGGTCCTAGGGTTATCTAACACCTGTCATGCATTCCCCTGACTCTACTACGCTGCGGGATGGTGAGGACCGGCTTATTGATCAACTGGCGTCCCATGCCTTTGCCTGTGTGGGGACGGCGCTGCACCCAGTCTGTGCCTCTGCCATTACGGCTGTGGCTATTAGGACCCTGTTTAGAAGTGTCCTGGATGGTGCTCCTGATGATGTGTCTAGCGAGGAGTTTAATGCACTCTCTCGTTGTGAGGTTTTTGTGACTTATGTCCTCTCTGCCCTGGATGATACCATTAGGATGTGTGGCAGAACCTCTGCCCTTGTGGTGGCTATACGCCGCTCGGTTTGGCTGCGCCAGTGGGCTGTTGACAATGCTGCCAAGAAAGCTCTCACTGGGTTTCCCCTCAAAGGACTACGCCTGTTTGGGGACCACCTGGACCTGTTTGCTAAGGGAGGCAGGTTACCCCAGCGCAGGCGGCAGTCTCGACCCTTTCGGGGACGGGCTCCTTTTCTTCTCCCTACCGTGGAGCCAGACAGGGGAGGGGGGGGTCTCCTTTTCCGGCTCATCCTGGGGCTCCAAGCCTAAGTCTTCTCACAAGCCCCCTCAGGCATGAAGGGGCGCCCTCACCCATCCGGGTGGGGGGGCGGTTTCAGAATTTTGGACCAGATGTGGATCTGTTTGCGTCCTGTCACAATCACAAGCTCCCGGCCTTTGTTTCCCTGTCCCAGGATCCTCTGGCCTTGGCCACGGATGCGCTAGCAATGTCATGGCAGGACTTTCAGATCCTGTATATCTTTCCTCCATTCCCTCTGTTGGGCAGGGTTCTGCGCAAGATAGCTCGGGAGGGGGTGCCAGCAATCCTGGTGGCCCCCAGGTGGCCAAGAAGAGTGTGGTTCGCAGACGTGGTGCATCTGGCAGTAGATCAGTACGCTCTGCCCAGAGTGCCAGACCTGCTCACTCAGGCTCACTTACGCCATCCCAATTTACAAACTCTGGCTTTGACAGCCTGGCTGCTGAAACCTCCATCTTGATGGAGAAGGGGCTGTCTGCCTCTGTTGTTGATACCATGATAAAGGCAAGAATGAAGTCCTCTTCTTCCTTTTACTATAGGGTTTGGAGTGCCTAAATTGACTGGTGTGAGTCTAGGTCTATTCCCAGGATCCTGGAGTTCCTGCAGCATGGGTTGGAGCTGGGGCTCCAACTCAGTACTCTGAAGGGTCATGTCTCTGCCCTGGCTGTTTCCTTCCAAAGGTCCTTTGCCCAGCATTCTCTGATCAGGACTTTTTCCCAGGGGGTTACTCATATGCATCCCCCACGTAAGCCTATGGTGCCTGTTTGGGATTTGAACTTTGTCTTGTCTGCCTTGCAGGGTGCTCCCTTTGAACCTGTGCAGGAGGCTGCCCTGGCCATTCTTACTCTCAAGGTTGTCTTATTCCAAGTATGTCTCACACCCTGCTTCGGAAGGATTAATTACACGTGGGTTATGGTCCAGTAGAGGGCGAACTTCTGCAGAGATGACAAGAAAGAGAAGCCCCTCCCGGTCCATAAATACCTGGGACCTCCCACACTTTCCCCAGATTAGTCTCCGCAGACGGCGAAGAAAGTCAAGAAGATGGCTATTGCTTTCCTTTGCAGGTAAGCCGGGTAACACCCGGCCCCCCCTTTTGTCCTATTTCCACCCGGACCTCTTTTAATAATGTCATTTAAGCCTCCCAGCTATGGCTGCAGGTTCTGGGTGAGGGTAGGTAACACCTTTAGAGGTGTTTTGACTAGGAGCCATGCTCCACCGCAAATCCCCCACCAAAGGGTAGGCGGTCGTCAGGTTTTTGGTGATCCTGACTTGGGATGCCCTGTCCGTTTTGAAGCCCTCGCTACATAGCTAAATGTAGCCATCGGCTTACCACTAACTTCCCTGTTCCCGGTTAGTGTGTGGGGGGGGGGGGGTAGCTTCCCCTCCATGGTTAATGTTTATGCTTCACTTTTGTGTGTGTGTATGAGTGTTGGTGTGCTTACTTCACACGCTGGCTACTGCCAGCGTGTGCTGCCTTTTTTTTAAAAATGTCATTCTTTTCTCCTATACAGCCGGCTCGCGCGCGTGCTCTCAGGCAGCGGGCCAGTGACGTCACAGCCGGCTCCGCAGCCATATTGGCTGGGGAGTGCGGCCTGTGGTCGGTCTCCGAATCGTTGGGGGGGGGGGCCTGGCGCTCGGCGCGCTCACAGTGGCCCGCCCCTTCCTTATTCTCATGGCCGGCTCCCAGCCCTATTGGCTGGGGAGGGCGGCCTGTATTGGGATCCCACGTTTTGGAGGGGGCGGGCCACTGCGGAGCCCCGCTCCCTCCAAAACGCGGGATCCTCCTTATCTTCCTTCCGGCGCCATCTTACTCCGTTCGTGTGAGTGCCCCATGCGGGCTTATATATATATTATATATTTATATATGTATATATATATATATATATATATATATATAGTGTCTTTCAGACAAAAACAAAATTAAAGGTTTCTCCCGGTCCTATGGCCCTTTTGCTCAAAATTTAGGGGTACCATTAGTTTCCTTGGCCTTATTCATATCCTCCCACTAACGGACTTTTAAGGGGCATCCCGGGTAGCTCTATAGCGTAATTCCCATTGGTCATTGCAACTACCTAAAAATCACCATATGGAGGCTCCCCAGGATATTGTGCTTGGGGTCCCTTCGGGGCATGTGGGGCATCCCTTGTGGGCGATAATGTGCAAACTTGTGTACCATGTGCGTAGCAGGCTATTGCGCAGCAAGCTGGGCCCCTTGCTTCTGGATCAGCTCCCCTGGTCTCATCCCCTACACCCTCACGCCTGGTTATGACCCCAAGTGACGTCACCAAGTGGGGAGTCGCAATCTGATGTATGCGCAAGACTGGCCAACATTGAGAGACTGATTGCTAGCTCTGCGGCCAGGAAGGCCCCAGCTAAGAGACGGCGCTTGGTGCCCGCGGCACCGGCCTTTGATTATGCTGATTTTGAACTATTTGACTTGTCTGATTGTTCCTCGCTAGAGGAAGGGGAACTGTTCCCAGACTCTGACTCATCTGAGGATCGGCAGTACCCTGGTGCTGATGCCGGCTCAGAGCGCGGGGATACTGTCGACACCCATAGGATCCCTACTCAAATTTTTGAGGTACTTGCCATTTCCCCTCCTGCGGAGGCCCCTCCGCAACGGGGGGGGGAATTTTTTTGGGACCGCCAAACCTTGTTTGGAGTTCCCGTCAGAAGCACTTTAACAATCTGATCCTTAAGCAATGAGAAAAGCCTAGTCGGCTCCCTGGTATCCCTCACGGGTGGGATAGGAAGTATCCCTTTCCTGTTGATGTGGTGAAACTTTGGTCGACGCGCCTGTCCTGGGATTGTCCAATACTTCAGTCGTGCATACCCCGGATTCCACTACTTTGAAGGATGGTGAGGACCGACGTCTCGATCAATTGGCTTTACATGCCTTTGCTTGTGTGGGTTCGACCTTGCGCCCGGTTTGTGCTTATTATTATTATTAATGTTTATTTATATAGCGCCATCAACTTCCGTAGCGCTTTACAAGTTAAGAATACAGACAAGGTAAAACATATAGCACAGAGAACAATGCAAAATTAGATGCCACAGGTTAAAACCAAGTGTTGTGAGCACAGGAGACAATAGGGAGGAGTGCCCTTCCCTTGCGAGCTTACAGTCTAAAGGATGGGGGTGGAGACGAAGGGGGCGGGGTCACAAGTGGTAGAGCTTGAGTATGGCTGCATGTGCCATTGAAGGTTATAGTAGTTGCTTAAGCCAGGTCATATGCTTGTCTGAAGAAGTGAGTTTTGAGGGCGCTTTTAAAGGCTTGGAGTGATGGAGAGTGGCGGATCGAGCGGGGGAGTGCATTCCAGAGGAGTGGGGAGGCACGGGAGAAGTCTTGAAGGCGGGAGTGCGAGGAGGTAACCAAGGAAGAGGACAGGAGAATGTCAGAGGCGGAGCGGAGGTTGCGCTTTGGTTGGTAATGTTGGATCAGAGATGAAATGTAGGAAGGGGCCTGGTTAGAGAGAGCTTTGTAGGTTAGCACTAGAAGTTTGAACTGGACTCTATGGGAGACAGGTAACCAGTGGAGGGATTGACAGAGGGGAGTAGCACTGGAGAAGCGAGAGGAGAGATGGATGAGGCGAGCGTGCTTCTGCGATCACGGCCGTGGCTACTAGAGCTCTAATTAGGGGCCTTTTGGATGGTTCCTAATTGGATCCCTGCAGTGAGGAGTTTACAGCCTTGACTCATTGTGAGATGTTCATTGCTTTTGTCTTATCAGCCTTGGATGATACTATCCGTATGTGTAGCAGGACCTTGGCATTGCAATTTGCTATACGCCGGTTGGTCTGGTTGCGCCAGTAGGCGGCCGATAACGCTGCTAAGAAGGCGCTCACAGGTCTTCCCTTCGTGGGTCTGCGCCTGTTTGGTGATCATTTAGACTCAGTTGCCAGAGGGGGTAAGTTACCTCAATGCAAGAAGCAGCGCCGGCCCGTTCGGGTTCATTCAACCCTTCCTTTCGTTGCTCTCTGTCAAGCAAGGGGAACGTTTTTCACTGCGTTCCGAGGGGATGCCTGGGGTAGGGGCAGAGGACGTGCCCGACCCGGGACTTCCTGGGGTACTAAACCCAAATCTGTTGCCAAGCCCGCTCAACAATGAAGGAGCGCCCTCACCCTTGTGGGTGGGGGGGACGGCTGCGGCTCTTTGCTCAGGTCTGGACCCTAGAGGTCACAGACGTCTGGATCAGGGAGGTAATCTCCTCCGTGTACAAGCTGGAGTTTGCATGCCGGCCTCCTCCCAGATTCCTCAGATCTCGGGTTCCGTCGGACCCTCGGGCGGCACAGAGCCTTTTTATGGCGGTGCAAAACCTTTGGGATATGGGGGTAGTTTGTCCGGTTCCCCCCACAGAGAGAGGTCTGGGTTACTATTCCAACCTCTTTACGGTGCCCAAAAAAGATGGTTCCATAAAACCCATTTTGGACTTGAAAACTCTCAACCGGTTCATCAGAACCAAAAGATTTCGCATGGAGACTCTGCGCTCTGCTGTCGGCTCACTGCGTCCGGGGGACTTTATGACCTCAATAGATATCAAGGACACTTACCTTCATGTGCCGGTCTTCCCGGGACACCAAAGGTTCCTCGGGTTCGTGGTAGACAACCAGCACTTCCAGTTTGTGGCTCTTCCCTTCGGGCTGACTTCGGCACCCAGGGTGTTCACCAAGGTTTTGGCGGGCGTGATGGCCCTTCTCGGAGTCCGGGGCATTCGTATCTTGCCTTACCTGGACGACCTTCTCATTACGTCATCCTCTCTCCGCCAGGCGGAGCTGGACACCAGAATGGTGGTGACGACGCTGGAGAGGTTCGGGTGGGTAATCAATTACCCCAAGTCCTCTCTATCTCCGTCAAGGGTGGCTTCGCTTCTGGGCATGAATCTGGATACCATTCAGACCAGGGTGTTCCTACCCCAGCCGAAGGTGGATGTTCTTCAGGCATCCATCAGGCAGTGCATGAGGCTGGTAGGTTTGATGGTGGCTTGCTTCGAGGCAGTGCCATTTGCTCAGTTTCACATGAGACCCCTTCAGCTCCATCTTCTATCGGTTTGGGACAAATGTCCTCTGTCTCTGGATCAGACTTGTGTTCTGTCCCCTCTTGTCCGGCGGTCCTTCCAGTGGTGGATGGACCAGAGGAATCTCCTGGGGGGCAGGTCCTTTCTTGCGCCATGTTGGGAGACAGTCACCACGGATGCCAGTCTGTCCGGCTGGGGAGGCTTCTGGAGGGAACATCAGTTCCAGGAGCTGTGGGGTCCTCAGGAGGCCCATATCCCCATCAACATTCTGAAACTGAGGGCGGTTCGGTTGGTGCTGTCGCATCTGACACATCACCTTCGGGGCTTACCAGTTCAGGTTCGCTCTGACAATTGGACAGCGGTCGCTTACATCAATCACCAAGGAGGGACTCGCAGCAGGAGTGCCCTCCGGGAGGTGTCTATGGTTCTTGCTTGGGCCGAGAGCAGTGTTCCGTGCATCTCAGCAGTCTACATTCCAGAGGTGGAGAACCTAGAAGCGGACTCTGAGCAGAGGGACCTCTCGCCGGTGGGAATGGTCCCTCAGCAACAAGGTATTTCTATCCCTCTGTCGCAGGTGGGGGGAGTCCAGAGGTCAGGCTGCCTCTGGTTCCGGATCTGATCACACAAGGTCAGCTTTGTTACCCCAATTTACAAACGCTGACTTTGATGGCGTGGCTGCTGAAACCTTCATCTTAAAGGGAAAGGGTTTGTCTGAGGCCATTGTCCAGACTCTCGTCAGGGCTAGGAAGAAATCTTCCTCTAATATCTACTACAGGACCTGGCGGACCTACATTGATTGGTGTGAGGCTAGGGCCTTTCCTTGTCGGGTGTTTTCCATTCCTCGGATTTTGGAGTTTCTTCAGCATGGTCTGGCCATGGGGTTTCAGCTTAGCACTCTTAAGGGGCATGTGTCCGCTCTGGCGGTTTTCTTTCAGAGATCTTTCGCTCTTCATCCTTTGGTTTAGACCTTTTTTCAGGGGGTCACTCATGTGCGCCCTCCTCGCAAACCCATGTTACCTGTTTGGGATTGTGTTGTCTGCCCTTCAGGATCCTCTTTTTGAACCAGTGCAGGATTCTGCTCTATCCATTTTCACCTTAAAAGTTGCCTTTTTGGTGGCTATCACCTCTGTTCGACGTGTTTGAGTTGGCGGCTCTGTCCATTCAGACCCCCTACTTTGAGAGACATCAGGACAAGGTGGTTTTCCGTTTTAAACCAGACTTCTTGCCAAAAGTTGTCTCTGCCTTTCACCTCAATCAGTACATTGTGCTTCCTTCATTGTGTCCTAAACCTAGCAATGACAAGGAGAGGGCCTTGCACTCTCTGGACGTCGTTAGATGTGTAAAGTACTATCTGGTGGCTACTTCACCATTCCGGAAGACGGACGCCTTTTTTGTGGTGCCCTCTGGGCCCAAGAAGGGTTTGGCGCTCGTCAAGTCTACAGTTAGTAAATGGATTCGTCAGGCTGTTATTAGGGCCTATTCTGCTAAGGGGAGGGATCCCCCTTTCCAGATCACTGCTCATTCTACTCGTGCTGTTGGGGCTTCCTGGGCGTTTCAGCACCAAGCCTCTGTTGAACAAGTTTGTAAGGCTGCTACTTGGTCTTCTGTTCATACTTTTTCCAAGTTTTATAAGGTTGATGTGCGGGCCTCAGCGGATGTTGTTTTTGGCCGCAAAGTTCTGCAAGCTGCAGTGGTTTAATTTGTGCACTATTGCCTGTTGGGATCCCCACCCTTTATGGAGACTGCTATTGGATGTCCCACGTGTAATTAATCCTTCCGAAGCAGCAGGGTGTGAGACATACTTGGAATAATACCATTTTGTGATTACTCACCTGTAAAATGGGTATTATAAGTATGTCTCACACCCTGCTTCGTCCCACCCTGAGTTGTATCTTGGATCCTCTCTATATGGTGAAACTTTTTTCTCTTCGATTTTATTGGCTCTTCCTGGTCCCCTTACTGCTTTCTTATACTGGGGAATGTGTGGGAGGTCCCAAGTATTTATGGACCGGGAGGGGCTTCTTTTTCTTGTCATCTCTGCAGAAGTTCGCCCTCTACTGGACCATAACCCACGTGTAATTAATCCTTCCGAAGCAGGGTGTGAGACATACTTATAATACCCATTTTACAGGTGAGTAATCACAAAATGGTTGTGACAGACTCTCTGCCCCTTTGGACTTTACACAGGTTCATTACTTTCCTTTTCTTAAGCATGTTACAGACTGCCAGTGTATTGATTGATTACGTTATTCATTGTTCTGACTGCCATTGTATTGATTGATTACGTCACAGACAATGGCATTGTTCTGATTGAGTGTATTACAGACGTCTATTGTATTGCTGATTGCGTCACCGGCAGAGTTGAGGGATTGTGTGCCCTCCTGCTATTGGTTGGTGTGTGTGTCATGCAATGGAGACTTGTGTATATAAGGCCTAGAGTGGCACTAATAAAGACACTTCACTTCACCTTCACCCTCAATACTGAAGTTCTGTCTCTTATTGGGGGAAACGCTATATTACAATTCACTAGCCCTTGTAAGGGCTGTTCCTGTTTCCTCACGGACGACTCTGGAATTCCAGCAGCACCTCTTACGATTGGGAAAAGGACGTCTCGGGCGGTGAAGCCCTCCGGCGATAAGGGTTATCGCTACAATGGTATATTCCAAGTATGTCACACATCCCGCTTTCACTATTCATGACATATTGGTTATGGTCCAGTAGAGGGCGATCTTCTGCAGAGATGAAAGCAAAAAAGAAGCCCCTCCCGGTCCATAAATACCTGGGACCTCCCACACATTCCCCAGTTCCTTCTCTGCAGTACGGCTAGCAAGTCAGAAGATGTATGCTGCTCTTCCTTGCAGGTAAGCCGGGCTTGCACCCGGCCATTTTTTGCCCTATTTCTGCCCGGACCTTTATATTGTAAGTCCCTATACTAGACTCCCAGCCTCGGCTGCAGGTCCGGGTGAGGGTAGGGATCACCTTAATAGGTGTTCAGGGAGCCATGCTCCCCCGTGAGACCCCATATTAAGGGGTAGGCGGAATCCGGGTTGGTTATCCCGGTTTGGGATGCCCTGTCTATATAATATATAAATTTTTTTTTTCATATATATATTTATTAATATATATTTATGTGTATATCCCTTACACCCATGGTGCGGGATCTCCCCCCCCTGCTCAGCTTTTCAATCTTTATACTGTATGTGTGTGTGAGAGATATAGTGTGCTTGTGGTGTGCACAGATCGCATTTTTTGTTATACGCTGAGGGGAGCTTCTTCCCCTCAGGCTGCGGTGTCGAGGGGGCGGGGCCGCTCCCTCCTGTTGGCGCTTTTTGCGAAACCCAGCCCATAACTGGGTACCGCGCTGCTGGTTGTGAGGGAAGAGGGTGGGGCCAGGCACGGCGCGCGATCCGCGCTGGCCCGCCCTTCCTTCTCCCTCTCTCTCTCTCTCTCAGGAGTGCTGTGCTGCTGGCTGCCATCTTGTGTGACACGTGAGTGCCCTCCTGGGGCCCTGCTTTTTAATCATTATTCAGCATAATTGTGTTCCCTTCAGCTGGGGGCAGCGCAGGTCACACTGTGTGATTAACTATTTGTTGGATATTTTGCTCTTCTTAGTATACAGTACGTCCTGCTCCAGATATAATACTTACACTTGGGCTATCCTCCGCCAGATGGCGCTGTACTGCAGAAGCATGCAAAAAAAACAGGCTCCTCCCGGCCCTTCATAAACCCAGGGACCTCCCACAAATCCCCAGATTTCTCTGCAATGCTGACTGCGAAGACATGAAGTATCACTCTCTCGCAGGTGAGCGGGGCTATCAAAGCCTGCAGCCCTGTTGGACTATTCCCACCCGTCCTCCCTGTGATGTGCCTCCCAGCTCGGGCTGCGTCGGTCGGGTGAAGGTAGGCAGCACCTTGTGTGCTTATGGAGCCATGCTCCACCGCAGTCCCCCACCAAAGGGTAGGCGGTTTAGGCTGATGGTGAGCCTCTAGAGGATGCTATTGTCCCATGCCCCATGTAGCGGTGGGCCCTGTACAAAGGGTTGCCATCCTCCCTCGTTCCCCCCGTAGTCCGGGTGGAAAGAAAGGGGGGGTGTGTGTGGTGGTCAGTGTATGTTACACGCTTATGGCCTTAGTACTGTCTTTGGTATTCCTGGTGTCAATTTTTTATTATTGCATCTGTCGCCACCACGCGCACTCCTACCGTTGCTGAATGTGCCGCGACAAGCGAATCTTTTGCTAAGTGTGCCATACACTTCGCTCTTCTGACATCTTTGAAACTATTTCAGAGCTTCGCGCTCTTCGAGGGGGGCGGGGACCCGGTTTGGCACGCTCCGCGTCACAGCCGCTCTGGCCCGCCCTTCGAGGTTCTTGGCGCCCTTTTGTTGCTGGTCACGAGCACATGTGTTGCGGCCCTCCTCCTCCCTAGGTCGGTGAGTGTCCTCGCGGGCGAGTTTTTCTTCTTTTTTGTCCGCTGCGCATGGCTCTGACATCCCTATTCCCATTATGTCTTTCAGACGATCGAATCCAGTGGCTTCTCCCGGCCCGGTTAATTACCAGTGGACCTAGGATAATTACTCCCACTTCCCTGCGGGTCTTTGGGGCATCCAGGGTAGCTTACAGCGTCAATCCCTACTGGCCTATTGTGCCCATTAATCACTATATGGAGGCATCCCAGGATATTGTGAAAGGGGTTCCCTCAGTACAAGCCCGTCTGTGTGTAGCTTGGGGGGTCTCACCTATCAGCGGTGACAATGCACGGGTCTGCGTCCCTTGTGCACAGCAGGCGCTAATGGTACTTCCCGCCCCTCCTGTGACTGGGCCTGCACCTTGCCTCACTTCACCTACTCCCCCAAGCCTGAGTCTAACCCCCAATACAAGCAGGGATTCTCATCCTGATGTGGCTACTAGACTAGCCAGTGTTGAGAAATTGCTTGCTAGTTCTCTAGCGCGCAAGGCCACTGCTAAAAAGCGAGACATAATCCCTGATTCTGCTCCTTTCCCTACGGAGTCTGATGAGTTTTCACATTTTTATGGCCATACCCCTTCGGATGAAGGGGAGCTATTTTCTGACTCAGAATCTTCTGATGAGAAGGCATGACGATTCCGGTTCTGACCACTGGACCCCGGATGATACTGACAAACTATGCTTCAGATTTTTGAAGTTTTGTCTATCTCTCTCCCTGTTGAGGCCCCTAGGCAAAGGGGTGAGTTATTTCATACTGCTAAGGCTTGACTGGAATTTCCTGAGCAAACCCATTTCAATAACCTCGTGTTGAAAGAATGGGAACATCCCAGTAGACTTCCCAGGATCCCTAAGAGTTTGGACAGGAAGTATCCATTTCCTGCTGACATGGTCAAGTGCTGGTCATCACCCCCCGAGGTCGATGCTCCTGTTTTAGGGCTGTCTAACACCTCTATTATGCACTCCCCCGACACCACTACGCTGCAGGATTCTGAGGACCGGCGCATTGACCAATTGGCATGCCATGCCTTTGCATTTGGTGGGGCGGCGCTGCGCCCGGTTTGCGCCTTGGCCATTACTGCTGTGGCGCTCAGGGCCATGGTCAGGAATGCACTTGACGGCCCGGACGAATTGCCTACTGATGCGGTTAATGCACTGTCTAATTGTGATGTGTTTGTGAACTTTATCCTGTCTGCATCGGATGATGCTATTAGGCTGTGTGCCAGATCTTCCGCCTTGGTGGTGGCTATATGCCGCGCGGTATGGCTGCGCCAGTGGGCGGCTGACAATGCTGCTAAGAAAGCCCTTACTGGGCTTCCATTTAAGGGCCTGCGCCTGTTTGGGGACCGCCTAGACCTCTTTGCTAAAGGAGGTAAGTTACCACAGCGCAGGCGGCAGCCTCGGCCCTTTCGGGAAACAGGGCCCCCTTTCCGCCCCCTTCAGAAGTGTTAAGCAGGGGAAAGGGGTGTCCTTCGCGGGGGCTCGTGCAGACTCCTGGCATAGGAGCAAGGGGCCGCGCCCCGGCTCCTCCTGGGGGACCAAACCCAAAGCCCCTCCCAAGACCCCTCAGGCATGATGGGGCACCCTCGCCCGCCAGGGTGGGGGGACGGCTACAGCACTTTGCCCATGTCTGGGGGAACCAAGTCTCGGACCGGTGGATTCAGGAGGTAGTTACCTCTGGCTACAAAATAGTTTGCTGTGCGGCCCCCCTCAAGATTCATCAGGTCCCGGATCCCCCAGGACCCGGTATCGGCTCAGGTCCTGATGCAGGCAGTGCAAGACCTTCTGGATATGGGAGTTATTTGCCAGGTTCCCTTGAGAGAATTCGGAGAAGAATTCTACTCCAACCTTTTCACAGTACCCAAAAGAGATGGGTCAGTCAGGCCCATTCTGGATTTAAAGATCCTCAACAAATTTGTCAAGCACAAGCGCTTTCGCATGGAAACTCTGTGCTCGGCCGTTGGCTCTCTGCGCCCAGGGGATTTTATGACGGCGGTGGACATCAAAGATGCTTACCTTCACATCCCTGTGTTTCCGGGACATCAAAGGTTTCTCAGATTTGCGTCGAACGATCAACATCAGTTTGTGGCCCTACCATTTGGCCTCACTTCAGCTCCCAGAGTGTTCACCAAGGTACTGGCGAGAGTGATGTCCTTGTTAAGGTCAGGGGGCATTCGAGTGCTGTCCTACCTGGACGACATCCTCATCGCCTCATGGCCCCTACAGCAGGCGGAGCTGGACACTCAGCGGCTGGTGTCCACCTTGGAGTCCTTCGGCTGGGTGATCAATCACCCCAAGTCTTCTCTGTCCCCTTCGTCGGTGACCCCATTCCTGGGGATGATTTTGGATACGGTTCAGTCACGAATATTCCTTCCCCAACAGAAGGTGGAAGCCCTGACTGGGCAGGTACGGTCCCTGCTCTCGTGCCCCCAACTCTCACTCAGGCAGGGAATGCAGCTGGTGGGTCTGATGGTGGCGAGCTTCGAGGCAGTGCCCTTTGCTCAGTTCCATTCGAGGCCTCTGCAGCTTCACCTCCTCTCGGTATGGGAAAAGGATCCTGCGTCCCTGGACAGGGTTTGTGTGCTTCCCCCGTTGGTCTTAAGGTCCATCTCGTGGTGGCTGGACCACAGGAATTTGCTAAAGGGCAGGTCCTTTCTAGCCCCCTCCTGGGAGACGGTCACCACGGATGCCAGTCTGTCAGGTTGGGGGGGATTTTGGAAGTCCCTGAGGTTCCAGGGCAGGTGGGGTCCTCAGGAGGCCCATTTACCCATCAACATTCTGGAACTACGGGCGGTCAGGTTGGTTCTGGAGCAGTTGACCGGTCACCTGCAGGGACTGTCTGATCAGGTGCGCTCAGACAACCGGACGGCGGTTGCCTACATCAATCATCAGGGAGGGACCCGGAGCAAGGGTGCCCTCCAGGAAGTGTCGCGTATTCTGACATGGGCGGAGGCCAATGTTCAACGCATTTCGGCTGTTTACATCCCGGGGGTGGAGAATCTCCTGGCAGACTCTCTGATTAGGGGGACTTCCCATCAGGGGGAATGGTCCCTCTGCAACAGGGTGTTCCAGTCCCTGTGTCACCGCTGGGGTCTACCGGATGTGGATCTGTTTGCATCCCGTCACAATCGCAAGCTCTCGGCCTTTGTCTCCCTGTCTCAGGATCCTCTGGCCATTGCCACGGACGCTCTGTCGTCTTGGAAGAAATTTCGCCTCCTGTATGTTTTTCCCCCGTTTCCCCTGCTGGGCAGGGTTCTGCGCAAGATTGCCCTGGAAAAGGTGCCAGTGATTCTAGTGGCCCCAAGGTGGCCAAGAAGGGTGTGGTTCGCAGACGTGGTACAAATGGCAGTAGATCAGTACGTCCTGCCAGAGGCGCCAGATCTACTCACTCAGGGCTCCTTATGCCATCCCAATTTACAAACTCTGGTTTTGACGGCTTGGCTGCTGAAACCTCCATCTTGATGGAGAAAGACTTGTCTGCCTCTGTGGTGGATACCATGGTACAGGCTAGGAAGAAAACTACTTCTGCCATCTATTACAGGGTATGGCGTTCCTACATAGACTGGTGTGAGTCCAGGTCTCTTCCCTGCAGGGAGTTCTTGATCCCTAGGATTCTGGAATTTTTACAACATGGATTAGAGTTGGGTTTAAAGGAGAGGGTTTTACACTCGTTGGATGTGGTTCGTTGTGTGAAGTACTATTTGGTCGCTACTTCTCCTTTTCGTAAGACGGACGCCTTGTTTGTGGTGCCCTCTGGGCCCAGGAAAGGTTTGGCGCCAGTCAAGTCTACCATTAGCAAATGGATACGCCAGGCCATTGTTGGGGCCTATTCCGCTAAGGGGAGGGTTCCTCCTTTTAAGATCACTGCTCATTCTACTCGTGCTGTTCGGACTTCCTGGGCCTTTCAGCACCAGGCTTCTGTTCAACAAGTTTGTAAGGCTGCTACATGGTCTTCCGTTCATACTTTTTCCAGCGGATGCTGTTTTTGGCCGCAAGGTTCTGCAAGCTGCAGTGGTTTAAATTGGTGTATTTTTTTCTGTATTTGGATCCCCACCCATGACGGACACTGCTATTGGATGTCCCATATGTCATGAATAGTGGAAGCGGGGTGTGTGACATACTTGGAATAATACCATTTTGTGATTACTCGCCTGTAAAATGGGTATTATAAGTATGTCACACACCCCGCTTCATCCCGCCCTTTGGTATTCTGGATCCTTTATATGGTGAACCTTTTATTGTTAAGAATGTTTTATTGGCTCTTCCTGGTCTCCTTACTGCTGTCATATACTGGGGAATGTGTGGGAGGTCCCAGGTATTTATGGACCGGGAGGGGCTTCTTTTTTGCTTTCATCTCTGCAGAAGTTCGCCCTCTACTGGACCATAACCCATATGTCATGAATAGTGGAAGTGGGGTGTGTGACATACTTATAATACCCATTTTACAGGTGAGTAATCACAAAATGGTATTTTTTGGTGGCTATCACCTCTGTTTGGCGTGTGTCTGAGTTGGCGGCGCTTTTCATCCAGCCCCCCTACTTTGAGAGACACCAGGACAAGGTGGTGTTTCGCTTCAAACCAGATTTTCTGCCTAAGGTCGTGTCTGAATCAGGACATTGTTCTTCCTTCCTTGTGCCCTAATCCTAGTAACGCTAAGGAGAGGGTCTTGCATTCCTTGGATGTGGTTAGGTGTCTGAAGTACTATCTGGTGGCTAATGCACCATTCAGAAAAACTGATGCCCTTTTTGTGGTCCCTTCTGGTCCCAGGAAGGGTTTGGCTCCTGCTAAATTTATTATCAGCAAATGGATCCCTCAGGCCGTGATTCAGGCCTACTCTGCTAAAGGGAAGAATCCTCCCTTCTGCCTTACTGCTCATTCACTCGTGCTATTGGTGCCTCTTGGGCTTTTCAACACCAGGCTTCTGTTGAACAAGTTTGCAAGGCCGCTACTTGGTCTTCTGTTCATACCTTTTCAAAGTTTTACAAGGTTGATGTTAGGGCCTCAGCTGATGCTGCTTTTGGCCGCAAGGTTCTGCAGGAGGCAGTGGTATGACCTGTCTGCTGTTACCTTTGGGGATCCCACCCTACTTTATGGACACTGCTATTGGATGTCCCAACTGTAATGATTCTTATCTGGAGCAGGACGTACTGTATACTAAGAATAATACAAATCTGTGATTACTCACCTGTAGAATTGTTGTTATGAGTATACAGTACGTCCTGCTCCACCCCACCCTTGGTTTTGCATTATCCTGGATCCCCTGTATGGTGATTATCATTGTTATAGTTACTAGTTGGTTCTGTCTTCTTTCTCCCGGCTTCTCCTTAACTGCTTTTAAATGCTGGGGATTTGTGGGAGGTCCCAGGTATTTGAGGGGCCGGGAGGAGCCAATTTCGCGGTCTCTGCAGTCCAGCGCCATCTGGCGGAGTAATGCCCAAGTGTAATCTTATCTGGAGCAGGACGTACTGTATACTCATAACAATTCTACAGGTGAGTAATCACAGAATTGTATTATTACAGACAAATTGTTTGAAAAACATTTTATTATTTTAGGGGGAGAAAAGCATGTACAGAAAACTCAAATTCCAGGCAGGACGGAACCAAAAGAAAGCAACCTGGCAGTTGTAAAACCTTTTATTGAAGAACAAAGTAAGTTTTTTAATGATCTTGAAAATGTAGTTTCAAAAAATAAATATCAGTATACCCTATGTACCTCAAGCAATAATGTTATAGAGCAGTGATACTCAACTAGCGGTCCAGGGTCTAATGCGGACCTCAGCACCATATTTCGGATCCCTGCTCTGACCTCAATTTGTAATACTGTAGGGCCAAATAATAAATCCCCTGTTTTCTTCCCAGTGCCCTGTAGGGTTTTGGAGATAGGGGCAAGCAGCTTTTTTTAGTTTTGCCTGGGGAATGTAATAGGCCCTCCCCCAGTGTGCTAATTTCTAACTATCCACCACTCCCCCCTCCGACAGCCCTCTGCCCGGACCTTCACCTCTCACCTGATGCCCTTAAATGGACCTTTACAAGAAGTGGTTGAGTACCCCTGTTATAGAGCATGTGCTACAATGTTTTAAATGCCTTCATTCAGTAGATCCCAAGTATTGTTGTAGTGGCAGTTGTGTGGCACAAAGTTGTGCTTCCTGTCTAAAATGGTGACACTGGAATTTTGACTTTCCCAGGTTATAGACTTTACCCCCCCAGGTTGCCCAGTAAAACTCTCCTTTCCTGGTTTCCACAGCACATGTGCCCGGCTAAAGGTATAGGTGCCGTGGCTTGTGCGTGAGCGAGAAGGTAAGTTTTACCAGGAGTGGGGGAAATTCCCACAGTGGAGCATTCCGAATCTGGATGCACTTGGGGGGAGGGAATCGGGCAGCCCTGAAGTCTATAAGACTTTTTGGTCCACTTTAAAGGAGCTTTATTGCAGACCTGTGATTTACTTATCAGCATGCTGTTTCCATGATTCTCATATTACTGGGACTGTGTTTTGCTACAGTGGAAGTGTTTTTTATGGCCTTGAGTAAACACAATGGACTACAGGTCCCACAATTTTTTCAATGTAACAGCTGAACGATTTAGTAACTTTGGCCAAGTCTAAGCAGCCTAATGACCTATCCAGCTAAGAACCCCGCTATTAATCCTTGCTACTGAAACACAAGACTGATCGTTCCAAACTGAAGAATTTTAATTTCAGCAGAATGGGTTAAACCAGTCACCCATGCCTTAGCCATTCAGCTGATTAGCAAGCTAGAGTGAGGGAATCTATGATATGTACTCGAAATCACCACTTTGTACATAGCGAAGGTAAACACATTGCTGTTATGGAAAATGGTTTTCTTTTATAACAGAGTTGCAAACAAATAGATAAGCTTAGCACATTGAAGACCTCCTTTTGCCACACAATAATGGGAACTTTTAAAAATGCCATTGAAAGTGGAATTACCCTTAAAATAATAGAAAGTGGTACTTGAGCAATAAACGTTGGGAACCCATGGTCTAGTGGAGGAAATGTGGTTCAATGCAGACACAAAGAATCAGGGGGCACCGATGCCACCCCCATCATTTTGCACACATTTTTAGATGTGGTCATTTCTAAAGCATGCACAGATAAAAGGCTGCAAAAAATTTATCCTTGCTGGTTACTGTTCAAAAAGTAACAGATCTTTCCGTGCACTGCCAGTACAAGTCCAGGTTATCCGTAACTGGGAATAGAATTTAAGCTTGTGTGGGAAAATATCCCACAGGTTATGGGGTAGAAAGGAAAATGAATTTTGCTGACCCTCAGGACCTCGCACACCCTCTGCTCAACCAAATGAAGATTTATATGGATCCTGCTGCACCTTGAGTTGATTCTCTTAATCTGTTCAAGATGTTGGAACGGAAGGTGGACTTTGCAGGGAAATTGCGACACACTGGCCACCTGTTAAACGGTGGTCATTATTCCATATTTAAAGAAACATATTTAATATCCATCTTAATATACGGATTTACTTGTCAACAAAAGCGCCAGTGTTTCTCTGGCCTAAGCCATTTCCGCCATATTTCATTTTATGACTTAGACTAAACGTGCAGATTTTTAAAAGCTTATTATTGCCTTTTACATTTTGCCACACATTTCTTCTGTTTTAGAATCCTAACCACCTATGGTTTAGGTTTTTTTATTTTTTGAGGGCTTTCCTGTCTCCTACAATAGTTTTATTAATCGCATTGATACAAGAGCAGATAATGAGTGAGGGTCAGGCCCTGGCGAGCTTACAATCTAAAGCCTAAAAGGGTGGTACGGAGCATGGCGTCAAGTGCTTTAAAAGGTTTTGAGATTGTGAAGTGAGTAGCTTAATATAGATGAATGGTTAGCCTGAAAAGATGCTTTTCGAGGGATCTTTTGTAGGGTTAGAAAGTGGGGAATTTGTATGAGGTCAAGCAGTTCAAATAGGTGGAGGGGCGCTTGTGAAATCCTGTAGATGAGTAGTGGGGGGGGGGGGCTTGATCAGAGTTGAGGACCAATGAAGGTCCTGGGCAGAGCATCGGCTGCATCCTAGGTTGATGTCTTTTTATAAGTAATGAAATGTAGGAAGGAGGTAGGTAATGTTGGAAGTTTAAACTGAATTATTTTGAATAGTGGCAGCCAGTGGAGGGACTGACATGATCGACACTAGAGAGAGCGTGTGAAGAGGTAGATGGGGCAAGCAGCGATTTTCAGAATAGGATAAAGGGGTGCCAGTCTATTAGCTGGTAGACCACAGAGGAGAGCGTTAAAGTGGAACAACACCCAGGATTTTGACTATCCTGGGTATTGGTCCACTTCCCCGGGGCACCCCGATCGGGGGTGCCCCGCTGCCTGAAACCCCCCCAAACACCCCGAAAACTCACCTCTCCACGCTCCCACGTGACTGCGCTGTCCAATGCCCGCCGACAGACAAGTGACGTCCGTCGACGGACAAGGGATCGCGCCCGCCGCCGCCTCCCGCGTGTCACTTTTGACGTGTGCGCGCCCGCGCCGGCCATTCAGAGATGGCCGGCGCGGGCGCGCGCACGTCTAGAGGAGCGCGAGTGAGGCGGCGGCGGCGGAAGCAGCGGCTGGAGAGGTAAGGTTTTTCGGGGGTTTTGGGGGGTTACACCCCGCGGGACATCCCGATCTCGGATGTCCCGTGGTGTGTGAGGTGATCGGCCCGGGAATCTTATAGATTCCCGGGCCGATCACCCCTGGGTGTTGGCCCACTTTAAAGTAGTCTAGTTGTAAAATGATCAGGTCATACACTAAGACAGGGGTGCATGGAATTCTCAAAAAACATAAACGTGTTGCATCATATCTTGGAGCAGTTTTGAACTGATGGAATAAATTAGACTTGGATAAAGTGTAGGGGGCAGCAGATCAGTTCAGTGTACAGGTCTTTCTGTGGCCTGGCCACCTGAGAGGATCTCAAGTACCACCATTGTGGCTCCTCACCCATTCCAGCAAACCTACTGAAGATCTGTCATCTACATTCAAGGCTAAAATTGCTGCATAAGGTGGCCATACGACATACTGACTAAAACAGGATGGATATTGTGCAATTTTAGTCATTCTACAGTAAAAAAAAACAAAACACTTCACTTATCTTTTTTTTCCCTCGCAGACCAGATTTGAGTATATCGGGATGACAGGACCCGATTCTCTTCCTTCCATTAAAAAAAAAATACAAACCTGGCTGGATATTTCTTGATGCTAGGTGTAGAAGTGAACTCTCTTCTATCCAGCATATTTATACGGATTTGTATCATTGGGCCATTTTTTGCAATAGTGCACCTTTTGAAGTTCAGGCACCAAAATCAAAGTATACAGTTACCTTTTGTCCCCTACAGCTCCTACATCCTCATACCCTCTGATGGCCGAGAATGAGCAATTCTGTCCCCCAGCACCAGGAATCTGTCATGTCCTCAATTATTGCAAGGCAGAGGGGAGTGCATGGGTGAGTTGAGTTTTGCCCCCACCTAAGCAAGCCCCCTCATTTGCAATGAATGAAGTGTCAGGAGTGTGGGGGGGGGGCATCTTTATGGATCTTTCTGCCCTGTGCTGGCTGGAAGATGGAGTTGCTCATCTTCCACCATCAGTTTGAAGACATTAGAGATACACACAGCAGAGCTACGAAGGACAAAAGGAGAGTATGTAGACTTTTACAGAAAATGTGTTGCTCCACTTCAGGGGGACATCCCACTAAATCTAACCTGTCCCACGTGTGATTTGGGCAGCGGCAGTCATGTGCGAACAGCACACGTGACCTCTGCCGGAAAATCATATGTCACATGGAGCACTGTGATGGGTTAAATTTGGGTAGATAGGTGTCAGTTGTGTCAATTCTGTGACAAATGTGTACGATAGTGTGGTTAAGAAAGGAAGGGCTAAACCATCCCAGAGAAGCCCTTTACCAAAGGCTTTATTGCAAAACAAAACTCCCTCCATTAGCCTACCCATGATGCATTTATCCCTACTTTCTGTTTCAATCTTTTTATTGTCATTTTTTGGTATAAAAGTTGTCAGTATGACATATTGTACTTTTACAAATAAAAAGGAACACAGAATACAAGTTGTCATTCTTAATCAGCCGTCTCATACATGTATATCATTTTCAATGAATTGCTAAGGCACATTTAAAGTATTATAAGGCTTCTAAGGCTTAGTTGAGCATCAACATAAGGGGTTAAAATTTTGACAGACAGGTGGGTGGTCTCCTGTCCCGAACTCTCTACACCGCCATCCCTATAGTGCCGAAGGGAGGGTGAGGGGACCTAAAGGATTGGAGCTCAGGGGAATGGTAAAAGTGGGAGGGGGGGGGCGGAAAGACACGGGAAGGGATAGAGAGAGAAAGGGGAAGAGAAAAAAAAAGTTTACAGGCTGCTTTTTACTGTAACAAGTTCTCCCTCAGGTTTGGAAACGAGTATTCTATCCAAGGGCTCCAAGTCTTTATGAATTTCTCATGGGAATCTCTCAAAATGCTAGTCAGTTTTTCATTGACAAAGATACCATTCAGCCTCTCTTTAACCATCTGGAACAGAACATTACCTTTTTTCTTCTGATCCATTCCAGACCCTCCTTACACTTGGGATTACTTCCTTGCCCGAAGGGTGTGACTGCAAGACAAAAAAGGTGTTGCCCCTCCCGGCCCATAAGTAGCAGCTGCCTCCAAATCAACACCAGTTTCATATGTCGATTGTACTATTTTTGATGTTATTATGTCTTATTGAATTTTAAGTATTATGGCTGGTATTATGCTATTTTGGAAAAAAAAAGTGTCATTTTTAATAGGTCTTTTCTCCTGTTTTTACATTTTTAGATTGGGAAGAAGGATAAAGGGGTTGTGGTTCCTCACAGTCCTCCTGGGGATTGTTATAGGCTCAGGACCTTAGGTCTTTTTCTTTTTGCAAAAAAAAAAAAAAAAAAACCATGACGGAGGCATCGGGAGATAGTGAGTAGGGCATCCCACTTGCGCAGGGCAGGCTCTGCCCTTTATGTAAGCAGGACCCCCTGGGTATTCTCAGCACGGTTTGTTCCGCTTGCGCCAGGAGAATTGGTTCAGACCATAATAGGGTGGTTGCTCCTCCATCCAGTCCAGCAATAAATTTGGTTTCTTCTGTACCTCAGCATCCTCAAGTAGCCCCTAGAGAAGGGGAAGGCAGTGGAGCGCAGGCGGATATGGCACACAGGTTGGATAACCTGGAAAGACAGCTCTCTTTGGTCGTCCCTAAAAAGGCCGCCAATAAAAGGAGGCATTTGGAGCCTGCTTATGAGGAAGAGGATTTATTTGCCTCTTTTGGTTCTGAGGAGGAGGAAGAGATTATTGATGAACCACTCTCAGAAGGTGAGGTACACTCCGGTGAGGGAGACCGTAATTCTATCTTATTTTCTTCTGATGAAGATCCCTTACTCTCAGACGAAAAAGAGAGTTTACTTTCTTCTGTGATCGAAACTTTAAACATTACCCCTCCTAAATTGGCGAAGAGGGGGAAGGGTGACCTGTTTAGGCCTGTGATCTTTGGATCCAGGAGGTGGTGTCATCAGGCTACAAGATCGAGTTTGCAGCCAGACCGCCCACAAGGTTCCTTTGGTCAGGGGTATCCCGGGAACCAGTTAAAGACAGATGCCCTGAGAGCCTCTGTTCGGCATCTTCTTCAAAAAGGGATAATTTGTCAGGTACCCTATCAGGAAGAAGGTCAGGGGTTTTACTCCAACCTATTCACGATTCCCAAGAAGGATGGGTCAGTGCATCCTATCCTAGACCTAAAGTTCTCAACAAGTTTATCCGGTTGAAACATTTCCATATGGAAACTGAGATCAGCAGTAAGATGGATTCAGCCCGGAGGTCTTATGACCACAATAGACATAAGGGACGTATATCTGCACATTCCGATTTTTCCAGGGCATCAGAAATTTTTAAGGTTTGCCCTGGAAGGCCAACAGTTTGTGGTACTTCCATTCGGCATATCCTCGGCTCCAAGGGTGTTCACCAAGGTTTTGGCAGGTCTCATGGCCATCCTGAAGAGCCAGGGGATATGCATTATCCCATACCTTGACGATTTTTTGATTTCTGCTCTGTCCCTGCAGGAGATCAAGAAGGACACGCAAACTGTATTGTCAACCCTAGAGGAGTTTAGCTGGGTGATCAATTATCCAAAGTCGCATATCACCCCATCGCCAGTAAGGGCCTTTTTGGGAATGACTCTGGACACAGTTCAGGTCATAGTTTTTCTGCCAGAGCAGAAGGCTCGGTTGCTCCGGAGCCAGATAGAGACCTTACTGGCTTGTCAGCAGCCAACTATTCGGCTAGGGATGAGACTAGTAGGCCTGATGGTGGCCTGCTTCGAAGCAGTGCCTTTTTCCCAGTTTCACATGAGGCCTCTTCAGTTAAATCTGGTGTCAAGCTGGGATCGAGCCCCGCAATCTCTGGATCAGTCGTTTGTTCTGACTCCCTCAGCCAGACAATCTCTCCTGTGGTGGTTGGATCCTCTGCACCTATCGGTAGGCAGGTCCTTTTTAACACCTCGTTGGCAAATCGTTTCCACGGATGCCAGTCTTAGTCTGGGGCGGTATCTGGCAGACCCAGAAGATCCAGGGGTAGTGGGGCCCGAAGGAGAACCAGTTTCCCATAAATATCTTGGAGTTAAGAGCAGTCTGGCTAGTGCTCCAGCATCTGACCTCCAGTTTAAAAGGGCAGGCTGTCCAGGTCCAATCAGACAATCGGCCGGTGGTAGCCTATATCAACCATCAGGGGGGTACTCTGAGCAAGAGTGCCCTAAGGGAAGTAAGCCGGATTCTGTTTTGGGCAGAGGAGAATGTTCCCTTCATCTCGGCAGTTTACATCCCGGGGGTAGAGAACCAGGAGGCAGACTCCTTGAGCAGAGGGTCACTGCATCAGGGAGAATGGTCTCTCAGTCAGAAGATATTTCAAGTCCTTTGCCTTCGCTGGGGTTGGCCAGAGGTGGATCTCTTTGCATTCAGACACAATCACAAACTGCCGATGTTTGTCTCTCTCGAGAGACCCTCTGGCCATAGCAACGGACGCTTTGACAACCCCATGGGCAAGGTTCAATCTCCTGTATGCATTTCCTCCGCTCCCGCTTCTGAGCCGTGTACTAAGGAAGGTAGCTCAGGAGGGGGTACCAACCATCCTGGTGGCTCCTCGCTGGCCAAGGAGAAGCTGGTTTTCAGACATAGTAAGGATGTCAGTAGACCATTGGCATCTGCCAGACGATCCAGAGCTTCTCACACTGGGAGCTCTTCAGCACCCGAATTTACAGATGCTGGCTTTGACGGACTGGCTATTGAAACCTCGATCTTGACAGAGAGGGGTTTATCAGCCAAGGTTATTCATACCATGATTCAGGCCCGGAAGAAGACATCTTCCATGATATACTACAGGGTCTGGCGGGCGTTCATCTCCTGATGTGAGTCCAGGAAGTTTGCAGAAGATATTCTGTTTCTAGAATTTTTGAATTTCTGCAGAATGGTTTAGAGTTGGGTCTCCAATTAAGCAACCTCAAGGGGCATGTTTCGGCCTTATCTTTTTCCAGAAGTCTATCGCTAACAATAGACTCATTAGAACTTTTTCAGGGAGTCACTCATGTCCGACCACCGCGCAAGCCTATTTTACCGGTGTGGGACTTAAATCTGGTGCTATCTGCTCTCCAGGGTGCTCCCTTTGAACCTTTGATGCTCCATTAAGCATTTTGACGCTCAAGGTGATATTCTTGGTGGCAATCACCTCTGTGCTGCGAGTTTCCGAATTAGCCGCTTTATGTATGAAGTCTCCTTAATTTGAGTTACACAGAGACAAGGTAGTTTTTTCGGTTTAAGCCTGATTTTCTACCTAAGGTTGTTTCTCCTTTTCACCTTAATGAGGATGTAATTCTACCTTCTTTTTGCCCAGTTCCGGCTAATGCCAAGGAAAGGGCTCTTCATTCTTTGGATGTAGTCAGAGCCATAAGATATTACATGGCGGCTTTTCTTTTTGTTATATCAGAAGGCGCTTGAAAGGGGCTCCCACCTGCTAAATTCACTGTCAGTATGTGGATTAGACAGGCAGTGGTTAGAGCTTACTCGGCCAAGGGGAAGGAACCCCCTTTTCAGATCACGACTCATTCCACTAGGGCCATTGGTGCTTCCTGGGCTTTTCAGCATCAGGCTTCGGTGGAACAGGTTTGTAAAGCTGCCACCTGGTCTTCGGTTCATACATTTACCAAATTTTACAAGGTAGATGTTCGGGCCTCAGCTGACGCTGTGGTTGGTCGAAAGATTCTTCAGGCGGTAGTGAAATGAACTACCTGCTGTTCCGCGCTGGGGATCCCGCCCATAGATGGCACTGCTTTTGGAGATCCCAAGTGTAAGGAGGGTCTGGAATAGATCAGAAGAAAAAACACAATTCTGTGAAACTCACCTGTAGAATTGTTTTTTCTGGGGATCCATTCCAGACCCCCCAGCCCACCCATGATCTATCCTTTGATGCTTTTTCGATGGTGTTAGTCCATTTACTATTTCATTGGCACTATAAAAAATAAATAAATAATAAGAGAAAGTATATTTGGAGAGAATTCAAGCGGAGTTCGGTGTGATGTAACATGGTCTCCTATAAGGGGGCCTCCCGGCCTACCTCTGGTTATATGATTTACTGCTTTTTAAGTACTGGTGTTGAATTGGAGGTAGCTGCTACTTATGGGCCGGGAGGGGCCACACCTTTTTTTGTCTTGCAGTCACACCTTTCGGGCAAGGAAGTAATCCCAAGTGTAAGGAGGGTCTGGAATGGATCCGCAGAAAAAACTATTCTACAGGGGAGGTTCAAAGAATTGTGTTTTATTCTTAGTATACAGTACGCCTACTCCCCCAAGCTTAAATCTCACTCCTGTTGAGTTGCATACTAGTGGGGACTCTCAGCCTGATGTGTCTAGACTGGCTACTGTTGAACAGATTATTGCGAGGTCTTTAGCGCATAAGGGCCCTGGTAAGAAGCGGCACTTGATGCCTAATGTCACTGTTTTCCCTATGGGAACTGAGGAGTTTATGAATCTGTGTGGCTATACCCCGTCTGATGATGGGGAGCTCTTTTCTGATTCAGGCTCATCTGATGAGAGACCAAGGGGTCATGACGATTCTGGCTCTGACCCCTGGGCCCCGGATGACACTGACAGATTATTGACCCAGACCTTGAGGTTCTGTCTATCTCTCTCCCTGTTGAGGCTCCCAGGCAAAAAGGGGAGCTTTTCCATACAGCAAAATCACGTTTGGAATTTCCAGAGCAGGCACATTTCCATAACCTTGTGCTCAAGGAATGGGAGCGCCCCAGTAAACTGCCTGGGGCTCCAAAGAGTTGGGATAGGAGGTATCCCTTTCCTGCTGAGGTGGTTAAATGTTGGTCATCCCCCCCCCCCTTGAGGTGGATGCCCCGATCCTAGGGCTATCTAACATCTCTGTCATGCATTCCCCTGATTCTACTACCCTGCGGGATGCTGAGGACTGGCGCATTGACCAGCTGGCTTCCCACGCCTTTACATGTGCGGGGACGGCGCTGCGCCCGGTCTGTGCCTCTATTACTGCTGTGGCCACTAGAACCCTTATCAGAAATATGCTTGATAGTGCCCCTGATGATTTGCCTTGTGAGGTGTTTAATGCACTCTCTAGTTGTGATGTTTTTGTAAATTTTGTCCTGTCAGCATTGGATGACTCCATCAGAATGTGTGCCAGAACTTCTGCCCTCGTAGTGGCTATGCGCCGCTCGGTTTGGCTGCGCCAGTGGGCCGCTGACAATGCTGCCAAGAAGGCCCTCACTGGTTTTCCCTTTAAAGGACTGCGTCTGTTTGGAGACCGCCTGGACCTTTTTGCTAAGGGAGGCAGGTTACCCCAGCGCAGGCGGTGACCTCGGCCCTTTCGGGGTTAGGGTTCCTTCTCCTCCCCTTACCGTGGTGCAAGACAGGGAAGGGGGTTTCCTTTCCTGGGGCCCGGGGAGATTTCTGGGGTAGAGGCAGAGGACGTGGACGTTCTGGCTCCTCCTGGGGTCCCAAAGCAAAATCCTCTCCCAAGCCCCCTCAGGCATGATGGGGCGCCCTCACCCATCCGGGTGGGGGGACGGCGGCAGCACTTCGCTCAGGTCTGCAGGCTTCATGTCAGACCGGTGAATTCAGGAGGTAGTGTCCTCCGGTTACAAGCTGGAGTTTGCTGCCGATCCCCCTCCAAGATTCATCAGGTCCCTGATTCCTCAGGACCCTGTGTCAGCTCAGGAGCTAGTGCAAGCAGTGCAAGGCCTCCTGTAGCTGGGGGTCATCTGCCAGGTGCCTTTAAGAGAAAAAGGCAAGGGCTTTTATTCCAACCTATTCACAGTACCCAAAAAGGATGGTTCTGTCAGGCCCATCCTGGACTTAAAGATTCTCAACGAGTTTTGTCAGGGGCAGGCGCTTTTGCATGGAGACTCTGCGCTCTGCCATCAGTTCCCGGCGCCAAGGGGATTTCATGACTTCTGTGGACATCAAAGATGCTTACCTTCATATTCCTGTGTTCCCAGGTCATCAAAAGTCCCTCAGGTTCGCTCTGATGGATCAACGTTATCCAATTTGTGGCCTTGCCCTTCGGCCTCACTTCAGCTCCCAGGGTGTTCACCAAGGTGCTGGCTGGCGTGATGTCTCTACTCAGATGTCAGGGTGTCAGCGTGCTTCCCTAACTGGACGACATCCTCTTCACTTCCCAGTCTCTACATCAGGCAGAGTTGGATACTCAGCTGGTGGGGCCCATTCTGGAGTCATTTGGATGGGTGATCAACCACCCCAAGTCCTCACTGTCCCCTTCCTTGGTAACTTCATTCCTAGGAATGTATCTGGATACAGTTCAGGCAAGGATCTTCCTTCCTCAGCAGAAGGTGGACAATCTGATTGCACAGGCTCAGTCCCTCCTAGCTTGTCCCCATCCCTCCATCAGGCAGGGGATGCAGCTGGTGGGCCTGATGGTGGCTTGCTTCAAAGCGGTCCCTTATGCTCATTTCCACTTGAGGCCTCTGCAACTTCACCTATTGTCCGTATGGGACAAGGACCCATCGTCCCTGGACAGGGTCTGTGTGCTCTCCCCCCTGGTCAGGAGGTCCCTCTTGTGGTGGATGGACACAAGGAACCTGTTGGGGGGCAGATCCTTTCTTGCCCCTTCCTGGGAGACGGTCACCACGGATGCCAGTCTATCAGGTTGTGGGGGTTTCTGGAAGTCCCTGCGGTTCCAGGGGAGGTGGGGCCCTCAGGAGGCCCACACATCTATCAATGTCTTGGAGCTGCGAGCGATCAGGTTAGTTCTGGCTCGCTTGACTACTCATCTTCAGGGCCTGCCTGTTCATTGGCGCTCGGACAACCAGACGGCAGTTGCCTACATCAATCATCGAGGGGGCCCGGAGCAAGAGGGCCCTCCAGGAATCTGATCCTGACCTTGGTGGAGGTCCCCTGCATATCAGCGGTGTACATTCCGGGGGTGGAAAATCTGCTGGCAGACCCTCTGGGCAGGGGGACCTCTCGCCAGGGAGAATGGTCCCTCTGCAACAGGGTGTTCCAATCTTTGTCACCGTTGGGGCCAACCAGATGTGGATCTGTTTGCGTCCCGTCACAATCACAAGCTCCCGGCCTTTGTCTCCCTGTCCCAGGATCCTCTGGCCTTGACCACGGATGCTTTAGCAATGTCATGGCAGGACATTCAGTTCCTGTATGTCTTTCCTCCATTCCCCCTGCTGAGCCGGGTTCTGCGCAAGATTGTTCTGGAGGGGGTGCCAGCAATTCTGGTGGCCCCCAGGTGGCCAAGAAGAGTGTGGTTCGCAGACGTGGTGCAGATGGTAGTAGACCAGTACGTTCTGCCAGGGGTGCCAGATCTGCTCACTCAGGGCCCCTTACGCCATCCCAATTTATAAACTCTGGCTCTGATGGCCTGGCTGCTGAAACCTCCATCTTGATGGAGAAAGGCTTGTCCGCCTCGGTGGTTGATACCATGGTGAAGGCTAGGAAGAAAACTACTTCTTCCATCTATTACAGGGTATGGCGTACCTACCTTGACTGGTGTGAGTCTAGGTCTCTTCCCTGTCGGGTGTTTTCAGTCCCCAGGGTTCTGGAGTTCTTACAGCATGGGTTGGAGTCGGGACTCTGCCTCAGTACTTTGAAGGGTCAGGTTTCTGCCCGTCTGCTTTCTTTCAGAAGTCTTTTGCTCAGCATTCTCTGATTAAGACCTTTTTTCCAGGGGGTCGCTCATGTGCATCCCCCACGTAAACCTGTGGTCCCTGTTTGGGATTTGAACTGGGTTTTGTCTGCCTTGCAGGGTGCTCCCTTTGAACCTATGCAGGATGCTGCTCTGGCTGTTCTTACCCTCAAGGTTGTCTTTCTGGTAGCCATTACTTCGGTCAGGCGTGTGTCTGAGTTGGTGGCTCTTTCTATTCAGTCCCCATACTTTGGGAGACACCAGGACAAGGTGGTGTTCCGCTTTAAGCCAGATTTTATGCCTAAGGTAGAGTCTGCCTTTCATTTGAATCAAGTTATTGTTCTTCCTTCTTTGTGCCCTAATCCTAGAAACGCTAAGGAGAGGGTTTTGCATTCCTTGGATGTGGTCAGGTGTTGAAGTATTACCTGGTCACTGCGTCCTTCAGGAAAAATGATGCTCTTTTTGTGGTCCCTTCTGGGCCCAGGAAGGGTTTGGCTCCTGCCAAGTCTACTGTTAGAAGAATAGGCCTGAATCACGGCCTGACAGATCCATTTGCTAAGGGGAAGAGTCCTCTCTTTCGCCCTACTGCTCATTCTACTCGTGCTATTGGTGCCTCTTGGGCCTTCCAGCACCAGGCTTCTGTTGAACAAGTTTGCAAGACCGCTACTTGGTCTTCTGTTCATACCTTTTCAAAGTTTTACAACGTTGATGTTAGGGCCTCAGCTGATGCTGTTTTTGGCCGCAAGGTTTTGCAGGCGGCAGTGGTTTAAACTGTCTGCTGTTACCTTGTTGTTGGGGATCCCACCCTACTTTATGGACACTGCTATTGGATGTCCCAAGTGTAAGTAATCTATCTGGAGCAGGACGTACTGTATACTAAGAATAATAGAATTCTGTGAAATACTCACCTGTAGAATTGGTATTATACGTATACAGTACGTCCTGCTCCACCCCACCCTTGGTTTTGCATTATTCTGGATCCCCTGTATGGTGATTGTTATCATTGTTATAGTTACCAGTTTGGGTGGTTAAATTCTCCCGGCTTCTCGTTCACTGCTTTTCAATGCTGGGGATTTGTAGGAGGTCCCGGGTATTTGAGGGGCCGGGAGGAGCCTGTTTTACATGTCTCTGCAGCGCAGCACCATCTGGCGGAGGATAACCCAAGTGTAAGTAATCTATCTGGAGCAGGACGTACTGTATACCTATAATACCAATTCTACAGGTGAGTATTTCACAGAATTGTATTTTCCATGAGCTTGCAATAGCTAGTTTTGCCGCTAGCATAACTTCGGTCAGCAAAGCATATTGGAATTTAGTGATGCCGTCTGGTCTCACATGTAGCAAGGCAACACAGGGCTTTCTTCGCAAATTAGTATGCAGAAGAGTGCATAGCAGGCCAAAGACCCGAGACCAAAACCTTCTGACCTTCGGGCACTCCCACCAAATGTAAAGGACCGTCCCGTCCGTAGAGCAGCCTCGGAAGCAGGTTGCCGGATACCCTGGGACTGCTCTTGCTATGCGTGACGGCACCAAGTACCATCTCGTGAGCATCTTATATGCCGCTACTAGCGTGGTGATATTTATGGAACATTTATTAATTCCTGCCCAGATATCCACCCAGCCCTTCCTGTCTAGCACTAGGTTCAGATCCGTTTCCCATCTGACCATGTATCCATGCTTCAAACCAGGCGGTAGCGCTGTAAGGTGGGTGTAAATCATTGAGACGACGCCTGACGTCGGTACCCCCCGAAGGCACACTTTCTCAAAGATCATCTTATCTACCCCAGGGGTTTTGTTTTTCAGTAAGGGAGCCAGCCAGTGACGGATCTGAAGATATCTGAAGCATTTAGCAGATGGTGCATTTTCTTTGGACATTAGGGTGGGCCAGGAAGCTAATTCCTCCCCATCTATCAAATGGTGCACTTTACTAATGCCTGCTCTTCTCCACCATGTAAATGCCTCCGGGCTCTCCATCCCTGGGGGGAACCAGGGATTTCTGAATAAAAAAAAAAACATGCCGAGGTTTCTAAGGAGACCCAGAGAGGGGTTTCTACTTTAAGATGCAAGCTATGCAGCTGCGCGATCTGCGCGGCTAAGTAATATCTATTCACAAATGGTACCCCCAGCCCACCTTCCTTCTTGTGCCTCAACATAGTAGTCTTGGCTACCCTCGGCCTGGTGCTTCCCCCAAATAAATCTTATGATACTACTTTGCATGCTTTTGATTTGGTGCGAGGGGACATGCACAGGGAGTGTCCTAAAATGGTAGAGCATTTTGGGCAATAGGGTCATTTTTACCGCATTTATTCTCCCTATCCATGAAATCTCATGTCTCTGCCAAAATTCAAGCAAATTTTCAGTGATCGAAAGGGGGGTGGGGGGTAATTGGCCTGGTATAGAGTGTGGTAGTGGGGAGTGACCATAACCCCCAGGTATGATAATGTCTCTGGAGCCCATCGAAAGGGAAAGTTGGATTTGAGTGACCTTGGGGCCTGTGAAGGGACGTTAAGATTAAGCCCCAAAGATTTCTCCTTGTTGACTTTAAGGCCGAAATCTGTTAAAAACCCTCTAGGAGATTGAGGACATTGGGTATCGAGATATGGGGTCGCGAAAGGACTAACAGAATTTCATCTACAAAGAGGCATGCTTTATGGTGGTGCCCTGCTAACTCTACTCCTGTTATATCTGGGTGTGCCCGAATTGCAATTGCTAGTGGCTCCAGGGCCAAGACAAATAATACTGGGGAGAGCGGGCGACCCTGCCACGTACCTCCTAATGATTGGGAATGACTCAGAAAGATAACCTCTATACTGGACATTTGCTGAAGGAGACGAGTATATGGACTGTATCCATGCTAGAAATTTCCGGTACCTTGGGGAGCAGAATTGAGTCAAAGAAGTTGGTAGCCCTTTCTTGGGGGAATACATGAGGTGCCTCGTAAAGCTTACCTAGCATTTTCTTAAAAATGCCAATGATCTTGATAGGGTTAGCAGTGCAGGTCCCCTCCGCGGTCCGTAACGAGATTGGGGTCTGTTTCGGCCCAGAGTATCGGAGTCTGTTAGCTAAAGGGGTATCAAGCTTGTTGGCCCTTGCATACATCCTCTGCCTACCCCATCTAAGTTTCTTTTCTGCTACCTCGTCTAACACTACATTAAGTTACATATTGACCTTGTCTACTTTCTTCTTAAGTTCTCTAGTGGGGTTCGCCTTCCATGCCTTTTGTAGCTGTTCTAGACTGACTGTTAGTTGGGCTATTTTTTCTGTCCTGCTCTTTTAAAGAGAGGTGGCTAGCGCAATGAATTCCCCTCTCATCACTACTTTGTGGGCCTAGGCTACTGTAGCTGAATTGGCATTTATCGCAAAATAACTTTTAAGCGACTGCAAGATCTGCTCGCGAGTCTTTGCGCGTTAGCAGCGCATCATTTAGTCTCCACTTGAACGGTCTAGTGATAGGAGGGGTAGCCGCAAATCTCATGAGTACTGGGGCGTGGTCAGACCAGGGCGTGGCTAAAATTTGACATTTGCTAATCCTAGGGATAACATTCTGGGGTACCAAGATGTGATCTATTCTGCAGAAAGAGTTGTGGGGATTAGAGTAGAAGGTTTAGTCTCGTGTTTTAGGGTTCAGTTCGCGCCAAACGTCTATTAGAGTTGCATCTTTCAGCATAGCATTAATGCGGTTAGGAGGTTGCTGTATGGACAGCTGAGAAGAGCCAATCCTTTGCTGGGCGACCTGTCTAGCTTGGGGTCTAGTGCAATATTAGAATCCTCAGCAATAATTAGTAAACCTTTACTATGTTCTCGTATTTTCTTCAAAAGGTGTGAGAAAAAATTTGCCTGATGAGTGTTGGGTGTGTAATATGTTACTATGGTCACCTGAGTGTCATTTAAGCTTCCTATTATAATCAAATATCGACACGATGGCAACACCCCTAGTTTTCTCTGTGTGGCAGGCTAGAAAGAATATGGGGTATTGTGGGTTTAAATAACTTGTGGATGAGAATCTCATCTCCTGGAGGCATAGAATATCCGCTTGTATCTGCCTATAATAGTAGAATGCTTTGATCCGTTTGTGTGGGGAGTTGAAGCCCTGCACATTGTACGATAGTAGTTTAAAGTTAAGATCAGCTCTGCTTAGTATGTTCTGAGATTGGCTCATGATGGCGGTTCCCCTAATAGTTGAGAGAGCCAGATTCTGAAGAGAGTGAAAAGAAAAAAGGAAAAAAAAAAAATTATAAAGGGGGAAGGGGAGGGTGGGGTATTTGAATTATGGGGAGAGATTAAGGATCGGGAAGAGCACGGAGACTTGGGGGGATGGTGGTTGGTGCTACAGGTGTTGAGAAATAAACTGCCCCGAGTATGCCCCGTGTATTGCGGGGATGCCCGGGCTTGCAGTTTCAGGTGATGTCCCTGAAATAAGGGAGCAAGTGGGAAGGGAAGTTAATGACTCCGGATGAGTCAGTGGTTGCCTTCCGGGGATATCTCACAACCGGAAGTTTTCTGGGTATCTAGAGGGGGTTGCCTCTGGGCGGGGAGTCACCTGCAAATGTGTAGTCATCTTCAGCGGCTTAGGGCCAGCGCAGAATTCAGTGAGATATGGGGGGAGGAGTACAAACCTAGTCAGTCTATTGCCGGGTCAGGAGCTAATGTTCATATACATTTGAACTGCCAGTGGATACATTTGCAACAGAACGACACCGTCAGTTCTAACCAAGAATTACATAATATTGTCCTTACCATTCCTCGGAAGATTGGGGGTGTCCGCTCCCCTCCCCCCCAAAGAAAAAGGGGAGGGGAGGTCCCCAAGGGTGCCTATCAAGAAAGTAGGGAAGCACCGAGGAGCCGGAACCCAGTGAGAGAGCCTCCCCTCGGCAGGGGGCCGGCGCCCGGCAAATCCGGTGCTATACATAACTAATAAGTCAAACCTTAACAGTTAAGTTCGCTCACGTTGGGAGCCAGCTGCCGGGCCCGCAAATGTCACGTCCCACACGGCCAAACTCCCAATGCAGTGCCATCTATATAACATTCTGAACAAGATACATAACAGTGAGTATGTACACTCAGGGGCTCGCCCATATTGAATGGTCTGCGCCACCACAGGGCCACCCAAGAGGTTCGCCACCACCATTGTCACCCGCGGGGGCAGGAGCACCGGGGCAGCAGAGACCACCGTCTCCCACCACAGCAAGCCCGTGACTGCACAACAACAATAACAAATAAGCGCCTGTGTAGGCCAACCATTGAAACAATGCTAGATATAAAAAAGGGAAACCATTGCTCGGTGGCAACAAATAGCTTTGCATCAAAGATAATGGTGTCACATTTAACAATGAACTTCCCGATGGTGGGAGCATTCGCCTCCCGTTAACTCAAGGAGGAGGCGGCCACCCCCGACCAGTTGGGTCTGTTACAGTCCGTCGGGAGTCCCGGCAACACCTATAAAAGGGAAAATGGGGAAAAAATGGGACCTCCCGGTGGGGGGGGGGGGGGGGGGATTGGTCAGGAGAAAATGAAAAAAGATGTCCCGGAATGGTGCACATGTTCAATGGGTTTTTGGGAAATAAGTCCCGGGATGTAATACGTGGTCATCGGGTATTTGGGCTCTTCCAGCACTGTTAGTGGGTTGCTCAGCCCTCTGTCCTGAGTCAGCCGTTGTCAGAGTGGTGGGCTTTTGTTGCTCGTGATGAAGTCGATGCAGGATAGGGGCGTTAGTTGTTGGTCCGCTGGTCCCTTCGCATGGCTCGCAGGCGTTGCTCCTGGGGCGGCCTTGGTGTGGACGGCGACTCAGCTGCTGTGGTCAGGCCCAGACGTTCCAACAATTCAGAGGCCTCTTCTGGTGTTGTAATTGCATGTGGGCGGCCCATGTATGTAAAGGACAGTCTAAATGGGAATCCCCATTTGTAGGCATATCTGATGCGATTTGAGGATCAAAAGATGCGGCTTCAACAGGCGACGCTTCTGCAGCGTCACTGGGGCTAGGTCTGAGTAGATTTGGTATTTGTGGGATTGAAAGACCAAGTTGCTGTGGGCCCTGGCAGTCTGGGCGATCAGTTCTTTGGTATTATGAAAAGTGAACTTAGCGATGATATCTCTGGGTTGATCATCTGCTCTAGAGGGGCCCAGGGCACGGTGAACCCTGTCCATCTCCAGGCGTTCAATCGGGATTGCCGGAACCAAATTCTGAATTAGGGCCGTGATAGTGGATTTAAGGTCGATGATAGATTCTGGTAGTCCCCTGAAATGTAAATTGCTGCACCGGGATCTGTTCTCTAAGGCCTCTATCTTTTGGAGGGCAGAGGACAGTTCGGCCCTGCTGGTTTGAATCTCCAGGACAGAGGTAGTGTTGGTAATATGTTGTTCCAGCTTTGATGTACGGGACCTCAAGTCTCTCAGCTCTGTTTTAAATGTGGCAGAGAGCTTCTCAGTGGCTGTTTCTAGCTCTTGCTGCAAGACCAATTTAAATCTTTCTAGTAGCTCCGCATCTCTTATGCCTGGGTTTGCATGTGGTGATAGTGGGGGTTCCAGGGTTGCGGTTTGGGATCCCAGTTGTGACTCTGGCTGAGATTCTATTAATTCCGGTGATGGTATCGGGGAAGGGGACAGCTGCGGCCTAGATAAAGATCCTGTGGAGGTTGCCATCTTAGGGCCTGTTGTGCGCGTGGAGGGTTTTGGGGTCTGCGTCGATTTGCCCCATTCTCTGCCTGGGCTCGTTCAGTAGATGTACAGAGTGGTTGGTCCCTGAGCTTCTATGGTAGATCTTTAGGGGACGCTGAGAATGGGCTGCTCGTGGCAGGGGAGCTGCTGCATTTGGGCTGCCCTCTTAGATTCTGCTGGGGGTCCTGAGTGGATGTATTGTGTCCCCTGAAGCCAGCTCTCTCTCCCTGCTGCCCGGTCTCCAGATGCTCTCAGCTCCCTCAGGGGCCACACTATCCCGGGGTCACTGCCTCCGGGGGGCGCTTCTGTACTGCGCTAGTCAGCTAGCTGGGGGCTGCGCTGGTGTCAGTGTGGTGCGGCCGCCATATATGATTCTGCTGGGGGTCCTGGGCGGATATGCTGTGCCTCTGGTGCTCAATTCCCCCCTCTGCCATCTGACTCTCTGGCGTTCCCAGTGTCCCCAGGGATCAAACTAACCTGGGGTCACTGTGTCCAATGCCGGGTCTGTGCTGCGCTGGCTGGCTGTGAGGCAGTGCTTCAGCGTGTGGCCGCCATCTTGGATTCGGCGCTGAGTCTAGTGCGCCGTTTCTCCATGGAGGAATGCCTTCCTCTGTTCCTCCGCTTGTCCCCCTATAGTCTCGGGGGGGGGGGGGGGGGGGGTTACCCGATCCTCCTGGCCCAAAAAACGCTGCTTAAATGGCCGTATTTATGGCGGAATTCCCCGACCAGCGAGGAGCCGGTTCAGGCTGCAGCCATGTCTGTCGGCTGCTCATGAGCGCCCCCTCCATCCCTACTTTCTGACTTCAGTAATGGTGAGGGTTCTAGATTTCGGCTTTAGACCCTTATAATGTTAAAATTAAATGTTGGCCAGTGTTCTCCCTTAATCTGTAACAGACTGTAAGTCTATTCTGAAAGCATCCATCCTCTGTACACTATAGTAACTCCTGGATAACCAGTTTGAATAGTTCCCAAACCTACGAACCAAAACTCTTTATTAGCTCTTGATTTTTATTGATGAGACACACACACACACACACACACACACACACACACACACACACACACACACGTCCCTAATATTTATCTAAGTTCTACAAATGTAGGTTACCACAGAGACCAGGAGTTTAAAATTCACCCACACTGCTCCCTTATGACATTACAGATAGGTAGCCATAGTTACTCAAGGCAGTTCTGCCGCTTTGTTGTAAAGATTTGCTGCATCTATGAGTAATACCTGGCATGTGATGCTTGGTGATTAACAGCTTTTGTTACATTGGTGAGGCCATTTATATAATTTTTAGAATAGAAGTTGCATTCAAGTAGGTGAATTGCACTGGGAGATTTTTGCAATTTGCTTTAAATAAAGGAAAGTTTATATTCAGAGACAATCATTTTATGCCGCTGTTTGCTAAAACCCTTCTGCCAAAATATAGAAATGTCTAAAATATTGACTCTGGCATTTTGATGTTGAACATTTCTGAACTTTAATATGAGTCACAGCTGTATTAATATATATAGCCCTTCCCATTTCCCAGGATGCTCTTTTGCTTATTGTGACCCCCATTGGGCACATTCCGCCTAGCTGTCTGCAGTGACCAAACAGTATATTCATCTCCACCTTGCAAAAAGCCACAGGAGTCGCAGGGGGAGGCCGTGGCGCAGCAACCCCTATACTTTTAATGAGCTTTCTGTTTCGTGACACTAAAAAGTTCAAATACAGCCTGGAATAAAAACTGCATATGAATACAATGTTTTAAATTGTTAAATTGTGTAAAAGAAATGTCTGTGAGCCCCTGTCACTTAAAGTGAAACAAAACCCAGGTTTTTACTAGCTCTGGTTTTGTACCCAGAGGCATCACGTTTTAGGATGCCTCGCTGTGTGAACCCCCCCCCAAGTTTGCCCATTACTCACTTCTTTCCACTCCAACGGCGCATGCATGGGCTTTTGTCCAAGTAGAACCATATGCAATGTTATTCGGCAAACAGATCTGATAGACTTCAATGGAGAGTGCAATCTGCCGCTTCCCCATCTGAATTGCTGGGGCCAGAGCGTGCGCAAAACCCAAAGATGCAGGGAGTGCGTCCGCTCTTGCTCCCCATTGGAAACAATCGGAGCGAGAAATCTAGTTTTGAACTATATTTGCTGCCAAAGTATAGAAAAACATGGGTTTAATAGATCATCTGTACTTCCAGATGGTCAGATATGCTAACACTAACTGTACAGTTTTTTTTTTTTTTTCAGGCTTGGGTTCCTCTTTAACAGGCTTAAAAGAAAATGTAGCCCCACAGCTAATAGAAGATGTTCTCTCTCGAAAAAAGACCAGAAGAAAATTAATGGATTCTCCTGTGACAGCCTCTCAATCCACCAGGAGTAATGAGCATGAGGACTCAATCAGTTCAGAGCTTGCACCTATTGTTTATACCCCAGAAAGCGTCAACAGAACCATCACCATCACAACGGATGTTGAGGCAATCTCTGTTGCTGATGAGACTCAGGATATTGGCACATTTATGGCACATGACAAAGAAAGTCAGAAAATGGGTTTTACCTTTCAGATGAAGACTGCTCCTCAACAATCTAGCATGGACTCCACGGTCATCATTTCACATGGCAGCAGTCATCCCGTGCCCGATGTTTTTTCCACAGGCATACAGCCTCCCTCCAGCATGCTACAAAGGTATGTGTAGATTCAAGCTTGTGGCACATGATACTTTGTTGAATCAGGTCCAGTATTGCTCATGAAACTACTGACCTTACTATGAAGCACATATGATGCAGTCAGGAGCCCACAGAGCGGGATGCTTATACTATAGCATTGCGGGATCATATTCTAATCAGCGGGGTAGATGTGGCATGAGGCCAAGGCTTTAGCATTGCAGGGGCCTGATTATGTGGCAGGAGTGAGCAAAGCCCCCTCACTGCCACAGTGGTAAGGCTTAAGCATTGCAGGGGCAAAAATGTGGCCACCCTCAGTCATGGTGTTGGGTCTTGCAAAAGCAGATAATGGGGAACACACCAGATGCTAAAAACACAGTTGTGCCGTAAAGTCGAAGAAGAATTAATTCCTGTCACAGGCTCTGTGATATGGTGGGCTGATTGGGGGGAGTGGCCAGCCTGGTGGTTCTCAAAGTAGTGTGGCCCACTGGGAATTCTCCTTAACCTTCCTGTGACCAGTACGTCCTTTGATGCTGTAACTAAAATTATGTTGCTAGAGCCTGAACGTGCTCCTTTGACTGCAATTATGCAAACCGGAACATAGACATCAATGTGATGTGCAAACAACTATTGGCATTCGCTGGTCAGGATTGCATTGTGTGGACAAACCCTCATTGTTTGCCAAACACAATCATTCTGTTCCTTGTAGTAAATTAGCTAAAAACTTTGTACATTTTTTTTACAGATTGTGTGCTTTAAACAAAAAGATCAAACTATAAAAGGCAACATGTTGGGTTAACTATATCAATACCCACCCATCTCCATGCCATTTTTGGGTTTGACTACCTATTGTTGAGATTTGGTCTCCAAAAAGATATCGCAGCATTTCCGTAAATCGGCTACCTTCCGTATTCTCTGCTCATCTGCATTCATTTTTTAAAATATTTGTTCTCCATTCCAAGTGCGAAAAATCATATGCGCACAGTGTTGCTGAAACCATTAAATTCCACTAGGTGAACATTTACTTTAGCCAATAATCCCTGCTCTTACAGGCTGGGACTTCCACCTCTGCTGAACAGAAATCCAGGAAAGCCAGGCGAGAAGCCATCCTATATGGCAATGACTTCAGCTGCTGAGAGGAAGAGAAAGCTATTAAGGTAAGAGTGTTCTCTCCGTGCTGCGCAATCTCCTGTCTGGAATGAATTAGAGGTCAGGTCTCGGAATGAAATTTCTATGAAAATCTCACAGCATTGTATAAATACCAGGTTATTGCGACTGTATCCCTCAATCTATTGTTTCTATTTTCCTCCCTTAGATCTGCTTTTCTTAATTTAACATTGGATTTACCAGGGGCTCGGTTTTACAAATCTTTGCAGACAACCTTTACAGTTGTTCTCTTCAATAACCGGAGTTGTCCTGATAGTGCTTTTATTATAGTATTCTAGTAAGTATACAGCACGTCCTGTTCCAGGAGATATTCCTTACACTTGGGATATACATCCAGTAGATGGCGCTGGACTGCAGAGACAGAAAAGTGGCTCCTCCCGGCCCCCATATATACCAGAGACCTCCCACAAATTCCCCAGTTCTTCTCTGCAGTCCTGGCTGCGATGACTAGAAGATGGCTCTCTCTGCTCGCAGGTGAGCGGGGCTATTAGCCTGCGGCCCTGTAGGACTATTTCCACCCGTTTCCTTTTACTGCCTCCCAGCTCAGGCTGCACTGGTTCGGGTGAAGGTAGGCAGCACCGCTGTCAGGTGCTAAGGAGCGCTGCTCCAACCGCAGTCCCCCACCAAAGGGTAGGCGGTATAGGCCCATGGTGAGCCTTATGGGATGCCCCTCCCACACTTTGTGCCCCTCGCCCCCTGTCCCCGCAGTTGGCTCCCTTTAGGCTGGCCGTCGCTTCCCCTTCGCTCTCCCTTGTAGTTCTCGGGGGGGGGGGGGGGGGGGGGGGTGCATGTCTTTACTATATGGTTGTGTTTTGATCCCTTTTGAATTGATTGCACTGGTTTCTTTGCCGCCGCTGCACGCTTGTACTACGCTCTGCGGTCGGCGGTGACATCGCCTCAGGCACTGCTGCACCATCATTGGCTGGCCTTGTCATGTGGGTGCGTTTTCGCGCTCTTCGGGGGGGGGGGGGGCGGTCCTTGCGGCTGCCGCGTTCTGCATCACTGTTTCCCCCTCGAGGTATAAGCGGGCGCCATATTCTTAGTATACAATACGTCCTGCTCCAGATAGATTACTTACACTTGGGTTATCCTCCGCCAGATGGTGCTGCACTGCACTGCAGAGACATGCAAAACAGGCTCCTCCCGACCCCTCAAATACCCGGGACCTCCCACAAATCCCCAGATTTCTCTGCAGTGCTTACTGCGAAGACATGAAATTATCACTCTCTCACAGGTGAGCGGGGGCTATTAGCCTGCGGCCCTGTTGGGACTATTCCCACCCGTTCCTCGTGTGATGTGCCTCCCAACCTGGGCTGCGCTGGTCGGGTGAAGGTAGGCAGCACCATGCGTGCTTAAGGAGCGCTGCTCCGCCGCAATCCGCCACCAAAGGGTAGGCGGTATAGGCTGATGGTGAGCCTTTATGGGATGCCCCTCCCGCATTATCGCCCCATGCGCGCGCGCGTGTGACGGTTCTACTTACCACTGTCCGTAAGTGCCCTTGCGGGCGGCTCTATACTCTAAACTCTTTTTAGTGTGTTTGGTTCTGACACCCCCTCTTCCCATTGTGTCTTTCAGATGGGTGAATCCATTGGCTTCTCCCGGCCCAGTGTAATTGATAGGGGCCTTGTAAAATTACTCCCACTTTCCTAGCGGATCATTGGGGCATCCAGGGTTGCTTATAGCGTAAATCCCTACTGGCATATTGTGCCTAATAATCACCATATGGAGGCATCCCAGGATAATGTTACCGGGGTCCCCTTGGGACAAGACCGGCTGTGTGTAGCGTGTGTGCAGCCTCATGCTGACGCTGACAAGGCACGGGTCTGTGTACCCTGTGCTGAGCAGGTGTTTGCATTTCAATCGGGCCTGCCAGTGGCTGCACCTCGTTTCACTTCACCTACTCCCCCAAGCTTAAATCTCACTCCTGTTGAGTTGCATACTAGTGGGGATTCTCAGCCTGAGGTGTCTTCTACACTGGCTACTGCTGAACAGATTATTGCGAGGTCCTTAGCGTGTAAGGGCCCTGGGAAGAAGCGGCTCTTGACGCCTAATGTTACTGTTTTCCATATGGGAGCTGAGGAGTTTATGGATCTGTGTGGCTATACCCCGTCTGATGAAGGGGAGCTCCTTTCTGACTCAGGCTCATCTGATGAGGGACCAAGGGGTCATGACGATTCTGGCCCTGACCCCCGGGCCCTGGATGACACTGACAGATTATTGACCCAGATCTTTGAGGTGCTGTCTATCTCTCTTCCTGTTGAGGCTCCCAGGCAAAGAGGGGAGTCTTTCCATACAGCAAAATCGCATTTGGAATTTCCAGGGCAGGCACATTTCCACAACCTTGTGCTCAAGGAATGGGAGCGCCCCTGTAAACCTCCCGGGGTTCCAAAGTGTTGGGATAGGAAGTATCCCTTTACTGCTGAGGTGGTTAAATGTTGGTCATCTCCCCCTGAGGTGGATGCCCAGATCCTAAGGCTATCTAACACCTCTGTCATGCATTCCCCTGATTCTACCACCCTCCGGGATGCTGAGGACCGACGCATTGACCAGCTGGCCTCTCACGCCTTTGCATGTGCGGGGACGGCGCTGCACCCGGTCTGTGCCTCTGTTATTACTGCTGCGGCCACTAGATCCCTTATCAGAAATATTATTCATAGTGCCCCTGATGATTTCCCTTGTGAGGTGTTTAATGCACTCTCCAGTTGTGCTGCTTTTGTAAATTTTGTCCTTGCAGCATTGGATGACACCATCAGAATGTGTGCCAGAACCTCTGCCCTCGTGGTGGCTATACGCCGCTCTGTTTGGCTGCGCCAGTGGGCTGCTGACATGGCTGCAAAGAAGGCCCTCACTGGGCTTCCATTTAAGGGGCTACGCTTGTTTGGGGACCGCCTGGACCTTTTTATTAAAGGAGGTAAGTTACCCCAGCGCAGACGCCAGTCCCGGCCGTCTCGGGGTCAGGGTTCCTCCTCTTCCCCTTACCGTGGGGCAGGACAGGGAAGGGGGCATCTTTCCCTTGGGCCCAGGGAGTTTTCTGGGGTAGAGGCAGAGGACGTGGACGTCCTGGCTCCTCCTGGGGTCCCAAAGCCAAATCTTCTGACAAGCCCCCTCAGGCATGATGGGGCGCCCTCGCCATACGGGTGGGGGGACGGCTGCGTCTGGAGGCTTCATGTCTCAGACCAGTGGATTCAGGAGGTAGTGTCCTGCGGTTACAAGATAGAGTTTGCTGCCTGTCCCCCTCCAAGATTCATCAGGTCCCGGATTCAGGGCCCTGTGCATGCTGTGCAAGGCCTCCTGGAGCTGGGGGTCATCTGCCAGGCAAAGAGGGGAGCCTTTCCATACAGCAAAATCGCATTTGGAATTTCCAAATGCTGCCAGGTGCCTTTAAGAGAAAGAGGGCAAGTGTTTTTAATCCAACCTATTCACAGTACCCCAATAAAGATGGTTCTGTCAGGCCCATCCTGGGCTTAAAGATTCTCAACAAGTTTTGTCAGGGGCAGGCGCTTTCACATGGAGACTCGCTCTGCCGTCAGTTCCCTGCGCAAGGGGGATTTCATGACTTCTGTGGACATCAAAGATGCTTACCTTCATATTCCTGTGTTCCCAGGTCATCACAAGTTCCTGAGGTTCGCTCTGATGGTTCAACATTGCCAAGTTGTGGCCTTGGCCTTCGGCCTCACTTTAGCTTCCAGGGTGTACTCAGACGTCAGGGTGTCAGCGTGCTACCCTATCCGGACGACATCCTCATCACTTCCCGGTCTCTACACCAGGCAGAGTTGGATACTCAGCTGGTGGTGCCCATTCGGAGTCATTTGGATGGGTAATCAACCACCCCAAGTCCTCACTGTCCCCTTCCTTGGTAACTCCATTCCTAGGAATGAATCTGGATACAGTTCAGGTAAGGATCTTCCTGCCTCAGCAGAAGGTGGACAATCTGATTGCACAGGCTCAGTCTCTCCTAGCTTGTCCCCATCCCTCCATTAGGCAGGGGATGCAGCTGGTGGGCCTGATGGTGGCGTGCTTCGCAGCGGTTCCTTAAGCTCAGTTCCACTATTGTCTGTATGGGACAAGGATCCAGCGTCCCTGGACAGGGTCTGTGTGCTCTCCCCCCCCCCCCTGGTCAGGAGGTCCCTCTTGTGGTGGATGGACTCAGGGAACCTGTTGGGGGGCAGATTCTTTCTTGCCCTTCCTGGGAGGTGGGGCCCTCAGGAGGCCCACACTCCTATCTATGTCTTGGAGCTGCGAGCGCTCAGGTTAGTTCAGGCTCGCTTGACTACTCATCTTCAGGGCTTGCCTGTCCAGGGGCGCCCGGACAACCAGAAGGCAGTTGCCTACATTAATCGTTTGGGAGGGACTCGGAGCAAGAGGGCCCTCCAGGTAGTGTATTCTAAGCATACAGTACGTCCTGCTCCATATATAATACTTACACATGGGTAATCCTCTGCCAGATGGCGCTGTGCACTGCAGACATGCAAAAACAGGCTCCTCCCGGCCCTTCATATACCCAGGGACCTCCCAGAAATCCCCAGATTTCTCTGCAGTGCTGACTGCGAAGACATGAAGTATCACTCTCTCGCAGGTGAGCGGGGCTATTACAGCCTGCGGCCCTGTGGGACTATTTCCACCCGTCGTCCTTGTGATGTGCCTCCCAGCCTGGGCTGCGCTGGTCGGGTGAAGGTAGGCAGCACCATGTGTGCTTATGGAGCCATGCTCCACCGCAGTCCCCCACCATAGGGTAGGCGGTTAGGCTGATGGTGAGCCTCTAGTGGATGCCTCTCCCGCATTATTGCCCCGTGTAGCGGTGGACCCTGCGTAAAGGGTCGCCATCCTCCCTTGTTTCCCCCTGTAGTTAGGGGGAAAGGAAAGGGGGAGGGGGTATGTGTGTGGCGGTCCCAGTGTACTCTAATGTTACGCTTATGGCCATAGTATTGCCCTTGATTTACATCTGGGTGTCAGAGCCGCGCTTCTTGCTCCTTATTATTTGGCTGCCGCCGTACGTGTGTCCCTCCTTTTCTGAATAGTGTGCCGCGTGGTGGCGGTTCCCCTCCTCCTTGATCTGTAAGTGCCCTCGCGGGCGATTCTTAAATATTTTACCAGCTGCGCATGGCCCTGACACCTCTTATTCCCTTTGTCTTTCAGACGTCAAGTCTCCGGTGGCATATATATATATATATATATATATATATATATATATTTATATTTATTTATTTATTTATTTAGCGGGCTTCCCCACTATTCTCCCACATTGATCAGCGGGTCTTGGGGCATCCAGGGTTGCCTAATGCGTAAATCCCTACGGACATATTGTGTCTAGATAATCACCATATGGAGGCATCTCAGAATTATGTGACCGGGGTCCCTCAGGGACAAGACCGGCTGTGTTCAGCGTGTGGACAACCCCATGCTGATGCTGACAGAGCACGGGTCTGCGGACCCTGTGCTGAACAAGTACTGGCCCTGCAATCAGGGTTGCCAGTGGCTGCACCTCGGTTTAATACACCTGTCTCCCCGTGCTTAAATCTCACGCCTTATGAGTCGCACTCGAGCGGGGATGACCAGCCAGTCGTGCCGCGCAATCTGCCTACGGCTGATCAGGTTATCTCGAGGTTGGCAGAGCGCTTGGGCCCTGGAAAGAAGCGGTCCCTGATGCCTCCGGTTTCACCCCTTCTTACTGAAACTGAGGAATTCGCTGCTCCGCTGGGTTTTACTCCTTCTGATGAAGGTGAGCTGTTCTCCGACTCGGACTCCCCTGACGAGGGGCAGAGGAGTCATGATGATACTGGTCCTGGTTCCTGGGGCCTGTGTGACACTGATGAATTGCTGATAATAATGTTTGAAGTATTGTCTATCTCTCCCTCTGGTGAGGTTCCCAGGCCTCGAGGAGAGAGGTTCCATACAGCGACACCGCGCTTGGAATTTCTGGAGCAGGATCATTTCCAGGCTCTCATACTCAAAGAATGGGAATCCCCTAGTAAACTTACAGGGGTTCCAGGGGACTGGGATTGGAAATACCCTTTTCCCCCTAATGTGGTTAACAGTTGGTCATTACCTCCCGTGGTGGATGCACCGATCATAGGGGTTCTTAACCCCCCCTTCATTACAGCTCCTTCTTATCGTACCCTTCAGGATGCTGAGGACCGGCGCATTGATAGGCTGGCTTCCCATGCCTTTTCTTGTGCAGGGACGGCGCTGCACCCGGTCTGTGCCGCGGCCATCACGGATGTGGCCGCCAGAACCCTCATCAGAAAGATGATTGACCATCAACCTGAGGATCTTCCCTGGAAGGTGTTTAACGTACTCTCCAGTTGCGATGTATTTGTAAGGTTTATCCTTTTAGCGCTGGATGACACCATTAGGATGTGTGCAAGAACTTCTGCCCTTGTGGTAGCTATAAGTCGCTTGCTCTGGCTGCGACAGTGGGGGGTTGACGATGCTACAAAAAAGACTCTTACTGGGCTCCCCTTTAAAGGGCGATGCCTTTTTGGGGCCCGTCTGGACCTTTTTGGAAAAAAGGGCAAAGCACCCCTACGCAGAAGGCTGTCTCGGCCTCCTCGGGGCAGGGGCACACCTCCTCCCCCCTATGTTAGTGTCAAACAGGATCCATGGGTGTGCTTCCAACTATTTGGTGTAGATTCCTGTCCCAGGATTGGCAGACAACGCCCTGGCCCCTCCGGCAGGACTAAGTCCAAATCTTTCACCAAAACTCTCCAAGCATGATGGGACGCCCTCGCCCTTCTGGGTGAGGGGATGGCCGCAGCACCTTGCTCCTATCAGGAGGCGCCATGCCTCTTGCTGGTGGATTCAGGAGGTAGTTTCCTCTGGTTGCAGGACAGAGTTGCTGGACGGTCCCTTCCCGTGATTGTCAGGGTGCCTTTGTTCCCTGTCTCTCTTCAGGTGTTTGTGCAAGCCTTGCTCGGCCTGCAGGGTCTGGGGCCACTTGCAGGTTGCCCTTAACAGGCAGAGGCAGGGGCTTTTACTTCTACCTCTTTCCACATTTCCTCCGAAAGGATGAGGCAGTCTGGTCCGTTCTAAACTTCTATAGGTTCGACAATTTTACATTCACTGGCAGTTTCTGCATGGTTCTCTGGGTTGGGCCGCCTGCGCCCTACGCCCAGGGGCCTCTTGCCGTTTGTGGAGATCTAAGATGCTTATTCATTTCCACTGTGTATTTGTGGACACTGAGGCTCTTACAGATTTGTGTTGGAGGTCCAACACTGTTGATTGTGGCCTTGTTACCTGGCCTCTCTTCTGCTCCCAGAGTGCTCGCCAAGGCACTGACAGGGGTGATGTCTCTGCTGAGACCCAGGGGCGTCCGAGTGATGAACTACCCGGTCGCCCTTCCTTGCTTCCCAATCTCTACGTCAGGCTGAGTTGGTTACTCGGCTGGTGGTGTCCTTTGGGTGTCCTTGGTTGGGTGCTCTATCACCTCAATTCCCTTTTTTGTTCCCTTATTTGGTATTTCCATTTCTGGGGTTGAATTTAGATTTGGTTCAGGCTAGAACCGTCTTCATTGACATTTGAGGGGAGAATCTGGTTATATGGGCTCTTTCCCTCATTGCTGTCCCCGTTCTGCGCCAGGCAGGATTGCAGCTGGTGGCCCATTGGTGGCTGCCCAGACTTTCTCAGTGCCCTTGGGCTCTTCTGCTACTTATATTGTTAATGCTGGTCAGATTCCAGCTTCACTGGATCTGGGTCTGTGTACCTTCCCCCTTTGTAAGGTGGTTTCTTCTGAGACTGTTGTACTCAAGGAACCAGTCAGGGGGCACCCCTTCTTGTGTTTTTTCCTGTAGATGGATGCCATATCTATCAGGTTGACAGGGAGAGGAGTTTCCTTCTCAAACCCCCTGTGGTTCCGAGGTAGGGTCCTTGGGGGGGCCCATACATCTATTGGACTTTGAAACACTGATCTTTCGGGGTGGCTCTATATGCTTGGCCTATCCCTCTTCTGGACCTCCTCCTTGAGGGCTCTTGGTCTGTCTGCTGACGGTGTCCTGTATTGATTATCTGTGTGGGACTCTGAGCAGGTTGATTCTCTTGGAAAGTATCTATTCCTGATCTGGCTGCTTGACGGCCTGGCTGCTGAAACCTCTCTCTTGATGGAGAAAAGCTTGTCCGCCTCGGTGGTTGATACCATGGTGAAGGCTAGGAAGAGAACTACTTCTTCCATCTATTACAGGGTATGGCGTACCTACATTGACTGGTGTGAGTCTAGGTCTCTTCCCTGTCGGGTGTTTTCAGTTCCCAGGGTTCTGGAGCTCTTACAGCATGGGTTGGAGTCGGGACTCCAACTCAGTACTCTGAAGGGTCAGGTTTCTGCCCTGTCTGTTTTCTTTCAGAAGTCTTTTGCTCAGCATTCTTTGGTTAAGACCTTCTTCCAGGGGGTTACTCTTGTGCATCCCCCACGTAAACCTATGGTCCCTGTTTGGGATTTGAACTTGGTTTTGTCTGCCTTGCAGGGTGCTTCCTTTTAACCTATACAGGATGCTGCTATGGCTGTGCTTACCCTCAAGGTTGTCTTTCTGGTGGCCATTACTTCGGTCAGGCGTGTCTGAGTTGGCGGCTCTGTCTATTCAGCCCCCATACTATGAGAGACACCAGGACAAGGTGGTGTTCCGCCTTAAGCCAGACTTTCTGCCTAAGGTGGTGTCTGCTTTTCATTTACATCTAGATTTTGTTCTTCCTTCATTGTGCCCTAATCCTAGCAACGCTAAGGAAAGGGTTCTGCATTCCTTGGATGTGGTCAGGTGTCTGAAGTATTACCTGGTAGTCACTGCGTCCTTCAGGAAAACTGATGCTCTTTTTGTGGTCCCTTCTGGACCCAGGAAGGTTTTGGCTCCTGCCAAGTCTATTATTAGCAAATGGATCCGTCAGGCCGTGATTCAGGCCTATTTTGCTAAGGGGAAGAGTCTTCCCTTTTTGCCTTACTACTGATTCTACTCGTGCTATTGGTGCCTCTTGGGCCTTCCAGCACCAGGCTTCTGTTGAACAAGTTTGCAAGGCCGCTACTTGGTCTTCTGTTCATACCTTTTCAAAGTTTTACAAGGTTGATGTTTGGGCCTCAGCTCATGCTGTTTTGGCGGAAGGGTTTTTCAGGCGGCAGTGGTTTTAACTGTCTGCTGTTACCTTTTTTGCTGGGGATTCCACCCTACTTTATGGACACTGCTATTGGATGTCCCAAGTGTAAGTAATCTATCTGGAGCAGGACGTACTGTATACTAAGAATAATACAATTCTGTGAAATGCTCACCTGTAGAATTGGTATTATAAGTATACAGTACGTCCTGCTCCACCCCACCCTTGGATTTGCATTATTCTGGATCCCCTGTATGGTGATTGTTATCATTGTTTATAGTTACCAGTTTGGGTGGTTAAATTCTCCCGGCTTCTCGTTCACTGCTTTTCAATGCTGGGGATTTGTGGGAGGTCCCGGGTATTTGAGGGGCCGGGAGGAGCCTGTTTTGCATGTCTCTGCAGTGCAGCGCCATCTGGCGGAGGATAACCCAAGTGTAAGTAATCTATCTGGAGCAGGACGTGCTGTATACTTATAATACCAATTCTACAGGTGAGTATTTCACAGAATTGTGTTTTTAGTTCTCTGCTACGTGTGCCTGGCGTCTCCCTATCGCGGTCCGTAAGTGCCCCTGCGGGCTGATTTATTTTATATATTTCTCTCTATTGCATATTGATTATGGGATCTTTTGCTTATGTCTTGCATGCGGGTCAAACTTTGTGGTTTCTCACGGTCCTAGCCCCTCTATTTAGTGTTAACTCTTATTGGAGGGCTATTATATTCCATTACTCCCACTTCCGTAGCGGGCTATTGGGGCATCCCGAGTTGCTATTATTAGCGTCGATCCCTATTTGCCTGTTGTGCTGTGATAATCATCATATGGAGGCTTCTCAGGATAATGTGCTCAGGGTTCCTTCGGAACAAGCCCGGCTGTGTGTGGCGTGTGGGGTATCCCCTATAAGTGATGTCAGGGTGTGGGTACCCTGCGCCCAGCAGGTACTTGCACTGCAGTCTGGGTTACCTGCGGCTGGGCTTAGTGCTGCGCCTCCTCTGGCTTCCCCTACCCCCCCACGCTTAAATCTTACTCCCAGTGAGGTGCATACCAGTGGGGAGTCTCAACCTGATTTGGCTGCCCGGGTAGCCAGCATTGAAAGGCATATTGCTGGGTCTGGTCTGCGTAAGGCTCCTGCTAAGCGGCGGCATCTGGCTGCCGGTGTTGCTCTCTTTCCTGTGGAAGCTGAGGAGTTTTTTGATATTACTGGATATACCCCCCTGGAAGAAGGGGAATTATTCTCTGATTCAGAATCATCTGAGGATCAGCATAGGGGTTATGCTGAGTCTGGGTCTGACCCATAGGCTTCAGATGATACTGACAGACTTTAGGCTCACATTTTTGAAGTGCTCTGTATCTCTCCTCCTCCCGTGGCCCCGCGGCAGCAGGGGAAGCTGTTTCATACTGTTAAACCACGTTTGGAGTTTCCTGAACAAACTCACTTTAATAATCTGATTCTCAAGGAGTGGGAACGGCCTAGCCGGCTTCCTGGGGTACCAAAGAGTTGGGATAAGAGGTATCCCTTTCCTGCTGAGATGGTCAAACGTTGGTCATGTCCTCCCGAGGTGGATGCACCAGTTCTGGGGTTGTCTAACACATCTGTCATGCATTCCCCTGACTCTACTACACTGAGGGATGGGGAGGACAGGGGCATTGATCAGCTGGCTTGCCATGCCTTTGCCCGTGTTGGGACCGCGCTCCGTCTGGTCTGTGCCTCTATCACGGCTGTTGCTATTAACCCTTTAAATGCCAAGCACGTAGTTTCTACGTGGTTGCTTCTCCTACCGTTAAGTGCCAAGCACGTAGAAACTACGTGCCTGGCATTTCCCCCAAACAGTTAAAAAATAGAAAAAAAAAATCACTTACCTCCGGTATCCCTGTGAAGCCTGGGGTCCCCTCTTCCTTGGGGGGGCATCCGATCGCCCCCCCGTCGTCCTCCGTCTTCAGGGGGGGGCCCGAAACCAGCCGCCCCCCCCCCCGTTTCCAGCGCTGATCGCCGCTGTAAAAAAAAAAAATAATAAAACTGTCATTTACTCACCTCCGCGCCCGAGCCTTCTGTCCGGGTCTCCTCTTCACCAGGGGGGGGGTCCGATCCCCCCCCCTGGGCTGCGCAGTCTTCAGGTGAGGACCCTCTTCCGGGTCCTCACCTCTTGTAATGGCGGCGATGGCCGCCGCCGCTTAGCCCCGCCCATTGTGGGAGGAGCGGGATGACGTCATCCCGCTCCTCCTATACCCCCTCCGAGCTCCGGCATCTGTCAGATGCCGGCGGTGATCGGAGCAGGGCGGATGTCAGGTGAGGAGGCTCCGATCGGAGCCCCCTCACCTGTCACCCGCCCTGCGCCGATCACCACCGGCATCTGTCAGTGAGGTGATCGGCGCGGGACAGCGGCGAGGGACGTCGGATCGGAGGTGAGTATGGTGTAAAAAAAGAAAAATAAAGATTTTTTTTTCTCTGTGTGTGTGTCATTTTTTACTATTAACCCCTTGTGAACTGGTAAGGGGTCCATGACCCCTATACCAGTTCACAAGGCTGGGGGGATGGCAAGCCACCTGCGCTAGCGGGTGGCTTGCCATTAACCCCTGGCACCCCCATTACCTGCCTCCCCAAAGGCCAGGGGGGGGCAGAAGAGCCCGGGCCCACATAGGCTATGTGGGCTCGTAGGCTGCAGGGTGGGGGGGCCACAAAAGCTGGCCCCCCCACTCTGTGCCTACAAGCCCCCATAGCTGGTCCCGGGCTGGTTACTGTGGGTAAGGGGGACCCCACGTCAATTTTTTTTTTGATTTTTAAGGGTTTTTAACCCTTAAAAATAAAAAAAAAATGGGGTCCGCCCCCCCTGGGAGGGGGGACCCTATGTCATTTTTTTTTTTTGATTAACCCTTTGTAATCTGTCATCCAGCAGCTATAAAAGGCTTCTAGCAAGTGAGCAGAAGCCAGTGATCGCTGAGGGACAGAGGGCTCCAGGATGGATGGGAGGTGAGTACAGTGTAAAAAAAAAAAAATAAAAATTAATAAAATATTTTTTTCTTTATGTGTGTCTGTGTCATTATTTACTTTTAACCCCTTGTGAACTGGTAAGGGGTCCATGACCCCTATACCAGTTCACAAGGCTGGGGGGATGGCAAGACACCTGCGCTAGCGGGTGGCTTGCCATTAACCCCTGGCACCCCCATTACCTGCCTCCCCAAAGGCCAGGGGGGGGCAGAAGAGCCCGGGCCCACATGGGCTATGTGGGCTCGTAGGCTGCAGGGTGGGGGGGGCCACAAAAGCTGGCCCCCCCACTCTGTGCCTACAAGCCCCCATAGCTGGTCCCGGGCTGGTTACTTTGGGTAAGGGGGACCCCACGTCAATTTTTTTTTTGATTTTTAAGGGTTTTTAACCCTTAAAAATCAAAAAAAAAATGGGGTCTCCCTCCCCTGGGAGGGGGGACCCTATGTCATTTTTTTTCCCGATTTAACCCTTTGTAGTGTGGATGGTTTTTGTATTTTTTTTGTGAATGTTATAAAATACTTGTTTCAGTTAGGGGGGTCTCCTGGGCAGGAACGGGGGGCTACCGATAAATATGTGGTACCGTTCTAATCGGTAGAAATGGGGCTTTCACATGCAATATGATTTTCCTTAATAAAATACATTTTTTATTTAAAATAAAGGAGTCCATTTTCTAAAAAAAATTTTTTATTTATTTTTTTTTTCACTTAATAATATTGTAAAAAAAAAAAAAAAAATTACAAACAAGACATTTCATGTTAAAGTCTAAACTCTGCTGCAAAAAATATATATATAATTTTTCTGAAAGTTACAGCAAAAATGGCGCAAAACATGTCGCAAAACATGACGCAAAATGGGGAAAATGGCCTGTCAACAGAGGGTGACAAAATCTCAAGTAGGCTGGCAATTAAAAGGGTTAATAGTATCTATGCATGTTGGGTATTGTTCTGTTCGGGGGACCTTGCGCTTTCAGACTTAGCTTGTTTTTTCTGGTTTGCATATTTATATTTTAGGAAAAGGTGTTTTTTATTCAGCTTTTTTATAAATTTTTTAGGGAAACCCTGCGCAACCAAAGAATTCTTTGAGGAATTAATTCCAGAAAGATGAGCCCACTACAACAAGCTGGGTACCCTTAAAAAGCTTAACGTGTGTACTTTCAGGGAATATATGGTTTATGGGGGATATTCCAAATGTAAAGGGTTGTTTTGGTTGAAAAATCGCAAGGTGCGCACTTTGTCTGCAGAGCTGAAATTTTCAAGTAAAATTACCGTTATGCGCAAGCTTTACTTTGGGGTGTTTGGCAACTCTTCCCTTGACAGAACCTATGCATGTTGGGTGTTGTTCTGTTCGGGGGATGTTGCGTTTTCAGATTAAACTTGTTTTTTCTTGTTTGTATATAGTTTTTTTAGGAAAATGTGGCTTTGATTCTGCTTTTTTATCCTTTTTTTAGGGAAACTCTTTGCAACCAAAGATTACGTTGAGGGATTACTTCCAGAAAACTATGGCCACATCCACAAGCCTGGTATGCTAGAAAGCCTGAGATGTGTACTTTCAGAGAATATATAGTTTGTTGGGGGTATTTCAAATGTAAAGGGTTGTTTTTCTGGAAAAACCGCAAGGTGCGCATATTGCATAGCATAGTTGTATTTTATCTGAAAATCTCCTAAAGCGCTGTTTCAGTTTGGGGGAGTCTCCTGGGCAGGAAAGGGTGTCTACCAATACATATGTGTTACCGCTGTAACCGGGAGAAATTGGGATTTCACACGCAATAAGATTTTATTGACAAACTTACATTTTTTATTCCAAAAATTATTTTTATTATTATTATTTTTTTTTTTTTTTTTTTGCACATATTTCACCCAAAAATATTAAGAATAGACCTAACAAATGACAAACAAGACATTTCATGTTAAAGCCCAGACTCTGCTGAAAAAAACAATATATCATTTTCCTGGGAAATCCCTGGAAATCCCTTCAAAAATCACATTTGAACATGGGGAGCGCAAAATAGTGCAAAATGGTCTGGCAACAGAGTGTGACAAAAACTCCAGGTAGGCTGGCACTTAAAGGGTTAAAAGCCTGCTCAGGGGTCTCTTAGATGGGGCCCCTGATGATGCTGGTAGTGAAGAGTATAGAGCTCTTCTGCGTTGTGAGGAATTTGTTGCATATGTTCTCACTGCCCTGGATGATACCATTAGAATGTGTGGCAGGGCATCTGCCTTGTTGGTGGCGATACGCCGCTCGGTCTGGCTGCGCCAGTGGGCAGCTGATAACGTGCTAAGAAGGCTCTCACTGGGTTTCCCTTCAAGGGGCTGCTCCTCTTTGGGGAACGTTTGGACTTGTTTGCTAAAGGTGGCAAGTTACCTCAGTGTAGAAGGTGGCCCGGCCCTTTCGGGGTTCAGGTGCCTTTTCTCCTTCCTTCAGGGGCTCCAGAATTGGACGGGGGGCTTCCTTTGCTGGAGCCCGTGGAGACTTTTGGGGCAGAGGACGTGGGCACCCTGGCCCCACCTGGGGTCCCAAGACTAAGTCCTCCCCTAAGCCCCCTCAGGCATGAAGGGGCGCCCTCACCCATCCGGGTGGAGGGACTCCTTCGACTCTTGGCGTGCGTCTGGAGGCGTCATGTCTCAGACCGGTGGATTCAGGAGATAGTATCCTCCGGTTACAAGATAGAGTTTGCTGCCTGGCCGCCTCAAAGATTCATCAAATCTCGGTTAGCTCAAAACCCCTTGTCAGCTCAGTGTCTCTCCCTGGCTGTCCAAGGCCATTTAGACCTAGCTGTCATCTGCCGGGTGCCCTTGAAGGAAAGGGGCAAAGGCTATTATTCCAATCTTTTCATTGTGCCCAAAAAGGATGGGTCCATCAGACCTATCCTGGATTTGAAGCTTCTCAACAAGTTTGTCAGATTCAGACACTTTCACATGGAGACTCTGCGCTCTGCTGTGACTTTCCTACGCCCAGGGGACTTCATGACCTTTGTAGACATCACGGACGCTTACCTTCACGTAACTATCTTTCCAGGTCATCAGAGATTCCTCAGGTTCGCTCTGGAGGATCAGCACTACCAATTTGTGGCCTTGCCCTTCGGCCTCACCTCGGCCCCAGGGTGTTCACCAAGGTGCTGGCAGGAGTGATGGCCCTGCTGAGATCTCAGGGAATTCGCATTTTTCCCTACCTGGACGACATGCTTATCGCTTCTCAGTCCTTCCATCAGGAAGAGCTGGACAATCAGAGGGTGGTGTCGACACTGGAGTCATTCGGCTGGGTGATCAATCACCCTAAGTCTTCCCTGTCTCCCCCCATGGTGAAGCCTTTTCTGGGCATGATTCTGGATTCAGTTCAGGTCAAGATCTTTCTTCCTCTGCAGAAGGTGGAGGTCCTTCAGGAGAAAGCTCAGCTCCTGCTGTCTTGTCCTCATCTATCCATCAGGCAGGGAATGCAGCTGGTGGGCCTGATGGTGTCCTGCTTCGAGGCAGTTCCATATGCTCAGTTCCACGTGAGGCCTCTTCAGCTTTACCTCTTGTCAGTATGGGATCGGGACCCTGTGTCCCTGGATCAGGTGTTTGTCTTGTCCCCTCAGGTCAGGCGGTCTCTAGTGTTGTGGCTGGACTCATGGAACCTGCTGGGGGGCAGGTCCTTTCTGGCCCCCTGCTGGGAGACTGTCACCACGGATGCCAGTCTGACAAGTTTTGGGGGGGATTCTGGAAGTCCCTGAAATTCCAGGGTCAGTGGGGCTCTCAGGAGGCCCATGCCCCTATCAACATTCTGGAATTGAGGGCAATCAGGTTGGTTCTCGCCCACTTAACCCCACACCTGAGGGGTCAGGCTTTTCAGGTCCGCTCAGACAACCAGACGGCGGTTGCCTACATCAATCATCAGGGAGGGACCCAGAGCAAGAGGGCCCTCAAGGAAGTGTCCCTGATACTGTCCTGGGCGAAGGAAAATGTTCCCTGCATCTCAGCTGTGTACATCCCGGGGGTGGAGAATCTGGAGGCAGACTCCCTCAGCAGTGGGACCTCTCGTCTGGGAGAATGGTCCCTCAGCAGCAGGATGTTTCGCTCCCTGTGCCACCGCTGGGGTCAGCCAGATGTGGATTTGTTTGCATCCCGTCACAATCACAAGCTTCCAGTCTTTGTCTCTCTGTCCCAGGATCTTCTGGCCTTGGCCACGGATGCCCTGGCAATGTCTTGGACGAGGTTCCAGCTCCTGTATATGTTTCCTCCGTTTCCACTGCTGGGCAGGGTGCTGCGCAAGATAGTTCAGGAAGGGGTGCCAACCATCCTGGTGGCCCCCTGTTGGCCAAGAAGAGTGTGGTTCGCAGACATCGTGCAGTTGGCAGTAGATCAGTACGCCCTGCCACGGGTTCCAGATCTGCTCACTCAGGGACACCTACGCCACCCCAATTTACAAATGCTGGCTTTGACGGCCTGGCTGTTGAAACCTCCATCTTGATGGAAAAAGGGCTGCCTGCCTCGGTGGTGAATACCATGATCAGGGCTAGGAAGAGGTCCTCTTCTTCCATCTATTACAGGGTTTGGCGTACTTACATTGACTGGTGCGAGTCCCACTCGCTTCCCTGTCGTGTGTTTTCTGGAGTTTCTCCAACATGGTTTGGATATGGGTCTTCAGCTCAGTACTCTGAAAGGCCATGTGTCTGCTTTGGCTATTTTTTTTTCCAAAGATCCTTGCTCAGCATCCCCTGGTCAAAACTAACGTGCGTCCCCCACGTAAGCCTATGTTACCAGTCTAGGACTTGAACTTGGTCTTATCTGCCCTGCAGGGGTCTCCCTTTCAGCCCTTGCACTGGGCTCCTTTGTCCATTATCATGCTGAAGGTGGTCTTTTTGGTGGCTATCACTTCTGTTAGGCGTGTTTCTGAGTTGGCGGCGCTTTCCATCAAGCCTCCTTATTTTGAGACACACCAGGACAAGGTGGTGTTTCGTTTTAAGCCAGATTTTCTGCCTAAGGTTGTCTCTGCCTTTCATCTCAATCAGGACATTGTTTTGCCTTCTCTGTGTCCTAATCCCAGTAACCCTAAGTAGAGGGTTTTACATTCTTTGGACATAGTCAGAACTCTGAAGTTCTATTTGGTGGCTACTGAATCCATCAGAAAGACTGATGCTCTTTTTGTGCTTCCGTCTGGACCTAAGAAAGGTCCACGATCAGCAAGTGGATACGTCAGGCTGTGATACAGGCCTACTCTGCTAGGGGGAAGGAGCCTCCCTTTCGCCTTACTGCTCATTCTACTCGTGCTATTGGTGCCTCTTGGGCTTTTCAGCACCAAGCTTCTGTTGAACAAGTTTGCAAGGCCACTACTTGGTCTTCTGTTCATACTTTTTCAAAGTTTTACATGGTTGATGTTAGTGCCTCAGCTGATCCTGCTTTTGGCCGCAAGGTTCTGCATGCGGCAGTGGTTTAAACTGTCTGCTGTTACTTTTGGGGATCCCACCCTACTATACAGACACTGCTATTGGATGTCCCAAGTGTAAGGAATATCTTCTGGAACAGGACGTGCTGTATACTTATAATACCAATTCTACAGGTGAGTAATCACAGAATTGTATTTTTTCAGCTGTGCGCGACCCCGCCAGCTGCAACTGAATGGCTGTTTGTGGCCGCACACAGCTGTAGGCAGACAAGTGATGCCACTAGCAAGTTCAGCTAGGGATTACATTCAACTTCTCTAGTCACACATTTAAAGCGGACCTTCACTATGATTTATTGAAAAGCCCAAACCCTTAAATAATGATTCCCCAGCATCTAAAATTAATATATTTTAAGTTTTTAGTCACTTATTATTCTTTTCCCCCACTGGGCTGCAACTTTGTTAAAGATTTTGGATACGGGCGCAGCCATCTTGACTCAGAAGCATCACACTTACTGAGGAGAGGAGAGTGGGATAAAGTACAGGGGGCGGGTTATAGCTGTGCTTTGCTCAGACAGAGCCGAGCTGGGGTCAGGAAAAGGTCAGCTGTCCCAGAATGCAGAGCGACAGAAGGCCTTTCCTGTTTGCAGGCTGCCTGAAGCCCCATGAGCCACCATCTTGGATGTTTAAAGGCTCATAACATGCAGTAGATGCAGGTAGGATGATTTTTAATGTGAGCAATCTGTATGTGCAGGGTGTGGGAAACATAAGATAGACTCTTATTCAGAATGAAGGACCGGTTTATTAAGTACAGCTGGAAGAAGCGGATTGGACGAGCATCTGCGTCATGGGCCCAAGGAGAGGTGAGTAAGCTCTGCATTCTGGGGGTTCCACACAGTGGGGCACCCCAAACTAGGGATGGTGAAAATTCTGGGTTTTGGACCACTACGGGGCTGCCCTGCTGTTCATCGGCACAGCTACTGGGGCCATCTGAATACTCTACTTTTCTGGGTTGCACATCCCATGTGACCACGGGTAGCCTATCAGACTTGCAGGTGGGCGTGCACATTACTGTGAGCCTGATGGACTGCTTCTTGGGCGTGGTGGAAGTATTTCGGCATAGATGAGTATCTGGCCGGAACAGTTTACTGGGCTAGCAGCATTCTGCCTATTAAATAGTAAGTCCATTCTTTTTTCAATGGACTCCCTCTATTAATGACTGCAGAGCCAGGCCACAGCTGCTGCAGTGTTTGGGAGGGGAAAGTGTCACTTCCCAGCAATGCCAGCGCTGTGGCCAAAATTGAGGGTCAGGGCTTCCAGTGGGACGGGGGAAACGGGGGTGGATATTATTCTTAGTATACAGTACGTCCTGCTCCAAATCTAATAAGAGTTGGGATATACTCCGCCAGATGGCGCTGGACTGCAAAAATAGGCTCCTCCCGGCCCCTCAAATAACCGGGGACCTCCCACAAATCCCCAGAATTTCTCTGCAGTCTGGCTGCGAAGGATGAGAAATGGCTCTCTACTCGCAGGTGAGCGGGGCTATTAGCCCGTGGCCCTGTAGGACTATTCCCACCCGTTCCACTAGTAATATGCCTCCCAGCCTTGGCTGCGCTAGTCGGGTGATGGTAGGCAGCACCGCTGTTAGGTGCTTAGGAGCGCTGCTCCACCGCAATCCCCCACCAAAGGATAGGCGGTTCAGGCTTATGGTGAGCCTCTATGGATGCCCCTCCCGCACTAGTGCCCCCTTGCCCCTGCCCATCGGTGGGCCCTGTTTAAGTGGCGCTGTCCTCCCTCATCCTCCTTGTAGTCTTTGGGGGAAAAGGGGGGGGGGGTGTAAATATGTATGCTATGCATTCTGTGTTTTACACCTTTTTTCCATTCTGTTTAGTCTTGTGTCAGCCGCCGCGGTCCGTAAGTGCCCTCGCGGGCGGCTTTATATATATATATTTTTTTTTTGTTACTGTGTGCTTACAGGTCTTGTCTGCTTATGTCTTTCAGGCGGGCCGAACCTTTTTGGCTTCTCCCGGCCCTGTATTAGTATATAATTTGTAGGCCTTGCAAAAATAATACTCCCACTTCCCTAGCGGGTTATTGGGGCATCCGGGGTTGCTTATAGCATTATTCCCTATCGGCGTATAGCGTCGCTATAATCACCATATGGAGGCATCCCAGGATAATGTGACCGGGGTCCCTTCGGGACAAGACCGGCTGTGTGTTAGCGTGTGGACAGCCTCATGCTAACGTTGACAAGGCGCGGGTCTGTGTACCCTGTGCTGAGCAGGTGCTTGCATTGCAATCTGGCCTGCCAGTGGCTGCAACTTGTTTCACTTCACCTACTCCCCCAAGCTTAAATCTCACTCCTGCTGAGTTGCATACTAGTGGGGATTCTCAGCCTGATGTGTCTCCTAGACTGGCTACTGTTGAGCAGTTGGTTGCCTAATGTCACTGTTTTCCCTATGGGAACTGAGGAGTTTTGGAATCTTTGTGGCTATACCCCGTCTGATGAAGGGGAGCTTTTTTCTGATTCAGGCTCATCTGAGAGACCAAGGGGGTCATGACGAGTCTGGCTCTGACCCCTGGGCCCCGGATGACACTGACAGATTATTGACCCAGATTTTTGAGGTTCTGTCTATCTTTCTCCCTGTTGCGGCTCCCAGGCAAAGAGGGGAGCTTTTCCATACAGCAAAATCACGTTTGGAATTTCCCGAGCAGGCACATTTCCATAACCTTGTGCTCAAGGAATGGGAGCGCCCCAGTAAACTTCCCGGGGTTCCAAAAAGTTGGGATAGGAAGTATCCCTTGCCGGCTGAGGTGGTTAAATGTTGGTCATTCCCCCCCCCCCCCCCCCCGAGGTGGATGCCCCGATCCTAGGGCTATCTAACACTTCTGTCATGCATTCCCCTGATTCTACTACCCTGTGGGATGCTGAGGACCGGCGCATTGACCAGCTGGCATCCCACGCCTTTGCATGTGCGGGGACGCCGCTGCGCCCGGTCTGTGCCTCTGCCATTACTGCTGTGGCCACTAGAACCCTTATCAGAAATATGCTTGATAGTGCCCCTGATGATTTGCCTTGTGAGGCGTTTAATGCACTCTCCAGTTGTGATGTTTTTGTAAATTTTGTCCTCTCAGCATTGGATGACACCATCAGAATGTGTGCCAGAACTTCTGCCCTTGTGGTGGCTATACGCCGCTCGGTTTGGCTGCGCCAGTGGGCTGCTGACAACGCTGCCAAGAAGGCCCTCACTGGGTTTCCCTTTAAAGGACTGCGCCTATTTGGGGACCGCCTGGACCTTTTTGCTAAGGGAGGCAGGTTACCCCAGCGCAGGCGGCAATCTCGGCCCTTTCGGGGTCAGGGTTCCTTCTCCTCCCCTTACCGTGGTGCAAGACAAGGAAGGGGGGTTTCCTTTCCTGGGGCCCAGGGAGATTTCTGGGGTAGAGGCAGAGGACGTGGACGTCCTGGCTCCTCCTGGGTTCCCAAAGCAAAATCCTCTCCCAAGCCCCCTCAGGCATGATGGCGCGCCCTCACCCATTCGGGTGGGGGGACGGCTGCAGCCCTTCGCTCACATCTGGAGGTTTCAATGTCTCAGACTGGTGGATTCAGGAGGTAGTGTCCTCTGGTTACAAGCTGGAGTTTGTTGCCGATCCCCCTCCAAGATTCATCAGATCCCGGATTCCTCAGGACCCTGTGTCGGCTCAGGAGCTAGTGCAAGCAGTGCATGGCCTCCTGGAGCTGGGGGTCATCTGCCAGGTCCCCTTAAGAGAAAAAGGCAAGGGCTTTTATTCCAACCTATTCACAGTACCCAAAAAAGATGGTTCAGTCAGGCCCATCCTGGACTTGAAGATCCTCAACAAGTTTGTCAGGGGCAGGCGCTTTCGCATGGAAACTCTACGCTTTGCCATCAGTTCCCGGCGCCAAGGGGATTTCATGTCTTCTGTGGACATCAAAGATACTTATCTTCATATTCCTGTGTTCCCAGGTCATCAAAGGTTCCTCAGGTT